>JAKVDI010000021.1:0-600000 GCA_022836835.1 Pythium insidiosum
CAAGTCGGTACTTCCTTCTCCCACTGAAGACACAGCGTGAGGTGCGTGGAGGGGAGAGATCGTCGAGGGAGTTCGACTTCGTTGAATGCTTCGTGTTTGAGTCGGTCGTTTGATCACTCATTCGCCCGACGCGACAGTCGAAGTCGCACGCACGTGTGGGCTTGGGCAGCGGTGTTTCAGTTACTTGCTTGAGCGACTGTGATCGGATGTGACGCTCTCCACCCGAGAGTTGCTCGACGCCAGACGATGGCGGAGCATTCGGTACCTACTGCGCAGTCTGGTTGCCATCACTATATCACTATCTTGAGCAGCACGACAGTATTGAACATCATCATCACAATCACTTTCGCCGTCGCGATCGTCGTCTGATTGCATTTCTTCATCAGCATTGTGCTCGTCGTAGTCGTGTTCCAAGTCGTAGTCGGTATCGATCATGAATGACCTCAATCACACGAGTCATGTCACGATGACTCGTCGAACTCGTTCTCCATAAAGTTGGCGTCGCGACTCACACACGCAGACCAGTATCCGATCTATTCGAAACGATACACATTCGCACGCTTGTGATGAGGTGGCTGTACGCTTCGCCAGCTCAGGCGAGCTGGCAGATAGGCGTCTGGTGGCTGGCGGTAGCGAAGGGGTGGCGCTACGCCCGCTCAAGCACTTTAGAAAATCAAAGTACGACGCGCGTAGAGCTGGTGTATTAGCTCAATACGCTGGTCGATACCTCACGTTGTGTACCCTTTGACTCGGTCCTTTCAATGGGATCTCGGTAGGAGAGTTTCCTGGACCGCTCGTCGTTTCAGGCACTACACCGCTAGGGTATGACTGTACTACGAAGGCAAATATACAGGGGCTGCGACGGGGTTGGTCTCGATCGGCCAGCCAGGTAGGGGTGCGAGCTTACCTCTCCTAGGTAGCTCGCGGGCTCAATATGAAATGCACCACTCGTATGTCCAGCACACCAGCTAGGATACGCAGTAGATGCAAAGAATACACTCACACGAAGTGCCTCAGACCCTTGACTTCGCCAGGATCCTCGGCAGACGGCAAGAATGCCAGGAACTATGTCCTCACGCTCTCACACGCACACACACCAGCCGCCACACTGGCGAACCAACACACACTGCTCTTCACACGCTAGCGCACACGCAAACTTACTTGTAGGGCGCGCGCCGACTCCGTTGAGCTGGCGGAGGCTGCGCTCTGGGGGAGACTTGTGGGGTACGAGGGAAAAACGAGAGTCTTTTGTGTCAGGTTGCCCGCGAGGGTTTTCCTGCTTAAACTAATACTGCGTGTCTACGTGGCGCTGGGTCGCCAGCTTTGGACCTCTAAAAACCGATATGGAACCGGTTTGCTAGCTACTTCAACCGCTGGGTGGTACCTGACTGGTACACCGCGGATCCTGACAGTTGGCGAGCCAACGCCGGCTCGCCGACCCCACGAGGGCTGGGGGGCCAACTCCCCTTCGCCCATTCAGTAGTATTCAATCAAGCGTTCTAGCCTCTTGCGACTGGGTCGCCCATCAAGACGCCAGGCACATCACATCACCACAACCGCCCCTCGACCACAGTCCTCTCACGTCAACGACCAGTGTGAGGATCTTGGTCGCCTCACTTCCGAACTTGCCCGTCGACTTCGCATGGAGACCAAGCCCGATCACGACGAGGTGCGGCGGCAGCGTCGCCTGCTGCTGAGTTGGCACGGCTGCCTGCAATGTCGCCACCGTTGTTGACGAGGAGGCCGAGTGCGAGCCCGCGTCGTGCGCTCTGCATCTCAAGATCTCGGTACGCACTCGCTTGCGTGGGCGCCGCGTTGGCGATGGCTGATCTTCGTCGTTTGTCTCGCAGCTGAGGACGTGGCGCTCGTTCCGTCCGTGCCGGTGCCTCGGTCTGCACCCTGGCGCTCGTTCGTTGCCTCGGCGATCGCGACGGTGACGCCGTAGCTCGCTTGCTAGCCGACACCCCGGCCGACGAGGACGCTGCGCGCACCCGACTTGAGGAGATGCGCCAGCTTGCCGATCAGCGTCTGTCGGAGCTGCTCGCAGTACAGCTTGCGTCACCGACGGTGCCTGATCGCATTGCTGAGTGGGAGACGTTGATGTCTGGTGCCGTTGCGCCGCTCGTGAACGAGCCCACTGACATCTTGCAAGTCGGCGTGCCTCTCGCACTCGAGGAAACCTCGTCGGAGACCCGCGAGCCGCTCGCCGAAGTCGCTGATGCACTCGCTCTCGTCGCGTCTCTGCAGAAGGCTTCGGCTCCTCGCGCCTGCGCGAACGCATCGTGAACACGGCGCGTGCTTGCAGTTGGCTCAGCAACGTCGTCGACAGCTTGCTAGCCGTCGTCCGCGTGCAGGACGCGTTGTTGACGCTCCGCATGCTGCATCGCCGTCGCCGACTCGCTTGTCTCTGGTTGGGAGTCAGCGCAGGTGCGCCACCTGGCGCGCCGCCTCGAGAAACGGGAGGCGCCTTCGAGCGGCAGTTCAGCGCCGTCGCGACGCCGAAACTGCAGAGCGAAGGCCGTGGCAGGCGAGGTCGAGGCGTTCGACAGCATGAGATCCTGCTCAGTCTTACGACGATCGTCAGGCTCAGCTCAGCGCGCGCAGCTTGATCTTGGTGAGAGCGAGGCTCGTCGTGTTCGACTCGAGACGCGTGTGCAGGAGCTCGGAGAGGAGTGGACGCTGCGCTGCGTCAGGCGCTCCCGACACTCAGCGTTGACCAAGCCCGTCACGTGTACGAATTCGTGTGGCGTTATGGATGCGGCCAAGGTGACGAGCGCGCGTGGGCAGAGCTCGTGGAGTCGTGCGCGCAGAACGATCCGTCAACCGTCCCGATGGACATCTCCTTCTGGTGATGCGAGCAAGCCGTTCTGCTCGCGTGGTTCATGCCGCTCCCGACTGCAAGCATCTCGACGTCTCGCGCTTCCCACCGCACCGACTCCAGCTGCTGCGTCACCCGGATCGTCGTCACGTGCACTGACTGCCGGCTCTGCATCTTCTGGTCTCGCTTCCGGTGCTTCGCTCGTCCCTTCGACGTCCGTGAGCCACTTCTCTGCCGCTTCTGCCCGTCGTTCGATTCAGTTCCAACGCGACGGCGGTGACGCCGACAGTGCCGATTACGGTGGCCAAGTCGACACGAGTGAATGGGGTTGCGACGATGACGTCTCTCATCACGACGAGCGGCAGAGCGCTGATGGTGATCAGCGCAGCGCTGTCCGCACAGCTCCGGCGGCGGCTGCTGCTGCGACAACCAAGTCTCTGCGCGGCGTTGACGCGCGTCATCCGCCAGTCATCGACCTTGAAGATTCAGCCAGCGACGCCTCGTCGGATGGACCGCGCACGCCGCGTGGCGTGAAGCGCCGCGTCGCGTCAACTGTCGCAGCGAATGCGATGACTGCTCAGCGTCTCGCGCGCACGTACGGGACCGAAGGCATCGATGCCTTCAGCCCTCCAACCAAGCGGCGACCATCTCCGTCGAGTCTCTCCACTCCATCGTCTGCAACGCCATCGGACCGCTCTATGCGCACAGCGGCAGCGCCTGCTCAGGGCCGCGGCGACGTGTCGACGCGTGGCGAAGTCGAGACAGCCGTGCAAGATCGACATGATGCAGCGTCACGCGTTCCCGTTGCGATGACTCCGTCTGGTGTGGCTGCTCTCCGACGCGCAACGCCGATGATCATCGTGACTAGCGAGCCTGGGGCGTCGCCACAAGATGCGGCGGCTGCACTCCCTCCGCTGACATTCGTGGGACCGGAATCGGCGGCGCGCATCGCGGACTACACGGCCGTCCCGCACGCAGTCGGGGGCGATGCGCCGTCAGGTGTCGCGTTCGCGCGCGTGGACATCCCGTTTGCGCTGAGTCCGACGCGTGGTCGGAGCAGCACCGTGGCGTACAGCTCGCTGACGGACCTTCACTTTCGCGAGCTTCTTGGAATCTCGATGCAGCGTTCGGCACATGGCAGTCACCGTACTTTCCCAATTACGAACCCGTCCGTAATCAAACAGAGCTTCAGCTGGCGCGCCTCGGCGCGCGCGGGATCGGCGCAATGGATGACGTGCTGAGCCAGCGCCCGTGGGATCGAATGTGGAACGACGAGTGACGCACGTCTTCCTGTTCGACCCCAACACGCTGAGTCGCGTGCAGGTTGACTGGCTGTTTCGGGTGCTCGAGTTCATGTACCGCTATCGTCGTCAGTATTGGCAGCGCCAACACTGGTACGCTCTGTCTCGCCAGCCATCGGCGGGCCAGGACGTGATCGACGCGTACACCGCACGCGAAGCATCCAACCGTGATCTCGTCGTCGCGTTCAACGCATTGATTCGAGCTGCACCACCAGGTATCAGCACTTCTCTTTCTGGTCTGAACCTGCATTTTGGTGGGTTGCAGCGAAGCCATGCGCGTGGCCCTTGGCGGACGTTTCGACTGTCCCGCTGGCACGCCAGCTCGATGAGATCGACTTGCTTGAACCCGTTCGATGCTGCTGGGGCAAGGCGCCTGGTCGCTTCGTGGAAGCTCTGATTGCTGAGCAGCTGGACATCCTCGACTCGCACGGCGGCAAGTGCTGGCGGCTTCCGACCCCGTGGTGTGATCCCGACTTCCGTCCGGATGTCTAGCCGCTGCAAATCGTCTCAGACTCCTGTCTGCTTCCGCTCGCCAGTTCCATCTTTGATGTCGTCGTAACCCAAGGTCTGACTTATTCAGACTGCGTATTAATCGCGAGCGAGTAATACATGTCTTTTTCTTGACCGTTCGTTCCACTCCTTTTTTTTCTTTCGGACTCTGCACGCCAAGGCGACTTCGCGCGCTAGTCCTTCTTGTTGTTCCCCTTTCGTAGAGTCGCTTCTACGACAATTAAGGGTGACGCCAGCGGGGTGACTGACGCCCCTTGCCCGCACTTGCTCTCGGGACTTAGTCTGCTGGATCACCAGCGTCGTCGCCAGCTTGCATTGCCGCAAACCGACTACGTGCTTTCGCCGACTTGTCGAACTCGTGCAGCATCCTGCCGCAGTTCAGTTGGGTGATCGGCACCCATGATGGCTCTGCGTAGCCAGTCCACTGGATCAGATACTCCTTGCGCCTGGCCTGCGAGCGCGTGCGGTTGGCGGACCAGCGCACGTCGAGGATTCGCTCGACTTCGTACTCGTTCGCCGACTCGTCTGCTTGCCAGCTATCCTCGGGAAGGAGGCTGGCGTCCCAATCGTCCTCCTCTGGTAGGTCAGCTACCGCTGTCGACGCCGGACGTTCGTCTTCGATGACTCGTGGCTTGAGGCGGCTGACGTGAACCCACGGCGAGATTCGATACGGCGTGCCGTCGACCGCCAGCTTGACGCGGTAGTCGTCCGACTTCTCAGCTATGCGAAATGGCCCATGCCACGCGTGAGCCAGCTTGCGAGCCAACCCTGGCTTCACGCGAGGGTAGTAGAGCCAAACGGCGTTCCCAACCTCGAAGCCCGTCTTGAACTTCGCTGGTAAGCGCTCCCACGACTCATTCCGTTCGCGAGCTCGTTTCTCCTTTGCTTCTCGCTGGAGTTGTTTCGCCAACTCGACAGCGATTTCATGCTCGCGCTGCACTCGCAATCGCCACACGTAGGCGTCGAGCTGATCGCGACCTTGAGGCTGGGGAGCTAGCATGGCGGATACCGTCGACCTGGCATCCCAGCCGTGGAGCAAGAAGAACGGCGTCTCTCTGCGTACCGCATCGACCGACGTGTTGATGGCAAACATCAGGCGATACACGGCGTCTTCCCAGTCGTCTTGATCTGGCGTTTCGATGTACGCACGTGCGCAGCGGATGACCGTTTGGACGGACCGCTCTTGCTGGCCATTTGCCTGTGGCCGGTACGCCAACGTTGCTCGCTGCCGGCTACCGATCATCATGCGGAACTGAGTGAATACTTCACTCATAAATCGTGGATCCTGGTCATGGCGAACAATCGAGCTGGCACCGTAGCGCTGGAACACCGTGGAGTCGTAGGCTTGCGCGACCGCCAGCGCCGACGTGTCCTGCATCGCTTTCGCCAACACATAACCAGTAAACGAGTCCTGGAACAGGAGGAGGGCTGTGTTTCCTTGTCGCGAAACTGGCAACGGCAATACGAAGTCCATCGAAAGCACCTGGAACGGGCGCTCAGGCAGTACGTTGCCCGGCGAGGGCCCTGGGTTGGCAGGTCGGCCTTTGGCGGAACTGCAGTCAATGCACTGCTGCACGTGGAGCTCGACGTCGCGATACATACGCGGCCAGTAGTACTCGCGACGGAGCTTCTCGAACGTGCGCATCACACCTTGATGACCACCTTGGTAGTCATCATGCGCAAGGTGGAGCAGGTCTTCACGCAACGACTGCGGTACTGCGAGGCGAGCACGTTCCGATTCGCGGACTTCCACTCGACGTCGCCGGTTGCCGACATACCTCAACAAACCGGCGTCGTCAACGGCGAAGCTGTCTGCAACCTTCGCTGCATCACGTGCTTGTCGCTGCGTCAGCCGCTCCAGATCACCACGAAGGTAATCGAGCAGGTGCGCATACTCGGCGTCGTTCTCTTGGTGTCGTCGCCAGCGTCGTATACGTTCCGCCGCTGGTTCCTCAACTTCGTGTCCTGCGGGACGTGTCTGCTCGTTGGCAAGCGGACGATCTTCGATCGTTCGTCGACCTTCAGCGTCGCCATCGACTTGCAAGCGTCCGTTAGGGTTCGGGTCGAGTCCTGACCAATCAGCTGACTGGGTTTCATCGCGTTGGCTTGGGCTTGGTAAGCTCGGCTGCTGATTGGCTGGGTCTGGTTGCTGGATGGGTCGGTTGACTGGGCTTACCGCCACTTCACGACCGTTCGTCCCGTGCGCCCCTTGACTGGTGTTACTTCGGCGTGCGACACGCTGAGCCGAATCGGTGCGCCGGTTAGCTGGTTCGTCGGCCTCTTGAGCGCTGGTGCCAGCTCCCTCACGCGCCATCGAGCGCGTCAAGACGAACGCGGACGCGGACGAAGGCTCGCCGTCGCAGCCTGCCGCGGCATGTGCCGCGAGACGCGCGTCTCCATGGGGTAGACCGTCGTCGCCGTCGTCGCTGCGGCTTCCGTCCCGCGCGCGATCATCGCCGATCGCGCTGCGCTGTGACGAAGCGCTGTCGCTATGCTTGCTCCCGCTCGCTGCAAGGACGTCGCTGCTGCCACTGCACCCGCCCGTTGGCGGTGATGCAGAAGGCACCGCGAGCTTGTTCAGACCGCGGAGCTGCTCGAGCTCGACGTCGGTCGCAAGCGAGACGTCACCGACTTGCAGGGCCTTCGACGCGAGAAAGTCGGCCGGCGCATTGAACTCGCGTTTCACGTGCGCCAGCTCAAGCGACTTGAACGCGGCCCGCAAGCTGGCGAAGCGGTTGAGCAGCACTTGAAGACGCGCCTCGTTGCACCCGATGGTGCCCTGGCACTGCTGCACGGCGATGCGCGAGTCGCCGACGACGACGACGTCTTCGATACCCAGCTCGCGGGCTCGTGCAAGCCCGCGGAGCATGCCGTCGTACTCGGCTTCGTTCACAGTCACACCAGACAGCTGAAACCCGCGCGCTTCAACTGGATGCCAGCCGGGTAAGAGCCACAATACATAGCTTGAGCTCCCCAACTTGGTCTTCAGCTTCGCAGCTCCGTCGAACGTGATGACATGACCTGCGAACTCCGCGGTCAGCATCTCGACGCTGATTGCTGGCGTGCGGGCTCGCGTGTCCTTGTCTGGCGCGACTTCATTGGCGATCCGGTCGAGTTCTTCTCGCGGCGTGATGCTTTCGGCGAGCAACCTGGCGAGCGAGTCTTCATCCTTCCGCACCCGCTGGATATCCAGCGTCCAAGGCGAGAGCAGCGTCGCCCACTGCAGACACCGGCCCGACACCGACTTCGACGTCATCAACCACTTCAAGACAGAGTGCCTCGCGAACACCTTGACTGGCTTGCCAACTACGATCGTGTAGTAGTTGGTCAGCACACGGAGTACCGCGAGCACTTCTTTTTCCGCGATGTGGTAGCGGAGTTCGGCGTCGTGAAGGGTCCGTCCGGTGAAGCGCACCGGGTGTAGTACGCCGTCGTACTCTTGTGCCAGCACCGCGCCGACTGCCCAGTCGTTGGCATGCGGGAGGATCACGAACGGCTTGTCACGATCTGGGTGCCGGAGCACTGGCGCGCCGAGTAGCTTCGTCTTGAGAAGCTCGAATGCCAGCTTCGCCTTGGTCAGGTCTTCGCCAGCACGAAGCTGTTCGTCGGTAAGACCGTATAGGATGCTAGCGATGTTCGCATAATCCTCAATGAACTTGCTGTAGTAATTCAAGCTCCCGAGAAACGACTGCATTCCTTTCAGATTCGTCGGAAACGCCAGCTCGCTCAGGGTCTTCGCCGACTTGGGCGTCGCTCGTATGCCTTCGCGGTTGATCTCGTGCGAAAGGTAGTCGATGGAGCGTTTGCCGAACGAGCTTTTGTTCAGGTTTACCGAGATACGCCAGTAGCGGAGCCGGTATAGCAGCTTGTCCAGCGTGAGGCACATGTCATCCCAAGTCGCCGCCTTGTACGCGATGTCATCGATGTACGAGGATCTCCCCAGAACCGGGCCCATGCTTGCTGACGCTGGGATGCCAAGTTGGAAGACCGTCTTTGCTTCGTCACTCGTGTCGCGCTCGCTCGCTGGGTTCGACAATCCTCCGCCAGGCTCAATACCTAGCTCGCGGAGTACGTCGGGCTCGACCTCAGCCTCCAACGCCGGAGGGAGCCGCACGAAGCCCCAGAGACAATTGTCCAGCACTTGCTGGTAGATCAACGGTGCGTTCTTGAGGCCGAATGGCATGCGAACCCACTGGAAGTGTCCGAGTGGACAGACGAACGCGCTAATGTGCTGAGCTCTTCGTGTCATAGAGATGGCCCAGAATCCACTGGCCATATCCAGGCTCAGGAACCACATCGCTTTGTCGAAGTTGTCGAGCATCTCGTCGATGAGTGGCAGGGGGTAACTCATCAGCGTGATGAGCTGGTTCACTAACCGGTAATCGATGCAGAGTCGGATGTCCAGCCCGTTCTTCTTCATAACGATGACGACGGGACTGGCCCACTCCGAGTCCGAGTACTCGACGATGCCAGCCTCCAGCAGCTTCTTCACGAGTTCATAGACTTTCTCGAGGAGGTGGCCAGGTATGCGTCTGGCGCGCTGGGATATCGGCTTTGTGCCGGCGGGAACTTCGATGTCGCAGACAACGCCCCTCGCCGGAGGCGGCACTGCGTTACCGGATCCCAGGAAACCAGCTTGGTGTTTCTTGAGGATCGCCCGAACCCGCTCGATCTCCTCTGGTGAGTTCTCGTCTGGCTCGCCAACGTCTGCTTTGCTGATGTCTGCCGGCTCATCGTTCTCCACCAGGTCTGGCAAGATGGCGAGCTGGTTACGCAACTTGTGCAATAGTAAGTGATCGGTGCCTTCATGATAATACGACTCCGCATCTTGCTCGTTTGCCAAACTGTCGAGCGCTGCCACTGCCTTCCACGTGCGCGCGAGCCTGTCTGTTGCGTTCGTCGGTTCGGCCAGGTCCTTCTCGGTCAAGAACTTCGCTGCAATCACCAACTTCGACGGATCCGACTCTGTAGCAGATCCTGCTGCATCCCCTGGGCTCTCTCGCGGGTCGGCGCTCGCCACAGGACCAGCTATGGCAGCGAAGCTCGTCGCGACTTGCTCGCTGGCCGGGCGCTTCAACACTCGCGTAGGCGTCGGATATACTGGGCGATGGACTGCTGGTGGAAGGCTGCTCGCCAGCTCTTCTGCTTCACGGCGAACGGCTCTGACAAAGCAGGGCGAGTGGCTACCTTCGTGGGCAAGCAGTTGCCACTCATCGTACTTCGGCGTGCCAACTCGTACCGGCCCACCAGCTCCCAGCGGCAGATGCCCCGCTTCGACGAGGTGAGCAACTGGCGTCCTGGACGCCACGCTCAACAATCGCGCTGAGATGTTGGTCACCTTCACTGACTTCGGCTTTCCTGACGAATCGGACAAGATTGTCGTGACCCAGTGCGGACCACGACATGCCCAGATCACCAACTGGTCAGCGAGATGTCGACCGTAGATGAGCGGTACGTGAGCTGACTCGCCAGGAGGTATCGTCAGGTCAGTCGGCGAGCTAACCTCAATGCGTTTCGGTAGCTTGGGGCGGCTTCCGGAGCTGGCAAGCGGGATGCGCTCTTCGTCTGGCAGTCGCACAGCACCTTCATAGGCCCCGATGCGGACCCCTGCTGCAATCATGAAGTCCATGCCGAGCAGGCACTGTACGCCGTCCCCGATGTTTCCACACCAGATTTCCAGGTAATAGACGACACTCGCGCCCAGCGTGATCTTGACAGTTGCCTTGGCGTTAACATACGTGGTGATGTTCCCTATACCCTTGATACGCAGACGCTCGTTGAACCTCAGCTTCAAGCCTAGTTGGCGAGCGAGGTCGAGACTGATCATGCTTGTTGTGGAGCCGGAATCCAGCAAGATCAGTGTTCGGCGATTGCACACGGCGCCGTGCACCAGTGCAATGCCAGCTTGGCCTGCCGGCTTTTGGTGGTAAGACCACCACCCGCGACGCTCGCCCGGCTCCAGGCGGAACGCCGCTCGCCAGTCTCCTGGCTCTGTAGGTGAGTCGCCAGCCGTCATGAATGAACGCGCTTCATCTTGAGTATGACAAACTGACTTCTCATTTTCGTTGGTTAGCGAAGCTTGACCAACATATGCAAATACATGCAATGCGGGAACTTGTCGCTCGTCGCGTACCAGGGTTCCAACTCCTGGCGAGCCTCCTAGTTTAAAAACTGGAGCACGGACGCTGGCAACGGCGTGTTGCTAGCGTGACCTTCAGCCTTGTACCAAGCCTTCAGGCCTTCAAGCGCTTTCGCGACTTCGCACTCGGTGTCGGTGCCATGCGCGGTTCCGCATGCTGGGCACTTCTTTCGACACGCGTCGGCCGTGTGACCCGGTATCTTGCACAGCGTGCACGTCACGCGTGATGGGCATTCAGCGAACCAGTGACCGGCTCCACCACAACCGAAGCAGTTTGAATCACGACGCGGACTGGCGTCCCGACGCGGTCGCTGTTCGGAGCTGGGGCGCTGGCTACTCGGCTTCGAGCTCGCTGGTGGGCGGACTCCGGGGAATCGACGCTCGCTTGCAACAGCTTGGTAGGTTAGCTCTTCACCCTCGTCCGCTTCGTCGTCGATCTCGAACCGCACAGTCTTCTGCGCCTTTGGGTCGCCATCTTCAGCGGCGTTCGCATCATCCTCGTATGCCCAGTAGGTCTGCGCCGACCCGCGAGGCATCGAACGATCTCGCTCCGAGCGAGCCGCTGATGAGGAACGTTCGCGTTGCGAAGATCGACGCTCATCACCAACCCCGACTGCGTGTTCTTCATAAGCTCGGAGCCCGCGCTCCAGCTCTTCGAGCGAGGCGAACGTCCGGCCCACCAGCGCGACCCGGATCTCCGAGTCCGTGAGCGACTTGATGAAGCGATTCACATGGTGGCGGAGGTCTTCCGGCGTCGACAAGGGGATGCGTGCCTTGCGAGCGGCAGCGTTGAGTCGCCAGAGATGCTCGCGTGGCGTCTCGCCCCTCTGCTGCTTCAGCGTGAAGTAGCGTTCGGCTTCCGAGTGGCGAGACACGCAGAACTCCTGAGTGAACGCAGCTGCCAGCGATGACCATCGCCGGCGCGCTGACCCCAGTTGCTGGTACCAGGCTTCAGCTGCTCCTCGAAGGTACAGCTCAAGGTTCTTGCAGCGCTCGCTCTCCGACCACATCCCGAAGGTTGCCATGTACTGGTATTCCTTCCACCAAGCTCGCCGATCGGAGAGCCGGTCAGTACCATCGAACAAGTCCAGGTAACGCTGAGGAATAAATGGCCGGTTTGCTGGAACAAACGCTGGCGCTTGTTCGTATCTTGCAGCCTCAGGAGCCACGAAGCACATCGCGTCCCGTTCGCGAACGGGTTCAGTGACTCCAGGGTGACCTTGCTCACCCGGCCAGCTGACTTCGCGCATCGACGCGTCGTCGTAAGCGTGCCAAGCCGCCTGAGGCACCGGATAGGCTACCTGATGGCGATACGAGTCGGCGTGTGGCGGTCCAAGTTGGTCAGCAGGTTGCTGGGAGACGTACGGCTGTGGCATCACTTGCACAGGCTGAGCTGGGTACGCTGGGTCGGCGCGCGGATGCTGCGGCCCCCATGCTGCTGGCACGCGAGCCTGCTGACGTTGCGGGTGTGCGTTGAACCCAGTGGCTATGCCGCCGAGTCCTGCCCGCCGGAAGAACGCATCATTCTCCAGCACCGGCACACGTCGCTGATCAGCGTGTGAGTTCGCACTTGCAGAGGAGTCTGGAGGAGGTCCGCGGCTGGTTGAAGAACTCAGCCACGATGCTGGCGAGCGCATCTCGTGCACGTTCGGTGGTCGTTGCTCCAGCTGCTGACCCCGGTAGCTGATCCACCCATCGATCAGTGATGCCAGCAGATACAACACGATGTCGGTGTCATCCTCGACTTCTTTCGCGGTCACCTTCGACATGTGCGGCGGCAGCGCGAACTGGGCCAAACTAGGGACCCAGTTGATGAAACTGAAACCGGCTTCGTGAAGTGTTGACTGCATCACCGCGACTCGTTGCAAGTGCGTGAAGCCTGCCAGCTTGATCTTGAACAAGCGTACGCGTGGCGGTTCGACGGGCAAGCTATGCGACGCAACTCCAAACGCCTGCAGCCAAGACTCAGCTACCGAGCACTTCGCAATGACTTCGGCAGCCCGATGCTCGAGGTGCGCTGGAACACTGGCTCTCAAGGCGGCTATACTTGGTGTGGGAAACACGCGCGCTGGCGCGCAAGGCGCTTGCAGCCACTTTTCCACGCACTCTTGTGCCAGATACTGGTCGACAGCATCAGGAAGTGCCGTGGCAGACGCGCCTGCGGGTCCGAGCGTCATCGGACGAATGACCGCTTCCGCGCTCGCGCGCGGACTGCCGCTCGGCTCTTCGAGCTTCGACGCCTTCTTAACTACCTTGTCGGCTTGTTTGCTGGTCTTCGACTCACGGCGGGCCGACTTCGCAGCTCCTGCTGCCGGACTTGGGCTCTCCTGAGCTGGTCGACTTGGTGATCTGGCTTGCCGGCTTGGCGATCTGCCCTTCTTCTTCCGACTTCTTCCGCGAGCTGTTTTCTTGCTCTCTGCCTCTTCGTCGTTCTTGCTAGAGACTGACTGTGCTGAATGGAAGTCTTCGTCGTTGGGCTTGCCGGCGGTGCTTTGGCTCTTTTCTTCTTCATCGTCGAGGATCGCCAACCTCTCGACGGTGTGCCTTGCTTTACTCGTCTCCGACGGCACAATGATGATTGGAGACTGAGTTGGACGGCCGGCGCCTTCGGGCACGGCCTTGGCCTTCGCTTCCGAGTCCATGACTCTAGCTTGGTTAGCGCGTTGCGTGTTCAGAGCGGACTCAGTCACGTGACCTCCGCGAGATCCTGGCATACGCACCAGTTGTGATGAGGTGGCTGTACGCTTCGCCAGCTCAGGCGAGCTGGCAGATAGGCGTCTGGTGGCTGGCGGTAGCGAAGGGGTGGCGCTACGCCCGCTCAAGCACTTTAGAAAATCAAAGTACGACGCGCGTAGAGCTGGTGTATTAGCTCAATACGCTGGTCGATACCTCACGTTGTGTACCCTTTGACTCGGTCCTTTCAATGGGATCTCGGTAGGAGAGTTTCCTGGACCGCTCGTCGTTTCAGGCACTACACCGCTAGGGTATGACTGTACTACGAAGGCAAATATACAGGGGCTGCGACGGAGTTGGTCTCGATCGGCCAGCCAGGTAGGGGTGCGAGCTTACCTCTCCTAGGTAGCTCGCGGGCTCAATATGAAATGCACCACTCGTATGTCTAGCACACCAGCTAGGATACGCAGTAGATGCAAAGAATACACTCACACGAAGTGCCTCAGACCCTTGACCTAGCCAGGATCCTCGGCAGACGGCAAGAATGCCAGGAACTATGTCCTCACGCTCTCACACGCACACACACCAGCCGCCACACTGGCGAACCAACACACACTGCTCTTCACACGCTAGCGCACACGCAAACTTACTTGTAGGGCGCGCGCCGACTCCGTTGAGCTGGCGGAGGCTGCGCTCTGGGGGAGACTTGTGGGGTACGAGGGAAAAACGAGAGTCTTTTGTGTCAGGTTGCCCGCGAGGGTTTTCCTGCTTAAACTAATACTGCGTGTCTACGTGGCGCTGGGTCGCCAGCTTTGGACCTCTAAAAACCGATATGGAACCGGTTTGCTAGCTACTTCAACCGCTGGGTGGTACCTGACTGGTACACCGCGGATCCTGACAGTTGGCGAGCCAACGCCGGCTCGCCGACCCCACGAGGGCTGGGGGGCCAACTCCCCTTCGCCCATTCAGTACTATTCAACCAAGCATTCTAGCCTCTTGCGACTGGGTCGCCCATCAAGACGCCAGGCACATCACATCACCACACACAGCTCGTGCCAATTGGGCTTCTTGGCTACTGTCGAGTGTTGTTTCCATCAGTACGGTTTATGTTTCCACGATCATGCATTCTGTTGCCCTTCCAGTTCGTGAAGTAGTGTCCATCGTGGAAACTGAGGCTTGTCGCGCCAGCGCTTCTTCTATCAACCGAGCGGTAGGTTCACTTTGCTCAAGCCGCGTTGTGAGAGCATCCCCACAGCTACTACTGGCGTCAAACATCGTGTTTGAGTGAATGTCTTTGTAGAGAGGGTTGATTCGAAGAAGTAGCTGATGGGCACGTCGTACACGCGTGGCGTTGCATTCGTGGCGTTTGGCCAGAAGTAGTTCTTGAGCTTGCGTTATCGGACCAGCAAGAATCAACTGGAAGTTCTCCAAACCGACAGTCGTGGGAATGCTGCTCGCGATAGTTGCTGAACGATTGTCCCAGCTAAGCAAATGGCTGTGAAGTGCGTTTCCTGGTCCACCATAACTACCTTCACGAGACCTCGCACTTGAGCGAGCCCCACCGCCTGTTTTTCTACCACCGTCGCCTCGTTGAGCTCTGAGCCACAAAGCAGTCTGCGATGGCGAATCTGGGTGGCTTCAGGTTAGTTGGCGTGTTGTTCGAACCGTCAATTTAACTCGCAAGTGATTAAAGCAGCTTTCGACATCCAGACACACCTTTCTCCGGCTTCGTTGATTTCAAACGCTCGCTTGGAGAGTAGCAGCCCTTGAAGACGAATATCGACATCTGAGCAGTCGTAGTACTCAGATATGTCCGGGGTGCACCATGAGGCACCCGTCAGAACTGCACGCATCGCACGGAACAGCATGTCATCAACTCGCAAGAGCTCGGCATCCGTTGGAAAGACCCATTTGTCCGTTACGACGCACACTTTACGGTCGAGCACGCCGTCCGCATAATGCTTAGCAGCTTCGGATTCAAGTCGTTGTTTGTCGTCTGCGCTGAGTGGAGTGGAATCGAATGTGCGATTGGCTTCTTCAATTGCTTCGTAGCTTCTCCAGCGACCAGGTGCTACACAGTCAAGTGTGAATACGAAGATGTCTAACGAGGTTTTGGAAGACACTGTACCCGGTGGTCTGCGATTCTTGCTGTGGAGGCTGCGGATTGTAAATGCGCGTGCACGAGCAATCTGCAGTTGAGTTCGCGCCAAGTGCATTCCTTCATTCTGCGTGCACTAGTTCCGCTTGCCAGCGCACACTAACTGCGTGTGCACACTTCATGAGAGCGAGATAGAGAGATAGATAGATAGAGAGAGAGATCGAATGCTTCCCCAATGCGATGTTCCAGTAATCGCTTAAAGCTCACTTGAGCAGACTGAGATGCGAAATCATTGAGAATTCACCCCCGAGCTCCTACCTTGAACCGTTTCAGGCGTCTTCGCGTTTCCGTTTAAAACATATATGTTCAACTTGAAGCACGTACGAGTTCGCTCACACCAACCCGCCCAGACACGAACGCCTCCCCTTTCTCCTCCTCCTCCTCCTCCACTCGTCGTGGGAGACTCTGACTCTTAGGAGTGCGCTCCACTGGAAACGTTGAAGACCTCGATGTTTGTGACCGCTCGCGCTACCAGGCGCAAGTGGCCCTGCCCTGTCGCTCACGGCATGTGGCTCGCTTCCCAAGCGCCATTCTCAATTTTTATGTATCGGTACCAATGATACATAAAAATAAGTGGACTGCATCATGTCCGACTGGCATCTTTTTCAAAACCACGAGAAGTTAGTGTGCGATCTAGAAGTCGCATATCGATCCACTTTTTCCCGACATGTTGTGTGGGACAGCGCTACTGCGTGTCGAGCTATTCGCGAAGAAGCCGCACTCGCTCTTTGTAGCAAAGTCGCGGGCACAGCAAATGGTCTCATCTGTGTTCAAGACCCTACGGAAACGACGCACTGCAAGTATATGATCGTTGGGCGGCGCGAAACAGCGACACTGCGCCTCGACGTAGGTCGGGCATCAGCAGAAAGAAAGCAATCCACTATTGTCGTTTCAAGTCGTGGGCGAGCAGCACTTTCCGACGTAGTAAGCATATTCGGGTTTCGCAATCTGGACATCGTTCGTATCTGCACGCGGCATTGGCGTCAAATTTATGTTGATGAAATGCAGACGTGCAGACTTCGTACGACTTCCAAAGCTAAATGTACATATCATCCCAAAAGTTAAAACATGTTGAAAACATACCATTTGAGTCAACACAGATCGGATTTTGGTACAACATCTCCATTTGGTTTGGAAATGGTAGAAAATCACCTCGTTCCCAGATGCATTTGAAAACTTCAGTCCAATGGAACTCTGACCTACTCGTTGATTTCATTCAGCTGCCTCAACCTTCAATGCGCGAAGTCTTGTGGTGAATTGACATGCGTATCCAGCAAAGAGCGTCAGCTTCCACAAGCTCCGCACACAAACGATTGTACCATCCACAGGGTACTCGGATACTTTTTTGGCGTCAGATCCGTAGATGCTGGCGGTAATCAGCTCAGTATCAACGATTCGCTTACGCTCTTGGTAATCGCCCTACATAGCAAGCAAGAAAAGTACGATTCAGTGATCAATGATCATGCATGACTCACCCTTTCATACTTTATATTGGTCTTCTAGGGTTTCGTGGGATCTCTTGTCGATAAAGTGAAGGCGGACTGCGGGTCCGTGGTCTCCGCTTTTGAACGATTTCCACACGAGTCGTAGGCGAGGCTGGATGCTACTTATTTCGTCTCGCGCCACTTCATCGTCCGGGCTTAGATCTGTGATGAACACTTTCAACTCTACGGACCCAAAGGTGTCACTATCAAACCAGGTAGAATCAATTGTTTACATACCATCAGCGCTTTCAATGACTCGCTTGTTGTTTTCTTGCGCAATGGCTTTCGCTACTCCACGTAGTGGTGAGACATAGATCGTATCCCTTGACTGCTCCGTTGTCAAAACTTGTCCGGTCCGTTTGACCGGTGATGTCAGTTCTGTCACGGTTTCTCCCGTCTCAGTTGCACGACGCTTCTCAGTCTAACTTCCAACCATTGTTGATGCTGATGTCTTGTTAGAGAATGGTCAATCTCTTCAATCACACGATTGTGAAGAGGCCTTGTTGATGTAGGCTCACTTTCATGACTACATGACCTTCATTGCGTTTCACTTAAAGTGCATGGCAGTTATACTTCCTCTCCATTATAAGCGAACAATCTTACACTCTCGCAGCGAGCAGCTGCGAGTACCCCGCGGCAATTGCAATAAATGGTGATACAATACTGATTCATCAGCAGTTTCATGTTGAAGTGCGACTTCATTTGTGCATCGATTCGGTCAGAACCATTTAAAGTTAAAGCCCTCGTCTCTCTCTCTCTCTCTCACTACCTCTCTATCCTTTTTCTCAGCGACAGCGCTATGCACGCCGCTTTGGCCCAAGGGGCGACTTGTTGACGGCGTTTCATGTTGAATTGCGACTTCTCTTTCGTCATGCCTGTCCATTCCCGCAAGTTGGACGTGCACATTCCCGGTGCTGCTCTCTAACCATCCCAGGGATCTATGTGCAACTGGAGTTGTTCACGTCCCAATTGTTTCACACATGAAGCACGCCGCATTCAGAGACCCTCATCCGAATTCAACATGAAACAAGCGTCGATTCACGCATGTGTTGTGAGTATGCACAACCTGCAACGTGTGACAAAGAGCAATTTCACTGGGGCACAAAACCACACAAATTGAGATCAGTGATAGTGATGAGGAGAGCCCGTCGAACTCAGATGATGAGAGAGAGCAAGATGCGCCTATGCGCAACAGCAAGAACTTCATACTCGACTCGAGCTGTTCTTTGTTGGCGACAAAGACCTGTGGGACAAGAAATGAACCAATTGATATCAGCGATGATGAGAACAACACAACATGCGGAGATAGTAAAAGAAATGCGGTCGATTCTACCACTACGATCTCGCGAATCGCCACCATACGTTCGCCGCGATCCCGCCCACCAAAAACCCGACCCCTCATCCCCTCATCAGTGACCAACCAACCAACCAACCGTCCACCTACGTATCCACACGCCACTAGCCGCCAGGACAACAGTCCTACGGGGCAGCGGATAACGATCGCGCGGACGCAGAGTATGTCAAGTACCGAGCGTGCTGTCTGCCAACTATCAACCGTGCTTGTGTCCGTGGTGAACGGCGTGAGTTTGGTACGTAGCGTCGTGTCTCCAGTGCCAACTAGAGACCGAGAGGGACATCTATCTCTTAAAGAAATACTCTTTTGTAACGAACCGCGAGGTCCGCAACACCAGCTTTGTCTGCAGCGACAGCGAGTGATTACGATGTTTTACTGGGAGTGCTACCGACAGGTAGTACTGGCAGCTCTACACCGATTATCACCGTCCCACAGAAATTTATTTGTTTTCAGTGGAAGTGCTGGCCACGAAACGGATCGCACTTGAAATCTTTCAAGATAAACCTTCAACATCAATCCAATTTCACAATGCAAAAACATGCATTTATACGGGCAAAAAAAACGAGTACGGTACTACCTCACTGTACTTGCATCACATAACTCGGGTGTATCCATCATATAAAAGAGGATTGATGGTGCAGTCAAGACCCTTGACAGGCGAGTTATGCTGAAGCAGAAGCAAGATCGTCATCGTCGAGAACGAGTCCAGTCCTTCCTACGCGAACTCGCTCCTATGGCAAGCGTCATAGAGCAGTTGCAGAAGCAGAAGTAGCTCAATCACTACACGTAGATCCGCTCAATCACTAGAGCCGAATGACATGAAAACATCCAGTCATGAGAACACTAAAGATTGATCTCCATTGAACACTACCATACTGGTTCTTTTCTGATCTGCACAGCCACTGCCTACGGGGTCTTCACTCGGTCGTTGCTCGCCACGAGAAGCTAGAGCGGCCTTGGTCGGCAGGAATCTCAGTCGCGCAGCAGTTTGATCTGCGGCAGTGTCCTTCCATGTCTGAAGCCTCGCATCGACCCCTTGCGCAGTTAGTGCGGTCACTGTGTCTGTCGGAGCCGACGCGCTGTTCGCAATGCTTGTGGCGAGCAACGAACCGCATGACTACGCGCTGCTGCAGCTGCAGCTACCACCTACTTTCGACATCGCGTGCTTTGGATTTTCCCGGGTGCGAATCCGCACGCGCGGCAATCTCAGCGGTCGCCGTCGCCATCGCGCAGTTGCACGTGTTGGTTGGTTGAGCATTCCCGCGGCGCTGTTGTGCGTGAGCTGCAGCTGCATGGTGCTCATGACCGCCGCGACACTCGCAACTCACGAGTGCCTGCACATCGGGCGGCAGCGTCGTGACTAGCGTACGAGAGCCATCGGGAGGATTTATGGCACCGAGGGGTCAGTTCAGCAGTACGTTGTCGCGGTGTCGGGTACGTTTTCGACGTCGCAGCTTCACAGAGGGATCAGTTCGATCATTTTTTCCGTGACAACGTCGGACACAAGATCCACACTTACCTTGCTCGATAGGTTACGTTTCACCGAGCCCAGCACATGTCCATCAGTCATTCACCACAGTCGCCAGCCTGCACGAATGGTCGCATTTGACAGGTGCAGACTGGAGACAGGGTGCGTGACCTCAGTTCACAGCTTTCGCGTGGGAGAGAAGATTTGGATGTGGGCCTTGTTGTCGTGGTTTTGCTGTTGTACGTGAGCGACTTCCAAGGCAAGTTCCTTATCATTTCCAGTCAGTTGGGACAGTGTATGAAAGACGCGACGAGGCGAGATTTTGTTCTCGTTGGAGACATGTGCAGTGTTTTCTCAACTGTCTCTGCCCATTCGACGTGTTTGTCGAAGTCTCGGCGGCTTTCGAAGAGTTTTCCGAGTAAAGTTTCGTTTACTTCAAGCCGCCGACGCCGTGCGTGAAGTCGCTCGTTGTGGTCTACAAGCGCAGCGTCTGGATTTTGCGTGTCGCCATCGCAAGCCCGTTGTCCGAGAGACTCACGGCGGTCGTTGCATCGGCCATCGCGCCGAGCTGCAGCGCGCTATCACCGTTGCCATCGCGCAGTTGGACGTGTTGGTAGGGTGAACAATACCGCGGCGCAGTTGTGCGTGAGCTGCAGCTGCATGGCGCTCACAACCGCCGCGACGCACGACGGCATGAATGAAACGCCGACTCAGACGACCGACATCGCGAGCACGAGCCTTGCAAGGAGTCGTGACCGTGAGCACACAGGTCGCGCCGTCGAATGACGCTGTCGTGACACCGAGCAGCGTTTACGCGACCGGGCGGTCGAGGCAGACGCTCGCCTCGCGGTTGCGCAGCAGCAGCGGCTTGCCGCGCAAGAACGTCGGGCCAAGATCATCGCTCCAAAACCCTTTGAGCGGGTCGGGCGTCACCCGCGTCACGAAGCCGAGAGCGACGGTCACGCTCTGCGAGACGACGGCGAACGCGTCGACCTACTCCGTGAACGCGCCGCGGAACTACCCGTCGTCGACCGTCGCGAGCGTGAACGTGCTGCTTGCGAGAAACGGCTTACTCGCACTGTTGCTGTTTATTCCTGGGTAAAACGGAAGTTTGAGGTCTGATCGGACCATTTCCTGAATCAGATGTTGTTTCAATCCACACATCTGATCACATCTGAATCCAGCAATAACGATGACCTGGCTCCGTGATGAGGAAGCTCTCGCAGCCGTCGGTGATGCACTCGCCGAGTTGCGCGGCGCTCCGTCAAACTGCCCACTACGACTCTTTCGGACGAGCGGCGGTGCGCTAGTGCAAGTGCTTGATGCGAGCGAGGCGCCATTGTCAGCGAGCATGGTGAGCCGTCGCTATATGGGTTGGTTGGTCGGAAATCCAGCGATGCTAACGGCAAGAAGCTGGCAGCGATTGACGCGTTCGTGGGTCAAGGCCACGGCGATACCCATTCACAGCCGCTGCTTGAAGACGAGAGAGGAAACAGCGAGACCAACGCTCCGCTTGAGCGAGAAGACGAGCAGCTCCAGGTCGAAGAAAGCGGCGCCACCGACGAGCGCCGGGCGCTCGCCGAGTTCACGGCGGACGGTGCCAGTGTCAGTGCGTGGCTTGCGCATGACGAAGACGATGCAGCATCAGCGAACGAGGACCAGCCGTCGGTGGGGTGGACTCCGGTCGGGGTAGCTCGCGACGGCGAAGCGGCGTTCGACCTCATCACAGTGCTCTCTCAATGGCCCGAGGAGCTTCGACAACGTACGCGCGTGTGCCTCACAGCGACGCCACCGAACAGTCATCGCTCGGAGCATCACGTCCCTGCTGAGCGCTGTGTTGTCTACTGGCTGCGCAACACTCCGCGTGTGGTCCACGGCAATCTAGGGCTTCAGGCGGCGAAGCGCCTCGCACAGCACCTTCAAGCCCCGCTCGTAGCGCTCACGCTTGTGCCGTCGACGCTCCTGAGTCCACTGCGCCACGCCAAGACGGTGCACGACGCGTACTACCGCTGGTCCATCGCTGCAGTGCGCAGGCGCCTGGAGGCCATGGCGATCCCACTCTTCGCGCTCACCCCCGCGACCCTGCTGCCCGACCGACAAGAGGAACAGGAGCAGCGCGATGCAGGTAGTGCGCTCCTGGAGCTGTTAGAGGCGTTGGCACCTTTAGCTGTCGTGACGGACGACGGGTTTTCCGGTCACTCGCGTCGCGAGCTTGACGTCTTGAGGGATCATTGCATGATAACGCGCGCGGACGTAACCTGGCCACTACTGGCCGTCGACTCGTTAACTGCGGTACCGTTTTACCAGCGGATCGACGTCGTTCGCGAGTCGCTCGACAACGCTGCAGTGCGAGAGAACGACGATCGTCGCCCAAACGGACTCGAGAAAGCGACGTTCTTGAGCGAAGAGGCGTTCGGACAAGCGTACGCTGCGCATATGATGCCGCAGGACGCGGAGCAGTCGACGAAGCTGTGGACGCTGTGCGAGGAGCTTCAGCCCCACCCACTTGCATCGAGCCAGGATGCCGCCATCCACGACCGACTGCAGCCGACTCTGAAGCGACTGGGACTCGAAATGCTGCGCTGGGAGGTCGTCGACGCCATGAATGCGCAGGGATTGCTCGGGCAGTCGACGTACACGGAGCAAACGGGGCTGGATCAACTCGAATCGCTTCTCAGCTCGACAGACTTTCGCCCAGCGGTTCAGCAAGAGCTTCAGGTGAGTACACTAATCTGTCTTTGTCAGGCGAGCTTCAAAGAAGCTGACCCTGGTGCAGGGCGCTGGAATCCTGAGCCTGCTCCCGTTTATCCGCCACGGAACTCTCTCTGCTGGTACCGTGCTCCACCGGCTGGAGGCAGCGATCAACAAGGCGGCGCCTCCTTCAGACGCTGCGTCGAGGAAAGCGCTGGCGATGCTAAAGGTCCGTGTGTGTGACACGACGAAGAAGAGACGAAAAAGTTGATGTATTTCTTGACGCAGGTCTTGAGGTCTCGCGCAGTGGCGCACCTTTGCAAGGAACGAGACTACGCGTTGTACCTATCGCTGTGGGTACTTCGACGCACGGAGCGCTCGCACCAGCGCTCTGGCTCGCTGCGCAGCATGTCGCTGCTCGGCATTCCGTCGCTCCAGTTCTCGGCAGCGTTAGCGATGTACGTGTGTGGTTGAGCGACAGTCTTTTGTTTTTTGTCGGCTGACACGAATGTCGCTGAACGCCAGAGACGCCTGCTCCTCGTTGCTTCCGTCATGGCTGTCGGACCCTCGCGTGTCGCTACGTGACGAGCGGAGCCGCGACCGTGCGCAGTACGATCTCTACCAGCTCGAGAGCGGCCGTACGGACGATCCATACTGGAACGAGATCCAGCGTTTTCTGCACGAGCACCGCTTTCTGCATCCCGTCCTCATCCTCTATTGGGGCTTCCGGCTGCTCGAGTGGAGCGTCTCGATCCGCGCTGCGATCGTTGTACGAAGGCGTTCTTCTGCTCCTTGTCTCGTTGTTCGTTTACTTGATCGGTGTCTCTCTTTATGTCGTAGACAATCGAGGGGCTTCTCACCAAGTGCAGTATCGGAACGGTGCTCTCACCAGACGCCATCGTCGTTGTGCTCAACACGCTGTTCCGCGTCGGTGCGCAGGAAGGAGAAGACGCGTGGGCGGCGTCATCGTCGACGCTGCTGGCGTTTCGCGAGCGTGTCGAGCTCGAGATCACGCAGCAGCCCAAGCTTTCGCTCGCCGCAGTTAAGCCGCATCTACACTGACCGAATGAGTTCGTATTCCATTTTCTTTCATTTTATATTCTTGATGGTGGGAGACGGAGGACAGTTGAATGCAGCAAGCGCTCGAAACAAATCGCAACGCAGCCTTGTCTAATGGCCAGCGCACGCCCACTTGACGCGGCACGCGTCAGCCCGCGACGGTGTATCGACGCTCAGCCACTTGCACTGACACGCGTACGCGGTCGTGTCTGAATCAGTGGCGCGTATCGATCAGCGTTTGCGTGAGGCGACCGAGGAGAGCATAGAGATACGGACCTGGAGCGATCTCCATTCGCGCCCGCAGCCTGCTTTCATTCGGAACGTTCTCTCGGAAGAACATGTAGTCGGCGTCCGCCGTCCATGCCTTTCCATTGAACTGCACGACGGTGAAGTCGCAGTCGTTGCATCGAAGGTTGGAACACGCGCTATCGGACAAGCGAAGACATGTCAGACGACCTCCACCAGCCACGCGTGTCGTTCTCCGAATTAAAGGAAACCATTCAAGACGCACACTTGGGCTGCAAACGCCGTGTTCTGCCCTCGTTTCGCGGCACTTCCGTTTAGCAGCGCGGTCGAGCACCTGCAAGGAAAGCACGTCAGATCGATTTCTTCTCGTTTGATGTCGTGCGATCCACTCAAACACACTTTTTGGTGCCACCAACTCGAAACTCTTGGGAGCTGGACGACACTGCTGGGGCCGTGGACGCGAGCGCGTGGTGGTCCTCACGCCGCTGGTTGTTGACCACTTGCTGGCGCGTTGGGTGCACTGCCGCTGCTGCTGTGGAGCCATCGTCATCGTCCTTCATCATGTCGAGCAGGTCATCGAGCTCGTTCTGCAAGAGCACACGAAATGAAATGACTGATAAGGCGGAGAGCGTGAGAGAGCGAGAGAGCAACAGATGAACCACACGTACCGTGGATGTCTTGCGCTTGGACGACGATGTCGCCGTCGAGTAGTAGCTGCCACTGCAGTTGCTGTTTGTGCTACTACTGCTGCTGCAGGTGGAGGCCGTGCTGACGCTGCGTTTGGTCGTTGGTGGGCGGTCTTGAATCACGCTCTCGACTTCGTCCAGGAGGTCTTGGAGATCCATTGCGTTCTCTCCTCAGTGCGACTCGCGTTGTCTTTGCTTCTTTGTGTGAGAGGAGGAAGCGGCGGAGCCAGCCAGAAATGATGGAGGGAGCGAGAGCACTAACGCTCTTGTGCGCCATTTTTGGATGCGACCCAGGCTGTTCGAGATGAGACAGCAGCACAAGATCAACCAGTAATCAAAAATCAAACGCCACGGACTCGCGACGCGTTGCTATTTCATGGCTGCCGAACGACCGGATCTGTCTGTCGGTCGCTGTCATTACTGTACAGGCGCCCTCCACCCACTGCGTCTACTGGTTGTTGACTGGCGAAGCTCGTTGGCTCACACGAACGGCGGCTGCGCGCGCAGCGGAGGCGCCGAAGGACACGACTCGAGCACGGGCGACACCTGCAGCGCGACGTCTCGCGTGCCACCAGCGTCGTCATCGTCGTTGCTGTCTCTATTGTCGTCGTCGCTGTCGTCCTCGAGGAGTCCGTCAAGCAGTCGCTTGAGCCCGACGCCCGCGAGACTGAAAAGCGCCACGAGCGGAGCGGCCAGTGTCTCCAGCCAGCCACGCTGCGCCATGCCGCCGTTCACGTAGCGGATATACAGATACGCGGCGTGCCGTGTGCCATGAATGAGATAGTAGTCTTCAAACCAACATCGTCCTTAGAGTCGCGAATACCACCCAACACGATGCAAAACGTCTCGTTGCGTACCTTCGAGGTATCGCAGGTTCACAAAGCCGTTCTTCTCGTAGAACTGTAGTGCCTTGATGTTGTCCGACTTGACGTGCAGGTAGACAGCGCCGCAGCCCGTGACGCGTTGTGCCTCGCGCATGCACTCGTCCAGCAGCGCAGACGCGATGCCGCGCCGCCGCATTGTCGACCGACAGCCGAGCGTCAGGATGTACATGACGTGCGTGACGTCGCTTGCGTCTTTGTCAATCAGATCTGGGTCTTCCACAGAGCTCAGCGGCATCAAACTGGCCATGACGGCGCCGAGAATGACGGACCGTCGTCGTTGCGGACGTGGCCACGACGTGAAGCCGCGCTGGAGCTCCTCCTCCTCCTCGTCGTCGAATGCGTCAGAGGCCTGCACTGCGAGCCTCGTGAACAATGGATGTCCAGTCTCGCGCCAGATGCCCTGCGCTGCGCCGTCGTAAAAGCTCTGCCGATCCGGGCGTCAATGTCATCGTGAGACGTTGATCGGGCAGGTCGACGAGAACAAACCTGTTGGTACTTAATGGGGAACCACTGTTCGTGAAGCTCGCGCACCGCGTCAATGTCGTCCACCGTCATGGAGCGCATCGCCATCACGACAGAGTCCGTCGTGGAAGCAGCTTCATCGCGCTGCGGAAGGAGCTCCGTGTCGCCGCCGACGTTGACGACGACGGGCGGCGCTGGGAACTCGCTGGGGGACGAAGGGGGCGGCAACGGCGCCATGGAGCGGAGGAGACGTCCGCTGCCGCGTCCGCTTCGAGGCGTCGCGTCGCGATGCGGCACAGAGATGGCTGCGAGCATCCAGCGAGTGCGTCGCTCACTCGCTCGATCGCTCGCTCGCTGCTCTTCGTGCGATCGCTGCGGTCGCTTGGGTCGATTACGTGAGGCGGCGTCACAGGCCCGATGAAAAACGCGCATTTTTAGAAGGGGTTACGGTACTCTGACACATGATATCATGTATATACGAGTCAATCATATATCGAAGTAAACGCAAAATGAACTGTGAGATATAGTTGATATCGACTGCTCTCTGGTGAGCTTTTTCTGCGACGTGTGACGACGTGGAGCCATTTTCGTTGCTGACATGTCAATCGTAATTCTAGTCTCTCTCTCTCTAGTCTCTCTCTCTCTCTCTCGTTCTCTATTACTTCTTGAAGAAGCTTTGAATCGTTTTCAACCGCTTGCCGTCGGCCAAAGCTGCGGCAGAGGACGTCGCTGAGCGGCGTTTGCTCGTGGCGCTTGGCGCCTTTGGCTTTGTGTCTTTCGTGTTGGTGGTAGTTGTCACTGATGCTGCGCTTCTCCTGCTTTTCCTCGTTGTCGCTGTACCACTGCTGCTGCTCGTGGACTTCAAGACGAGCTGCAAAATCTTCTTCACACCAGTCGTGATCCCAAGCGCGTGCATGTCGTCCACTGTCATCCAGCGCACGGTCGACGCCGCCGACACAGCAGACGACAGCGGGGGCGGCGCAGCGTCAAAGTGGAGATGCTCGACACCCATGTGGTGCTTGACGTGCGAGAAGATGTGCACGAGTTCCCCGAGATCGCGTCGCTCGAGTGCGTCGTTGCTTGACGCGATGGTCGACGGTGACTCGAAAAGCTCGAGCAGCCGCGAGCGGATCAGTGTCTTGCGACGCGAGAACGGAGGGACCTTGTCACTGTCGTCGACCTTGGTGTGCACAAACTCCCACTGACCAGCGAGTAGCCCGCCTTCAGGACGCTTGGTCATGAGGAACCGCCACGCTGTCAATGGGTCCACGGCCGCTTCACTGTCGCCTTCGCCGTTGCGTAGTGCTGTCTCGCTCTCGTGGGATGAGATTACAGCGACGCAGATAGACTCGTTTCTCGCTTCATTCTTCTTGGCTTTCAGTGGATACCGAGTGACCTGGTGGGTTTGAATTATGATGATGGTGATTGCTGAAATACACGGTATGAACAGAGAGAGAGATGTACCTCAAACGAGTTCACTTGTCCTGTCCATTCGTCTGCTCTAGAGGCATCGCACAAGCTGCATGCAGGACGAGACGCATCACTGCGCGTTGGCTTCTCTTGACGCTGCTCTGCCTCCTCGTAAGCGAGACACGACCCTCTCACGGGGCACGACTCGCACAGCGGATTCTACTCAACACAACGCCCCTTAATGTAAATCAATCTGCTTGCTGATGTCCCATACATTCCAGAGTATGCTTCCAACCTGAACGGTGCACACTGTGGCACCCAATTCCATCAGCGCCTGGTTCAAATCGCCTGGTCGGTCACACTCTTCAACGAGCTCTCGGGCCGTTTTCCTACGCTCTCCAGAGTTTATGAGACTCGTCGCGAAGAAACAGTTTGGAAACAGTGAGGGACGCACCACGAGAAATTGATGAGCTGTTTGTTCTTGGGGTCAGCGCCGACCGCGCGCAGTCTTGCAACGACGCGGATGACGTTGCCATCGACAAGCGGCTCTCGGTTTCCGAATGCGATGGAGGAGATGGCGCCAGCGGTGTACGGTCCGATGCCCGGAATCGTGAGGAGCTCTTCGGTCGTCGACGGCAGCACGCCGCCAAAGTTGTCCATCACGTACTTGGCGCCTGCGTGCAGCATGCGCGCGCGGCGGTAGTATCCAAGCCCTGCCCACAGTGCATTGACGTCCTGTTGTCTGATGTGAGTTGAGCCTTCCGCCAAGGAAAAGAAACCAAAGAGGGGGGCATTGTACCTCTTCACTGGCGCTCGCGAGTGCCCCGACGGTCGGAAACTTTTCAGTCCAGCGCAGAAAGTAGTCGACGACAGTGTCGACACGAGTCTGCTGCAACATGATCTCCGAGACCCACGTCTCGTACGGCGCCACAGTCCGTGGCTTGCTTGGTTGCGTCTCCGCCGTCTCCTTCTCCTCCTCCTGCTCCTCCTCCTCCACCGGAGCTGGCGATGGTTCTTCTTGCACCTCACGTTTCACGAACGCGTCCATGCCGCTACGCTTCTTCAGCGACTTTCCTTTGAATGCTGCCGCCGCTGTCTGCTTGGTGTGTGTTGCCGTCGAGAGGTACGGCGGCGGATCCCCTCGCCACGGCAGCTTGCGTCGGTTCGCGTCGTACCAAATGAGGAGCTGCTCACGAACCTCCTCGACGCGCTTGGCGTCTGCGCTATGGAGATCCTCATGGTGGTCGCACGCGCTCTCCTCCACCAAGTCCTCGATGTCTGGCACCGCTCGCTTACGCCCCATTTTGATCGACGGATGAATGGATCACCACTGGAATTCCGATGACGTCGCTTACGTCAAAACGGGTTTCCCGCCATTTTTTCCACTTCTGTGTTAAAACACACTAAAAAATGAAAACGTCAGCGTTTCACAAAAAGCACTTTATATGTAGACGTTGGATAAAAAGTGCATTTGTGGTGGTGGTGCTAGCCGCATATTCGTTCCGAAAGCAACGGAAGAAACGGGCAGCTCCTCAAGCGACACCGACTTCTTCTTCTTCTTCCACATTCTCGCTCTCTCTCTCTCTCTCTCTCGTCATGACACGCGTCGCCGTTCTGACGCATGTGAAGGAGACGACGTACGTGGAGCCGCCGGCGAGCGCGCGCGACGGCCCGCGCATCGCGTGGAGCGGCGGCAAAATCGTGTCCAACAAGGACGAAGCGCTGCGCAAGTTTCTGCAGCGCAAGGCGCGTCAGGGCGGAGAAGCGGCGCTCTCGGAAACGCAGCGCGAAGCGTTGCGCGCGACATGTGAGTAGAAGAACGCGAACGCTCGATCGTCGTCATGCGCATGCTAAAATCACCACCACCGTGACGACGCGCCTGTATGACTCCAGTGGGCCACACGGACCTTCTCGCGACACTCAGCGACGCAGCGTCGGACGAGAACGACCGCTCGGTACGTGGCACGAAGATCACGGCGTCGTTTGCTCACAAGGTGATGCTGACTTCTGTGGTTGTATGTAGCAGACCCCGCACCGGCGTCGAACGTCCATGAGCATCAAGAAGAAGCTGTCAGCTGGACGTCCGCACGCCAAAGTGGCATCCTCGTCGCCGCACGCAACGGCCACGTTCACTGTGAATGGCCGCGTCGTGGGCCCGCGGGTCTCGGTGGAGCGACGGAGGGACACACACAAGGCGGCATTGAAGACCTCATTGGCCTCCAAGCGGCACGCGACGCGCAAGCCCGTCGCCCTCAAGGCGGCCTCGGCGCTAGACCTCGAGGACAAGCTCAGCATGTCGCTAGACGCGCTTGTCAAGAGGAAGCAGCAGCAGCAGCAGTAACGATCAAGTCGCTCCATTTGCAAGCGCCAGCCTGAGGACGTGTGCTGCGCGTGTTACGTCTCGGTGTCTAAATACATTGTACGCTGTGTGTCATCGCCGTTCTCGACTCTCGACGCCCGCTCGTCGGTTGCCTGCTCGCCTTGCAGCGCGATTCGCAGCGCCTGGTGCACGCTCGACGCCTCAAGAATCGAGAGCTTGTCGTGGAACTTGCGCAGCACGCGACGCGTCTCGTCATCGCTCGTGTGCGGGATCACGCAGACGTCGAGTCCGATCTTGTGCGCTGCCATCAAGCGCGACTCGAGCATCTTCACGGGGCGAAGCTGGCCCGAGAGCGCGATCTCACCGAGGAACATGGCTCGGCGTAGCACGGGACGCCCCATGACAGCGCTCGCGAGCGCGACGGCGAGCGCGAGATCTGCCGCGGGTTCCTGGATCGTGTACCCCTCGGCAACGTTCACGAAGACATTGCGGTTGTAGAACGACACCTTGCCGCGCTTCTCGAGCACCGCCAGCAGTAGTTGCAGCTTGTCGAAGGGCACGCCGACGCCACGGACGCGCGAGAAGCCGGGACTTCGACCGTCTCCGCTGCTGCTGCTGAACTGCGTCCGGTTCGCGAGCGCCTGGATCTCGAGCGGGATCGGCCGCGAGCCCTCCATCGCGATCGTGATCGAGGATCCGTCGACGGTGACGGCCGTGGACTCTTCGCCGTCGCTCGACTCGGAGACGAACGCCATCAGCGGGTTCACGAGCGGCTGCAGCCCTTCGTCCGTCATGCTGAACACACCGACCTCGCTCGTGTTGCCGAAGCGGTTCTTCTGGCACCGCAGGAACCGCCGCGTGCTCTGCGGATCGCCCTCGAGCTGCACGACCGTGTCAACGATGTGCTCGAGCACCTTGGGACCCGCGATGTCGCCGCTCTTGGTGACGTGTCCGATGAGCAGCACGGGGAGATGCCGCAGCTTGGCGAGGCGCAGCAGCCGCAGCGTGCACTCCTTCACCTGGTTCACGGTGCCTGCGGCCGACGGGATGTCGTCAGCGAACACGGTCTGGATCGAGTCGATGACGACGGCGTCGAAGCGCGGTGCCCGTGCTGTCGCTCTGCGTGTTGCGTCGCCCTCCTCCACCTCTTCTGCGCGTGGCGCCTCGATCATGCGCATGATGTGGTCGATGTTGGTCTCGCTGCCGACGAACAGCGAGTCGCTCAGGGCACCGAGACGCTCTGCGCGCATCTTGATCTGGAGCACGCTTTCCTCGCCCGAGACGTAGAGCACCTCGCGTCGCGCGGGAGACCCGTTCGCTGCCGTGTTGGCGATCATGTTGGCGATCTGCAGCGCCAGCTGCACGAGACAACATGAGAGCGTGAGACTGGGGAAGAGACTGTTTGACTGCAGACGCAGACGAACGTACCGTGCTCTTGCCGACGCCAGGATTTCCAGCGACGAGTGTGAGGGACCCAGCGACGAGACCACCGCCGAGGACCCAGTTCTACTCTTGCAGAGACAGATACAAACGGTGTCAGTGAGCACGCGCCATCGATAGTCGAAGAGATCAACACAGAGCCGCACAATCTCTCGGTCTGGCAGCTCGATGCGCTCGGTGACAGCCTCCATCTCGACGTCCTTCATGCGGTAGACGGCGCTGGTGCCGACGTCCGCTCGGTCGCCGGACCACGCGACGCGCGCCGCGCTCGGCTTCTTCGTCTTCGTGAACGACGCCGCGTTCGACTGGCGGTAGAGCGGCGCGCTCGCCGTCGCAGGCTCGATGGCTCCCCAGGAACTGCACGTCGAGCACTGTCCCTGCCACTTGGCGTACGACTGCCCGCACTCGGCGCATTGGAAGCCAAGCGACGACGAGCCAAAACGCCGGCGAAGAAGCAGTGCATGCTCGCTGCTGGAGTCACTGAGTCGCAGCACAGCGCATGGCGCATGGCGAGACAGCAGCGGCGCTGGGAGACGCCGACGCTGGTGGCCAAGACGCGATGCGACGCGCATCGTCATCGACATTATCATCATCTTCCTCTCGACCAGCTCCAACAAATGTTCTGCAGTACAAGGAATATCTTGCTGCTGGTGTGATTTGGACTCGTCTATCCGGAAACGTATACCAATTCGTATAGTTGAAGCCCTCGAAACGGCGCCAACGTTGGCGTGAGTGGGTGCACTCTTGGCGCCAAACGCCAACGACGCGAGGGAGCAGAGAAGAGTTGTTCTGCGTCGAAAGGATGTTTATCTCTCGAGATGGATCGTGAATTCAAGAGATCGTTCGTTCATTTCATCTTATTACGAAAGATCGTTCTTTGGTTCGGCGTTTGTTCTGCGACCGACTGACGGCGCCGACGCCGAGTCGTCGCGTAACGAATCGCACGGGATGTTCTCTGCGATGGCCGTTTCTGTTCCGAGCTCCATCGCATCCCAGGACAGGAGCAGGTCTGTATGAGCTCCTCCTGGCTGCTGCTGCTGTTGTCGTCGTTGCTCCCATTCCATTGTGACCTCCACCATCCCTCGACCCTCTCGCGTGACGGATGCCTGCGCCCATCGAGGTCATCGACGTGTGGAGCGCGCGCGTCTTCCTGGTCCTCAGCCCCAGCGGAGACGCTCCACCATCGATCGAGAACGGCGTCACCATCTCGTACATCGACATCGCGAAAGAGTTCCCGTACCAGTGCTATGCTCGCGACTTTGGGCCACTGCCGCTTCGCCACTTGGCTGCGTTCGACCGCCGCGTCGCCTCGACACCACGGTCCACGCGGCTGAGCGTGCTGGCGTCGGCGGGATCTTCGTTGGCCGCAGCTATCGGCCGCACCAACGCCGTTTGTCTGTTGGCATGTTGGCGAGTCTGGCGCCACGACGCCAGCGTTGACGACGCGCTTGCCCCATTCCGACAGCTCTCCCTTGTGCCGTTCCACGACGCCACGCACGGCGACGATTCGTTCGGGCTCACAGTGCGTCACGTCGTCGCGGCGCTGCGCAAAGCGGTGCACACGACGCTCTGGCGAGCGCCAACGCCCACACAAACGTCGACGGCCTCACGCCTCGACGTCTCGTGGGTCACGCCGCGCATCGTGGCGTTCGCGGGGCCCGTGGACCCAAGCGATGACGCCGAGGAAGCCAGCACCCGCGGACGCCCAAGTCCCGAGCTCTTCGTGCCGTGGTTCCTCGCCAACCGTGTCGCTCTCGTCGTGCGGCTCAACCGACCTCGATACCGCAAGCAGGTCTTCGTGGACGCCGGCGTCCGCGTCGTGGACCTCCACTTCCGCGACGGCTCATGCCCAAGCGAGGAGATCGTGCGGACGTTTCTCGAGATCGTGACGCAGACGCTCGCTGCGGATGACACTGCTGTCGTCGCTGTGCACTGCAAGGCGGGACTCGGACGCACAGGCACGCTCGTGGCGTGCTACCTCATGCATCGCCTCGGCTTCAGCGCCGACGAGGCCATCGGGTGGCTCAGGCTCTGTCGACCAGGCTGCGTCGTCGGTCCACAGCAACACTTTCTCCGCGACCAGCAGAGCCGACGTGCGTCCACCATCGTCGCCGATGTACCTGCTGTCGTCGTACCTGTCAAGGGCATCGTTGGCCTCAAGGGCGCAAGCATCAACAAGTTGAGCGCTGCGATCACTGCTGGCAGTGGTAGCAGCGAGTCATCTCCTCGGTCGGCGACGAAGCCACCCAAGATCCCGTCCCGGCCGTCGTCTGCCCACACCAGAGGTGCTGGGACTGCAGTAGTAGCGACAGGCGAGCGATCGCGTGGGATCCCTTCGCCGTTGATCCAGAGAGTGAACGATCGCGAGCCAGATCGACCGCTTGCGGCACCTGCCATCTCTTGATGGCGCGTGCGGGCGTTGGGTTGGAACGGTGAGCTATTTATTGTCGATCGATATTCAGAACGCTTGGTCCCTTCGTTTCTTCGCTCTCATGTTCCCATTCCGAGCGCCGTTAGTTTTGCTTTTCCTTGGCGGGTTGGCCATTTTTGGAGGCGAAACCAACGCTGGTAGCAGTAGTGGAGTCTCCACTCGCTCTCTCTTTCTCTCTCTTTCTCTCTCTTGTTTCCAAGCACAGCTCGCAGCTGGTGTCTCTGCGAACGTCAGCAGAGCTTGTGGTCGTTGCGAGTGAAGGAATCGCACAGCGTGAGAGATCATGGAGAGGACCAGCAGCAGTAGCAGCGGTCGCCGCGAGAGAGAGCGTGACCGAAGTCGAGACCGAGACCGAGAGCGCGATCGAGGAGCTAGTTATCGCGAGTATGATCGCGAGTCTCGATCGTCTCGCTCTGCTCGGGAGCGCGAAAGTTATCACGACGACGACGATGATGACGTCGTCCCAGAGCGACCGCGAGACCGTGAGCGAGAGAGAGAGCGGGAGAGAACCAAAGACCGAGAACGGGAGCGAGATCGCGAGCGTGACCGAGATCGAGACCGAGACCGTGATCGCGACCGTGATCGCGACCGACGCGACCGCGATCGCGACCTGGAACGAGACCGAGAACGATCGAGGGATTATGACCGAGACGATCGAGGCGCCGACTACGACGAGTACGATGGTCGCAGCCGTGATCGAGACCGAGATCGTGCGCGAGACCGCGAACGTGAACGTGACTGGGACCGAGACAAGGATTGGTCTTCGTCTTCGTCCGACCGCCAGCGGGAGCCATCGCGAACGAGCAGCAGTCGCAGCGTCAGCAGCAGCAACGGAGGCACCAGCACGAGTACAAGCAGCTCCGTTTCCTTCTCCCGACCGGCGACGTACGATCCACGACTCGCTCGACGCGCTCTTGGGCGCTATGACGACGATGACGATGCGTACGACGGTAGTGGCAGTCGACGCCGGCAGCAGCTGAAGGACGAACTTGGATTGTCGGACGACGACACAGGAGCTGGAGGCGCTGACGAGGACGAGGATGACAGCGCTCGAGGGCGTCGAGACTCGTTGCCAACTGCGAACAGCAGTGAGGCTGTGCGTGACTGGCAAGAGCGCTACCACAAGCTGCTGCAGGAGCTTAAGGCGGCTCGCGACAACGAGCAGCGTGTGCAGGACTCGCTGAGCAAGCTGCAATTACTTAGCAAGTCACAAACTGCGATTCTCAAGACGACGATGATCAAGAAGCTGCAGGAGCGCGACGACCTCGTGGATGAGATGGGCTCTGTCATCAAAGAGCTCGAGAGCAAACTGCAGCAGGCGGGTGTCTCAGTTGAGGCGTACCAACCGCCGCCGAGTAAGACCAACGGCGCGTCTGACGGCAGCGGGGTCTTGAGCTCAGCTGCGGCAGCAGAAGCTGATGCGATCGCCGAGATCGGAGCCATGAAGGCCGAAATGGATCGGCTCATGGACGAGAACAAATCGCTCAAGAAACAGGCAGCGGCGTCCGGGTCGGCATCGGCGGCAGTCTCATCGTCGCCAAGTAGATCACCCAGCAAGACCGACAGTGGACTGCACAAGCAGCGAGCCGAATTGCTCGAGAAAGAGAACGAGGACCTGGAGAAGCAACTCAAGACAGCACAGCAGCAGATCGCAGCATTGAAGAAGGAGGTTGCAGCGTTGTCTGCCACGCGAAACTCGACGTCAGTCCCGCCTCCGGTTCCTTCAGCTCCAGCCGCCACTACTACCGCTGAGAACGACGCAAGCCACGAAAAGCTTGCTGCACTACAGAAGAAGGTTCGGTTCTTGGTCTTCTGTGATATCGAATATCGTTGTGCTGAGCTCCTCCTCACTGTTGTCGACTCCTTGTAGCTTGACGATGCCCAAAGCGCTCGAGATTCGGCACTACAAAAGGTTAGTGAAGATCAAATCTTGCGGAGGAGACGGCTCTCTGATCAAAAGTGTTGATTGTGTTGCCTCAACAGGTCAAGTCGCTGGAACAGGAGCTAGCTGCGGCATCAAGTACTCACGCGGCAACGACGTCAGAAGTCGCGAAGCTGTCCGCGGACTCGTCCAAACTCGAGGCGGAGCTTCAAACCAAGTTGCAGCAACAAGCCACCCAAATCAACGAGCTCAAAGCTCAGCTAGAGCAACAAACGAAGACACTTCAAGCGAAGGAAGCAGCGTGGGAGGAGAAGCACGCCAAGCTAAAGACAACCGCTGAGACCGAACTCAACAAGATCAAAGAACAAGCCAAGAAAGCCATCTTGGACCTCAAGAAAAAACTCGAGTCGTCGTCAAAAGACCAAGAGATCAAGCGCAAGGCGTTGGCGACGCTCAAGGCACACGTTAACAAGCAGAAATCGGAGCTTGGTCAGCTGAAGACAGCGATCGTGCACCAGAACCAGCAAGTTCCGTTGCTGGCAAAGCAGTTGACCGACAAAATCACGCAACGAATTCAGCGACAGACCGACGCGATGGCTGGTGTCGTCGAGAACTACAAGCGCGAGATGAAAGAGCGCAAGCGGCTGTTTAATCTTGTGCAGGAGCTGAAAGGAAACATCCGCGTATTGTGTCGAGTGCGACCGATCTCAAAGAGTGAGATTGCGAACGGCAGCAAGGCCGTGTGCAAGTTCACGCCCGAGGAGATCACGGTCGCTGGCGAGAAAGGCAAAGTCAAAACCTGGGAGTTTGATCGGGTCTTCGACATGGGCTCATCACAGGAGGAGCTTTTCGCTGAGGTCAAGCCGCTGGTCACAAGCATCTTGGATGGGTATAGCGTCTGCATCTTCGCCTATGGCCAGACGGGCTCCGGAAAAACGTTCACAATGTCGGGACCAGCGGAGAATCCGGGTATCAACACGCGCGCTCTGCAGGAGTTGTTCCAGCGCAAGGTCGAGCGCGCGAAGGAATTCCAAGACGAGATCACTGTTAGTATCATGGAGATCTACAACGAGCAAATCCGCGACTTGCTCGCTGCCGACGCCTCCAACACGAACCTGCAGGTCCGCCAGGGGCCGACAGGCAACTTTGTGCCTGGCCTCACGGTCATTCCCGTGCAGACGCTGGATGAAGTCTTCGATCTCATTAAACGTGGCAACAAAAACCGCAGCACGCACGCCACGGATATGAACGAGCACAGCAGTCGCAGTCACTCAATTCTCTCCATTCAGCTCAAGAGCGTCAATCTCGTGACGACCTCCGTCGCCAACGGCAAGCTATTCCTTGTCGATCTTGCGGGCTCAGAACGGCTGTCGAAGACGGGAGCAGAAGGCCAGCGACTGAAAGAAGCACAGAACATCAACAAGTCCCTGTCCGCTTTAGGTGACGTCATCGCTGCGCGGGCGAGCAAAGCTAAGCACGTCCCGTACCGCAACTCCTCTCTCACATATCTCCTTCAAGATGCACTCGGTGGGGACTCGAAGACACTGATGGTCGCGTGCGCCAGTCCCGTTGACTACAACAGTGAGGAGACGTTTTGCACACTCAACTTCGCAGCGCGGGCTCGCAGCGTCGAAATGGGTAAAGCCACGAAGAATGTAACGCAGGCGGCGCCATCGAAAGAGTAACGAGTCTGCTAACCTTGCGAATGTCTACCTTCAACGCAGTAGCACTAAACAACATACATGATTACTCTGCCATGTGGAATCAACTTGAAGTGTCCTACCTACGTCTACGACTTGGCGCGTCCTCGGCGTCGGCTTCGTCGCGAGTCTATTTCGTCCTCCTCGTCATCATCGCCAGCAACACTCTCCGCTACCTCGCTCGCCTTGCTCTTCCGAGGTCGTTTCGAAGCCTGCTCATCGGGGTCTTCGCCGTCGTCCTCGTCATCAGACAACCTGCTGACCGCGGTTCGCCGCCCTTCAGTCCCTGCTCTCGGCCTCTTCGAAGGCGTAGACGCTTCAGAGGGTACGGCACTTCGACGTGGTCTCCGTGAGAGCCAGTCTTCATTGCTATCTTGTGTCGTAGTATCACCCCTATCAGGCTTCGCACTTCGTTCGTTGCCATCAGATGAAGCATCAGTAGCGGCAGCTCGTTTTGGTCGTTTTTGTGGAGTGGGTACAACATCCATCTCATCCGCAATCCTTCGCTTGCTGCTAGGAGTCGAGGCCCCTGTCGATTGATCGACTGTCGGGTCCTCGTTATGTGAGATCACATTATCAACCTCGACTTCTGTTTTCCGAGTGCGCCTCTTCGACGGAGACTTCACAGCCGAGGCGCCCCTACCAACCCCATCAATATCAGAAATTGCTGCTTGGAAGTCGAAAGCGATGCGCCAAGCTTCATCGGATCTTTCAGCGTCAGGTTGTGACTCTTCAACACTGGCGAGTGTTTGGGTGAAGTAGTTGTTGAGCTGTTTCGTACTCGATTTGTCGAGATGAGACAGGTACGGACGCAGTGCGTCGAGAAATGAGAACTGCATCTGTCGCTCCAACGAGAATCGAACTCCTTCACATAAAAATCGGAAAAATGGGGCGCGAAGAGATGACGGGACCTTTCCAACACCGAGAGACTGGCTGAACTTTTTCGCAACATCTCTCAACTCAATCTCGCTGGAAGCGATACTCTCCTGGAGCTCTTCGAGAGTAGCTTCATCATCCGTGGTTTCCTCCGCTTCTTCTTTCATCCCCAGAATTGTACTATAGAGTTGCCTGAGCGCAGTCATTTGAATTTCGAGAAATCGGACGGGGGCATCTGATTTGAGTTGCTTGCTGAACACTTTCACGACGTCAGCGACAGTGTGGCCCGGATCTGCGAGATATCTCAAAACTGCCGCGGCCTGTCGTTTATTGGTTGGATTGCAATGAGCAACTCTTCCCATCGCAAGTAGAAGCTCAGCTCGTCGACGTGCATTCATGCCATCCGTTTGCTCTGCTTCCTGGCTCGTTTCTTCTTCAGGCTGATCGCCCCCACCAGACTCCATTTCATTTTCGAAGAACATCTGGGTCAAAATGACGAGAACTCTCGGAAGATTCCACTCGAGCTTATCGAACGGAGCCACTGCATCTTGAAATCTTTCCACGAACAAGCACCTCGCATCGCAGAAAGTAATGAATGCAACTCGCTGTGCCTCCTTCACGTAGTTTGCGACATGCAAATCTTCGAATTCGATCTCCTCCATAGCAATCTGCGCATCCCGAGTATCTTCACTGTCATCACTGTTTTCGTCGTTCCTCATCTCGGTTTTCTTCAAATGCATTTCGAGAATACCAATCAGGGATTCCTCGAGGAGTGATCTCGAAACAATGATGTCTTGAATAAGCGATTCAGGATTCTCAGACGATGCATCAACCACTTGAGCATTTGGGGTGGAAAATTTCCTGAATACTGCGTTTGTCTGCCATAGCACGTCACTGTACAGAACCAGCAACGCAAATCGGATGGTATCCACTTGAAGAAGTGCCTGATTCAACTCAGCAACGTTCTTCGATCTCCGGTGAAGAAACTTGGAGAGATTTTGCGCCACAGACTCCATTTGCGACTTCACCTCAGTCAATCTATGTGAGTCGCTCCCATCTTGATCGGATGGAGATGACGAAGGTGTCAACTTCGTTGACGCAGCGAATTCTCGAGCATTGAAGTGTGTGATCAAGCAAGCCAATCTGGCCAACGTGATTCGAACAGCGAACTCGCTGTCAGCGATGTCTTTCTTCTTTGAGCTACGACGTCGATTTTTCGGCAAATCCGCCACTGTTGGTGCTTCGGTCTCGATTCTTGCATCATCTGCGAGCAGTTCTTCGAGTTTGTCCAACAGTTCTTGGTAAATTTCATGTACAATGACGTCGGACTCTCGCTTGATCACTTCATGCTCACTTTTGCGCAGGTGGTGAATGGAAAGAGCAAGTGGTTTGAGAAGCCGCTCCTCGGAGTTCACCATGAAAGCATTCTTCAACTTCTCAAGAAGGCTTTTAACACTAGCTGGTTGCAAACCAGCGACTTCGGTACTCAGCGTGAGGAGAGGGATCAACTCGACCAGCAGCGATAGCTTTTCCGAATCCGACTGAAAACGGACGAGGAGGTTGGGTATCTCCTTGAAAAAAGTGGCAGCTATCTCTTCCTGTGTAGTCATCAGATTGCCAGAACATCAGCAAGGTGAGCAGAAAAAATCAAAAATCTTCATGCCGGTACCTTGTCCTTCGTCTGACGCTTTCGAGATGCAGCACTCCCCTTGTCAGCATCTACAGAGACAATCTTGCCCACTGACGCTAGCAGCAGCCGAATCAGCAAAGTTTGCTGCTCGCTCGTTAGGTCGGGGGCATTCTTGTCCATCAGGAGGAGGTTGAGAAGGACTTTCCAGTCTTGAAGAACCTCTACAAAAAAAGTGGATCATCACAAACTTATCTCTACAATCATCAGATGAATGCAAACAAAGACGTACGGCAGTCGTCAAGTCCCCAGAATGCGTCTACCATTGTCTCAACTGCCTCGGCGGGAACACCATGATTGGTCACGTACTCTTCGGCAAACTCCACAAGAGCGATAGCTTGAGTATTCAGCTGTTCTCGACTCAACTGACTTTGGCGATTTGACTCGGCAACTCCGAATGCATCATACTGGAGGCAGACAAATTCTGCAGCAGCCTTCCGAATGTCCTCATTGTCTTCCACAAATACGAGCTTTTCAACGAAGTGTAATTCCACATCAGAACTGATCAGGCTCCGCTTGTCAACAGCTATCAGCAGCTTGATACAAGCTTGAACCACTCTTTCATCGACATCGTTGCACAGTTCCAAATATCTGGGTAAGAAACGCGATGTGAAAAGCTCCAGCTTCACTGCAAACTCTTCGTTCTCATACAGCTCTCTCAAGATCTCGACGACGCCTAACCGGACGGATGCATCTTTGTCGTTCAGCACCCATCCGAGGTATTTCATGTAATTGTCTTTCAAGAACTGGTCTGGTAGCGCCATAATCCAATTTCCAAGTGTCCTGATACTCTCGAGTCGAATATCCGCCATCACATCACGATATCGATGAACGACAACGCCGTTGAAAAGTAGCTGAATCATCCCCAACAACCGTTCACGCCGGTCCTCGTACATACTCCGGTTCTCTTGGAGCTGCTGCAGCTTTTTCGAAGATCCTGGGCTTTTTCGAGCAGGCGACTTCTTCTTCGATGTTGTCTCTGCGTTGATTTGGCGCTCGACTACCCCCAACTGTTTCTCGATGGTGCCAATGCAGTCAACCATCGCAGAACCTAGAGCATAAGCAGCCACAGTCGTTGTATGTCGGATAGCTCGGATCTCGGCGCTTGATAGTGTAGTCAACCAATCTACGAACTGCGTGACGATTTCTGTTGTGAATAGCAGTTCACTCTCGTAGCATTCTTTCACAAAGGCGTCCCAGAAGTCGACAAAGCTGATGTAGAACTTTTTGAAGGCGCGTTGACGTGATGCAAGGGGGTAACCGTCGCCAGACTGCTCAAGGTCACCAACGACGTAGTCGACGAGATCACTCATGTCGAGCTTCTCGAGTGGCTCTGACAAAGGAACACACTCCCCTTGACCTCCGCACGCCTTAAACAAACGCAACGGAGTCGTGGGTCACTTGATGAACGCAGCACCCCGTCAGCATATAGGCGGTTTACGTACCTGGAGCACAAAGTTCAGCACTTCACGAGCACCCGATGCATTGTTCTCTTCGAAGCGCTCGCGCCACTCAATGACCAGATCAGTCATGGAGCAGTTCCCTCGCTTGACAGCCTCTGCCAAGTTCATCAGTCGATGGTTGTGTCTCGTGAGTCAGTCACACCGTCGTCTGAATGCGTCCAACGTTTGTGTACGCACCAAAGAAAACGCTGTCGTCGTCGTCGTCGTCGCCATTCGCTTGACCGTCGTCGTCACCATCTCGATTGACATTGTCCTGGTTGCCATCTTGTGTCGTTGTTGTCTCGGGCTCCTCTCGCACCGGCTTCAGCTTTCGCCGTTGGATAGGAGCGCGACGCTGTGCTCGCGCAGCAGTGGGTTTCTTCTGCGGCGCTCTCTTTCTGCTTTTCTTCCCGCGAGCGCCATCATCGTCGTCGCCTTCCTCTCCAACGCCGTCTCCGTCGTCGTCATCTCCATCGTCGTCCACGTCCACATCATCGTCCGATCGCTCGCCGTCCTCGTCCTCCTCTTCGTCGTCCTGGCGACGGTCCTCGACCTCGTAGATCGGCTTGGGCTTCTTGCGCTCGCGTGTGCTGCGTCGCGTGCTCATGGCGACTGATAGAACTGGAGAGAGAGAGAGAGAGCAATAGAGAAAGTCGTTCTCCCTCGTTTCCTCGAAGCTGATTGCCGTTGCCGTCACGGAAACCGAGAGAGGTTGAAATTTGCGCGCCAAATGGGGGGAAGCATGGTTCTTATACCAGCAGACCAACGAAAAAGGGAAATCTCCTCGTACAAGAACACTCGCCATGAAAGCGAAAAAGAACAATCAGCTCGAGCTGTGGGCGTCGACGTTTTTTCGTCCAATGCCATGCAAGATCGATGCATGACGAGCCGGCGTAACCACGATACTGCGCCTTGATTGGTCGAAAAGGTGGGCAACGGGCACACCAGAGCTGCCAGATTCGCCGTGTTTTTGAAGTGGTGTGTGACGGAGCGACCAAGCTGCCGAGAAAGGAAGATGCCAACTGTTGCGTCGACCACGAGAAGCTCACTTTCGCATTCGCCGCCGACGACGAGCAAGCAACGCAAGAACAAGAACATGGCGAACGGCAAGAGCCCAGCGATGGCGCCGGCCACGGAGCCCAGCGCCGACTACCACGACGGCACGATCCACGTGCGCGTGCTGCGAGCGCGCAACCTCCCGACCATGGACTTTGGCAAGCGCCAGGATCCCTTTGGTATTGAATGCTTTTGCGTGTACTCGGCGATCTCTGGTGTGCAATGTGTGATCAAGAGTGTGTGTAGTGCTCGTGCAGCTCGAGGGATCGAACCCCAAGTTGTGGGGCACGACGGACCCCGCGTCTCTCGGTGGCACGACGCCCGAGTGGACGGAGCAGCAGAACCGCGAGATCGAACTCTTCTACGACGCGCGCCAGCATGGCCGCGATGTGACCCTGACCGTGGAGGTCTACTCGGATGAAACGGACGGCGACCTCATCGGCATCGGCCAGATCAACGTCGCCAAGGTCGTGCAAAACAAGACCACGAGTACGTTTGCTTTTGTCTCTGCAGATCTATTCGCCCTCAATCACACAGAAGCTCACCTTGTGTGCCCATGTTGACGACACAGCCGAGTCCGAGTTCACGGTCCGTCTCAAGGAGAGCCTCACGGGCAGCACTGGCCGTGGTGAGGTCGTCATCCAGGTGTGGTACGGTCCTGCCGTGCGTCGCGCCTTCCGCGCCGCCCAGCGCTTCTCCAAGCTTCTCGATGCCCGTGATGCCCTGGTGTCGTCTGTCTGGTCACTTGGACTCCACGCCTCGGCGCCGCTGGCCAAGTACTTGCAAGGGTATGTACGCTTGTGCTGTGGTGTATGAGATAACTCTCTGTTTGGTACTCATCATGAACACACGTTCTCTCAGCCCCGTCGACTATGTCAAGCGCAACCGCAAGCTGGGCATGTTGTTGGCGGCACTCGTTGGCATTGTGTCCGCTGGAGCTGCTGCCATCTTCCTCAGCATTGCAGTGCCGACGGCCGTCGTCGCACTGCTCACGTTCCCGTTCTGGATCATCCCGTTCACGCTGGCTGCGTTCTTCACGTCGCCAGTGTGGGTGCCTGTGCTGCTTCTTGTCGGCATGTTTGGAGCCTTCATGAGTGCCGTGTTTGTTGGCCTTGGCGTCACATCACGTCCTGTTCGCCGCAAGGGAGCACTCTTGACGTCGCGGATCAAGCACAGCGACGTGGGCAAGCGCGTGGTGTACGAGAAGACCGAGTGATCTCCTGAAGCTACTGACAAACATAAGGGGCTCAAGGCAGGCTCCTCCTTTGCGCATTTATCTCATGATGTCAAGATTGAATTGCCGTTGGCATGCGCAGACCAATCCCAAGCGGGCTTGACTGACGCCATGTTCCATTCATTTCTCACAATAAAAATCTCTAATCAGCTTCTCGTTTCCCACATCTTTCGTGTGTTGTGTGCATCGCCGTCGCTGCATTTTTCCAATGTTTTCCTTCGTAAATGCAGGTCGTAGTTTCGGAGCAAGTCGCAGATATCGTTCGCCTTGTCGTGTCGGGATGCAGTCGGTCGGGAATGTGCAGATCATATTTGTCGTCTTTCATGTCGACACGCGGCGCATTTTTCTTGGTTGCATAAAACTCCTTGTGTGTGTGTCTGGTATTTGGCAGCGGCAGTGGGCATCACGCAGTTCTGTGTGGGCAGCGAGAGCCATCAAGTATTCAACGTGAGCCATGACGGCAAAGGTGACTTCGCTCAGCGGCGCTTCGTGATCGAGAGCTCGTGGAGAATGCGCTCGTCCTCGGGCATGTCCGACGCGCAATAGCTGGCGCGGTTGCTATCCACATCCGAGTATTCATCGTCCGCCATGAAGCCCGCCGATGACGTCCAGTCACCAGCGGGAGCAAGCTCTGCGTCTGTCATTCGACCTGCAGCGCTATCATTCGTCCCGAACGGGACATGCGTGTTGATAAACGCGTCGATCTGAAGCTGATGCTCCGCCACGAGGTCGTTCAGGCTCTCAATGTGGCGTTTGTTCTGGTCGACTGTGCTCTGCAGACTCTCAATGCGGGTCTCCTTCTCCTGCAGAGCGGCCTCGAGCTGAGCATTTGCGGCCTGGATACGACACACCTGAGCGTTCGCTGTCTGCAGACTGCGCGTGAGCACATCTTGGTTCTCGCGCAGCTGCGTGTTCTCACGCTCCTTGGCCGCGACACGAGCCTCCAGAGTTTCGACTTCACGATCCATGACACCCAATGCCGCCGTGATCTCGTCCATGCGACGCTGCTTGTCCACGACGTTCTTAAAGAGAAACATGTCGAGATCAAAACGAACACTCTCAACAGGAATGCTCCCTAGCGATGACACAGCCGTGATGCCAGAGTCCGTCGCGGCACCAGTGCTTTTCATGTGCTGCACAAACTTCTTCGTGATCTCTTCAATAAGCTTCTTCTTCGTCGACAGGTGCATGTACAACTTGCAGATCTCGCGATCCTTCTCCAGCAGCGTCGCCTTCATCTTCTTCATCTCAACGTCCATGAACATATTGCTCTCACGAAGACTAGCAATCACATCGTCGTCGACTGCTGAAGACGACGTCGTTGACGTTGACGAAAATGTCTCAAACGGCACGAGGGTCGTGCAAGCCGCCTCCTTCTGAGGACTGGCGACAGACGCGCGACGAGAACTGACGACAGTCTTTTTGCGCTGTTCTTCCTCTTCCTTCATCTTGGCAGCGATCACTGCACTAATCTCTTCAATGCGACGACTCAGGCGATCAATCTCCGAGTCTTTCCGCGCGACCTCTTCGTGGAGCTCCGCCACTTCGCCGTTCTTGGCGTCAAGCTCAGCCTGGAAGGCAAGCTCGGCCTGACGACGGCAGTTCTCTTGGGCTCCTGCACGTTGGCTTGTCTCCTGCAGTTGGCGCTCAAGCGTCAGGAGTTTCTCCGATCGAGCCTGCAGATCAGCTACCAAGGAAGCCTTTGACTGTGCGTGTTGTTCCAGCTCACATGCAGCCATGGCGCTCAGCTCCTGAAGACGGGCATTCTCGGCCAGCACCTTGCTGTTCTTCTCCAGCAGAGCATCCACCTGCGCCTGCAGGTCACTTGTGTGGTCGTCAGCCTCGTCGGTGCCGAAAGACAGCCTTGTGGGGGTAACGGTTTCGGCCAACTCGGAAGAAGAGGACGAAGTTGATAGACTCGGAGAGGCCACCTTGCGGTCGCACAGACTGAGATGGGAGACATGCAGCAGCGACTCGGTCGACGCCGTGCTCAGGAAGCTGTCCGAGTCGTGGCGACACCGTCGCGGAGCTGACCGAGACTGGGATACGTCTTCCGGCTCTGTGACGGAGATGTCCATATCCTCCATGTCTGACATCTCGAAGTGTGGCATGGACGCCGACGAGACCGTCGACGCCATGGACGCAGCGAAGTCGGACGTTGGGCTTGATGCTCGAGTGGCTTGACATGAGGAAGGATTCAACGGAGACACACTGGGGGACGACGACGACGACGATGGTGGCACGACATGACGAGGCTCAATCTTGCTGATCTTGACGGACGTTGGAAGCAGCGAGGGGCTCGATCCTGTATGTTTGGCGTGCTGCGGTCCCAGAGCCGGCGAGGATGAACGGCCCTTGGTCGACTGGAAGAAGCGCGGCATCTCGTACCGCGCGGCGAGCTTCTCCATTCTGGGGTTCGGTTCATGAGGAAGCTTGCGACGCTTCGAGTGCGCAAACACTGACGGCGCTTGGATTCCGCTGTGCGGCTTGAGAACCGGAGAGGACGACGATGCCGCCGCCGTGGCGGCACCGCGAAGCTTGGAGCGCGCGCGGAGAATCTCCTTCGCGCGACGCTCGAGGGCGTCGACGAGCTGACCGTCGCGCAGGACATTGTGGTCCTTGCGGCACGCGACGCTCAGCGCACAGACAAAGCGGTACAGATCTCCATCGGGGGAGGTCTTGGCGACCGCGAGCGGCGATGGGGCGACCGCTGCGGCGGTGACATGATGATGCGCCGCCGAGTGCATGAGACTCGAGCGCACCGGCATCGCAGCGAGCGCGACCATCGCAGTGCGTTAATAGCAAGAGAGAGAGAGCGAGCGAGCGAGCCAGAGAGTAGCGATGAAAGAGTGAGCACACGGCGCTGCGCAGCGAGCGGGACGCGGGATGCGGACGCGCGTGTGGTGCAACAGATGACGACGCAGAAAGAGAGCGGGCTGCACGACACGCTGTGGCTCCACGAGTGAGTGAGCGGATCCAAGCTCGTATCGCCTCCGCCTCTTCCCTGTCCTCCTCCTCTTTCTTCTCCTCCTTTGTCTCCTCCGCCTCTCCTCCAGCTGACCCCTTGTGGACGACCTGGCCCGACCTGCACCCGGTCCGGAGAATCGATCCACAGAGGCGTGTGACGAGGGGTGGTGAGTGAGCGAATTGAACACTGACCGAGGCCCACCCGCGCCGTCCACACGGCGTTTCTACGAGCCCAAGTGCAAGCCGTCCAGAGAATCGAACCCATCAGACCGAACCTGCCACAAACCAACTCGTGGTGGACTGTCACGAGACCGACCCGACCCACACAACGTGAGTGGTTGCGTTGGGCGTCTGGAACTGCAGCACCGTTGACATCGCGACGAGACGACAGGCCCCCACCCCACCCAGCACTGGTCATTCCGATGGACCAATCAAACGCGAGATCTATACCCGTGTCGAACGATGATTGGATGACAGGTTGTGCCCGTTTATCAGCTTCGATTGTGCGATCATCACTCTTGGATTTTCGTCGGAGAATGCTCCAAACCGAGAGCAAAATTTTGTGCTTGTTCTTGATGCGATGAATCAATTGGGAAGTGCAAAAAATCCTGATTGTGCTGAGCTGTCATGGTGTTGCCGTAACAACAAGCTAAGCCACAGTGAAGACGACGCTTTCCTCCATGGATGCCATCCTCAGGCGTCCTGCTGCCTCTTTCTCTCTTTCTCTCTGTGTACTGTTGCCCTTCCATCTGGAGCACAGTTCCACGCCTTGATGACGTCTGATTCACGGAAGACGTCAGCCGCTGATGTGCAGCGTGGAATCCAGACGGAAAGTTTCTCTGGCGACTCTCTCGCCGTCAGCCAAAAGCAGCTCAGTCGCCCCACGATCGCAGATCGCAAGACACGAAGGCGGTTCTAAAGTGATGGCGGAGACCGAGTGATGATGCCAGAAAGTTGGCTGGGCTCCAGAGGCGAGAACCATCCAGACAACGAGTGTTGTCTCCATTCGTAGAGCTACGGTTTGCTTTCATATCCAGATACTGTATGGCATCAGAAAGGAACGTGCTGCCTAATGCAGACAGGAGCTTGAACCATGCTCAGCATCCGCATGTGCTGTTTTGTTGCTTTCACGAAGGAGGTGATGACACACTTCACTTCACCATAGCTTAGTCTTAGCCTTAGCTTTAGGTCACTATATCATGTGGACTACATAAATGTGTGACGTGTGACAGCTTCAAGGCTCTGCACACCCATACACGCTCTCGCACATTCGAACGATCGCCTCGAACGATGGACGACGCTCGGGAGCGCGCTCCCAGCAGAGCTGCATGAGGTACGCAAAGAATGGAGGGCAACCACGCGGCACCGCCGGTCGCAGGTCGTGGTTCAGGACGCCCATGGCGACTTGGATCGCCTGCATGCTGTCGTAAGGGCACCTGCGCGAGAAGATCTCCCAAAGCACGATGCCAAACGAGTACACGTCGGCCTTCTCGGTGTACTTGCAGCAGCCCAGTACCTCGGGTCTGTCAACACCATTAGCAGCCACCACCATCACCATCAGTATCCCCATAAGCACAAGCGCATGGGCTACTACGTACGCCATCCACTGCACCGTGCCGCAGTACCCGGTCATCGTCTGGATCTGCGCCTTGACGCGCGCGAGCCCAAAGTCCGAGATCTTGATCGTATAATCGCTGTCGACGAGCAGGTTCGGACTCTTCATGTCCCTGTGCAGGATCGGATGCTCAAACGTGTGCAGATACGTCATTCCGCGCGCCGTCTCGAGAGCAAACTTGGCGCGTAGGCTCGTCGTCAGCATGACGCGCGGCGACTGCAGCAGGTTCCACAGCGAGCCGTGCTCCACGAGCTCCAGCACGAGCGCACGCTGCGAGGGTCGGAGGCTCGCACCAACCAGTCTGCAGATGTTGGGGTGACCGAGCAGGCCCATGATGTCGATCTCGCGTTCAAACTCTCGGATGACGTCGTCGCTCAGCTCCTGCTTCGTGAGCAGCTTGACTGCGACGCGCTGGCCGCGCCACGTCGCCTTGTATACTTCGCCAAACGCGCCGTGCCCGATCTTGCAGCCCATCGTGACGTCGTTCAAGTCGATCTCTGTGTGACGCTGCTCAAGTGGCGCATCGTCCTCATCCGACGCAGCGAACGCAGTCTCGAAGACGTCGTACCACGGGGAAAAGGACATGGGAATACTTCCGTCCTTTATCACCAGCGCATCGAACGCTTCTTCTTCATCTTCTTCCGCTTTTTCTTCTTCGTCCGCATCTTCCGCTGCTACAGCAATCGAGCAATGGTGCGCTAGCGCGACAGCAAGCGAATCGCCGTGAGCCGCCTCACTCGACTGGCGCTTCTTCTCGGCAGTCACACGACTCTCTGCACGCAGAGCCGACTTGTCCGTGCGGATCGGTGATCCGCAAAGGTTGCGGAAGCCACGGACACGCAAACCAGCTCCACGAGCTTTCGTCGGGCGTCCACGAGGCGGCGTAGCGTCGTCCTGTGCAGCATCGAGCGAGGATCGCCGGCGGTAGAGCGTCATGGGTCTCAGTTTCAGAGGAGCTTGGAGGTCGCGCGTCGAGTTGACGAATGACTACGACTGATAGCAGCGACGAAGAGGTCAGCGAAGAGAGCAACGGAGCCCACACAGTTTGACGGACAATGACCACACGCTTCATGGCGTCAGATTCGAGATCGTGTTGCGACAAGCCAAGGAATCAGCTACTGAACCACACGCACAAAATTCCACGGACGACAGAGAATGCGACTATTGTTCGAGCGACAGCACCATGCGAAAGAGCGATTGGTTGTCGCGCTGCACGCGCTCGCCGTCGCGCTTGAAGCCCATCGACTCGAAGAGTCGCATGGCCGCCACGGCGTCGGCGCTGTCGTCAGGGATGTGCGCTTGAGCGGTGGAGCACGTGATATCAAGTTCACGCAGACGGCGATCGATGTCCTGTGCGTTGGTAAACACCAAGAAACATGGTGGAGTTATCGTATAGAGAACAGCCTTCTAACATCGAACAGCAGTCCGTACCGTGAATGCATGCTGCAGAAACTGCTTGCCAAAGCCCTGTTGTCGCTTGGAGTCTACGATTCCCACGTAGTCAATCTCGATCATGTGGTTGTCGCGCATTGGTATCAACCGCCATCGCGCTATGCCAATGGGCGCGTCACCAACTAACATCATCGTCCATATCAACGCGTCAGTCACAGCGTTGCTGGTAGATACAAGCTCACATCGTCGTTAGCAGACGCACCAAATGCAACGAGGTGGCGCGCATTCAGATCCGCTGGCAGGTCACCGCACGAACAGATCCGTCCGCGCAGGATCTTGGTGAACGCGTAGAGCCCGCGGTCGAGGTTGTGCACGCTAGGCGTGCGCGTGAGGCAGTCAAAGCCTTGCACGGAGAACGCGTTCGCCTTGGACTTGATCTGTCACCACGTGCACAGAGAGGTTCCATTGATCTTTACGACTCATAATCTGTTGAGAACACTGACCTTGAAGACGTGGAAGACACGGCTCTTGCCTGTGTGGCCACACACGCAGCACTTGACGCCCTGTGACGTAGCCTCGCATCAGCTCTGGATATCCCGTCCTCTCTAGCAGACAAATGAGCCTCGTGCCTGCTCGTGGCGATGCCCACAGACGCTGCATAGCGGCGGCTCTGCTGCCACGTCCTCCATGCTGGCAATTGATGTGGTGGGATGGCAAAAGGGCAACAATCCGAGCGGGTTATATACAACGTAACTGAACCGTAACCAACTCGACCAGAGAGCTAACCCCCTTACATCCGCTCGAGGATCATGGCGCCAAAGGTGGACTTGGCCGTGCATCGGCATGGCGCTAACATTGTCGAGTACTCGCTGAGCTCTCGCGACAGCCAGCGTACGGGGATGAACCTGCAGTGGATTGGATACTCGCTGTGGCTCGGAGCGGCGCTGGCGGTCGGCGCGTGGCACGAGGCACAGCGCTCGGCGGCGTGGATGCTGCACAGCGCTGCGGTGATGGCGGCGTTGGCGATGACCACCACGCATTTCTCCAACAATGCGATCGTCGAAGAAGCTGTGGTGGTCATTCCGTCAGTTGGTGTGCAGCTATGCCAACGCCGTCGAAGTGGAAAAGAGACCCGAAAGGTATGGCGTCTGTGGCTCCCATTTCATGCACACTCGCAGCAGCGCTTCACTTTGCACGTGCAGTTTATTGATGCAGCCGACATCGCGGCGGTCGTCGTGAACGAAGCTATTTCCTTCGGCGATGTCGTGTACTACATCGCATTCATGCTGCACAGCAAGGAGCACATGGCGCTAGCGTTTCAGGTACGTCCCATTGACCGAGGGTGCGTGTGTATCGATATCCCACGTAAGTGACCGTGTTATTCATGAACGCAATGAGCAGCATTTTCGTCTGCGCATCGCACTTCTACAAGAAGTGTTTCTCGATATTGAGGCGAAACTGTTTCCAAACGGACGAGCGAGCGAGATGCGGATACCCAAGACGTCGCTGAACAGTGCGTAAACGACATGAAGTAGGGTCGCTCGAAAAAGAGAATTGATCCGTGTCAAGGTTTTGAGAAATAGAAGGCTTGTAGCTCCTGACCATTTCGCTATTGTGAGCCGACGACCCTAAAGCAGACGGTTGCGGATGTCCTCGAGCTTCTTCAGCACCTCCGAGGGCGTTCGATCCTCGTCTTCAGCAAACGATTTCTGCTTCTCAGCCGAGAGAAGCGCGTACTGCTCGCACAGGTCACCGTCCGTGACGTTCTTGACCGGCACAAAGTACGATCGATACGACAGGTGGTCGCGTCCGAGAAGCGGTGGCTTTTCTTGCCGCATGTACATCTCAAGATGCGTGTAGAAGTCAACGTCCTCACGGGAGGTGAAAGGCACCAACGCTCCGATGCGGCCCATGATCGTGGCGTACACAATCGCCTCCATACCACCCGGCACGAGGCTCGTTCGAAGCAGCGACGTCACGACGTCTCCGACATAAAACTGCGCGATCTGGTCGAGTAGAACACAATCACAGCGTTAACGAAGGGAGCGAATCTTTCCCAATGGCGGGGGCAATGCAACGTACCTGCTCGAGTTTGTTCGGGGCACCGTTCAGGAGTCCCGAATCCCACAGAATGCGGTTGCCCGTGGGATTGTCAATCTCGTCGGAGACTTCAGACGGCAAACGACCCACGAAGATGTTGCCGAACTTGTCGGCACCAGCGATCGTGTCATAGTCAAGCACAGCCGTTGCAGTGATGTGGCGAGGCACGCAGTCGTCCGCGAAGATTACCAGCTGGTTCTCGTCCTTCTTGTACTTGACAAAGTGGACAGACTCGCGCAGGTCACTTGCATACACGCGGTCTCCGGTTGCCTTGAGATCCACAATGACCGACGGGAAGTTGCGGTTCTCGCACTTGCGCAGCAACTTTTTCTTACCAAGGTCATAAATTCGCAGTGCCTTTCCGACAGACACCAGAAGTCGTCCCTGGAACTCGCACATTGCGTGAGGGATGCCATCGATCTCGGTCGTGTGCACCAGAACGAGCTGCACGCCCTCCACAAGTCGGTAAACGCGAAGCAGTCCGCCTTCCGGAGCCACCTGGGGGAGCAGCTTCATGTTCTTGACAGTGCCAACAATCACGAACACTTCGCCGCCGCGGTCATGGAAGACGCATGTCGTGATGCTGCGCGCGCGCTCGTTATCCTCAAGCTCTTCACATGCCACTGTGGTACCAGACACGGGGTCGAAGACACGAATACACGACGCCCATTTACCAGACTCGGCCGGCATGGGGCCACGCGGAAGCAAGAGCGCATCCATGACCTCATCTTCGTCATCTTCGTCGTCAGCACCACGACGCGCAGCCTTTACATCCGGAATGGTGAGTCCATGTTGACGCTTGTAGCTGGCACTGTACTCGTTGTGGTCCGTCTCGATCAGCACCAGTCGTCGAGACGGCGGATGCACAATTGCCTTGCGTGGGGTGTATCGAAGCTGCATCTTCTGCTGATTGAATGTGTCACCGAGCTGCTCAAGCGTCAGAATCTTCATTGTTTCGCCAGACAGAGCGACGATGCCTTCTGGGCACTGCTCGGACACGAACGAGCTCGCGTAAGACAGAAATTCGCACGATAGGGGCGCGAGGTGACGACGAGTCTGATGGAAGTACGACAGCCACGGTCGGCTGGAGAGAGCCAAGATCGCCCGGTTTCCCTGGACCGCGACGCGAATCAGCTTCACAGGCTTCGCTCCAAGGAAACGGGATCTCGAATCTGTAAGCGAAGCAGTCAATAGATCCAGTCGAAGTTGCTGCAAGACACCGTTATCCAAGCCAATGTTGAGGTACCACGTGCTCGTGACCGCGGCGTTGTCCGAAGTCGACGAGGGCTCAACTTGAAGTTGAGCCATGCACAAACTATGAGGATGCGACGTCAGAGCCAGTGTGGACTTCTGGCGGAAGAGGTCGTTCGGGTCCAGCATGAGAATTCGGACAGTGTTGTCCCAGCTACCGATCGCCACGTATGGGAAGCGCTGACGTCCTTCGGGAACCTCACCGACATCGAGGGAGCATACCTCAAAACCGAGATCGAACTTTCCCTTCTCCACCAAGTCGCCGCTCACGCTCAGTTCAAAGTAGAGGATCTCACCACCGGCCAAGCAGATAACCAACTGACGGGCATTGGCTGCGCATCGCTCGATCACCTTCTTGCCTGGAGCCTTCCACTCAGTCACGGGCTGAAACTTTCGGATGTGGCGAACGCCGTTCTGATGCACCTGGAGCATCGAGTCGTCTTCAAGCAGGTGCACCAGCAGAGATCCATGGTCACTGAGGAACCCCGAGTCGTCAATCTGCTGGACGGTGTCGCCAATACCGAGCACGAGCGTCGCGTCTTCAAAACTGACGACGATAAACTTGTCATGTGGGTCCGAGTTCTTTTCCTTCAGGCACCAGACGGCCTTGGCGACGCCTGGCAGACCACTAGCAGCCATTTCGGTGACCGGAAGGCCATGGCGCAGAGTGCGTAGCGTCGATCGATTGCTGCGTCCGCACAACGTGTACATTTGGGGCGTCGACTCGTTCGCGAGATCATCCACGAGAAGCTGAGTCACTGGGCTGAGAGCCTCCATGTGTGTGGCAAGTGCAAGGTTCTTAAGCTTTCGGACCTCAAACGTCGAATGCTCGGATGTGTCCATCTGAAGACTGGAGCTGTGCGCAGTATCATCGCCGTCACCGATACTGAGGAACTGGAACAGGTAATGGTTCGCCATCTCGGACGCTGCAAACAGCAGACCCGTCTTAGTGATGCACAGCGACGTCGCGACTGGGATTGTATCGAAGTACTGGACCTTGATCTCATTCACAGCGTTGCCAGCATAGTCGAGCGAGAGTTTGTAGAGATCGCCCAACTCGGACTGCAGCAGCACAAAGAAGAGATCTCGCTGCTTGTGCGTCGCGGTCGCGGTGATCAACACATCGCGCGACGTGCCCTCGCGTTCCGATCGGCGAGGAATGTGGCACTCGAGCGTCGCGTGGTTTTCGTTCTTGTACTGCACAATGCCGGGGCCAAGCACCAGCACACCGCCAGGGCCGTCGCTGCCGCCAGGCACAGCGACGAGCATGTTGGCGGAGCGCACGACCGACTCGCTCCATCGACGCGTCACGTGGTTCAAACCGACATCGAGTTCGTAGTAGACGACGTGCTTGACACTTTCGCGCACGGCTTCTCCCGTCGGATCGGCGTCTGCCTCGGCGTAATCCAGCTCGAGACTCGCAAAGATCGGGTTCTCGAAGCCGACGTCCAGCCCGACGACCGCGAAGTGGATCGCGTGCGAACGATGCGCCTCGAGCGGAGACGAAATCGTGAGGCGGTTGGACGCGTCGCGGTTCATGACGTACACGAGCTTCTGCTTCTCGACCGCGCCGACCATGACCGCGCGGCCCTTGGGGTCGGCTGCGAGGTACTGGCCTGGCGTGATGCGTCGGCATCCGGTCTTGCCGTACGTCTCGGTGTGTCGCGCCTCGAACTGGTTCGTCGCCGCGCCCACCTCGAGCACGACGATCTTGCCCGAGTCCGAGCCGACGACGAGGTAGTCCTGTGTGCTGCCCGGGAGCCGGAACGTGTGCAGCGAGCGGATGATGCCGAAGACCTCGGTCGAGATCACCGTCTCCACGCGCCCGTCGTCGCTTGGGCGCAGCAGCTGCAGCACGTTGCCGCGGGCGACGACAAACTCGTGCGCTTGCGGCGCCGAGAAGTTGCCGTAGACCGCGAGATTGATGGCCGACGGCGGCTGCAGCGTCAGGTGAAGCAGATGCATCTGTCTGTGTGAAGGAGAGCTGACTCTGGTGGTTGCGATCGACACAGAGAGACAGAGAGAGATAGAGAGAGAGCGATAGAGAGAGAGAGAACGGTGGCAAGGAATATGCGCTGGCGATGGATGATCAAGCGCCCACACCAGACAGACAGACAGACAGACACAAGGGGGTGGAGCGCGCCACCAGGGCAGTCGGCAGAGTGATGGTCCTGCTGTTCTTGTAGAGAGGAAGTCCTCTGGATCGCTCGGATTCTCTCTCCACAAGAACTATATCGAAAAAGAGCGAAAAAAGAAAAAAAGGTGTAGTTTTACATGAAAGACCTCGTTGTGCATCCAAGCGGGTGGAAGGAATACTGCTGGGGATGGTGATCGCCACATGCCGCTCCCCTGTGCCTCCAGGAGAGCGACGATCACGCGTGGCTCGTTTGCGCCGTGTGGTTGCTGTTGTTGTTCCGCAGCACGTCGTTCGCGCACGCCCGGTCGACTTGCGACTCGATCATGCGCGTGACCATAATGTCGCCGTTCACGTTGCACATCGTGATGAAGCGGTCGATGATCACGTCGATCGCGACGAGGAACGTGTAAATCTCGGGGATGTCCTCGTTCGGGAACACCATGCGCCACACCGTCTTGAGCATCACGACCGTGCCGCCGGGAATCGGCGACGTCGTGAGCGTGCCCATGAAAGCTGCCATCACGAGTGTCAAGACCTTGATCGCGTCGAGCTTCTCTCGCAGCCCCGCAACGTCGGCGAGGAAGAAGACCATCATGGGCAGATAAATGCCCGAGCCGTTCATGTTCAGCGAGCCACCAATACTCATGACGAAGTGCATCAGCGACGTCGAGATCTGGCGCGTCATCTCGATGCAACGAATGCTCACCGGCAGCGTCGCGAACGACGACGCGCAACCCGTGCTGTAGATGTATGCGGGCAGCAGATGGCGCATGAACGAGTACGGGTTTGTCTGCGTGAACATCACGAAGAGGATCGGGATCACGACGAGCATGTGCACGGCGACAGCGCCGACGTAGATTCCGATGAGCTGGACCGCGACGTGGAGCGGCGGCACGGCCATGACGTCGTCGAGGTTCTCGCCGAACGACCCAGCGAGAAGCGAGAACACGGCGATCGGCGTGAAGCGGATGACCCAGTGCACCATGAGCAGCAGCGAGTCGTTCACCTCTCGCAGGAACTCGAGCAGCGGGTTGAGCTGGATCGGGCCGTGGAAGCTCTTGGCGAGCGTAATGCCGCATGGCACCGCAAACGCCACGATGCTGAGCATCGCGTTCTCCATGAACGCCTGCGTGATGTTGGCCGGCACAAGCAACGACAGCATCTTGATCACGTGGTCGGTCAGCGAGCCGCCGACCGCAAGCGTCTGCGAGTTGCGCACAAACGTGTTGGCGACGTCAGTCACGAGAAACTCGGACGTCTTGTTGATCTGCGTGGCCGAGCACGTCACGAGACCGTCCGCGAGCTCCTGCAGGTAGCGGCCGTTGCTGCACTGGATGCCGAAGATCGCCTCCTTGGTCTGCGGGCGCATGACGTTCGCGAGATCGAGCAGAGCGCGCGTGAGGTAGCCCATGCCAATGCCTTCCGCGACCGACACGAGCGTCACGAGCAGAATCATGAAGATCACGTACGCGCCGATGCGCACGCCGCGGCCGAGGTGCACAATGTCAGCGACCGACACGGCGACGTTGACAAAGACCAGCGGCACGACGATACACTGCACGGCGCGGACGTACAGGTCACCCGTGAGGCGGATCCAGTGCGAGACCGTGACGCTGACGTCGAAGTGGTGCAGCAGCAGCCCAACGCCGACGCCCAGCACCATGGCACCGAGCGTCGCCCACATGTTGAGCGTCGACGTCGCGCCCCCCGCGACCGTCTGCATGTACGACGACGCCTCGAACGGGTTCGCTGTCACGCCGGTGCTAGGCGGCGTGTCCGCCGTGCGGAAGTCGGTCATGCTCGGCGAGTCATGGCTGAGCACGGGCATGCCCGGGTTCGCGGCCGACGTGAAGTTGGTTCGCAGCGTCGCCGTGTGGGGCGGCGGCGGCGCGCGGCCGTTGCGCGCAAGCCGCGCGGACGAGTTGTCGGAGAAGCCGCTGATGCCGGAGAACTGGCTGCTGGCGCCGTCGTCCGCCGACATGTTGTACAGCACGAATCCCTTGTCGGTCGCCATGCTGGTGATCGACCTGGCGGAAGCAGAATGGCGCTGCGCTCGACGGACTGCAGGACGCAGAGGCGAATGACCAGAACGGACGGACGACCAGACCGTCAGTCGCTCTTTGCAGCTGCCGGCTCAGTCAGCGGCGCCGCCTGGCCAGTGTGGGCGAGTGCCCACATTGAGAGGCGGATGGCTGGATGGCTCGTAGACGCGAAGCGATGGCCGATCCAGCTGGAGATTGGCGATGAGGGTGAGGGAACCAGAACCAGCCGGAGAACCGGCGCTCCCTACCTCTGAAAACGGATCCTAAGAGCGCCTCACCCGATCTTTTCTGACCGTGGCGACCGAGCAACAACATCTCGAGAATACATATTCGGGCATAATGACTGCATTGGTTTTGAAGTGCGCGTGCCACAAACGTTCGGTTCACACGCCCATCCTCAGATATGCTTGTCACGCTTTTGGCAGAGAGCGAAGAACAAGAAGCAGCCGTATCAGAATGGACTCAGTTGAGTCGGACACTTTCGTCAGTCGTGTGCACCACATCAAAAAAATGCTGACCGGTTTCGGGTCTCCGCAGGGACCATAAACGGGTGGGTGGGTTTGTGGGTCATTGGTGGGTCTTGCGGATTGACTGGTGATGTCGTTTCGCTGAAGCCATCACCGATCGCCCACGTGAGAAGCAAGCGCCGTCACCATGAGCCGCCCGGAACACATCTCTCCGCCAGAGGTATGCGCTTGCGAGCAGAATGACCATGCGCATCGAAAAGAGGAAGTCTTTGCGGTTCTGACGGTACCCATGTTGTCTCCGGAACCCAGCTTTTCTACGATGAAAAGGAGGCCGCCAAGTACAACTCGAGCTCGCGTATCATCAAAGTGCAGGTCGGTCTTGACGCCATTACGCCTGCTGAAGTGTTGCAGAAAGCTCACGAATTGTGCGGCCGAATACCAACAGGAAGAGCTGTCTCAGCGAGCGATCGAGCTGCTGAATCTCCCGACGGACAAGGAGTGTTTCATCCTGGATGTCGGCTGTGGCAGTGGTCTGAGTGGACGTACGTGAGCTGTTGCTTGGTTCGACAGCAACACCATCCTTCGACTGACTGTTTTTCGCACGGAACGCTTCTACAGAGGCACTGCAGGAAGCCGGTCACGCGTGGGTCGGTCTCGACGTCAGCAAGAGCATGCTCGACATCGCGTCGGAGCGCGACAGCAGCGGCGACGTCTTCCTGCTCGACATGGGCTGCGGACTGCCGTTCCGTCCCGGCATCTTCGACGGGTGCATCAGTATCTCGGCTGTGCAGTGGCTCTGCTACTCGGACAAGAAGGAGCACACGGCGCGCCGCCGCCTCATGCGCTTCTTCTCGTCGCTGTACATGTGCCTCAAGCGTGGCAGCCGCGCCGTACTGCAGTTGTACCCGGAGACGCCGGAGCAAATGGAGGAGATCTCGAGCTGCGCCATGCGCTGTGGCTTCTCGGGTGGTCTCGTGATCGATTACCCCAACAGTGCCAAGGCCAAGAAGTTCTACCTCTGTTTGTTTGCGGGTTACGACGGCTCCCAGGAGATCCCGAAGGCGCTTGGCACGGGCGAAGGCGCCAGCGAGGTGGCTGTGCAGGGTCGACAAAAGACGCTCAAGGTAGGTTACCACTTGCTATTTGTTCAACACCCTCTAGGGCCTCGTTGCTCACGTGAAACAACGAATCGCATTGCAGCGCAAGGGCAAGGGCCGCGAGCCGGTCAAGGCCAAGGACTGGGTGCTCGCCAAGAAGGAGCGCTACCGCAAGCAGGGCAAGACCGTCAAGAACGACAGCAAGTTCACGGCGCGAAGACGTCCGGCGGCGTTCTAAGCGGGTGCACGTTTGCACGCGCTATCGTTCTCCCATCTCCGACGACGACAATCACGACAATCGTAGGACGGGAATGCAAAAGCTGTGTATTAATTTACAGTCCCCCACCTCTTCCATCATCATCATCATCTGCATTATAAAAAAACGGAGCTACCTACTACTTGGCGGCAGGCGCAGATGCTGCGTCGCCGTCGTCCTTGACGATCTCTCCTTTCTCGTTGATGCGCTCGGGCGCCTGCGGGTTCACGTTCAGCCGCCCGATGACGACGCAGTCAGGCTCGATCTTGACGGTCTTGGCCGTGATGTTGCCAAAGACCTGCGCCTTGTCGCGCAGCACGAGCTTCTCGACCGAGATGTTGCCGACGACCTTGCCGCCCGTGATGTAAACCTCCTTCATGTTCTCTACGTTGCCCGTGAGCACACCCTTGGTGCCGATCACGAGCGAGCCCTTGGACACGAGCTTGCCCTCGAACTCGCCCTCGATCCGCAGCAGCCGATCAAAGCTCAGCTCGCCCTTCATCTTGACCGCGACGCCGATCGTCGTCTCGGGCTCAGCGTCCACGATCGGCACCTTGGTGGATCGCGCTGGCGGATACGTCGGTGTGTGCGGTGGCGAGTCCGGCGGCGGTCGCTCCACGCGCGTTGTGCGGCCCCGCCGCGCCGGCGAGACGTTGTATTCGACGTCCGAGTAGTTGTCGTCCTCAGCGAGACTACCTTGCGGCGGCACAGCGCCAGCGCGCTTGGGCTTGGGTGGCGGGTTGCGCGGCATCGGGGCGTCGTCCATCTTGGCCGCAAAGCCCGCGTCGCGCGTCGCTACGAGTCGGGGAAGGTGGGCAATCGTGACAGCGACGAGGAGCGGAGATGGCGGGCGCTACGTATTGCCCAGTCGGCCGTGATGGCGTGTCAGGAGCACGAAGAAGCAGCAGCAACCGGAGGGCACCGACGAGAACGCGCTAGGCAGAAGCCAAAGATAGGCAGGGCCTGCGGCATGCTGAGCCAGACCAGGACGAGAAGACATGCATTGGAGGAAAATGAACACCCGGATTCTATACCCGTCCCGTCGTCTCCGTGGCCTGATCGCACACCAACATCGTCACCATATATTCATGCGGTCGCGGGATTTGCGGCTTGTGTCGACGGCAGCTTCTCGATCGGCGTCGGTGCGGGGGCGTTCGTAAAGTACGGGTGCTGTAGCGCCTCGGCCGCGGTGGGGCGCTCCGAGGGGTTGAACTTGAGCAGCTTGGAGAGCAGATCGAGCGCGTCGTCGCTGGCTGCAGAGAAAATCGCAGACAGCGGCGGCGCGGTGCTCGGCGTGAACTCGATAAAGTTGGGTAGTGACGTGAGTCCAGGCCACTGGTCCTCAGTCGGCGTTCCGAGCGCGTGGAAGATCTTGCCGAGCTGGTCGATCTCGTTGATGCCCGTGAGGTACGGCGTGCGCAGCATGAGCTCGGCGAAGATGCAGCCGACGCCCCACATGTCGACCGAGCCACTGTACTCGCGCGCACCAAAGAGCAGCTCCGGCGGGCGGTACCAAATGGTGCACACCATGGAGGTCATGTTGCGGTTCGGACTGCCGTACATGCGCGCGAGACCGAAATCCCCAATCTTGATCTGTCCGTCCGGCGCGATGAGCAAGTTCTCCGGCTTGAGATCGCGGTGCAGCACATAGTGCTCATGGCAGTATGCCAGCCCCTGAAGCAGCATCTGCATGTACGCCTTGATGTCGGCCTGCGTGAGCACGATGGACTTGTCCTTGATCACGTTGTCCAGGTTGTTGGGCAGGATCTCGAACACGACGTTCATCGTGTCATTGTGCACAAACACGTCGAGCAGCTCCACGACGTTCGCGTGCTTGAGCTCCGCCTGCAGCTTCACTTCGCGCAGCGCCGTGAACTCGACGCCGTCCTTGAACTTGCCACGCTTGAACTGCTTGATAGCCACGCGGCGCTGCGTGCTCTTCTGCACGGCGGCGTAGACGACACCGAACGTACCTTCACCGAGCACGTCGCCGCGCTCGTACCGATCCATGGTCAATCAATCAATCGATGCCTTGTTCGTATTGCGTCGTGGTGTGGATGAACATGAAAATGTGTGGTGTGGACCCCATCGCGTGTATGTGCACCACATGAACTTGGAGGAGGCGAATCTTTCCTTTCGCGCCGCTTCAACATCGGCGTAAATTTCCGATGATGCACAGTGAAGAGACGCACCGCTTTGCAACTGTCAGCGGGCGGATGGTCAGTTGTGCGTCCCCTCCCCCACTCTCCACTCTCCTCCGCCCTCCGCCCCCCACACCCAAAAGAGTGTTGCAGTTTTCGTCATGTTTTCCGAGAGAACAACAGATCCGGCAGAAATAAATTACCGAAACGCGCCGCCCCCACACAGGCGGGCACCTGTAAATTACGGAGCGCACGCATGAACCCCTCTCGCATACGCTTCATTCGTCAAGTTTCCCCCGTCGACGACGAGTAAGCTCCATCATCCAGCTTCCTCTGCTGTCGACCCGTCCGAGTCTCGCGACCCAGTGATCACTAGTACCCGACACCATGCGTGAAGTCATCTCCGTGCATCTCGGCCAGGGCGGCATCCAGGCCGGTAACGCCTGCTGGGAGCTCTACTGCCTCGAGCACGGCATCCAGCCGGATGGCCAGATGCCCAGCGACAAGACCATCGGCGGTGGCGACGACGCGTTCAACACGTTCTTCTCCGAGACCGGCGCCGGCAAGCACGTCCCGCGTGCCGTGCTCGTCGATCTTGAGCCCAGCGTGTGCGATGAAGTCCGCACTGGCACGTACCGTCAGCTGTACCACCCGGAGCAGATCATCTCGGGCAAGGAAGACGCCGCGAACAACTACGCTCGTGGTCACTACACGATCGGCAAGGAGATCGTGGATCTGGTGCTGGACCGCATCCGTAAGCTAGCGGATAACTGCACGGGTCTCCAGGGTTTCCTCGTGTTCAACGCCGTTGGCGGTGGTACTGGTTCCGGCTTGGGATCGCTCTTGCTTGAACGTCTCTCGGTTGACTACGGCCGCAAGAGTAAGCTCGGCTTCACGATCTACCCGTCGCCGCAGGTCTCGACGGCCGTGGTGGAGCCGTACAACTCAGTGCTGTCGACGCACTCGCTGCTTGAGCACACGGATGTGGCCGTGATGCTCGACAACGAAGCCATCTACGACATCTGCCGTCGCTCGCTCGACATTGAGCGCCCGACGTACACGAACCTGAACCGCCTGATCGCTCAGGTGATCTCGTCGCTGACGGCATCGCTCCGCTTCGATGGTGCGCTGAACGTCGATGTGACGGAGTTCCAGACGAACCTGGTGCCGTACCCGCGTATCCACTTCATGTTGAGCTCGTATGCACCGGTGATCTCGGCTGAGAAGGCGTACCACGAGCAGCTGTCGGTGGCGGAGATCACGAACAGCGCGTTCGAGCCTGCGTCGATGATGGCCAAGTGCGACCCTCGTCACGGCAAGTACATGGCGGCGTGTCTGATGTACCGTGGTGACGTGGTGCCGAAGGACGTGAACGCTGCTGTGGCGACGATCAAGACGAAGCGTACGATCCAGTTCGTGGACTGGTGTCCGACGGGTTTCAAGTGTGGTATCAACTACCAGCCGCCGACGGTGGTGCCTGGTGGTGATCTGGCTCGTGTGCAGCGTGCGGTGTGCATGATCTCGAACACGAGTGCGATCGCGGAGGTGTTCTCTCGTATCGACCACAAGTTCGATCTGATGTACGCGAAGCGTGCGTTCGTGCACTGGTACGTCGGTGAGGGTATGGAGGAAGGCGAGTTCTCGGAGGCTCGTGAGGATCTGGCTGCGCTGGAGAAGGACTACGAGGAGGTCAGCGCGGAGACCGCTGAGGGTGAAGGCGAAGAGGAAGCGGGTGAGGAGTACTAGGCTCGCTCCCTGTCATCGTCGAGCTGCATGCCTGGTGTTGTTGTGGTGAATATCCACACTGCCGAATCGAATCCCCCATTGTTGTCTGGGCATTGCTTGTCATTTGGGTCTGACTTCAACGTTGACATCTGATCCTGGATTTGGGTTTACGTTATTTTAGTTTGGGACCCGTAGTTTTTTCTTTTTGTTCCCAATCGAACCTAACGTGGCCATTATGGGGTCAACCAGGTAACCGGTATTGGACCGAACTTTGCGATGATTTATGTTATATTAGTAGATCTACCATCATCAGAAATGGATCATTGCGGCAGTTGGTGGTTGACTATGCGATCTATGCGATAGGTTTTCGGAACTACCGCCGGGACCGTTTCCCTCTCCCTGCATCCCATGATTGTTCTCGAAGCCGCTTTTAGCTGCGCCTGCCCAGCGCGGGCTGCGCTGCGCAGCCGAAGACGACGCGCTGGACGAGAACGATCTTTTCTATCCTCGGCAGCAGAGACCAGAACAGCGACTGGTCGGTGGTTGAAGGTGTAACGGCCGCCGCGTCCCATTGGCTCCCCCACCGCCCCACCACGCCCCCGCTCCGCCCCGCCCCGCCCCACCCTGCACGGCGCCGCCACGGCTCCCCTCTTCGAGCGTTCCACATCCAAATCCCCTCCTCCCGTGACGCCGCGCCTCGCTTCGGTGTCATTTCCAGCTTTTCCCAGGGAGACCGAATAAGCTTCATCATCCAGCTTCCTCGCGATTCCTAACCAGCACCATGCGTGAAGTCATCTCCGTGCATCTCGGCCAGGGCGGCATCCAAGTCGGCAATGCCTGCTGGGAGCTCTACTGCCTCGAGCACGGCATCCAGCCGGATGGTCAGATGCCCAGTGACAAGACCATCGGCGGTGGCGACGACGCGTTCAACACGTTCTTCTCTGAGACCGGCGCCGGCAAGCACGTCCCGCGTGCCGTGCTCGTCGATCTTGAGCCCAGCGTGTGCGATGAAGTCCGCACTGGCACGTACCGTCAGCTGTACCACCCGGAGCAGATCATCTCGGGCAAGGAGGACGCGGCGAACAACTACGCTCGTGGTCACTACACGATCGGCAAGGAGATCGTGGATCTGGTGCTGGACCGCATCCGTAAGCTAGCGGATAACTGCACGGGTCTCCAGGGTTTCCTCGTGTTCAATGCCGTTGGCGGTGGTACCGGCTCTGGCCTTGGTGCGCTTCTTCTGGAGCGTCTCTCGGTTGACTACGGCCGCAAGAGTAAGCTCGGCTTCACGATCTACCCGTCGCCGCAGGTCTCGACGGCCGTGGTGGAGCCGTACAACTCAGTGCTGTCGACGCACTCGCTGCTTGAGCACACGGATGTGGCCGTGATGCTCGACAACGAAGCCATCTACGACATCTGCCGTCGCTCGCTCGACATTGAGCGCCCGACGTACACGAACCTGAACCGCCTGATCGCTCAGGTGATCTCGTCGCTGACGGCATCGCTCCGCTTCGATGGTGCGCTGAACGTCGATGTGACGGAGTTCCAGACGAACCTGGTGCCGTACCCGCGTATCCACTTCATGTTGAGCTCGTATGCACCGGTGATCTCGGCTGAGAAGGCGTACCACGAGCAGCTGTCGGTGGCAGAGATCACGAACAGCGCGTTCGAGCCTGCGTCGATGATGGCCAAGTGCGACCCTCGTCACGGCAAGTACATGGCGGCGTGTCTGATGTACCGTGGCGATGTGGTGCCGAAGGACGTGAACGCTGCTGTGGCGACGATCAAGACGAAGCGCACGATCCAGTTCGTGGACTGGTGTCCGACGGGTTTCAAGTGCGGTATCAACTACCAGCCGCCGACGGTGGTGCCTGGTGGTGATCTGGCTCGTGTGCAGCGTGCGGTGTGCATGATCTCGAACACGAGTGCGATCGCGGAGGTGTTCTCTCGTATCGACCACAAGTTCGATCTGATGTACGCGAAGCGTGCGTTCGTGCACTGGTACGTCGGTGAGGGTATGGAGGAAGGCGAGTTCTCGGAGGCTCGTGAGGATCTGGCTGCGCTGGAGAAGGACTACGAGGAGGTCAGCGCGGAGACCGCTGAGGGTGAAGGCGAGGAGGAGGATGCTGGCGAGGAATACTAAGGTAGTGCTGTGGTAGCAGATCTGCATGATGCGATCGAACTATAAACCACATCCAAGCCATCAATACCATGTGCATTTGCATCACGCGACGACAAGTTTTGTTCTTTATTCTCTTAGTTTCGTGGTCTCTCGTTGTGGCCACTGATGATTGTCCGTCGCCAACCATGATGCCACGAAAGAATGTTCTCTGGAGGCTTCGTTTTCCCCACAATAACATGCAGTCGTTGCGAAACGGACACAAGCGATGTCAACCGCCCAACAAGAACGCGCCACGCACGTGGGATCGCGATGCGCCAACCGACATCCGGCCGGTTAAACTGCCATCCCATGCAAACATACAAACGCGCGAGATGCCTCAGATCTGCGTCCAGGATACTCCACGCATCTTTTCGTCCACCAACACGCAATTTCCACCAATCCGAGCGCACGCTGGGCGTTTTTCTCCTCCGTTGCCCCAGCTCCAAGTTGAAGGCCGCCGTCGTCCGCTTGGGCGAGCGTCGGGCGGGCGGTCGGTTCCTGGCAGTCAGTCAGTCTGTCAGACAGTCACTTTGGCTTTTTCGTCTGACGCGCGCGACGATCGGGAGGAACGCGAGTCTGTTCCCCATCAATCCATCGGAGCGAGAGAACAGAGAACAAAGAACAGAGAGCAAAGAGCAAAGAGCAAAGAACGAAGAACAAAGTCCACCCGCGTGCAACCATGGCTGCGAGTGCGTCGTCGTCCTCCTCGTCCACTCGTCCGCCGGCCGCGACCACCGCGTACGGCACCGCGTCGCTCGAGACGAATGGAGACCACCTCGCTGCACTCTCGCATCAACGACGCAGCGCCATGCGCTGGGGAATCACTGCGCTCACTGTCGGCGGCGGCGTCGCGCTCATCGCGCTCGGGTGCTCGCGCCACGGTGGCGAGGCGTCCACGACGGCGTCCACCGCGTCGGCGCCGCGGGCGGTGGCGTCCCCGAGTGACGGCGCGCTCGTGTCGTGCTGGCAAAGCTCGTATCTCAACAACAAGACCGAGATGATGGCGCCCATCCTGGGGCTCAAGTGGTCCAAGCGCTCGGCGGCGTCCCCGGCATCATCGCGCGGCTCGGTCACGATCGACAACTCGAAGTTGTACCAAGAGATCTTTGGCTTTGGCGGCGCGTTCACGGAGGCCGCGGCACTGCAGTTCCAGCGCTTGCCGCCGGCCAAGCAGGAAGAGCTGCTGACCCTCTACTTTGACAAGGAGCGAGGCTCGGCGTACGAGTTTGGCCGCGTGCCCATGGGGTCGTGCGACTTCAGCGTGAGCTCGTACAGCTTTGACGACGTCGCGAACGACACGGAGCTGCGCCACTTTGACGACGCGGTCGAGCATGACCAGCGCATGCTCATCCCGTTCATCAAGCGCGCGCTGCAGCGGAACCCGCAGCTCAAGCTTTTTCTCGCGCCGTGGAGCCCACCGGCGTGGATGAAGCGCAGCGACCCAACACAGAAGTACGTCCCGAGCATGCTCGGCTCCGCCAAGCCCAACGGACTCGACACGTCGTTCCGCGCGGCGTGGGCGCTGTACTTCTCCAAGTTTATCTCGGCGTACAAGCAGCACAACGTGTCGTTCTGGGGGCTCACGCCGCAGAACGAGCCCGAGTTTGCGGCGCCGTGGGAGGCGTGCGCGTACGACGCCGAGTTTCAGGCCGAATTTGTCGGCGACTTTCTCGGTCCGGTCATGCGGCGCGACCACCCCGAGGTGAAGATCATGGTGTTCGACCACAACCGTGGCAGCATTTGGCACTGGGCGCAGACGATCTTCACGCACCCGACAGCGCGGCAGTATGTCGACGGCATCGCCTTCCACTGGTATGACAACGAGCGCTACATGGACGGCGTCGAGTTCCACGAGCGGCTCAACGACACGCACTTTGTCGATGAGTCGCGCTTCATCCTCGCGACCGAAAGCTGCAACTGCCCGGGCGTCGCGACCGGCAACGACGCGTGGTTCCGCGCGCAGCGCTACGCGCACGACATCATCACGGACCTGAACAACTGGGTCGTTGGCTGGGTCGACTGGAACCTCCTGCTCGACCACACGGGCGGCCCGAACCATCTCGGCAACAACTGCGACGCGCCGATCATCGTGCACGAGTCGGGCCAGGACTTTACGATCCAGCCCATGTACTACTTCATCCAGCACTTCTCCAAGTTTGTGCCGCCGGGGTCGCGCCGACTGCACACTGAGGTCGCGGCGCGGTACGAGCACCCGGGTGACGCGCAGCTCTTTCCGCGATACCCGGTCGCGCTGACGAACTGCGACCGCAGCTCGCGCCAGCGCATCCGCGTGACGGACGACCGCAAGCTGCAGGTGAACGGCACCGAGTACTGCATCGACCTCGTGCGCCCCGAGTGGGTCGGTCACCAGGTGGAGCTCGTCAAGTGCATCTACACGCCGCAGCAGTGGACGTTTGTGAACGGCCAGATCCGCATGGGCGACCACTGCCTGCAGCTCAACCACGGCTCGACCGCCACGGGCGTGCGCGTGACCACGGGCACGTGCATCGACGACCGCGATGCGCTGCACCAGCGCTGGCACTTCCGCGACGGCGAGATGCGCTCGCTCGCGGTCGACGGCAAGTGCGTCACCGCCGGGTACTCGTTTCTGCAGTCGGTCGCGTTCGTGACGCCGTCGAACCAGAAGGTCGCGGTCGTGCTCAACGAGAACACGGAGGACGCCGACGTGGAGCTGCGCGACGGCGATATGGTGCTCGACACGACGGTGCCGCGCGGCGCCATCCGCACGTTTGTCTGGAACTAGACGCGCCCACGCCCGTCTCGTGTTGCGTATCTGGTATCGGGTATCGGGCTGCATTGCATTCCATTGCACGTGCTCTAGACGTCTCTTTTTTTCCTTCGCGCTTTCCATAGACGCTTGAACATTTTTTTTTCTCTTTACTTTAACAGATCGTCCCAGAGATCGCGGTCAAAGGGGTCGGCCTCGCCACGCGCAGGTGGCGACGTGCAGCCCTTCCACAGTGGATGGCAGACGCCATCGTCCTCTCGCTCGATAGCCATCTCGGCAGGCACCTTGCGCTTCTTGGGCCGCATCTCAAAGACCTCGATGGCCTCTTTGAGATATCCCGCGTCGAGCTCGGCGCGGTCGATCTCCTTCCACGTGAAGTACGTCGTCATGTAGTGCATGAACTCGGCACGAACCTCTGGCGCGCGACGCTCGTTGGCCAAATAGATCACGGTCTTGCGGTGCGAGAGCGCGAGGATCGACTGCATGAGCGGGCGCACGCAGTCCTTCTCGTACACGACGTCGGCGCAGAGAATGACATCGAACGGACCACCGAGATGCGTCGGCGGCGTGCCCCTATCACGGATTCAACGTGAGCTAGTGAGCTACCCAGAGATATGAGAGCGACAGAGAGAAGATCCATGCAACGCAACATACCAGTTGTAGACCTCGCAGCGCACGCGCTCCAACTCCTTGGGCGTGAGGTTGTTGCGCACATTCTCCTTGAGCCATGGCATCACGGGCGCAATGTCGGTGAGCACGACGTCCGACAGCCCGCGGCTGTTGATCGCGAACGCGAGGCCCGCGAGCGCGCCGCAGCCCGCGCCGAGCTCGCACATGGACGTGAAGCGCTGGAACTGCTCGCTGTGCTGCTCGATGTACTTGAGCATGGTCTTGCTGCTGTCCCAGACCGTCGTGCCCAGCACGAACGAGTCGGGGTCCTGCCGCGCCGCGAGCACGCGCGACTCGCCGAACGGCACCTCCACGAGTCTCGACCAGTGCGTGAAGGTGTCCTCCATCGCCAGCGGCACGCTCTCGGTCATCGCTTCTTCCTCCGCCATGCTGGTCGATTGAATTGCTCGATGGCGAGACCCAATGTAATGGACGCCACCAGCAGCAGCTCCACCAGCGGACTCACTTTGAAATGTCACTCTTTAGAGGTTTTCGACAATAATGTAGCCATGTCGCATCAATATGTTATTGTGGTGTGGACACACCAGCAGGCGCGTGCCTGTCTGCTTGCTCCATCCAGTGTGCGTGCGTGTCTCTCATTCACATGACACAGACCGACGACGGCCGTCACCACACCAGCATGTCGCCGCCTTCTCCTGCATCGGCGTCTGCATCTGCATCCGCATCCGAATCTGCACCTGCGCTCGCTCCCACTACGCCACCGTCTCCTCCCAAGCGCCCTGTATCGCCGTCGTCTGCGTCCGCACCAGTGTCTCGCAAGCGCAAGGCAGACCGCATCCAAGAGCGCCAAAAGCAACAAGCGCTGAATGAACACGAGCTCGATCTCTTCCTCGGCGCGACGCCTGTGCCAGACGACGCGCTCGCTGCAGCTGAGCGCTCGTACCAGGCGGAAAGCGAAGACAGCGACAAGCGCGCCATTATGAGCTGCTCAGCACCCAGCGGCTCGGAGCTGCTGCCTGGCATGGTGCTGCTCAAGAACTTTCTTTCCCCTGAAGAGCAGCAGCGGCTCGTCGACGAGTCCCGCACCATGGGACTCGCGGCCGGAGGCTTCTACAAGCCCACGTACGCCAGCGGCGCCAAGTGCCGCCTGCATCAGATGTGTCTCGGGCGCCACTGGAACGTCAAGACCGAGCAGTACGAGCAGCAGCGCACCAACTTTGACAACGCCGACGTGCCGCCGCTGCCGTCGTCCTGGTCCGCGCTCGCGACCAAGAGCCTGCAGGCCGCCGTCGCCGTGGATCCGCGCGTGCAAGGCACGTGCCGCGAGCTTATGGACCCCGACATCTGCGTCGTCAACTACTACAAGAAAGCTGGACGCAACGGCATGCACATCGACAAGGACGAGAGCGTCGAGGCCATGTCCATGGGCTCGCCCGTGGTCTCGTTCTCGATCGGCAGCGCGGCCGACTTTGCGTTCTGCGACCACTACCCGGAGCCACACGAGGGCGTCCCAGTCGTGCGGCTCGAGTCGGGCGACGTGCTCGTGTTTGGCGGTCCCTCGCGCCGCGTCGTACATGCGCTGACGCGCGTATACCCCAACACGGCGCCGGCCTGGCTGCACATGCGCTCGGGGCGCCTCAACCTCACGTTCCGCGAGTACTGTCCACGCGAGGTCGCCCGCGAGTCCGCAGAGATGTAAGTACACAGAGAGAAGCGCAGTGACTCCAAGTCAGTGGTCAGCAATTGGCGATTACATAGCTACTTCCACAACATCGAGACACTCTCTTCCCCAACCCATTGCTCTATCAAGCGCTCTGCGCGTGCTGCTGGTCGAGAGTTACAGCTCGTACGACCCGCGCGACGACTGGTCCTCAAAGTCGGGAAAGTCCTGGTCGCCCAGGTCGCTGCCGCTCAGCACGCTCGACTGGTCAATGTCCACCGACGGGTTCGGCAGGTCGTCGTAGCTGTTGCGGCTGTTGAACGAGATGTTCTCGGACCGGTCAAACGTCGTCGTGGTCGTCGTCGTGTGCACTGCCGTCGTGCGAGCCGCCTCGAGGTCCTGCTCGTCCTTGGGCTCCATCGCGCTCAGCCACAGGTTCGTGCCATTGTTGCTCGCGTCGTCTGTGCTCGACGAGTGCTTGCGCGGCGCGACAGCTCCGCCCGTCTGCGTGGACGACGGCGACGTCACCGCGTCGTAAAACTGCGTGTACGAGACGCCCGCCGCGACGGCCGCTCCGGTCGCGGCCACAGTCGCGGTCGTCGTCGAGATGTTGCTGCTGGCCATCGCGTTCTGACCTGTCGTCGTCGGCGCCGCCGACTGCGTGCTCGCCATCGTGTTCGAGTAGCCGCGGTTGCCGTACGCGTTCTGGCCGTACGCCGCGTTGCCGTTGGCGTTGCCATTGTTGCCGTACGTCGACGGCGCGCCACTGTAGCCCTTATCCATCGAGAGCTCAAACGGCGACAGCGGGTCGTCCTCTTCTTCGCGTCGCTTGCGCGCCACGACCATCGCAAGCAGCGCGAGGATCGCGACGCCGCCGACGATACCACCGACGATCGCGACGACGGTGCCCGTGCCCATCTTGGACTCGGCCTTCTCCGTGCTCGTGTCGGCCGGCGGCTTGGTCGTCACAGGCTTCTTGTCGCTCTTCGCGCCATCGACTGCTGCGTTCCCATCACACAAATCGTCAGCTACGCTATTCGCTCAGCCATCTCCATCACAGTGCATTACGTACGAGCCACGACAGCCGCGCCTCCGGCTGAGCCTTGATTCGGTTCACGCACAGGCGTGGGAGACGGCGCGGGCGTTTCCGTCTTCTGGCCGCTGTGCGAGCCCGAGCCCGACTTCTTCGTGGGCGTCGGCGACGGCGACGGAGAGTTCGTGGGCGGCGCCGTCGACGTCGGCGCGGGGGACGTTGTCGCCGGCTTGGTCGTCGCCGGCACCGTCGTGGCGGGCGCCGTGGTCGTTGGGGGCGGCGTCGTCGGGGGCGCCGTGGTGGTCGGCGGCGGCGTCGTCGTCGGAGCGGCCGTCGTAGGCGCGGGCGACGTCGTAGCCGGCGCAGCGGACGACGGCGCTGGCGGGCGCGAGGTGCCGCTGCCGTCCGCGAGGAAGCGCGAGACGTCGTGCGCCGGGGCCGAGTGGAGGTCCACGACGCCGGCTTCGGTGACTGCGCGCAGCTGGTGGCGCTGGTGCTGCAGCTCCGCAGACGCCGCGGTCGCGACGGTGGCGACGGCGACGGCCAGGAGCGCGGTGGAGCGCAGGAGGTTCATGGCGGACAGGAATGGATATGCGGCGGTCGTAATAGACGGAGGAAGGCGGGCGTCGGGAGGTCCGTTCGGGTTGTTGGAAAAAAACACGAAGGTGGTTTTTCCGCGAGAGGACGAGACGAGAGAGCGATTCCTCCGAATGAAAAATACCCGATCGAAAGCACCTGGACTGGTCTGGACTGGACTGGACCTCGGTTGTCAGTGGGATCCGGGGTCCGGGGTCTGGGGAGGCTCAGGCTGGCGCCACTGCTCCCACCGTCAGTCTCTTGGCCCGAGCCGCGACTGGGGGAAGGGAACGCCGCGGTGAGCTAATGCGGCACACGTGATGGTGCACCAGATGGCCAGTTCTCGCCCTATTCCTCGAACGGCCCGTGAATGATGAATGATGCGCCGTCACAATGTGGCGACTGGTTGGAGACTTCTTGACCGTGTGGGATGGCGGAGGCTGGGACAGCGTCCACACCGTCCACATGGGCCATCCATCAATCCAAGCAACATGCGAATATGCGTGTCGCTGGTGTTGCAGCGGCGGTTGCTGCTGGGTGTGGTGCTGTAGGCGCCAGCTCCGGTGTCACTGCTGCGGCGAACCAACGCTCGGAGTGACATGACGATTCGAGGGCATCAACAGACTGTTGATGCTGTTGACAACAGCAACACGAAGGAAATATAATATGGAAGCAGTTGGGCGCGCCAAAATTTTTAATGTAGAAAAGTGAATTTACCGTACCGGCGACGGAAAGAGAGTTTTGGTTGCAGGTGGCGTTGGCGTGGACGGACGGACGGGGAGAAAAGAAGTGTTTTCTGCCGTGTCGTGGCGGAATATTTTGCAGCAGACCTCCGATGAATGTTGTCCGGGTATCCAAATGGTAGAAGAGCAATTCTTGGCCCATACACGCGACGTCCCCTCAGATGGCGCGCATGTCCGCCCAAAGATCGCAGCGAGCCATGACTCATGGATGAACAGTTGATGCGGGACATGTTGACGCTGCAACATGAGTGCGTACTCCCTCGGGAAAGTGACCCTTCGCCTGCTGCCTGGCATGTCTCGTTGCTGTGCCGTGCTGTTGACCCGTGTCATCACGCTGTCGCATCCACGTCCACACCGCCAGTCTCACACTCGAGCAACCTTCACGACTCGTGAAGGTTGCTCGAAGGGATCGACTGTTATCTCAGTACCTTTCCGCCCGACCGCGATTGCGCAAAAGGACGCGTGCGACCCATGGTTGACACGAGCAACATGCGGCCCAAGTGATCCGTCCTTCCCACTCTTCGTTTCCGTCATGCTCGCGCGCCGTGGTCCCCACCCGCTGTCTGCGTGGCGCCTGCGCCGCCTGCTCTCGACGGACGCCGCGTCGCTCGCGTGGGCGCGCCCCGATGCCGTCGACTACCTCAAGGAGGTGCTCGAGAGCCGCGTGTACGACGCCGCGGTCGCGACGCCGCTGCAGCCGGCGCCGTCGCTGTCCGCCGCCATGGGCGTGCGCCGCCTGCTGCTCAAGCGCGAGGACCTGCAGCCGACGTTCTCCTTCAACCTCCGCGGCGCGCACAACAAGATGGCGCAGCTCTCGCCGGCGCAGCGCGCGCGCGGCGTCGTCGCGGTCGCCGCGGGCAACCACCTGCAGGGCGTCGCGTACTCGGCGCAGCGCCTCGGCATCGACGCCGTCGTCGTCACGCCCGTCGGCACCGCGCAGCACCGCCGTCCGCTGCCGCCGGGCGCCGCCGCCGTGCGCGTGCTCGAGCACGGCGCCGACTTTGACGCCGCCCTCGTACGAGCACACGGATGGTCGTTTCCCTTGCCAGTTGACTTGATGTGTGTGTGTGTTTGTTTGTATGCTGCAGCGGGAAGCGCACGCGATCGCGCAGCGCGAGGGCCGCGCGCTCGTGCACCCGTTCGACGACCCGCTCGTGATCGCCGGCAACGGCACCATCGCGCTCGAGATCCTGCAGGACACGGCCGGCGACTGGCCCGACGCCATCTTCGCGCCCGTCGGCGGCGGCGGACTGCTCGCGGGGCTCGCGGCGTTCGTCAAGGAGGTCGCGCCGACCGTGCGCGTCATCGGCGTCGAGCCCGAGGGCGCCACGCTGCTGCAGACCTCGCGCGCGCGCCACGAGCGCGTCACGCTGCCGCCGCAGGTCAACCGCTTCACGGACGACGTCGGCGTGCGGACGCTCGGCCACGAGCCGTTTCGGCTGTGCTCGCGGCTCGTCGACGACGTCATCACGGTCTCGACCGACGAGATCTGCGCCGCGATCAAGGACGTCTTCGGCGACACGCGCGCGCTCATGGAACCCACCGGCGCCATCAGCGTCGCCGGCGCCAAGAAGTACGCGCGCGCGCTGCCGTCGGACGACGCCCGCGCGTCGGCGTCGCTTGTCGCGGTGCTCGCGGCCGCCAACATGGACTTTGATCGCCTCCGCTTTGTCGCCGAACGCTCCGATGACCGCGAGCGCTTGCTGTCGGTCAAGATCCCCGAGCGCAAGGGCAGCTTCTGGCGACTTTACCACGCCATCTGTACGTCATCTCGGTGGCGTTCGCTCTCTCTCTCTCTCTTTATGTGACCAGCCACTGACGCTCTCACCATCTCTCTCTGGTTCTGGGATGTATGTAGACCCGCGCAACGTGACCGAGTTCACGTACCGCCTGAGCTCCGACCGCGCGACGACGGCGCATATCTGTTTGAGTGTGCAGACGCCGACAGCGCGCGAGCTGGACGACGTCATTGCCGCGATCAACGCGCAGCCCGGGATGACGGCGACCGATCTCTCGGGCGACGAGCTGGCCAAGTCGCACCTGCGTCACCTCGCTGGCGGGCACGCACGCGACGTCGCGCACGAGCGACTCGTGCGACTCGAGTTTCCCGAGCGTCCAGGCGCGCTCAAGGACTTTTTGGACTCGCTCGACCCGACGAACGACGCGCGCTGGAACGTCAGTCTTTTCCACTACCGCAACCACGGTGCCGACATTGGTCGCGTGCTCGTCGGCTTCCAAGTGCCGCCGGCCGACGATGCTGCGTTCCGCTCGTTCCTGCGACAGCTCGGCTTCGGCTACGTCGACGAGACGCACAACCCCGCGTACGCTCAGTTTCTCAAGTGAACAAGGAATGTCAATTGCATTACATCACGCTTTCGCCTTCTTCTCGAGCTGCTTCTTGCGGTGCTCGCGGTACCGACGCAGCTCCTCTGCCTTGCGCTGCCGCACGCGGTCGATGTTTGGCTCGGGAAACGACTCTCGTGCGCGTGACGCACCGTCGTCCTTTGCGTCGTCACTCTCGAGCGTTCCACTGCTGTTATTGTTGCCGGACGAACCATCCCCGACGTCACGAACGTCGCCCGAAGGCGTGTAGTACTCGGCAGCAATGCGCTTCCACTGCCGCGCCTTTTCTTCATGCTGCTCGCGCGAAAACTCGGTCTTGCGCGCCGTCTTGGGAAAGCCAATATCCTCGAACAGGTCGGCGCCGGCGGGGACAAACAGCGGCCGCGCCGGGTCGACGTCCTTGCTCGCGCCCTTGAGCGCGGCGCGAAACGCGAACGCCTTCATGACGCTGCGGAACTGCGCGACGCAGCTCTTGTCGCGCGTGCTCGTGAACAGCAGCGTCGCGCCGTACTGGTGCGCGAGGAAGCGCAGCGCCTGCGTGACGCCCTTGCGCTTGACCGAGTCCTCGTCGCGGAACGCGTCCCACTTGTTGCCGACGACCAGCAGCGGCAGCGGCAGCGGGGTGACGTCGTCGCGGTCGGGATGCGACGCGCCGTAGCGCGCCAGCGCGTCCTGCCGCAGCCGCTCGACGGTCGCCTTGTCCACGGGGTTGCGCTCCTTGGCCTTCAGCACGTCATGCACAACGCGGTGCAGCGTGAGCAGCCACTTGACCAGGTACGGCACGACGTCGCCCGGCGCGGAGAGGTCGAGCACGACGACCAGTGCGCCGTGCAGCACGCGCTCGGGCGCCAGCGGTACGCGCATCATGTCGGTCACGCACGTCGTCGCCGCGAGCTCCCACATGTGCGCGACCGCCGGCCGCGCCGTCGCCGACGCCGCCTTGAGCCGTACAAACACGTAGTCGAGCGCCGTCGTCGGCTTGATCTCCTCAGGCTTGGAAGAGCTGCGGAACGCCGCGAGCAGCGACGTCTTGCCTGCGCCCTTCGAGCCCACGAGTAGCGTGTACGTGTCGCGCTCCTCGGGCACGTTCGTCTCCTGCGCGGGCTGCGTCGCGTCCTCCTTGGACGGCGCCACCGCGGGTGTGTCGAGCGCCGAGAGCAAGAGCCAGATGTCCTTGGTCGACGGAACAGAGGAAGAGGAGGCGACGTCCGTCACGCGGCTGCGCTCGCTGCCCTTGCGCTCCATGTTGGTCGTTCGAGTTGAGAGAATGCAGAGCTCTTCGCGTCGCTTCGTGGGATCGCAGAGACTAGTTTAAACTAGGCTAGCATGTGTGTTTTCTCTCTATGTCGATAAATTTCTCTATGACTAGTCATAATCGTCATTGTCACTGCCCCACACAACGTCATCATCATCATCATCTTCTTCTTCTTCTTCTTCTTCGTCGTCGTCCGATGGCGCAGCGTTATCCCGTCGCACTTGCTCAATAAACGCGTCAAAACCGCCATTGACGGCGAGGTGGTCAACAAAATCCGTCGGCGTCCGGTAGCTGCTCAGCGGATTCGGCCGAATGCCCTGACGAGACTCGATGACTCGGAACTCGAGCGTCGCGTCCTCTTCGTCTTCTTCGTCGTCGTCCTCGTCGTCTCCTTCTGTCTTCCCGATGCGTTTGGCGCGCAGCTCGTCACGCCATCCAAGCAGCTCTTCCCACGAGAACAGCAGCGGATCCGTGACGCCGCCAAACACATTAATGTCCACGAGATGCACGCGCTGTTCCTTGTCCACGTACACATCCAAGACGACATCGCGGTCCGGCAGCACGTGCGCGTTCGCGCCACGGAACGTCTTGTGGTAAAAGTCGTAGATGCGCTCCGCGAGTGCGTCCTGCTGCGCCTCGAGAAACTCGTAGTACTCGTCGCAGTGTCGCTGGCACACGGCGACCAGTCGGCGCTCGACGACAAAGCAGCGGAACAGCATCGAGTCGAACAGCGAGCACCACTTCTTGAGCACGAGGGTGACGGTCGACGGCCGCTCGGCCGCGTCCTCTGGCCGATCGGTGCCCGCGTATGGCTGCGTGAGGTCGTGCACGATAAAATCGGACGCCTTGAGCAACAGGAACACGTCCTCGTACGATGTGCAGCGCAGCGAGCCCCCGAGCATCCACGAGGCGTCGCGTGGCGCGCTCCAGTTGAGCTTGGGGAACGCAGCGCCCTTCAGCTTTTGCAACGCGGCCTCAACGTCGGCGCGCACGGCTGCGATGGCAGCCGCGCCGGCGTCGGCGTCGGCGTCGGCATTGGTGCCAGCGTCGGTAGTCGAGTTGGAGCTCTTGGTCGTCGAGGGCACGCGGACGCCGTCCGCCAGCAGCAGCGAGACGAACGCCGGGGGCAGCGGAATCGCGACGCCCTTGATCGCGACGTGCTGCAGCCGCGGGTACCACGCAGCGAACGCGCAGTTGTCCACCTGCTCGCGCGTGTACGTCGGAGCTGCGGCAGCGTCAGCGTCAGTCATGAGGGTGATGTCGGTCGTCGTGGCTCTTGATGACGCCTGGTGTTACTGGTTGATGGGCCGCCGACGTCACTCTTTCGAGTCAATAGGGCTATATTGGTTATATCTGGAGGTTACATACGTCTATATTGAGTAATTCACGATAATGACGTGGGCGCACTCATTGACCAGGTCACTTGAGCTGTTGATCTCTTGCAGCCAACATGCCGATCATCACGTTCGTGGCGCGCGTGTCCGATGGAATGCTTCTGGTGCGTTCCCCAGACTGTTACGGCGACAGGCATTTGCCGTTGATGGAGGAGCGCTCACCCGCTGACTGTTCGGTGCGCAGGTCGCCTCCATGGAGTCGGCAGGCGACGCCATGGGCAACCTCGACACCTACAAGCAACAGGTACATCACAGCATCTCTCCATCTCTCTCTGTGGCTCCACCAGTGCCTCTGATCCTCTTCTTGATTGCCACCATCAACGACCGTAGGGCAAACAAATCATGAAGCGCTTGGACCTGCGATCGCCCACCAAGTGCAGCATCGAGTCGGGTCCATTTACCTTCCAGTACGTTTGCGCGAGCTCTTTCTCTCTCTCTCTCTCTCTCTCTCTCTCTCTCTCTCTCTCTCTCTCTCTCTCTCTCTCTCTCTCTCTCTCTCTGTCTCACTCCCTGCTTCTCTGTATCTCACGTATCTGCGGTGCGGGTGATAAAGCTACCTGATCCAGGAGGGCGTCTGCTACCTCACGCTCTCAGAGCGCAGCTTCCCCAAGCGCCTCGCGTTCCTGTACCTCGACGAGGTGCACGCGGGCTTCGTCGAGGAGCTCGAGCGCGACCACGGCGCCAGCTGGCGGGACGTGGTCACGACGGTCGCGCGGCCGTACGCGTTCATCAAGTTCGACAAGTTCATCCAGAAGAAGCGCAAGGAGTACACGGACCCCAACTCGTCGCAGAACATGCACCGACTCAACGACGACCTCGCCGACATCCACAACATCATGCGCCGCAACATCCAAGAGGTGCTCAACCGCGGCGAGAAAGTGGAACGTACGTGGCACAACCGAGAGGGATACACAGACGGAGGACGTGACGGACTGATGGCGTCGCTTTGTGCGTTGTTGACTGCAGATGTGTCGCGGATCTCGTCCAACCTCGCGGACCGCTCCAAGGACCTCAAGTGGGGCGCCAAGAAGCTGCGGATGCAGGCGATCTACCGACAGTACGGTCCGATTGTCGCCGTCGCGCTCTTTGTCTTGCTGGTGATCTACATCAAGTTCTTTTGAGTGGAGTGAGTGCTTGCGTGGGGGAAAGAGTCCACGCACAAAGACAAACAACGGAAAAAAAAAAAAAAAATGCATATACTCTCCCTCATTTTTATCACAGCTAGAGTTATGTCGCATCACCTGGCTGGACAGCTCATCTAGCCGAATCCAAAGCCTTCCGAGCCCTCACGGATGGCAAGCAACAGACACTGCCGCAGCTTGTCTTCACTCTCATACTCGGGCAGATCAAGCTGATTAAAGCTGCGCAACCAAAGAGAAGCAACGGCATTCGTCAGCATCTTGCCCAACGAGTACGTCATATGCCGATGAATCGAACTTACCAGGTGTGTGCTGATGGAAGCGCATTTGGGTTTCCGAATGCCTTGTGAATATTGAACTTTTGGGTTCCGCGCATACCTTCCAGCGCCTTGAAACCTTCAAGAGGTACCTTTGATGTTCCCGTCACAAACTGAAGGAAAAGCGCGCGCTCTTCGTGGTTGAATGTGTACAACACATTCCAGAACCACCGAATGACTGGGTCTGTGGGCTTATAGTTGGCATATTCAGTGTTGCTCTTGAGGTCATCGATATCAATTTCTGGCATTCCCGAAATGAGAAGCTCCAGCTCGTTCTCGTTGAAGATAGCAATCAATTCTGGAGGCACGAGTTGGTGAAATCCCTTAAGGAACGCATCGATCTGCTGACGAATGCCCGTTGCCATTCGGTGGTGCGTCACCAGCTTCACATATTCCATCTTGTTTTCGTCCGTGACTGCAACGTGGCGACCATTTGGAATCAAGTCCACAATTTCCATACGACCGAAGTTCGACTGCTCGGCTGAAAATGTCAGCTCGAGCCCCAAGTCTGCGATCGGGTTGTCGAGGATCGAATGCAGATTGCGATAGTATTCGGGATCAATGGCCTCCATGTCATGATAGGAGATCGGGAGCTGCAGGATATGCTTGTAGAAAGATCTCGTAAAATGAGCATCCAGAAGCTGACCATCCGCTACCGCTTTACCGATCACCTTGCCAACAAACTCGAAGAAATGGAGATGGTCTTTGTTCACGTACGAAAGCGGATTCGGCTGGAAGGTGGGTGAGTCCGCAGCTGACGTGAAGAGGACGTAGTTTGGGTTGAAGATCTCGCGAGCCAAGATGACGTACCACTCGCGAGTGACTCCACCAGCGTCAATACCTTCCTCCCCAGTGAACGATACATGAAGCTTTCGACGGAGTTCTGCCCCACTGCGATGACGTAGCGCGTAATAGGAATCTTCGAAGATTCGATCGCGTCGGACAGACAAGCGCACCGACGAGCTACCAACCTGCGTTCTTAGTGCATTTTGTCGGAGCTTGCGCATTGCGCTTTGGAAATACGTGCGCTTGTTGTCAAAGTCCACAAATGCGCGGCACCTTGGCATCTTGATCAAAGCAGCCAGAGAGTTGTCCAGAAGACCCGGCTTCTCACGGACAAGAAGGTTAAGCAGCACTCGATTGGCCTCAACAAACGTGGCCAAACGCGTACTCTCTCCTGTCTCTGACGCAGTAGACGACAAACGCTTCAGCTCCATCTGGGATGGAGGGGTCTCAGAATCACTCGGCTTGTCAGCTGACTCAGTTTCTGCAAAGCCGTTTTCGCGTAAGGCGTTTACGACAGCCTCCTCTCTCTCACTGGAATCTGGTACTCGAAGTGACATTGATGCGGCATCCCGTGCATTCACGACGAAAAACGCCTCCACCATGGGTAAGAATCTTGCGAGAAGAGCAGCCATAGCGCAAGACGCGCCAGCACTCTTGCCTTCGATGATTGTGTGACTCGAACTGTTCTCATCAGCCCCGGCATCTGCCTCACGTCGAGGAGCCATTGACCCACCACCGATTGCCTCAAGACCTCCTCGGGCCTGAGCCTCCTCCAGCGACCGGCTTAACGCATCCCACAGAGAATCCAGACCAGCGATCGCGCAAGAGCTGACAAATTCAGCAGACGTTTCACACACATCTGAAAGAGTGTGAAGGACGCGCAGCAACTTCAGCTCATCTTGAGGGGTCGGAAGAACAGCGGCGGACACGAACGATGTGCTGCAATCAGAGTAGCTTCGGGGCGATGCTAAGACCTGCGCTTGCTGCACCAAAGCATCCAGAATCACCTTGCGGTTCGATGGAACTTTGTCCAGCAATTGCAAGATCTGAACAGTTCGCTCCTGCATCGGATGAGTGCAAACATCGAGGCACAGCACTTTCACGATCATTGCAGCATGCTCACGACGGAGCTCAACGCTTGGAACGCGAAGCCATTCACTGTGCTCAGACACAATTCGATCATCTTTCACCTCGACGTCATTCTTTTTCGGCAACCGACTCAGTGGAGATAAAACGACTTCGAGCAACTCGAGAAGGCTTTCAAGTGCTACGACTTGACTCATCACGATTGGAAGTGAAAGAAGCTCCAACAAAATGAAGAGACCAGTCAGCTCGGTACCATGAGCCGTTTGCTCCGTGAGCAATTCCAGACCAAAACGAGCATTTTGCTTTGCGAGAGAGACAACTACCTTCAGCGTGCGACTGATGACCTTTGCGTAAACATCGTTCGCTCCGGTTGCTGATGCTGCACGCTTCCCACCTTCGCACCCGTAGATGACGGAAGGGGGAAATCTTGAAGCAGCCGGGTTGTTGATGGTGTTTGCCGACTTCGGAAGGGGTAAGCACAAGAGTTGAAAGAGGCTTCGACGAAAGCTTGCGCGTGTTCGGGGATAGAAGCAAACGTTGGTGATTACACGTTGCAAGACTTGATTCTGCGTCACTGATTGAGCCATGAAAAGCAGGCGTAGTATAGCTTCAACAGAACGGTCATCAAGAATGCGCTCGCTGTCAGATTCCTCTTCCTCCTTCCGGACACGCAACATTCCTGGATGGGCCTCATCCCCTTCACTTCTCGTGTGACGTCCGCTTGCATCATGGTGCCGACGGCTGGATCTTTGGGATCCCATCAACTCAATACCCTGTGACGTGAGCATCCGTCGGAGGGTCGGGCGACGGAAGATGTCACCAGCATCGTCTTGTGCTTCTTGGCGATTGCGTCTGGGCTCAGGCTGCCGGTAGACTGTTCGCATGGCAAATCGCTCCCGAAGAACCATCGCCTCCGCTTGGATCTGGGGTGGTAGGCTTTGCAAGAAATTGTCGTCACACGTGGCGAGAATCTCTTCACGCAGTGGTGGCTCCAAGGACGCCACGAACGATGCATTGTCCATTTCCTCAGCCCTTGACGTGTCAACTGGGGTAGCTGACGCCTGTGCAGCTGCCTCACGCTCCCGACGTTCATTTGCGAGAACTTCCGCACGAATATCTGGAGGCAATGCTTCGAGAGTTTCGCGATCAAAGCTCGAGTTTTCCATATCGAGGTCGAGCTGAGAAAAGCTCTCAGATGTTTGTTGAGTCGGCTCAGCCGCGGGAGCAGCAGGTGTAGGTGCATGCTGCGCGACGATTTCTGCTTGCATATCCGGAGGAAGGGACGCGAAGACGTCGGGATCGATGCCGTCGGGACACACTAAACCTGGAGCGTCAGGCGGTTCATTTGTGTTGTCAGCTGCTTGATCATCTGCAGAATGGGAAGACGGTTGGTGCACAGCGTCTTCGTTCTCACTCGGTCTTGATGCAAAACTTGAGAGATCCAGTGTGAAATTCATCAGATCAGTCGGTGGAGGGGGCGGAAGCACTGGAGGTACTGAGCTAGCTTGCTCGGTCAACTGTGGAGGTGGTGCCACAGGTTCAACTCGATCAGCCGCTCCCAATGAAGGTGAAGTCGACATTTCAGTCTCAGATCCAACGTCATCCATTGGAGAACGCAGGGACGATTCGCCAAGGGTACTTGCCAATGCAATAACGGACGCTGAGTCAGATGATGCTTCTACATTTGGCGCATCCGCTAGAATGGCTGGAGTCGGCGATTCTTGCACTGCAACAGTCTCTGTGCCCGTCCCGTGGCTTTGAACTGTTAGCTCGCGCTCTGCTTCTGACTCTGTATTGCCTGTTTCGGGAAGAATACCTGACGCACTGCTTTCTTGAGGCTCGTTTCGTGCAGCTGCTACACCAAGCTGGGTGATTTGTTGTTCCAGACGAGTCGAGATTGAGTTCGCGTCACTCGCTCCAACACCGATGCTACTCCACAGAGAGTCAATGCCATCGCTGCGCAATGCTCTGTAATTGGGATCCCGATGCAGACGCCGAACAGAAGATGTTCGTTGCAAGCGAGACTGTCCAAACACACTTTGCGCCCCAGGGACGTCAAGTGCGAATTCGCTGAGCAGGTTCGACAAAGTTGACAAGCGATTGCGCGACGGAGGTCGATTTCTGCTACCTCGACCTGCCACATCTCGTCCAAGGATGGTTCGGGAAGCAAATGACATGGGAAGCTGGGTATGAACTTGCTCCGTCAGTTCTTGCAGTTCTCGAAGCAGAGATGAATGCCGAGGAATAGCGAGACGGTCTCCACCCAAGATTTCCCGACTCGATGTGAATGCTGATCCCACACGCAATAACGGGTGAGTCTCAAGTTGTTGAGGGCTTTCTCGGCTGTCTCTTCCTGCCAGACGTTGTCCCCGGCCAGATCCGCTTAAATCTAACGTATCGAAGATGAAGTCATGATTGCTGCCATCGGCTGGATCTTGGACAATTCGCAACAGTGTCGAGCCAACGTTGCCAAACTCACTGGAAGCCGCAGAGCTCATCAAGTCACGATGACGCAAGAGGGGATTCCGGAACACAGTATCAGGATCATCTTCTTCTTCGTCATCGAAGTCGCCGAAAACGAGGCCACCACTACTTGCTTCATCAGCACCTCCGTCAAGACTGAACAGATCGACAAGCGACCGTGCGAGCTGACTATTTCCACCTTGATTGCGTGTGGCCGATTCTTCTTGCGACGCAGCGCGGCGTCGTTGCTCTTGCCCAAGCGCAACTTCATCGTCTAGAATGCGCACGTACGAAAACTCCTCTTCATCTACCTCCTCCAGTTCGCCTGTAGAGTGGTCATTTGCGGTGGCACCCCATAGTCGCTGGAGTTGAGATCTACGACTCGATCCGCCAGCAGATCTACGAAGAACTCTAGTGCGCATTCGCTCGTGCTCATCTTCAGATTCATCCTCGTCATCATCCTCATCCTCATCCTCGTCAGAATCCTCATCCTCGTCCTCGTCCTCGTCATCATCGTCATCCTCTTCATCATGTTCATCAGCTTCGTCGTCATCGACGTTGTCCTCATGATCATCGTCATCGTTGGTATCAACGCCCTCGCTTTGTTGTCGTCGTGATTCTGGGACTCCTCGACTCTCCATCGACTCGTCCTCAACCGCAGAATGAGCTGCGGCCACCTCTGGCTCCGACAAACTGTCTGCATCGCTTTCGCTGAAGTGATCAGCTGCCTCATCCGACGGGGTTGGAGAGCCCATCATGACGTCTTCAGTACGTTCACTTGCAGGAATAGCACTCTGCCTCGCTTCCATTTCGTCGCTGTCAAGTCGCAATTGCTCGGAAGGAATCTCATTGATACCTCCTCGCACGATCTCACCTTGGCTTTGCTTCTTTCGAAGCAGACGACTGACCCTTTTCGTCACGAACGATCGCGTCAATGTTGCAAGTGGCCGCAAAAGCATCGAACATGTCGCGAACGCCATTGGATGGGCAAGACAGACTTTTCGAAGCGCATCTGCCAGCAAGTGAACAAAGGCATACTTGCCTTTCAAACCACCACCGAGAACGACTTTGTCCCAAGAAAATGCCTTCGTTGAACCGCGAGGCCACAAGATACTCATAATCAAAGAGCACCACGCATGCAGTGCACTGAGCGCTGCTTCATCGGAAACAGACATGTCGTCCACGGCAGTCAAGCCGAGCGGCCATTCATGAAAAAGTCGAACAAGCTCGTTGACGATAATTCGCGGACCCTCGCCAGACTGGCAGCCAATTGTAATCAGCAGTCGGTGAGCATGCTCAATTCGCTGTGCTGCGCGCTTCGTCAAGAAGGCGCTGAATTGGGATCCTGTTTGGGCACTCCAGAGATCTTCCCCACCGGAATCCTTCAGTGATCTTCTCACACTCGCGAACCGACACAGTTCCGTCGACGGCAAAAAATCCGTAAGAACCGTCTGAATGAAACCAGTCTTGGCCAGTATGGTACTCTGACTGGGCAGCATTGAGACTAGCTGGGATATGATATACAAGAAGGTGCCAACACCGACATCGTTCGCTGTGGCGTTCTTGACCTCTGGGCGGACGGACTTCAACGCTTGAACTTGTGCCTCAGCTTTTTCTTGCTTCCACTCCACGTTGACACGATCCACAAGTTTCTCAAAGATAAATGACGATTGCTCGTGATGTTGCTTGGTCAGCCGACTCGATTTCCTGTCTGGCTCTTTTTCTTCACTTTTTGTTGACTTTGTGTCTTGACTAGAGTTTGCCGTTGGCGCTGCAGACTCCTTGTCATTTCGTGGAATGAGGTAAGTGCGACCAGAATCGCTTCTCATGACTTTCACAGCCGATTCAAATGCCTTCATGAACACCTTTTCGTTTCGTGCAGCAACTGCAGCAACTTCAGTGAGCAAGGCACGGGGAGTGATGCGCATTTGAGAAGGTGGTCCATAGCGGTCGGATAGCTTCTTGATGGCCTCCATGATCTTATCCTCCATCATCTTCTCCAATGCTTCTGGTGACTGAAGAATGTGCTCAAAGAGTGTACACGCGAGTTGTTTGTAGGCGGGGAAGATACTTTCTTTTTGCAAACCAAGAAGACAGTCAACTCCACCCTCGTCGAAAAAGTAGCTTGCCAACTCATACGACAGAGTTAGCTTCGCAAGCAGTTGCATCGACGCTTGAGAAAGTTCTGCGGTTGGATTCATTCTCATCAAACGCACACAAACATGGACCAGCCGGCGCTTGATTTCGTCCGACCAGAAATGAGTTCCAACGTCTTCCTTTCTTTCCGAATTTGAGTTGCTGCTCGAGTCACTTCTGGAGTTATCCACGCTGATAACAGCGTCAATGATTAACAACAAGGGTGTGATCGCCCGCTTCCGAAACGAATCGTCGTCACATACACGGCTCAAATACTCGATTGCCGCAGTAAAAAATTCTTGGCTCTCCGATAGCAATTCTCTGCCTGCAGCTTCGTCAGCGTGAACAATCAATACCAACAAGTGGCCAATCATTCTTGAGAAGTGATCTGACTCTTCATCATCGCTGTGAAGGGCTTCCATGAGTGTCGACGCCAGTCGATGAGGAATCTTCTTGCGATCGCTATCCGACGAAAGAATCAAAACGGATAGAAGTCCTGCCAGTACCTGAACGACTTGTTGCTGGGAGCAGTCATTCTGATCCGCTCGTGAAGCGTCAGAGCGAAGCAACTGGACGCATATGTCCTCAAGCGGTTCACGGAGGCTTTTGTAGCCATCAAATACATGCTCTTCCTCAGAGGTCTTGACTGGTGGCGCTTCCATTTCTGACGCTGCAACATTATGCTCACCAGATGCCCCTTCAGTTTCACCACTTGATTCATCATCATCGTCTTCGTTTGGATGGGAAATGAGCCACTCAGCTGCCGCCTCGAGGTCATTGGCCTGCACTCGGCGCAACGCACGCTCAACTCGCGCTCTGGGGAAGCCCATTGCCACCAGATTATCTACTAGAACAGGGTCGGCTTCGAAAGGTTGCTGCGTCAACTCTCGATTAGAATTGCTTTGAGAGTTGAAGAGTGCTCGGAAGAAATCGTCTCTATCCATACTACCACCACGAAGTTGACCAAACGAGAAGTCGCGCGCTCGGCCACCCAATCGGCCAGATGCACTGCCAGTCACACTGCCGAGAGGATTTTCTGCGCTCGAGTTCGAGTCGATGCGATTCTTCAGCAATGACACCATCGTGTGAAAGATGGGAATTGCGAAGCTCTCAACTGGAAGAGCGCGGAGAGTATCCACACTCCAGATCGGGAGGATGATATCGATGCAAATGGCGTGAAGCTTCAGAGAAAACTGGCGCACATCGAACTCCGGTAACTCGCGAGAAGCGATATCACTTCCAGCAACCAATGATAGCGTCACAGGGCTGTTTCGCATGACCTCTAGATCTGCGAGGCGAGCCAAAAACTGAGAAATCGACTTCACGCACACTTCATTCATTCGTCGCAGCACTGGGTCACCTTCATGATCAGTTAAGCATTCACGAAGAAGCCGACTCAAACTTTCGGGTAACGCCTGTACAGATCCTTCTCGAGAGTTTTCGTCATCAGAAACCCTTGGCTTCTTGCCTAGAAGCTCCACAAGAACAAGTGTGTTCACGTGTTTCTTGCGCTGATCAAACAGAGTTTGGCTCAGGGTCTCCAAAGCTTGCACCAAGTAGTATTTCTGAGCAAATGATTCTTCAATACCATCACCGAAAGGAGAAGTCGCCGTCAACAGTTGAAGTTGCTTCGCCAAGAAGCGCGATGTCGATACAGCATGAGGTGCCAATGGTTGCATGCTATCCTCGCTCCGACGATGATGCACTGTCGAAGCAAGCAATGTCTTACTCATTCCAACGATCAAACCGCGACATACAAGGGAAAATCGCAACAGCAGCAAAGATGCCAGCTTCCACAAACTGCTTCCTTTCACGTCAGCGTTTATCGTGATTCCATCCTCCCGATGAGTGGCAGCAAGCCTTGCACGTTCTCGCTGAATGGATCGATCGATCTCGAAAACTCGACCCAACAATTGCTGGTTCGACCGTGACGATAGCTCGGTGAACCATCGTCGACTGTTTTGGTGGTTTTGTGCGGACTGCATAGTCGACTGCAGCAATCCGAGTAGCCACTCCACAAACGCCAGTTCACGCATATAATCCCCTGCTTCTTGAACCCGTGTCTCAGTCATTTCCGACGTCGTCGATCGCTCAACGAAAAGCTCGGACAAAGACACATCTGTCAATGTGCATAGTAAGCCTTCTGCCGTCGATCTTCGCTGATTCAGCGCATCGAGATGGGTCTCCATTGATTCAAACAGAGTGGTCAGCATAATGCTTGGCTGGTGTGAGGCAAACGATCTGAGTGCAGCTGTGACTGATAGGGCGGCTGTTTGATGTGTAACCTTTGATCGGTCTCGCGGCTTCTGACACGCTTCCTGGAGACTCGACAAAAATGATGAGGCGGTCGGAAGAGCATTGTTGTACAGCTTCAGGAGGCACTTGATACCTCCACAGTCAGCAAAAGTCGACGCGTTTTCTGCTCTCGACACAATTGGCTCGAGCAGATCACAGAAGTGTGTCACCAAGCTGAGCAACGTAATGGCATCATCACTTGTTCTCGTAGCGTCTTGCAAGGCGAGAGTGGCATCACCCATCTTGATTAACTTTTGGGCTGCCTCCATACTCGCCGTCATGGCTGCAGACTGAAGTGTTGGCACTTGTCGCATTAAATCGAATAGGCTTGTTCCAACCATCGATGCCATCTCTCCACCCAGGTGGTCACTACCTTCTTGTGCGTACGATGCAATCGTAAACATGTCGAATAGATATGTGAGAGGCTTGAATTGTGTAACCTTTTCCGCGTGCGATGTCGTCAAAGAAAGCGCCCCCAAAACTGTCGGCACGGCCATAATCAACTCGGATGAAGGAGGCAACAGCGTTGGATCTGGTCTCCAATGAATCTTGCTTGGATCCCATCTTGTAATCGTGCGAAGGTAGGCATCTGCCACTCCACCCGCGTGAACTTGATTTACACTGCTAGGATCGTTATTAATCACATCGGATACTACAATCGATGCTTGCGCAAAGATTGTCGGTCCAAATGCATCGACATGGTTAAAAATCGTCGTCAATGTCTTGCTCAGCAGGCTTCCCTCACGGATTACACGGCTGGTGGCACCTGCGCTCATAATCCCCTGTGCGTGGAAGGAGACAGACAACATCACCAGCAACGAAAGCACGAATACGGCATTCGAAGCTGATAGTGGAATCTGCATTGTGGCAGACGCGCTAATCTCGGATGCCAAGCGATCGATAATGATCCCCACACCATTCAGCTCGCGATACAGCGTAGCTGCTGCAGTGTTTGAATCGACAATCGTTTCCAAGGCTTGAACTGAGATAGTAATCAGTGACGTATGATGTGCACCCTTGGATGGAGCTGATACAACGTGAAGTAGAGCAGGAATTACCCCGCTTTCGGTTAGCACAGCCGCCGCACTCTGCATAGAGACGACATTCTGGAGCAAACACATCACAGCCTCGATCCAATGAAGCTTTCGGTGCAGCTGGCTACCGAAATCACAAAAGGGTGTAGAGCTCAAGAATTCGACGTCCTTCTGCGATAGTAAATCCGTCGTGGCGTGAACAAATGCCACCGCTAGGCTCATATCCATATCTCCTTCCGATGCTTCAGAGTTACTTAAAACACTGCTTGGGGCCGCGGTAGATTGTTCAAGCGGATTCAATGCTCTGCCAATCAAACTCAACTCTGCTAAGCAAAACCGAACGAGGGAGGGAAAGATGCCATGCGGGGTTCCCTTCACAACACCGAGGGCAGATAGGACATTCGAATGTCGACCAAGCACACCGACACCGCCACCGCGACTTGCTCGATCGTACACCAACGCAGCGATAACCTGCAACGCAGCCACGCGAACACCAAGGGGAACAATTTCGTGATTTTCCAATCGGACCAAATCGACGAGCGCCCGTGTCAGTTCGGGATTCTTTTCCACGTATCTTGTCACATCCCACGCATCACTAAAGACGTAACACAACGTCATCAGTGCGTGCAGCTGCTCGACGATAAACGACTCGTGCACGATCCCATGCTTTGAAGCTGCCAGCCCACGAATACGGGCAAACAAAGCGAACTGATGCTCTTTCGGCACGTCAAATTGTGTCACAATGCGCTCGAATTGATGAGAAACAGCCCTTGAAGTCGATGCATGGAGATCAGTCGCGTCGGACAAGTCGGATGAAGACGAAACGTTGAGTGGGATAGTCACCATCTCCGAAACGCCTTGCGGCGTGCGGCGATAGAACTGGTATTCCACAGACACGGCGTCATCTTCGTCGGTTTCCATTCGCTGTGTTTTTGGCTGTCTCCACTGATCAATGAGTTGGAATCCGGTGGTTGCCGCGTCGCGCGCCTCGACGATATTGAGCAGTCGACGGCGCAATGTGGCGTTCCCACTTGCTGGACAGTCAACGTACGTCGCCGGGTCCACGGGATTGCGGTGTAGGTGTGCTGGGAGCGCCAACATGGCAACGACTCGCGTTGCCTGGTGCACAATGTGTTCATTTCGTGCTCCAAGACACGCAACGACTGCCTGTATCACGAAGCACGAGGAGCTCAGCACGGGAAGCCTTTGCAAAATCATCACGTCCGTCGATGGCTACGCACCTCGACGGCGTCAAACGCATGCTTGTTGCAAGCGTTCTCGAGGAGAATCGCCATAAAGCGCAGCGCTTCGTACACCAGCTCCGTGTGCACCCGCGTACTGTCGTCGTCGTCCATGTCATCGCTGTGTTGCTCCTTGGTTTCCTCGTCGGCAATCTCGGGAGTCGACTCGCGGTCGTCACGCACGACCAGCAAGCGGGGGCACTGCGCCAGCGCCGTGGTTAGCGCGGTCTTGAGCGCCGACACGACCTGCAACCAGTTGAGGAGATTTGCTTGTCCTTCCAACGGCCATCCCTTGATACATCGCAGCAGCGCCACGAGCTGGTGTCCCGACGCGTCCTCACGCGGCGTCAGCAGGAGCTCAATGAGGCGCTTCTCTTCCGGCGACGGCGGCGCGCGCGCCTGGTTCGCGCTGTGGCGCCCGATCACATTCATCGTCGGGCGCATTCACCACAGCTACTGTTGGTGAGCGCCAATCCCAACGTTGGAACGAAGGAATCCAACAACCTCTCCAACTCAGGAGAAGGAGGAGGGTATCTCGAGCCACGCGTCAGACAGAGAAACAACGAGACAGACAGCGAGAGAGAGAGGGAGAGATGGAGAGGAAGAGAGAGAGAGAGAATGAGGAAGTGCTTGGCTCTGCTGTGTGGAAGCGTGGCGGAGCGATGGATCGATCGGTCGATCGCTTCCCCCTCTCTTGCTTCCGCTGGGGAGTGTCTCGCAGATTGAAGGCGCCGCGAGGGAGTGAAGAATTTCCTTCGGGACTGCGTGGAAAGCTAACGGAAACATTTCCATGTCCGCGACGTATCTTTCCTGACGGTTATCTTCTGTTCCAACGCATTCCCCTATCACAGTACATTGGGTTTATAGTGATGCACACATAGAAAGACCCCCCAGCAGGACAAGTTGATGACGCTTTCTGTTCATTTCCGCACTCAGATATGCTCATGATGAGGAAGAAATGAATGTTGCACCCTCGAGAATCGACGCGATGCGTTAGTGCGTGGGTGTCGCTGGACGCTGGCGTCAGAACTCTCTTTTCATCCAATCGTGCATCCAGTCTATCCATTTCAATCCAATCGCATCGTGTAACGCTGTCTGATTGGCTGAAACAACTGTGTATGTGGCTCAAGGGGGGAGAAGGCAAAGATTTCGCCTCCAAGAGCGACGCCATTGTCAGCAGCAGCAGCAACAGATCGGTGGATCGTCATGACGGAGTCGATCTTTGGCGTCGTGGGAAAGGACTTTGTGCTGCTCGCAGCGGACGCCAAGGTGGCGCGATCGATCCTCGTGTACAAGGACGATGAGGACAAGGTGCGTGCGCTTTCGTACGCCCAGAAACGGCCCCGCGACTGATGATTTCGCTTCGCCNAAAGATGATCGACCTGGACGCGCACAAGATCCTCGTCGGCACGGGCCCGCAGAGCGACCGCGTGGGATTCAGCGAGTACATCCAGAAGAACATGAAGCTCTACGAGCTGCGCAACGGCGTGACGCTCGACGGCCCCGCGACCGCCAACTATGTGCGCGGCGAGCTCGCACGCTTCCTGCGGAAATCGCCGTACCAGGTGAACCTGCTCATCGGCGCCGTGGACAAGGAGAACAACGCGCTCGTGCCCTCGCTCCACTGGATCGATTACCTCGGCTCCATGGCCAAGGTCAACTTTGGCGTGCACGGCTACGGCGCACACTTTTGTCTGTCCATCTTTGACCGCGAGTGGAAGGTAGGGTTCGCTTTGGATGAAGGTGGAGATAGATGATGGAGCCTCTCTGATGTGTCGTGGTGTTGCTGCAGCCGGATCTCTCGCTGGAGCAAGCGATCGAGATCATGCGCAAGTGTCACAGTGAATTGGAGCAGCGCTTCCTCGTGCGCAACGGCCAGTGGGTTTACAAGGTCCGTTCGACGCTCGTGGGATCGGATCGTGTACTCACGGAGAATCGACTGACGATAGATGTGGATGACGTGCAGGTCATTGATGCAAACGGAACCCGCGTGCTGCAGGTGTAAAGGTGAAACCAAGCTCGCTCTCGATACAGGAGACGTCCCTCATCCTCGCAACAAAAGGAAGCAACCACATGCAAAAACCAAAACACTATATTCCCCCATCTCTCTCTCTCTCGGTTCCTCTCTTTCTCGGTTCCTCTCTTTCTCTCTCTCTCTCTCTCTCGCTCTCGCTCTTTACTTGCGGCGGCGGAAGCGCGTCTTGGACTTGAACGCGTTGCTCGACTTCTTGGCGTGCTTCTTGTAGTTGGTGATCTTCTCCTTGAACTCGAACGCGGTCTTCTCGCCACGCGCGGCACCGGCGTCGCGCGACTTGGGCGTCTTGATCACCGAGTGATCGCGCGCGCTGAGATCGACGTCGAACGCACCGCCGCCGGACGACGGCGTCTTGTGGCTGCTCTTGGCCGCACGCGCGGCCTCGCGCTTGAGCCGCTTGCGCTCGTGCAGCTCCGCGATCGACTCCTCCTCGCGGCCGCGCTGCTCCTTGACGCGCTCCTTCTTCGCGTGTTTGGCCGCCGCCGCCACGTGCTCCGCCGTGAACACCTTGGACTTCTTGCCCGCAGCCTTGGCGCCGTCGGCGGCCTCGGCCTCGGCGGCGCGCTGTGCCTCCTCAAACAGCTTCTGCTCGCGCTCGCGGATCTCAAAGCGCCGGCGCTTCTTGTGGTTCATGCGCTTGAGCTTCTCGGCGCGCGAGAGTCCCTTGTCGTTCTCGTCGTCGTCGTCCTCTTCCTCGTCGTCGTCCTTGGCCTTGAGACGCTCCTGTTCGGCGCGCTCCGCGACCTTCTTCTTCTCCTTCTCGCTCATGAACCACGTTCGCGCGGGGCGCGCCGCGATCTCGTCGCGGTGCTTGAGCAGGTTGCTCGCGCGCTCGGCCTCCTTCTCGGCCTCGCGCATGCGCTTCTCGAGCGTCTCCTCGCGCAGCACCGTCTTGATGTCGGCCTCCATGCTCTCGATGCGCGCCTTCCACTGCGCGATGACCGGGTCCGGCACCGCGCGGCTCTTGACGAAGCCGTGGCAGTGGCGCGAGACCTGCTTCATCAGCAGACGCCGCGACTCGCTCGTGAGCGTGACCGCGCGGCCGTTGCGGCCCGCACGCGCCGTACGACCGACGCGGTGCACGTACGTCGTGAGGTCTTTGGGCATCTCGTAGTTGATGACGGCGTGCACGCCCTTGACGTCGATACCACGCGCCGCGACGTCGGTACAGAGCAGGATGTCAACGGCGCCGTCGCGGAAGTTCTGCAGCGCCTCGAGGCGCTCCTTCTGCGTGAGGTTGCCGTGGAGCTCGGCGGCCTTGAGCCCCGCGAGCCCAAAGATGATCATCATGCGGTGCGCGTGCACCTTGGTCTCCATGAACACGATCGTGTTGGTCTTGAACGTGCGCGTGCAGAGCGCGAGCAGAATGGCCTCGCGGTCGCTCTCACGCGTCGGGCGGATGCGCACAAACTCCTGCACGAGGTGCTTGGCCATGTCGAAGAGCGGGTCCGTCGAGATGCGCACGGGCCGCTTCATCGACAGCTCGATGAGCTGGTCGACCTTGGACGTGAGCGTCGCCGAGAAGAGCATGGTCTGTCGCGCCACGGGACACATGCGCACGAGCTCCGTGACCTCCTCCGTGAAGCCGAGCTCAAGCAGGCGATCGGCCTCGTCCAGCACGAGGATCTCGAGGTCGTCCATGTGCACGCTCTTGGAGTTGCGCAGGTGGTCGATCATGCGGCCGGGCGTGCAGATCACCACGTCCGGGCGGTTGCGCAGCTCCACCTCCTGCGGCTTGAGCGGCAGACCGCCGACCGCCAGCGCCGACGTCACGTCCGTGAAGCGCGCGAGCTGCTCGAGCATCGACTGACACTGCGTCGCGAGCTCGCGCACAGGACAGATGATCAGCACGCGCGTCGACTGCACACGGCGCGAGCGGAACTGCAGACGCTCCAGGATCGGCAGCAGGAACGCTGCGGTCTTGCCACTACCGGTCTGCGCGCTCGCGCAAATGTCCTTGCCCGTGAGCGCCACGGGGATCGCGCGCTGCTGGATCGGCGTCGGCTTCTCGAACCCGAGCTCGGCGACGGCGCGCATCAGCGGACGCGAGAGCTTGAGGTCGGCGAACGTCTCAAACTTGGTCTTGGCGAACTCCTCGGCCGCGAACGGATCGCTCTCGAAGAACTCGGCGGCCTTGCGACGCTCGAGCTCGTCCACGAGCTCCTCCTGCGCGCTGCGCGTCTTGGAGTTGTCCTTGAGCGCCGCCATCAGTCGCTCTTCCTCCTCCACAACCTCGTCGTCCCCTTCTTCTTCCTCCTCCTCTTCCTCATTCGCGTCCTCCTCCTCCTCATCATCGTCATTATCGTCCGAGTCACTATCGCTGTCGGCGTCCTCTTCGCCTTCCGACGAGCTCTCCTGTCCATCGGCATCCTCCATCTTCTCGTCGTCGTCCTCCTCGTCCTCATCGTCCGCGTCGTCATCCTCTTCGTCGTCGTCCGATCCGCGGCTCTTCTTCTCCGCAGCAGCCTTCTCCGCCTGCTTCTTCTGCTTCTTTGCCAGCTTCGCGGCCTTCTCCAGCGCCTTCTCCTTCTTGCGCTTCTCGATCTTGGCCTGCACCGACGTGCGCTTGGTCGCGACGCCCGCCTCCATGCGCTCAATGCGCGAGATCGCCTCTGTCGATGGCATTCACTCCATTATCAGTCCATACCATCCCATACAAAAACAAAACCCAAGAGATAGAGATAGAGAGACGCACTCGTAAAGTCCCACGACGAGCCTGCGGGTCCGCGGTATCCGCTGTCGTCGTCAAACATAAAGTCTTCGGCGATCTCGCTCTGCTTCTTCGCAGCGTGTTCCTCTTCGCGTTGTTGTTTCTGCACGCAATGACCATGCTGAGCAAGACCACACGACTCCATCGTGCGAGCGTGGGGCCATCGATACGCACCTTGGAGATGATGGCGTCCTTCAGCGGCGCATCGCGGTTGTCTTCCTCGTCCGAGCTTTCCTCCACGTTCGAGAGCTACGAGTCAACATCACCATCATCATGATCATCACCATCATCACGTGAGCTCCTCATCTCGCTCTCTCTCGGTATGACACAAGCGCCGTCGTACCTCCTCATCGGACGCGATGGTCATCATCAGCAGGTCGTCCTCCGGGACGCGCTGGGGCTTGGAGCGGGCCATGATCAATAGACAGGCAGGCAGGCGCGACACACTCTTGACCGATGATGGCGATGCTGCTGCTGGCGATGGATGGAGCACCAACGGACGTCGACGGGATGATTGGGAGCTGTCCATCGGACCGGCTTTCCACCAATCAGATGACTCAATAGCTCATAAAGCCACTTTGATTCGTGGATAATCATGATATGCGTAAATCAGTACATAGTGAAGCCATGTCGCACTGTTGCAATCGTGTATAAACAGTTTTAGTCTGTTTTTTTTCTTCGACGGAAGAGCTCTTCATGATGCACACCATCACACCAACGACGATGGCCGCGACCAACCGCAAGCCACAGCATCCACAGCAGCAGCGGCAGCGCGTCCACGATCCACCGATCGCGTGGGCCACTCCGTCCACAGCGACGACGTCCGCGGCGCGTGGACCGGGTCTGCGCCGCGCCATGGCAGCCACTGCGTCCTCAGCCGCCAAGGCTGCGTCCACAACGACGCCGACACCGACACCAGCGATGCCGTCGCGCTGGAAGGAGCTGCGGCAGTCGGTGCGAGTTAAAGCGACGATGGAGACCTCGAGTCGCCGCGGACACGCGCGCATCGCCGACCTGTGCGACGAAGACCGCGAGAAAGTCGCCAAGCTCATCCGCCGAATCGTGGACGTGACGGCGGGGCAGGAGGCGCGCGAGACCGAGTGGCAGCGCGAGCGAGCACAGCTCGAGAGCCAGCTGCTGGAGCTGCGCGAGCATGTCACGCAGGATCTTCGCGCGGTCGACGCGCTGCGGGAAGAGCTCGCGGCCGCGCAGGCGCGCGAGCGGACGTACCAGCAGCGTGTGCTCGTGCTCGAGGACAGCAACGAGCGAGAAACCAAGCGCCGCATGGATGCGGACGAGACGATGGATCTGCTCAAGGTATGTGTGTGCAGATGGATGGATGGATGGATAGATGGGAACGAGTCTCATCGGCCGCTTGTTGGTAGCTGGAGGTGGACAAGCTGCGCGCGCTCGTGACGCGCCAGCGAGAGGAGATGGAGCATCGCGAGGCGGCGCAGCAGCGCGAGCACCGCGAGAAGCTTCGAGCGCTGGGTGAGCAGCTCACGCAGGTGCAGGACGAGCTGCTCCGCGAGCGAAGAGAGCGACTCGAAGAGAAGCAGCGCGAGCTGGAGCAGCGGCTGCAGCAGTCGTCCGCGTCGTCCGCGTCGACGTCGATGGATCCGCTGCTGCCGACGGCGCCGGAGACGACGGCGGCGAATGTGTCGGCGCTGCTCAACACGTCGGCGGAGCTGCCGGAGAAGATTAAGGAGATCATGGACGAGTGGAAGAAGCGCATGGAGGACGCACTGCACGGCACTGCGCAGTCGATCGCTGCCAGTCCAGCAAAGCCATCGACGGTGGAAGGCCACGCGGAGAAGAAGGAAGAAGAAGCGGAGGAGAAGGAGGAGGAGGACGTCGAGTGGACACCGCCTGCTAATCGACGGCGGTTTGATGCATTAATTGCGGCTGGATCGCCTCCTTCCTCTCGCTCCGGCTCCACCGAGTGTGAAGAAGAGAAAGAAGACGTCGAGGTGAACGAAGAGAAGAAGGAGAACGTCCGTCGAGACCGAAGGCGAGGCCGACGATCCACTGCAGACGACCACCGAGAACGCGTTGTACCGCGTGCTCTCGAGCAGCAGCTGCGGGAACTGGACGCAACGGTAGACGTCGCGTCTGAAGAGTTTGTCGAGCCATCGTCATCACTGGAGTTCGGACTCGTGGACACGTCACTGCTCGACGCAGTGGACGCAATCGAGCGCGACCGAATGGCGTCCGTGCTGCTCTCCTCGTCCTCGTTGTCTTCCGCTTCTGCACGGGTTCCTCGCTCCATTGATACGTTGATTCAGGGCATCGAACGACGTGAACAGAAGCTCAGTCGCGTGCTCTCGACGAACGACCCAAGACGACCGACCCAGGACGCTGCGCTGCAGGTGCTGCAGGACGTGGCCCTGTTTGAGGAGGTCCGGGACGCGTACGACCTGCACGTGCGGCCACACGACACTCGATCGACGCTGGGCAGTCGAAGGGCTCAGCAGCAGCAGCAGCAGCAGCAGCGCTCGGTCCGTGATGCCATCGAGCAGGACGTCGCGGAGCTGCTGCAGGATGACGCCTTCCAGGGTATGCTGCAGGGTACAATATAACCGTTTTGATCCACTTCAAGGTGACTCATTGTGTAACCGCATCTTTATGTGACTGAATTCTGTGGAGCATGAGATGAAAGTTACACCTTCTTTTGGAATCTGAGATGGGTACTGTCGTAAACTAGCGCCCGTCAAGCAGCTCCCGTCCGTCACACTGGACACGCGACCATCGTGAGCTCATGGACGTCGACTGGGACAAAGTGCTGGCTGACGCCAAGACGCAGCTCACGCAGCAGCAGCAGCTGGCGGTGCAATACTACGAGTCGCTGCCGCACGAGACGCATGTGCTCGGCGCGTTCGTCGCGGGGCTCTGCCTCGGGCTCGTGCTGCCCAAGCTGCGGCAGCCGTTCCGCCGGTTCACGACGGTCGACGACATCCCGATGAGCTTCTTCCACCAGGAGCGGCAGATCACGGCGCGCAGCGTGAGCGTCAGTGACGGCGACACGTTCCGCGCGCGCCACGTGCCGCTCTGGCGGAGCGCCGGTGGCTTCAAGGGCAAGATGTCGGAGAACACGCTGCAGATCCGACTCGCTGGCATCGGTTGGGACCCTCTTCTGCGACGTGTGACGTATGTGATTCTGTATGCTGACGCAATACGCGCTTCCGTTGACTGGGACCACAGACACGCCCGAGACCGCCAAGTTCGGGAGCCCCGGGCAGCCGTTCGGCGACGAAGCCAAGGCGTGGCTGAGCCAGACGCTCGAGGGCCGCAAGCTCACGCTCACGCTGCTGCACAAAGACCAGTACGCGCGCGCCGTGTGCATGGTGCACTACGGTCGCTGGCCGTTCCGCCGCAACGCGTCCGAGGAGATCCTCAAGGCTGGACTCGCCAACGTCTATCGCCAGGCAGGCGCGGTCTACGGCGGCCGCCTCGAGGTCTTCGAGCGCCTCGAGGCCGAGGCGCAGCAGAAGAAGCGCGGCATCTGGAGCCAAGGAAAGAAGCTCGAGACCGCGAGCGAGTACAAGGCGCGGCAGCGCGCAGGCAAAGCGACGTGAGCTCAGGGTCGCGACGGGTGGAGACTGCGACGCGCCAGCGCTGCAGACGAGCAACAAACCACAGAACAGAACCGAACTGGTCAATCGCCAAACACACATACAAAGCGCAGAGAGGGATGTGACACGTACGGGAGGTCGTAGCACGCCGCGCGGGCCGTCGAGTCGTGCTGCTCGCGCTCGTGCTCGTGTCCGCCGTCTCTTGGTCGTTGTGGAGCATCGCCTGCCAGTTGGATATGCGGCGCACAGCGGGCGACGCAGCAGTAGCGCTCGACGGCTTGCGCTGGAACGCGCGCTGCTTGACGAGTTCGCCAAACGCGTCGTGTGGATTCACCGACACGTTGGCGTGGTCGCCGCAGTGGCAGCCAGACGCCGAGGACGACGACGGCGACGACCGCGTGCAGGGACGCGCGATCTTGGACGGTTTGCGGAACGCAGGCGTCGGTGCCAGCGTCGCTGTTGGTGTGGGCGTCGGCGTCGGCGACGACTCGACGCGGAGCTCGTGGTCCTTGGCGAGCGTGAGGAACACGCGGTCGCACGCGTCGTCGCTGCCTTGGAGCTGTGGCTGGACAGAGACCGCAGCGTGCTGGTCTCCAGAGCTGTGGGTCGCTCGCTCTGGCTGTCGTGTGGGCGAGACGGTCGTCGCTGGCGCGTCCTGTGGCTCGTGAAGGAGACCTCCATCCTGCATCATTCCCAGCCAGACAGGATCACTGTCAGTATCAGTTTGGATGTATGCGGGCCATAAGCACGACACTCACCAGGAACGTCGCGCGGCGCATGCGCGTCTTCTCGACGGGCAGCTCGGGTCCGCTCTGCAGCACGACGCCGTTGACAGTCTGCTGCGTCACGCCCGGCGCGAGCGCCAGCGACGTGTGGAGCTCGATGCCGAGCATCGCGATCTCGTCCACCGTCACGGCCGCGCTCTCGTCCACCAGCGGGAGCACTCGACCGCCTCCTTCTTTCCCTACTGCCGTTGCTTGTGGGAGCGAGTGCACAATACTGCTTCGTCGGTGGCCGCTTGGACTGCGCGAGACGTCCGGGAGAACGCCGTTGGACGCCGCGAGGAACGAGCTTCGGCGCGGGACGTGGAACTCGATGGCGATGGCGTCGTGCGCAGGTCGCGACTCGCAGAACTCGGACGTTTGGACGGGCAGCGTCAGCGACCACGCGGCTCGACCAGCAGGCGATGGAGAGGACGAAGATGACGAAGAAGAAGACGCTGGGGATGGAGCGCTCGCTGGAAGACGACGAGGCGCCATGCGCTTGAGGCGACCGCTGGCCAGCGGAGACCCTCGGGCGCACGGGCCACCGTCGTTGGACGCGACGGTCGGAGCCTCGTCCGCGTCCTCGTTCTCTTGGCGCTGTCCATTGCTCTCCAGCCGCGAAGCGATGGAGGACGACTCGTCTGGCGGCGGTCGTAGCTGCGCCACCGCCTTCCGAGGCGACTCGACGGGCGTGACACTGAAGGGAACGCCCGGCACGGGCTTGCTCGGGTCTCTCTGTGGTTGCTGCTGCTGCTGTGATCGCTTGTTGTTATTGGATCTCGCTCGGAACGACGAGCTCACGGATGACGGACGCGACGGCGACGCGGGCGTCACGACCGCCGCCGCCGACAGCAGCGAGCGCGCTGCGAACGCACCGAGGCGGATGACACGAGCGGACGGCGACTTGGGCGGCGGCGCGGACGCCGCGCGCGGCGACTGCGCTGCGATCGCGTGGCGACTGCGGACGTCGAGCGGCGGCGTCGTCGGCGGCTCCTCGTTGGGCGTCAACCTCGGCGTCGGGAGCTCCTCGAGCGCACTCGAGCGACTCACGAGACACGGCGCGACGGCGTCCATGAGCTGCGTCGCGAGTCGCGCTGCGATGTACGCGACCAGTCGATTCGTGACGACGCCGGCGGCCGCAGCGCCCGTCGTGTCGTCCACGAGATCGTCCACGATGCTGCGGACGAGGTCGTCACCGTCGAGACGCGACGCGAGCGCCGCGTACGCTGCTGCTGCTGTGTGGACGGCACGCTCCTCCTCCTCCGCATTCGCTTGCTCCTCTCTCTCCTGCGCTCGCTTGCGGTCATCGTCGTCGTCCGCTCGCGCGGCTGCAGCGGCGTCCATCGTTGCTTGTCGTCTCCCAAGGACGACACAATAGACTTGCACCACCACCACTCGCAGCAACAGGAGCAGCAGCCGAGAGCAGTGAGGTTTGATTATTTATGGTCGGCGAGCCGCTGCACCATCGTCTGCTCAAAGAGCTCCGTGCCGATCGTGCGCTTCTCGACGGCTTCACGCTCCACGCGCGCGCGCGTCTTCAGCTTGGCGTCCAGCAGCGCGCGCTCTTCGGGTGTGATGCTCTGCTCCAGCTCCAGGCGCCGCTGCTGCTCGACGCTCAGCGAAGCCTCCTTCTCCTGCGGCTCCCGCCGTCCAACGAGCCTCGATAACCAGCTCCTCTTCTCCTTCTTCTCCTTCTTCTTCGGCTTTTTCTTCGTCGCTGCCTCCTCACTGTCGTTGGGCGCGGGCGTCGTGGCCCGCAGCGCTCTCGACAGCGGCCGCTGCATCTCCTTCTCCTTCTCCATGGCTGCGACCTGCAGCTGCAGCGCGACGACGCGGCTCTCAAGTTCCTGCACTTGTCGCTTGGCGTCCTGCTCTCGCTCGAGTGCCATCAGTTTGTGCCGCTCGTCGCCGCTCTTGAGAACGAACGGCTTGACGTCGGTCGACTCCTTGGTCTCGATGTTGAAGTAGATCACGCCGCCGCTCTTGTCGTCCTGGATCTCGAGCCAGTCGCCGAGCTGCGCGAACTGCGACCACGCGATCGCTGTGTGCCTCGCTTTCTGCCCCGTGGCGTGCGCGGCCTTGAAGCACGCGCCGCAAAACGGGTCGCCACACAGATTGCAGAGCGACGCCGCGCGGCGGATCTCGCACACGCTGCAGTACGCGTCGCGCTCGCTCTCGAGCGGCTCCTTGACGATCTCGAGCGGCGTGAACTCGTGGCTGCTGAGCGCCGACGACGACACGGAGGAGGACGCGTGCAGCTCCGTGAAGCACCGCGCGCAGTACGGCTCGTCGCACTGTGTGCACTGGCGCAACGCTAGCGACGTGAGGCACGCGCTGCAGAGCGACGCCCCCGCGCGGAAGTGCAGCACGCTGTCGTCGGCGGTCGCGAGGTGCGATGCACGCTGCGCTGACTCGTGTACGAGCGGGAAACACGACTCGCAGAAGAAATGCGGCGACGGAGCTGACGCCGAGGCCAGCGGCTCTCGCTCGCACGCCGCGCAGTAGTAAGACGCGAGCGCTCCTGCTCCTGCTCCAGCGCTGGTGTCTGTGTGTACGGCGCACTGTGGGTTTTGGCAGCGCGCGGGCGTGCGCGACGGCCGCAGCACCACAAAGTTGTGGTGTGTCTTGCCGGTCGCGCGCCCCGTTGGGTCAAGCAGTCCGTGCTCCTCGCTGAAGCACGGTGCGCAATAGAGACGGCGCGAGTCGTCCAGACAGTCGAGGCAGCGCTTGACTGCCGCACTCGAGCGACAGCGACAGCAGAGACTGCTGCTGCTGCTGCTACTGTTGCTTTGCGGCGGAACGGATGCAGTTGCTGGTGGAGCAGCGGTCGACGTCTCCGTCTTGTGAGTGTCCTCCCCCTTCATCTTGTCACCGTCCTTCGCTTTCGCTTTCGCTTTCGCCTTCCCCGCCTCCTTCTCTGTCTTTGTCTTCGCCTTCGTCGCCTCCTTCTCCTTCTTCTCTTTGGGTTTCTTCTCCTGCTGTGGAGGCAGCTCCCACGCACTCTCTCCCGTTCTCGCGTTGTAAAAGTACCAGTTCCCATACGCATCCATCACTTGCTCCCACACATTCTGCTCCGCTTCTTCCTCTTCGTCTTCCTCGTCGTCCTCTGGCTCTTCGTCATCCCCAGTGACTCCCTTTTCCTCACGGCGCAGCGCACGCTCCAGTCGCTTGGCTTCGAGCTTCGCGGCGAGCTCTTCCTTCCTCGCCTGCGCCGCCTGTCGCTGCCACGTCGCAACCTCCGCGTCTCGCTTGGCGTCTCGGATCTCGCGCTCCAGAAGCTGCAGCCGCTGCAGCTGCAGCGCCATTTGCTCGCGTCGGAGCCGCTCCTCCCACTCGCGCTCCTGGTCCTTGCGCCGCCGCTCGCGGAGGTACGCGGCCTTGAGCTCTTCCGCCTGCAGCGACCGCCGAAGACGCCGCACGTGCCGACGCGCGAGGAATCCCCTCGCGACGCGCGTCAGCCGAAGTGCCATGCGCTGCTCGAGCGCCCGTCGCTCGCTGCGTTGCAGGCAGAGCACGACAAACTGCACGCGCGTGCGGTATCCGCGGTACAAGCGCTGCAGCAGCACAATGGCTTCGTCCTCGCGCTGCATCTCGCGCTCGGCGTCTCGGATCTGCGCCGTGAGCCGCGCGATGAGCTCGGCCCGCGACGCGTCCCTCTCCGCCTCCGTCTCCGGGTCCGTATCGCCTTCGCCTTGACGCAGCGCGAGCGGAGACGTCAGCAGGCGCAACAGCGGCGTCGTGTTCACGAGCTCCTGCGTCGAGAACGCGTACCGCCGCTGCTGCTGCCGGTCGAGCACGCGCGCCGCCTGCTGCAGCAGCTGCGTCACGCGTCGCGCCTCCATGCCGCGGGCTCGCTTCTGAATGAGCACCGCGCTTTGCTGCACGAGCGCGTCCATGCGGCGCTTCTCGTCGCGACGCTGCGCGGCCTCGCGTCGCGCTCGATGGCCGCGCGCCACGCGGGTCAGCACGAGCGCAGCGGCGGCGCGTTGCTGCTGCTCGAGCACGAGTCGTGCGATGCGTCGCGAGCGCTCCTGCCGCGCGAGGCACGCGCGTATCGCGGTCTGAATCGTGACGGCCGCGCGCTTGGCGCTCGAGAGTCGCTGGCGCGCCTGGCGACCGCGTACGATGCGCTGGATCGCCGTCGCGGCCATTAACCGTCGTCGAGCTTCACGACGTAGCACCATGAGCGTGCGTCTCGCGAACAACACGCGCACTTGCACTTGGACCCGACGCGCAGCGGCCTCACGCCGGGCATCGAGACGCTCTCGCTGCGCGAGAAACCGCAGATGCAGCGCGTAGCGTCCGCGACTTCGCCGCCAGTTGCACTGCAGACGACGCGCCGCGCGGTCGAGACGCTGCGCCTCTCGCTCGCGTCTCGCGGCGCGACGCCCCAGACCTCCACGCACGACGCGCGCGATCTGCGTCGCGTGCTGGTGCCGCAGCGCCTCATCTCGCCTCGCGGCCTCGATGCGCGCGAGTTCCGCGAGACGCGCGTACTCGATGTCCAGCAGTCGCCGCCGCCGCACGAAGCGCTCGCGCAGCGCGACGCGGTCGCGGTACCGCCGCCAGCAGCGCTGCAGGCGTCTCGCTGCGAGGTCCCGCATCATGCGCTCTCTGCGCATGGCGATCACCTGCTGCCGCCCGAGAAACCCGCGCGTACGCCGTTGGATCTCGATGGACGCGCGGCGCTCTCGGTCGCGACGAATCGCGAGCGCGTGCCGCCGCCGCTGCAGCTCCTGCCGCGCGAGTCGGCCGCGCCACGGCGTCTGAATCGTGACCGCAGACCGTCGGCGTCGCAGCCGTCGCAACACGCGGACGTGCACGCGCACGCGGCGGAAGAAGAACTGCAACCGCCTCGCGCTTTGGTTTTGCCGCAGCAGATCGAAGCCGTTGCGCAACGTGCTCCACTTCATCGCGGCGCCGTAGCGCTCAAAGCGCAGCAGCTGCTGGATCTCGGCGCCACGACGAAACTCGCGGTCCAGCGCCGCCTGCTTGAGCTCGCGCAGCAACGCGGCCGCGCGTCGACGGCGGTACAGCGCCTGGATCTTGGTCGCACTCGCGTGGCGCTCGAGGTCTTTCAGCGTGGCAGCGGTGTCGCGCCAGCGACGCCACGCGCGGCGCAGGTTGCCGACGTACGCGTCGCTCGCGAGCCGCTCAAAGAACGCGAGCGCGCGGCGCTGGGCGCGCTCGAACGCGGCGGCTTTCGCGGCAGCGAGTTGCAGCGCAGCGTTGACGTTGCGCCAGCGCTCGAACGCGTGGAACAGCAGGCGGTGCTGCAGCTTGGCGAACGTCGCGGTGATGGTCTCGACGCTTTTCTGGCGGCAGTAGGAGTGGTCGAGGCGCCGCTCGAAGAGAAACGTGAGCGGCAGACGCGCTTTCTCGGCCTCGATCTGTGCGGCGACTTGCTCTGCAAGACGACGCTGCTGCTGCTCGAGTAGCTGCCGCTGCAGCGTGAGCGAGTCACTGTTGTTGTTGTTGTTGCTGCTGCTGCTGGCGGTGATCGACTTGTGAAGCGACGGTAGACTGCAGGAGCAGCAGCACCGAAAGGAGTTGAGACTATATGAGTATTCATCTCCATGGACACACGACATACCTGAGGCTGAGTACGCTGTGTCGCATCTTCTTCTTCGTCGTCGTCTCCTTTTTGCGTTGAGCGCTCGATTGCTTTGCTTTCGTGAGCGACTGAAGACGCTGAAAGTCGGCAAACACTTCTGCCTGCAACGTTGGATCCAGCGTTGGCGCGGGCGATGCATTCAATAGCTTTGCTGCTGCTCCCAAGGACGACTCGCTCTCGCAATTGGCCACCGTCGTCGCCTGTTCTGCTGGTGGTGGAGTTGCCTCTGTATCCAGTCGCACTAACTGCAGCGCTGCCTCTCGCTGGGCGATTTGCTCGCGCTGCCGAAGCACGAGCGGCCGCTTCCGTGTCCTCGCTTCGCGCTTGAGCGAGAGAGTGCGACGGCCGCGCGTCTGCTTGAGGCTGAAGCGTCGACCGCGCCGCTCATCAGGCGACGTACGTTCATCGCCATGATCCTCGAACTGCGACTGGCGGTCGCCGTCGTCGTTGCCGTCGTCGTCCTCCTGCGTCACTGCTGCTGCTGATGCTGTGGAGGAGGAAGGCTCCACCCATTCGAATGGCGAGCGAAACTCCTCGATCGTCTCGTTGTCCACGCGGAGCCACGGGTACTTGACAGAGAGATGCGAGAGATCCCACGCCTGCGTCGTCATCATGGCATCGCTGTCACGGTCACCGACTGAGTGAAGACGCGGGGAGCTCTTTTACCTCTGAAACCACATATCGAAACGACGCGAGACTCTATAAATACATACCTGAACGGCGAACAGCTCTTCTTCCGCTCTTCCTTGGCCTCACCGCCATTCCAACATGGCGCTGCGCTTCACCGACTGGTCGCCTGCGAGCGTCTTTGGGGCGACGACACGCGCGAGTCTGTTGCCCACGAACCAGCTCAAGGAGAGAGACGGCGACGATGACGACAACGACAACGATGACGACGCTGGGGACCCTGCGACGGACGTCTCGACCGACTGTGAGACGCGCTCCAAGCGACCTCGATCGTACAAGCGCTATGGTGGTCATCAACGTTCACTGACGGCACGCAGCCTCCGCGTCGCGCGCGCGGATGCTGCCAGTGCCATTCAGCGCTGCATGCGACTGGCGCTGCTCTATCGCCGCGAGCAGCAGAGTCTGAAAGACGTCGCCGAGCTGCGAGCCACACTGACGCGCGTCGCAGCACAGACAATCATTGACGCGATCAAACGCTGGCGGCGACGGTGCCTCACAGCCGAGCTGATGGCTCGCTGGAGACTACAACGAACGACTGCCGCGCGCGAGACGATCGCTCGCTTTATTTCGCTGGCTGTCGCTATTCGACGGGCTCGGTACCGACGGCTCCAGTGGCTTCACAGCCGCAGACTCGTGTGTTGGTGGCGACGAGAGCTCGTGTACCGACGCTGCCAACGGCGGCATCGTGTGGTCTCGAGGCTGCGCTCCCTCGTCGCTGCGTGGCGACTCGCAACGTGGACAAAGCAAAAGCAGCAACAGAAGAAGCAACGACGGCGAATAGCCGAAAACAAGGCGCGTGCGCGACGCAGTATCCTACGCGCGCTTCAGAGATTCATTCTTCGCGTGAAGCAACAAAAGCGAAGCGAGCGACTCGGGCGCTTGAGTGCCATTCTCTTGGCGCACTCGAGTCGCGAATTCAAGCGGATAGCGCTGTATCACTGGCAAAGCGTCGCATGGCACCTGCGCCAGCGAGAAGACCTCGCAGCACGCGTGCTGCAGCGACTCATGCGCGTCGTGCTGACCGCGTTTCGCATGATCCGTCGGCGGGAGCAGATCACAATCGTCCAAAGCCTCGTGCGTGCGCGTCAGGCTCGTCAGCGCGTCGCTCGACTGCGAGCGGACGCCGAGCGACGGCGCAGAGAGCAGGCAGCGCGTTCGCTGCAGCGCATTGGACGAGGGTTTCTCGCGAGACGACGCTACGAGCGCCTTCGCATCGCCTGGCGAGAGCGGTTCCGCTGCAGCAACTGCGGACTCGTGGAGCCTGGTGGCGTCTACTGCAAATTCTGCGGGCGGCGACGCAAGACGTTCGACGTGCTTTCACCAGTCGTCGCAGCGCAGACAGCGACGACGGACGCCGCACTGCAGCGAAGACGACGCGGACGACAGCGAGAGAGCGCCAGCGTTCCGGACGCCCCCGTGCCGCCGCCTGCTCCACTTGTCCAGCGGAGCTCACGGCCGCTTCTCGGCAACGTGCCGCGATCGCCTGTTGAGATCTCCGCGCCGGCACTGCCACCACTAATCGTGTCGCCAGTGGAGCCTCGACGGCCGTCAGCGCCTCGACGGCAGTCGCTGCGTCCGTCGCGACAGTCATTTGAGCTTCAGCTGATGCCGTCGCTCGACTCGAAAGCGGTCGGCGCAGTGGAGAGCACGAGGCAGCGCGCAGAGACGTTGCTTCGCCGGCACGCGAGCATGAGCGCCGCTGACTCTCCTGCGCTCCGGCTTCACCTACGTCGCCTAGACAAGGCATCCCATGCAGCGAGTCGATAAGTGGCAATCGTTATAGAGAAGAAGACACGTTCTTGATCGAGCGATGATACAATACAACTCGGCTCGTGGGTCCTACATGATTGTCTGAGGTGACAGCACCGTGATGGACTGCCGCGCTGTCGTGTACGACGAAGCGGTCGATGTGATATTGTTGCCGACCGAGTCGCTGCGCGCAAGAGAGCGCGTGGTGAACCACTCGTGCTTCAACGCGTCTTGAGCCGTCAGACGCTTTGCCGGGTCCTTCGTGAGCAGCCCCTTGAGTAGTGACTTGCAGGATGGAGATAGTGAGCTCATGAGCGGATCGTTGTCGAGATTGATCTCGGCCGTGACTGTCTTCTGAATGATCTCTTGCTTGTTCTTGCTTTGGAACGGCAAGACTCCGCGAACGAGGAGGTACATGATCACGCCAATCGACCAGATATCCGCCTCACGACCATATCCGCGCTCGGAGAGCACCTCTGGGGCGACGTAATTGAGTGTTCCGCACGGCATCTTCATGATCTCCTCAGGGTGGACAAGTTTGGAGAGCCCAAAGTCTGCGATCTTGAGATCCCCTGGGCGATCGCCACACAAGATATTCTCGGGCTTGATATCGCGGTGCACGATGCCAAGGCGGTGCAGGTACGCGACACTTTCCAGCAACGGAAACATGACGAGACGCGCTTCCGCCTCGGTGTACTTGGAACGACCGTCGATTCGTGAGAATAGGTCGCCGCCACTGACGAGCTCGGTGACGATATAGATATTCTGTTTGTCTTCGTACACGTCGTGGAGCGAAATGATGTTTGGGTGGCGAACGAGCTTCAAGATCGCAATCTCCGTGCGCAATAACTCGCGCTCCAATGAAACCAGCTTGCCCTTGTCGATGATCTTGACGGCATGGCGAGCCCCAGTTTGACGATGCATGGCCACACAGACCCGCGAGAAGCGCCCCGCGCCAAGCTGCCGCCCGATGTCGTAGTATTCTGCAACCGAAACTTTGTTGGTCGCTCGACGTAGTGCTACCGTCCAAGCACTTTGCTCCTCTGGCGTTCGAGCATAAATCGTTCGCGGCTCACGATGTGTATTCGATTCGGGCTGGATATCAATTGCGTAGTACTTGATATTCTTCTCAAGTACCACATTGTGCGGCGAGGACTCAACATAGCAGTCTGACATGAACGTCACACCACGGGGGGCGGCATCGTCTTTGTTGCTGTATCGAATTCGAGCAACTTTCGTCAGGGATGGCAGAATGACATCGGGATACTGAGAATACGTACGCGTAGTAGTACAAAAAGTTGCCTTGAAGGACGTAGTGCCGTTTGATCATTTGTCGCAAGCGGGAGCCGCGTTTCCATAGATCCCCACTCAAAACGTCTGCGTCCGCCGCAAGTTGACGCTGATCAATAGCAGTGATGCTGCCACGTGGGATCGAGTGACGAATCTTGGTTGTTGGAGATGTCGAGCCATTGGACGTTGCACTGGAGTGGCATCCGAGCTGATGCTGAGCCACATCCAGATCGTGAAGAAGTGCTTGGATCTTGCTGGTGATCGCGTCCACCGGACAACATTGTTTGGCTTCCTGGAGGAGGTGCCGTGTTTTCTCGAGATCCTTACCATTGGCTGGACCATGAGTGATGAGCCTGCCAGACGATCGTCTAGAAGCGTGGCCCATCAATCAAACAGTTGGAAATAAACTTCGCCTCTCTGGTTTGACTTACGTCGGATTGAGAGTTTTGATCGAATTGCGACGATTTCGGATCGTCGATCCGACGTCAACTTCGTTAGACGGTCCTCTGGACACCAGACACGCGCCTGATCAGTCATGAGAAGCCCATAGAAGTAACTGTGATCGCACATACCCATCAGCAGCGGTGTCTTCGGACGGCAGCACACTCATGAGGAACTGGGTCAGATTGCGAAACACCAATCATCAGTACGGTGCACTACTGTTCGAGTATTCGAGCTGTCCCACATTTGCCATTCCCGGTGTGCGTTCACACCAGTCGCAAAACTGCTCGAAGGTAAGGCGACTGCTGGATTGGTTGGGTGGAAATGCCAGATTCACCAACGCTTCAACTTCCTCGGTGGGGCTTTCTTTTGAAACTGGCGAAGCCGAATGCGCTGTGCCGTCGCTTTCCCGAAGGATATCGAGTGCTGATTCAGGGAACTGGTGCAGCATTGTCACAAGCTCATGTCGAGAGATGGAGCCAGTCCTACGAGAAGTTACGGTGAGATTTCCCGCGCGGAGGGTGCCGGGGGAAATGGTTGTTAAACGACTCACGCGGTGAGATCGTAAAGATCAAAGATGAACTTGAGTTTCTCTCTTTGCGATCCTCGAAAGAGAATAGCAAGCCCGTACACGAACTCATTGTACGCAATCGAACCGGAGCCGTCCTTGTCAATCACTTCAAACAGGCGCTCTGGTGCATAGGAACGTAATAAATCTATGACAGCATGATTTCGGCACAGCGAAGAACCACACACCACCAAGAAGGCCAGGAAGCGGGAAGCATTTGAGAAAGGTTTCCTTGTCAACCGTGTTCCCGTTCTTGGCGTCTGCAAGGCCCTTGAAAGTTTCGCGCAACAAATGCATCTCCTCCTCACAAAACTTCTTCATCGCCTCGCGTTCCTCCACCGACAGGCGACGAGCCGAGAATTCGCGGGTCAACGGCGAGTTGCCCATGATTGCAATGTCTCTCTCAAATAACCACGAGCGCTGTGAATGCCTTGAGCTCCAGCGAACGCGGGGAGGATCGACGTGATGCAGCGCACAAGGGGAGTCGAGACTCAAAGAGCGGAAACGACTGCCATCGTCAGAAATGAGCCAAAATTAGCGACGAGGTTGTACGGTTTTCCAGGTGCCAACCATCCTGTCAATTCCACTGACCAAAGCAATCTCTTCTGTGATGGCGCTGGGCACATAAACTCTCTGTATGCATTGCAAAACAAACGATAAAGTCGGTTGATGATAGCCACGAAGATGGCGATCTTGCAACGTCGTTCCAACCTCGATGTCAGCGCCAATTGTAGATTGTGCTCGAAGTGACGAGCAATTCGTGGCAACCAACTACCCATTCGGATGTTGTCACTCATGGCTGATTGAGAACGATCGGGACTCCATCCGCAAGCCATTGGTGAGCTCGCACATGTGGAATTCTTGAATGGTTCTTCTGGTCGTCGGATCTGGTATCGATTCTTCCAAACGCTATGACATGGGCCCTAGTGCACACAACGTTCCCGGCATGAGAGTACGAAATCTTGGGGATGCTTCTCGATGATTTGCTTGCATGAAATGTCGACCGACTTGGAACGGATGACCAAATGGAAATTCTCATTACCTGTGGTGCTGACATCAACGAAGAAATCGGGATGCCAACGGGAGCATCGTTCTCACAATCATCCCAACTCGTTTCAAGCTTGAGCGCGCAGCACTACTTTTCCCAGTGACTCTGTGGCGATGGATCGACTCGTGAAACACAGTGGAGGGGTCACTCGCGGGCTGCGTTTGGACGCCAGCGGCCACGCGTTTGGAACCGGCAGCTTGGCAAATGAGGGGGTGCGTTGTCCACGGCGGGCAAAGCGCAAGTGACGAGATCCTAGATCTACGGCAGAGCGACGCATGAAGATACTCAAGACCAAGCTGCAGGTGCATTCACGTGGGCAGCATGAGGCGATCTCGATCGAGCAGGATGTGGATGCAAGTTGAAGTGATCATCACTCGTCAACCCAATTCTGAAAATCGCACGGTTAGACCAAATATGCTTATTAAATACAGAGATAGACTTCATGTGCAGCCACCGATTCAGGGAATCTGTTGGCGCGTTCGTGGACCACATCGTGGTCGCTTGCGTTCGATTCGAAAGTTCTGTCAACGTCGGTTGACGGGCTCCTCCCCCTCCACTCTGTAAATCACAGACAGAGAGCCGCTTCGTGTTTTCCAAGAGGATCTCAATCGACAGAAAGCGCAGCTTCAGGAGTCTTCACGTTTGTTTGACGTTCTGAGGAAGTGTCTGAGGACGAAAAGCTCGACAAAAGTTTAGACCTGATCCCAGTCTAAAAACAATTCTGTCTCAGCTGATCAAGCCGTTGGCAGATCCTCCCATTCCTCGTCTCTGAGCAACGTTCACAACAAGATATACCGATTCGAACCTCGCAGGGCGCTCTTGCAACTCGCCACAGCGTGTCATGAAGCGCGTATGCTGCCTCTGGAGACGCTCCTCACATGAGACGCAGCATGAATTGCCATTCAAGATGTCCTTCGTCCGTCATTGCGTCAGCCAATCACAGAAGTGATCGTCGAGACAATCACTCTACCACCTCCGTCTGTTGACGCAATCTGGCGCAAAGCCTGCGCGAGTATCTTGTCTCTGATTGGCATAAAACCGCCCGATCCGGGCTCTCCCGGATCAAGTCCACCCGACGCACCTTTGTTTCTTCATCTTGTCCGACCGTTTGCGTCACCCGTGGAGCCGTGGTTCTCGTGCGTGTCGGTGGTTGGCTTCGATCTCCTTGTTCTCTCCACTCCACAGTGTGTTGAAGGGAGTGGTGGTGGACGCGAGCGAGCGAGTGAGCGAGCCAACGCGCATCCATTCCAGCGACCGCGACAACGAGCGAGCGTGCACCCCGAGCCCCATTCATCCACCTGTTGGTGTTGCCTCCGCTCGGTGCTGTGGCATCATCATCATCGTCCGCTCCCAGCCGCCGCCGCCGTCGCCGCAGCAGCGCCAGTCCAGAGCAGCTGGACGAGACCACACTCTGGATTCCGCCGTCGAGAACACCGCGCGGTGATTGACCTCGTTTCCCCGGACGTCCAGCATCCAGGCGAGCGATCCGGAACATGGGGCTTCTCGTGGAAGGCAGTCCGATGGACTGGGACGAAGCGCTGGACTGGCTCGAGCACGTCCGGACGCACGGCATCGACCAGTTCCTGCACATCTACCACCGCGTCAAGAACATTGAGGGCGACGAGCTCAAATGGGGCGACGAGCTGGAGTACGGCATCTTCAAGATGGACGCCGCGCACCGCCAGCCCAAGCTCTCGCTGCGCGGCGCCGAGGTGCTCGCGCAGCTGCGGGAGAAGGAGGCGCGCTTCGCGCTGCTCGACGACTCGGGCTGCAGCTGGGTGCCCGAGTACGGCGCGTGGATGGTCGAGGGCACGCCGAGCCAGCCGTACGGCGGCTTCACGAGCGACCTGCGCAAGGTCGAGGCCAACATGCGCGTGCGCCGCGCGCGGCTGCTCGAGCTGCTGCACGACGACGAGATCGCGCCGACCGTCACGGCGTTCCCCGTCATGGGCGTCAAGGACTTTACGCACCCGCCGACGGCGCCGCACGGCGACGTGGCCATGTCGGACTACGTGAGCGACGACGTGATCAACCCGCACCCGCGCTTCGCCACGCTCACGCGCAACATCCGCAAGCGCCGCACGCGCAAGGTCGACATCCGCGTGCCGCTCTTCAAGGACGTGTACACCAAGGCCATGCTGCTCGAGGAGAAGGCCGCGTGGAACGCCGAGCACTCGCGCCCGAGTTACGAGTCCAAGAAGGACGACAGCGCGAGCGACGCGTCGACGACGCCGATCCGCGCGCGTACGAGCAGCAGCAACAGCGTTGGCTCGACCAGCAGCAGCACGGGGCTCTGCAGTCCGTCGGCGATGCCCAAGTCGCCATCGACCGACGCGATCGCGGCGTTTGAGGACGAGTACGTCAAGACGTGCCGCAAGATCTCGATGTCGCACGCCGTGGAGCAGGCCGAGCCGTACCCTGGCGTGATCCACATGGACTGCATGGCGTTTGGCATGGGCATGTGCTGCCTGCAGGTCACGTTCCAGGCCAAGAACATTGGTGAGTCGCGCCATCTCTACGACCACTTGGGCGTGCTCTCGCCCATTCTGCTGGCGCTGACCGCCGCGACGCCCATTCTCAAGGGCCGCCTCGCGGACACGGACGTGAGGTGGGCGACGATCTCGGCGTCGGTGGACGACCGCACGCCGCAGGAGCTCGGCGAGGCAGAGCTTCCGTCGGATGACGAGACGCGCGCGCGCTACGCCAAGATGGCTGGCAACGGCTCCAAGCGTCTGCCCAAGTCGCGGTACGAGGGCATCTCGACGTACATCTGCAACCACAAGGAAGGCGAAGACCCGAGCTCGTCGACGGACAAGTACAACGACGTGGACGTGCCGTACGACGAGAAGTCGTACGAGACGCTGGTCGCGAATGGCGTCGATCGACTGCTGGCGCTGCACATCTCGCACTTGTTCATCCGCGACCCGCTCGTGATCTACAAGCAGCGACTGCACCTCGACAACGAGCGCGAGACGGACCACTTTGAGAACATCCAGTCGACCAACTGGCAGACTGTGCGGTGGAAGCCCCCGCCGCCGCGCGACCCCGAGGACACGGAGCGCCCGCACATTGGCTGGCGCACCGAGTTCCGATCCATGGAGATCCAGCTCACGGACTTTGAGAACGCCGCGTTCACGGTCTTCATCGCGCTCGTGTCGCGCGTCATCCTCACGTTCGACCTCAACCTCTATATCCCGCTGTCCAGAGTGAACGAGAACATGGAGGCCGCGCACCGCGTGAACGCTGTCATGGACGAGAAGTTCTTCTTCCGGTGCCACCTCGCGCCGCCAGAGGCCGGCGACTGCTCGTCCGCCGCGAGCGACCAAAGCGACAGTGGCTGCTGCTCGCTGCACGGTGACCCAGACCGCTGCGAGCCCATGACGATCGCCGAGATCATGCTTGGCAAGGGCTCGTACTTCCCTGGACTCATCCCGCTTGTCTACGCGTACCTCGACTACATTGAGTGCGATGACGCGACACGCCAGGTCGTCTCGCGGTACCTTTGCCTCATCGCGAAGCGAGCGACCGGCGAGCTGCCGACGGCCGCGACATGGATGCGGCGCTTTGTGCGTGCGCACCCAGACTACGCCCACGACTCGGTCGTCTCGTCCTCGATCGCGTACGACCTGCTCATGGAGTGCCAGGCCATCGGGGAGGGCGTGAAGCAGTGCCCCGAGCTGCTCGGCGAGTTCCGCATCGAACCGGTGCGCGGCCAGTCGGGCTACCAGGTGCCACTCAAGAGCGACGGCGTCGAGGCGTCGATGCGCGAGAAGCTGCTGCGCCGCTACCTCGGCCGCACGACCACGAACGGCATCTGCTCGAGCTGCCACAAGTGTTAGACGGATGGACGAACGGCGTAGATGAACTGAAATGATAGCAAGAAAGAAGGGAGTACGTGCGCTGCTACTGTATGAGGGCGAGTGAGACCGGCGGGAGAAGGGGGAGACGCCGCTCTCGAGTGTCTACTTTGCATAGAAAGTTTTCCATCGCATGAGCTTTCTCTCTCTCACACACACATTCGCAATTCATGTCCCGCCGTTCGTGCTCAACCGTTGAGCGTCGCGATCGCGACACCGAGGATCCCGAACGTGATGACCAGGTACACGGACGCGAAGCCGACCGAGCTGATCCACGGCTTCGTGAACGGCGTGATGGATGCGCCTGAGAAGCCCCACACGCGCTGGCAGTAGCGGCTCCCGACAACCTGGAACCAGCAGGGAATCGAGAGTCCGAGCAGGAACCCAAAGAGCCCCGCGACTGCGAAGATGAAGTCCAGCTTCTTGAATACAACCGCGAGAAGCAGCGGCGGAACGGCGGCGAGCAGGCGGCACACGCTGCGCGTGACCGACGGCCCGAGCGGCGCCGTCACGGCCTTGGGCATGGACATGAGCATGTTGTCGCCGACCGTGACGCCAACCATGGGGTACGTCGACGTGACGTTCACGACGGGGAATACGAGGATCACGAGCTGCACGAGCACGCCCCAGACGTTCGTGCCGTCGCACGGCGCCCAGCCGTTGCCGCAGCCCGTGTAGCCGCCCCACATGAGGCTCGCGAGCGGGTTGATCTCGTCAAATGCGAGCGCGCCGAGCAGTCCGACGAGCAGGTAGAACGAGCCCGCGATCAGCAGCGCACCGAACGCGACATGGCGGGCGTAGCGCTTCGGGTCCAGCGGCTGCAGCGCGTCGGGCATGTTGTACTGACAGTTGAGCGCGAGCAGCGTCGGGCCAAAGCCCTTGCCAAAGTTGGCCCAGTTGAAGGCGCCGATGCGCGTGTAGCGCTGCTGCAGCATGGTCGAGCCGTCGACGCCGAGCTTGATGACCATCGTGAGCAGCATGAGCGCGAGCGCGACGATGCGGTAGACCGACAGGATCTTCTGCACGGACGCCTGCTCGCTGATGTCGAGCAGCACCATCGAGATGACGATCGCGGAGAAGATCGCCATGAACACGTAGTACGCGTCGAGGCACCCGGCGCTTGGTGCAGCGGCGTACGCGTCGCAGGTCTCGCCGACCACGTACGAGAAGAAGAGCGACGCCATGGACGACGCAAACACGGACGCGTACGACCACAGCGCGCCGATGCCGTATAGACCGAGCACGATCTGCACGACGACCTTGCCGATCTTCCCGGCGAACATCTCGCCGACGGTCGCGAAATCAAACTTGCGGTACGTCAGGTGGTGCAGCGGGCCACCGCCACGCGTCGCCGCGCAGACGCCCTCGGCACGCGCGAGTGACTCGAGCGTGTAGTTCATGGTGATGACCGCGCCGGCGACACCGATGAGCATGAGGCTCAGGCTCAGCACGATGCCGGCCTCCTTGAAGGCGTACGGCAGTCCGAAGCAACCCGTGCCGATGATGTAGTTGAGCGCCATGGCGAGCGCCACGCTCGGGCCGTAGGGCTTGACGCCGAACGCGGTCGGGTCCGAGGGATTGGCGCTCACCTCGGGGCGCTTGAGCAGGTGCGCAGACTCGGACGACATGACGCCACACGCAGACAGAGGAGGAGACGGAGGACAGCAAGGAGCAGAGCCTGAGACCTGGGAAAGAGGGAGACGCCGCGCGCTGCACCAACCAAGATGTCGAGCCTGCGACGTGACGAATCGAGCCACGGGATGAGCTCACAAGGTGACAGACGCACAGCAGAGAGGGCCAGCTGCAGGTTCCATCGGTCAGTTGTTCGCCTTTCCCGCACAACGACAGCGACTGGAACCGGTGAGAATCCGGTACAAAGGTTACACCTAGTTATGCCAATACTCCGTTTGTATCACCTCTTTCCCACAAATCAGAATAGGATCTTCCGTAAGCTATCAAGACAAGCTCTAGTGGCATGCAATTTATCAGAACACGGTGCACTTGATTTCTATTTTATCATATCGAGCGTCTTGCAAATGTTAGGATCGGGGGCAGGGGCGAGGGTCGAGCAGGCACTTGTGATCCCATCGCTGCGTGAAGTACGTCATCAGAGCGCGCGCCTCGTCACACATGTCGGTGATCTCTTGTAGGCGACGGCGTGGAATCTGCGCCGAGACGTCGTGCCGTCGCTCTGGGTCGCGTGCAATGTTGAAGACTCGGACCATATCTGGGACGTCCGGCAAAAACTCGATCCGCACGGAGCCTTGAACGGCCGCGAGATTGAGCGCGGGGTTGTGGCTGTACACTAAGCGGCTTTCTGTCGACCCTGACGTCCTCTTGAGCGATCGACCGATGCCTGTCTGAAGAAACCCGCCTTCGGGCACGCCAACAATGTCCGCGATCGTGTTGAGCCAGTCATAGTGCGCCGTTGCCCCACGGATCACTTTGCCCGCGTCTTGTCCCAGCCGCCCCTCTGCAATGATCGCAGCCGCGACGTTCATACAACTGACTTGATCCTGCTCGGGCATCGCAGCACCGAGCTCCGGCGCCTGCCCGTGGTCGCCCACGACAACGACAATCGTATTCTTGAGCACGCCACTGACGTCGAGCTCCGCCATGAACCGACCAAACGCGAGGTCCGCGAAGTACCGCATCTCTGCATAGTTGCGCACGAGCTCGCGTCGCTCGGGGTCCTCAATGGAGGCGTAGAGGGGCGAGAAGTCGGGGAAATCCTTGGTCTCGCGGAACCGGAAGAACCAGTCCGGTCGCTCGTCAAACGGTACGTGGCTCGAGATCGTGTAGTGCACCGCGAACCACGGCTTCGCGCGCGACCGCTTGCGTAGCATGTGCGAGAGCACGTCAAACGTGAGGTCGTCGTGAACGCCCCAATACGCCATCACGCGATCGCCGATTGTCCAGTCGATGCTCATCTCGTTCGCGCCAATCTCGGCGAGATCCCAGCCATCGAGCACCGAATCGAAGCCATGCGACTGGAGAAAGCGCTCCCAGCCATCGTAATCGGTGCGCGTGCCGGTTGTAAAGAACGTTTCGTAGCCCTTGGCGCGGAAAAGCTGTGGCAGTCCCGACAGCGATGTGTCGGTGCGACCACCAGTCGTGCCCGAGTCCGTTGGGCTGTCGTACGGCAGTTGCCCAAACAAAATCTGCTCCAGCGAGCGACTCGTTCGCCAGGACGACCACATATTTGAGAACGCGATGCCTCGTTTCGCCCACGCGTCGAAATGCGGTGTGAGTGTGACGTTATGAGGCAACCATCGCTCCAACGATGCGACGTCGTCTTGTAAGAGGTATCGCGAGTCGCGCTTGCGGAACGACTCGACCGAGATGACCAAGACGTTTGGGCGCTCGCCAGCGTTCACGTTGACGTTGAAGGCTTGAGGCCCCTGGAATCCCAGCGTATGACGCACGAGCGACTCGCTCTCCGAATCTGCAAAGCGTGTAAGCTCTGACGTCGCGTCAATCGCAGTGCGTAGTGGTCGACGCAACTTGATCGCTCGACGGTGCATACACTCGATCCCAAAGACCAGTCGCACAGGCTCTGCGAGTGAGGCGTTCCACGCGAGCACCGCAACCAGCGATGGCACGCATTTAGTTACTACGATGGTCGTAGCGACGGCGAGCGCAGTGGCGGCGCCAACGAGCAGCAGGCGATGGGACCACCGCGCAAGTCGTGGAGGACCGCGTGGCTTGGCCTCATCGTCGTCCGTATTGTCCACAACGGTCCGCCCTAGGCGTGGCAGGAAATGGCTACAGTGCGCGGCACTCCATCGTCGTGCGATCGCGGCCGCACGCCAGATATCGCGATCCCACTCTGCGAGATGAAGCCATTCGAGCTCATGCACGCGCCACGCGAGCAGCGCGGCGAAGAGGCACGTGAGGCTCGCATGTTGCGCAGCGATACTCCACTCTGCATCGTCGATCTCGAGCTGCGCAGCGGCGTTTGTGTGGCGTTCGCGCAGGAAGAGAGTCACGAAATCCCAGCGGAATCGCATCTGGCGCGTGCGAACGAAGACGAGATCGATGCCAAGCAGCGCGTTTCCAGCAGCAAAGTGCAACGCGTAGACGATGGCCCGCCACGTCGGCGTCCAGGCTCTCCAGCGCTCCGGAGCGATACGTGATGGCCCTCGTGTGAGCAGCGCCGCGTCCAGGAGCCACAAGGACGGCGTAAAGCACATGCACACGCACGCGTCTTCGATGGCACCAACGCAGAGACCGAGGAGCACCATCCACCACGCGCGTTGACTAGCATTCGCCCATTTCGCGAGCGCCTGCGGCAGTACGAGGCATCGCGCGAGCGCACCGTGGAGGACGAACGCCGCACAGAGCACCAGCCACGGGCTCACGCGGCGGAGGCGGTGGCGGTAGCCTAGCGGAGGAGGAGGAGGAGGAGGAGGAGGGCGGAGGGCCGACGGCGACGGTGACGGCGTCATGGGAGCGCTGCCGCCGAGAACAAAGACCTCGAGCGCGCAGCTGCGAGCCAGCGGCGAGATCCCTTGGCAGTGCGCTGACCGCCAACCAACCGATGATGCTGACGGATCGTGATGAATGATCTTGTTTTCTCGCCGACCGATCTGGATTCCGGAGCGGAGCGGAGGATGAAGCGGAGCGGAGAGGAGGGGAGGGGAGGAGGAGAGGAGGAGGAGGAGGAGGAGGAGGAGGAGGTCTGAGTCGAAGCCGTCTTTGCTTTGCGCGGTTCCTCCTGCTGCCGCGCGTCTTTCGTGATCCGGGAAGCCGCCGCCACGCGCGCACACGCAGGATCTCTCGCCTCCGGACGATCTCGCCTCGTCCGCGTCCACGGTGGTCCAACGGCGCGGCCGCCATGCAGCCGGCGCGAATGCGGTCGGCCGCGGATCTTTGCGGAGGCCGCGGGGTCGAAAATTTTCACCGCGTGGTCAAGTGGCTTGTCTGCTCGAGGGCTCAGCTGGCGTCCATGGCGTCACGTTTTGCACGGCGCTGGGGGTTGTGTGGTCTAACTGCACCTGGAAACGAGCGCCTTGAAGTTGACTTCACCTTCTTTTGAGAAAACAAGTCATGTTGAACAGCCAGGCTCCCTTCAGATGGCCCCCGCCAGCTGGTGTCGAGCCTGTGCAGGGGGGGAGCCCCTTGTCGAGCGTGGCGATCTTGGCGTTTGTATGGGCATAGTGAATCCAAGATACTGCCTCAGAGAGCATCCATCTGCCGCCCTGCGTTGTTGCCTCTTTGAACGGCTGGGGAGAAAGAGACGACGCCATCGCGCTCGCTGCTCAGTGAAGAACGAGCGCTCAAGGTGCGCGACCGCCTCCCCCGTGATCTTCCTCTCTCGTCTCCTCACGCGCGTCGCCGCAGAACCAAACCAACCACCTTCCGCCAACGCCATCCGCCTCGCCATGGATGCAGAGCAAACCAAGGTGCGTGCTGTCGTCTCCCTCCGTTTATCTGTGTGGATGTATGTGTGGACGAGGGGTCCCTCCTCCTCCTCCTCCTCCCACGCGCGCCACGAACGGAAACCAAGCGGGCGCAGGAAAGATGCTCACAGGCTGTGCGCTGTACACTGTAGATCTATGTGCCCGACGCAGGCGTGAGCTGGGTCGAAGCCACGATCACCAAGGGCCACGTCGTGAACGAGAAGACGGTCGAGGTCGTGCTCGAGGCGGACGAGGTCGAGGAGGATGCCGCGCGCCACCCAGAGCCCGGCGCCGTCCGCACCGTCGAGGTAACTTTCTCGCCTTCTCTCTCCTTCGCTCGCTGTATGGCAGCATCATTCACTCACGTCCCCATTCCGCATCGCTCTCGATAGAAAGCGAGCATCTTGCTGCAGAACACGTCGCTCGGTCCCGACGGCTGCGACGACATGGTCAACCTCAACTACCTGCACGAGCCTGCGATCCTCTACAACCTCAAGCAGCGCTTCTTCCGCCACATCCCTTACACATACACGGGCCCGATCTGTATCGCTGTCAACCCCGTACGTCCGTCCCGCCTGCCGTCCATTCATCTCTCGTATCGCTTGACTCACTCACGGAACCTTACGTACGTGCACAGTACGCGTGGCTTGACATCTACACGCCCGAGCTGCAGGAGCAGTACCTGAGCAAGGACCGCTCCGAGCTGCCACCGCACGTGTACGCCACGAGCGCCGGTGGGTACCAGCACATGCGCATGTTTGGCGAGGATCAGAGTATCCTCGTGAGCGGCGAGTCCGGCGCTGGCAAGACCGAGACCACCAAGATCTTGATGTCGCACCTCGCGGTCGCTGGTGGCAACGCGTCGTCCACGTCCACGTCACCGCGAGCTGCTGCGCGCATCAGTGCGAGCGCTGGGTCGCACGCGAGCCATGCAGTGACGTCGGTCGAGGAGAAGTCGATCATCGAGCGCGTGCTTCACGCGAACCCGCTGATGGAGTCATTTGGCAACGCCAAGACCTCCCGCAACGACAACAGTAGTCGCTTTGGCAAGTTCAGTGAGCTGCAGTTCAACACACTCGGGCAGCTCATCGGCGCGCGCTCGCGGACTTACTTGCTCGAGAAGTCGCGCGTGTCGATCCAGGGTCAGGACGAGCGCAACTACCATGTCTTCTACCAGTTGCTCGCGGCGCCGGCCGAAATGACCACGGCCGTGCAGCTTCATGGCATGACCGCCAGCGATTTCCCGTTCACGACGCCACGCGGCGAGAATGTCAGCAACGGCATGAAGGACGCCCAGCGCTTCTCCCAGACCGTCTCATGCCTCGATACCGTCGGTGTGAGCAAGAGCGATCAGACCGAGATCTTCAAGATTGTCGCCGCGATTCTTCACCTCTCGCGACTACAGTTCGAACCGTCGACGACGAACGAGGATGCGTCGCAGCTTGCCTCCAACGCGGAGAACGCGACAACGCAGCGCATTGTCACGGAGCTGCTAGGCGTCCCAGTCGAGGGGCTCTCGACCGCGCTATGCTCGCGTCAGATGTCGCTGTCGTCCAAGGAAACGTACCAGGTGCCGCTAAACGAGCAGCAGGCGCAGGGTGTGCGCACGGCGCTTGCGGTGGCTTTGTACTCGCACCTGTTCCAGTGGCTCATCAACCGCGTGAACGCGTCGACGAGCGCGCCACACGCCGACGTCGCCAACAAGATTTGCATCCTCGATATCTTTGGCTTTGAGATCTTTGAGAAGAACTCATTTGAGCAGCTTTGTATCAACTACGCGAACGAGAAGCTGCAGCAAAAGTTCACGCAAGACGTGTTCAAGACCATCCAGTCCGAGTATGAAGAGGAAGGCATTCCATGGACCAAGATCGAGTTTGCAGACAACGCCAATGTGTTGGGACTCATCGAAGGCCGCTTTGGCGTGCTGTCGCTGCTGAACGAGGAGTGCATGCGCCCCAAGGGCAGCGATGCGGCGTTCGTGAACAAGCTCAAGGCGCACTACACGGACAATGACCGCTTCGAGATGCCGCGGTTCGCGCGCGAGTCGTTCATCATCAAGCACTACGCCGGACCAGTCGAGTACGACGCGAACGGGTTCCTCATCAAGAACACAGACGCGCTGCAGAACGACCTGCTCGTGCTCGTGCGCCACAGCCACTCGGCGTTCGTCAAGGCGCTCTTCCCCGAAGAGAAGAAGGATGACGGCTCGGCAGCGCCGGCGGGCGGCGTCGGCGGGCGACCGGCCGCGCTCAAGCGCCGCACGTCGATCATCGCTGATACCGTCGGTACGCAGTTCAAGAGTCAGCTAAACGGCCTCATGGAGGACATTCGCCGCACAAACGTGCACTACATTCGCTGCATCAAGCCCAACAGCCGCAAGAGCCCGATGGTTTTCTGCAAGAAGCGTGTGACCGAGCAGCTGCAATGCGCCGGCGTCGTCGAGGCTGTGCGCATCAGCCGCATGGCGTTCCCGAATCGCGTGCTGCAGACCGTCTTCCTTGAGCGCTTCCGAGCGCTCGCGAAGGCGCCGCTCGCGGTCGCTGAGTCATCTGACGATGCAGTATGCACTGCTGTGCGCGATCTGCTCGAGAACCACCTGATGAAGGACAAGATGACCGAGTTCCAGCTCGGCAAGACCCGTATCTTCTTCCGCAAGGGCGCTCTTGAGGCGCTCGAAGAGCAGCGCTCGCGCAAGCTCAACGAGGCTGCCGTCGTACTACAGCGCTACGCCAAGAAGTGGCGTGCACAGGCCGCGTTCCGTGCGATTCGCAACGCGTCTGTGCGTATTCAGTCAGCGTGGCGTCGCCATTCGGCGCGTACGCGCTACCAGCGTTCGCGCCGCGCAGCTATCCGCATCCAGTCAGCGGTGCGCCGCCACGTCGCGATGCGTCTGCTGGTGTCGATGCGCCAGAACTACCGCGCGACGCAGATTCAGAACGTGTTCAAGATGCACGTCTGCCGCCGTCGCTACCTGAAGGTCATGAAGGCGATCGTGCTCATCCAAAGCATCATCCGCATGTTCAACGCGGTGCGCGCCTTTGTCGTGATGCAGGACCAAGCGAAGGAGGACGCCAAGCTCGAGAACCAAATTCGTCTGCTCAAGCAGCGACTGCACGAAGAGCGCGAGGCTCGCATGGAGCTCGAGCAGGGTATCCGCAGCTCGGTCGTTATGCGCAGTACCGAAGCACTTGTCGGTGCCGACGAGGCGATTGAGCAGTTGCGGCGCGAGAACGCCACGCTGAAGGAGGCCAACAGCAACCTTAAGGCGTTCAACGTGCAGCTCCGCAAGGAGAAGGAGGTGATGGAGCGTGGCGCATATGTCAACGGCGCGTCGTTCGCGGCTGCGAACCAGCGCGCGACCAAGCTGCAGGAAGAAGTCGAGGTGCTTAAGGGCGCTCACTCGCGCATCAAGGAGACGCACCGGATGCTGAAGCTGCAGAACCTCGCGGCTATCGAGAAGGTCTCTCAGCTGCAGAGCAGCCTCGCGGACGCACTCAAGGAGCGCGCGATGTTGCGGCAGTCAGTCGAACATCTCACCAAGTACACGGAGGTGATGCAAAATGAGAACGAGGCGCTCGCCAAGGCCAATGCCCGCCTGCGCCTCATCCTGCGCCAGGACGCTGACCTGAGTCGCCGTCACCGCGACGAGGTCCCGCGTCTCACCAAGCTCGCATACGCGGCCAAGCTCACGCTGCTCCCGAAGACGGCCAAGCAGCAGCCCACGCCTGTCGCTGCAATGGGCGGCAAGGCGGTCGACCTAAGCAGCGTTGGCGTCAAGGTGTCGCTCGACAGCCTCGCTCCGCCAGCGTCTCCTCCTGCAGCCGTGGCGGCACCAATTGCGCTGCAGGCACCGCTGAAGCGCCAGGCGCCGCCTGTCGTGCTCAAGAAGCAGGAAAGCGCCAAGGCGGTGCGCGTGGTCAACATTCGCGAGATCAACGGCGATGAAGAGCAGGCCGCGACTGCCGCCACTCCGTCGTTCACGGTCACACTCGACAACTCGTCGGTGGCTCGCGGCGCAGCGACCAGCACGGACGCGTCTGGCAGCACGTCGCCTCGATCGCCAACCAACAAGAGCAACATTCGTCAGCCGACCGGCGCCGATGGCCCGATCATCACGCCGGCCAAGCTCATGGGTCTCGTGGCAGACGCCGAGGAGGACGACTCGAACCGCGTGAGCTTCAGCGTCACGCTCGGCATCGATCCTGCAGAGGAGGCAAAGAAGGAGAAGGACCGTCAGTCGCTGGTCGGCGGAGCACCAGGCAAACAGGGCGGCGCTGGTGGAGCCGGCGGTGGCAATAACAAGAAGCCCAAGGGACGCGACCGTCGAAGCTCGTACGACTCGGAAAGCGGTGGTGGTGGTCGCTACACGCGCCGTGGCTCATCTGACTCAAACGACGGCTCGCGGCGCTCGTCGCTGCGTAGCTCTCTGACGGGAGAAAGCAGTCTGAGATCGTCCATCACAGGCGACATGCGGAGCTCTTCGATGCGATCGTCGTTCAACGCTGGTAACAACGGCGGCGGACAGCAGCAAATGGGGCGCGGACGACGGGGTTCTTACGACCGTAGCCACTCGTTCAAGGGCACGAGCGGCAGTGGCAACGCCGCCAATGGCAACACCAACGCCAACGCGCGAGCCCGTGACGGCGGCAACGGGAACGCGACGAATCCGTCGGGACTCGGACTCGGCGGCAAGCGCGTTGAGCTGTAGAGGCAGCGATCGATTGCCCGATCTACTCAGCGTCTTCCCTGCTGCTACTGCCGTCATTCCGATGGAGAGTCTCTCTCACTTTCGCCTGCTGCATCATTATTCAAGTCCCCCCCCCTCAATTGTTTAAGCTGACGGAAATGGGTACACAACGTCAGCAAGCCAACTGTAGTTAGAATTATCTTAGAATTAGAAATAGTAAGTAAAACACTCCACCCACCTAATGTCATTCAAACGGGGTAACATGATGTGGACCACATGGGACTCCCTGCATTGGCAGCCCATCCAGTCTGTCCAAGCAAGAAGCTAAAGGCGACGACCATGGGGCGCGACGACCGCAAGTCTGCGCGGCACAGCGGCAGCAGCAGCAGAAGCAGTAGCAAGCGCAAGAAGAAGGAGAAGCGTAGCCGTCGCCACAGCCGGCGGCGGCGCGACAGTCGCAGCAGCAGCGACAGCGACAGCGACAGCGGCCGCAGCCGCTCGTACTCGTCGTCAGCGTCTGCGTCCAGCAGCGACAGCGAGACCGAACGGCGTCGAGTGAAGAAGCAGCGCAAGCAGTCGGAGCGCGTCCTCGCGTCCTTTGGCTACACGAACGACTCGAATCCGTTCGGCGACTCGAACCTCGCGCAGCCGTTTGTGTGGCGCAAGAAATACGATGAGGCCAAGGACGCGAGCGACAGCGACAGCGACGGCGGCAGACGCAAGAAGAAAGCGTCGCGCCGTCCAAGCGAACGCGAGCTCAAGCGCAACCAGCTGGCGCGCGTCGAGGAGATCCGCAAAGCCCGCGAGCGCCGTGAGCAGCGCGAACGCGAGCGCGAAGAGATGGAGCGACTCCGCAGCGAGGAGCTACGGCTGCGAGACGCCGAGCAGTATGAAGACTGGCAGCAAAAGGAAGAAGAGTTTCACCGTGAGCAGACGCGTATTCGGTCCAAGCTGCGCATCAAGGCGCGGCGCGAGAAACCCGTGGATCTGCTCGCGAAGAACCTGCTGCTCGTCGACCAGTCGATGCAGAGCGACGACGAGGACGAGTTCTTCCAGCGACACGTGCGCGTGGAGACGCGTCGCCCGCACCGCATTGTTGAGGTCTTGTCCATGGACGAACTGAAGCAGCTACGCGACGACATCGACGCGTACCTAGACCTCGAGGAGGCGCGAAAGGGGCGCAACCAAGAGTTTTGGCGGCTCATGGGCGTCGTCACGAACGATCGCATCCGGCGACTGCGCCGCTCGCAAAGCGAAGAGCTGGATGCCTCCAGCCGCGAGCGCGGCGCGATCCACGGCTCTGTATACCAGACAATCGTTGAGATGCTGGACGGCAAGTCACGCGACGAGCTCGACACGCTGCAGCGCGAGGTCGAGGCCACTCTCAAGAGCGCAGCGTCGACGACTGGTGTGGACGTCGAGTACTGGGAGGAAGTCGCTCAGCAGATCGAGGTGTTCAAGGCGCGCGCTCGACTCTCGGAGCTTCACGCCGAGATGCTGGTGAAGCTGCAAGATCTGATCGACCAGCACGACGAGAAAGCTGCTGCGACTGCAAGTGGAGACGCTCGCGAGGCGGCGTCGTCGAGGTCTGTCGACGACGGTGGTCAGGACGACAGCGCGGAGGCTCGCGCGATGGAGTTCAGCGAGGCCGACAAGGGGCTTGAGGAGTCGGAGGAGCGGCTCGGCGAGGCTGACGAGGTCGCGCTGTCGTCGCTGCCGACGTGGAGCGACAAGTATCAGCCGCGCAAGCCGCGCTACTTCAATCGCGTCAAGACGGGGTACGACTGGAACAAGTACAACCAGACGCACTACGACCACGACAACCCTCCGCCCAAGGTCGTGCAGGGCTACAAGTTCAATCTGTTCTACCCGGATCTCATCGACAAGACGGTGGCGCCGCGCTACTTTCTGGAGAAGGCGAACTCGCCCGAGTTTTGCATCATTCGGTTCAGCGCCGGACCGCCGTACCAGGACATTGCGTTCAAGATCGTGAACCGCGAGTGGGAGTACTCGCACAAGCGCGGCTTCAAGAGCGTGTTTGAGCGCGGCATCCTGCATCTCTACTTTAACTTTAAGCGCCATCGCTACCGCCGTTGACGACGGCCGTTGTGGTGGTGGTGTTGCTGCCCAAATACAGACAGAGCTGCTCATAGTTGCGCTGCAGTTAGGTTGGGTTCCATGGTTAGGCCGAAGAAGCCTGAACTAACCTCAAGTCAAAGCAAATTCTCACAGGGAACTGGTGACAGTGCGGTTGTTGCCACCTTCACTTGCTCACATATAGTAACTTCAACTATGTTGTGCCGTTCCAATTTAGTCGTGGACACCATCGCTGCTACTTTTCTCTCTCTACCGGACCAGATCGTGCGTCCTGGATGACGTGGATGTATATGCATGGCATGGCATGGGATGGGATGGGATAGGATTGGATAGGATAGGATAGTCCATTCGAGCGGCACTCGCTTCGGGTCGTGTCGATGGCACTGTCATGGTCATCTTCTCGGCTTCGTCTCTTTCGCCTCGCCTCGCCTCGCTTCTACGTGGTGTCTCTGGACGTGTGGACGGCGCAGTGAGTTGTGCGTGGCCTCGGCTCTGGACGGCGGTACTATATAGTACATCATCGCTGTCTCTAAGGGTGTCTAGGGGTACTCTAGATGCCATTTTATGCACTGCTTGAGCGGACGACGTAACATAATCCAGACACTCGTCCGCTAGCGTACGGCGAGAGAAAGAACGCAGGAAATCAGCGTGTTCAAAGCAATGATATTGTTGATTATGCATGCATGAGCGTCTCTACGCGCTTTTACTCGTCAGTGTCATATCCTTCATCGAGATCACCTCCATCATCCGCATCATCCGCGTTCTCGGTTCCTGGTGAGACAGGAGCGGTCTCTGTTGCTGGTGGTGGTGGCGGACCGACCGACTCGACTGCCATCGCTGCACGGAATCGGTCGGTCAGCCAACCCATCTCTTCAAGGTGACGAGCTCTCGCCACCATCTCGGGAAATACGCCATCGGTCCAATTGTGCTGGCGCAAGAGGTTGAGTAGCGAGAGCTCCCTCTCGGTAATGTAGGCCCATCCAACGGGAAGCGGATCGTTCCTGGCGCGATGGCGGTGGCACAACACTGGGCCAAACTCGGAGCGAACCGTGTTGATAGTGGCCGCGTTTGAGCGCACACACATCACACACTGATGCAGTGGGGCTCGGCTGGGGTTGGAGCGGAGGATCGCTGGCGGCAGTTGATGCGACATCGTGGATTGGAGAATGAGCGCAGTGGAAGCACTGCCATGGATTCATGCGATTCTACTGCTACATTTTGTGAAACCACCATGAATTCATGAGATGCCGCCATGGATTCATGATCTGATTGGACAAAATGATCATGGATTCATGAGATGCTGCCATGAATCCATCAGTGAAACCACCGCAGTGGAAAACCGGTTTTGTACCGGTATGGACCGGATTCTGTGGTTGCATGGTCGTGGAGACTGGTGATCCGTCGGTGATGGCAAATGAAGAAGTGTATTAGAGTGTGTGTGTGTGGCACAGATATCTCTCTTAGTTCTTGTATACCATTCTAGAATCAAAACAAAAATAGTCTCAACCACTCCTTTGGAGGGACTGTGACTTGTTGGGTGAGTTCCCCAAAGAGGGTCCTGTTCCTCAATTAGAGTCCAAACGTATTTATCAGGGAACTCTGATTCCCTGGTCTGAGCCGATCCTTCACACCCTCCCTGGCTCGGACCGTTCAAACCTTACAAAACCTAAAGTTAGGTGAGAGGTTTTATCACAAGAAAAAGGGGCTTTCGAAACAGTCTGGCCTCTCAGTCAGGTCGACCCTGCCGAGAGCCCTCGGAGACGTTTTTTCGTTTTCTCGGCCCCCAGGCCGTTTCAGGCGCTGCGGATGCCGGATTTGGAGTCTCCTCACGCAGGGGGGTCCGGAGGCGTCCATGCTGGTGCTCGCCGGGAGCGCACCGCGTGCCCTCCGTAGAGTGATACCCGCCCGTGGCGGGTGCAGCAGTAATGCATAAGTTCGTTCCGTGTGAGCACGTGTAAGTTCGTGTTGACCCAACTGATCGCGTGGATGTTTGGACAAACACACAGCGTAAACACAACAAACATTCTCGGTCACACCGGACAAGCAAGCATAATCATCCTGAGCCTGTGGCTCACAGACGGCCACTGTCGAGTGGACCGCGTGTGCTGTGCGTTGTGGTGTGTGCGTGCGCGTGCCGCCAAGGCACTGCCGCGTCATTCTTCCGATTTTGGCTCCTCCTGCACACGTCGCTACGTGGTGCATCGGAGAAGGAGCCGGCCCGCCGTATTCGCTCCGCCCCCGCTGTCGCAGTCCGCACCTCACTGCCTCTGCGCTTCGACACGTGCGAGTCTCCCGTGTTCTCTCGCCTCTGCCCGTGCGCTGCGCCTGCGTCTCTGTTCGTGCGCTGCGCTGTCTGCCTCTGCTGCTCCTGCGCCTGTGTTCGTGCGCTGCGCTGTCGTCTCTGCTCGAGCGCTGTTCCTGCGCCTCTGTAGCTGAGCACCCTTCTTTGGCTGCGTTTGGATTGTGTGTGTTTGCATTGCGTTCAGCTGCTCTACGTCATATACGTTCTTGAGTTTGCTTTTCTTTGCTTTACGATTGCTTTGATCACCACTGCGAGCTATCTGTTGCGCTAGTCTAGCTGTTGTTCTGGATCACCTGCATACCAATAACACGGCTGCGGGTGACCACAATGGCTAGAACCAAGCAGAACGCTGAGCGTAGCAGTGGCGGTCGTGCGACCAAAGGCATTGCAAGCATTGCATCACGCAAAAGTGCACCAACTCGCATGAGCGCTGCTTCGAGTCGCAAATGGGCTATTGAGTACCTGAGCGATCGGGCAGTTGATGTGCACCGTGGCCGAAAGGTCACATACTACAAAGTGATATGGTGTGCCATTTGGGGTCGGAAGGAGCGCTCATGGGAGCCTAAGAATGAGTTGCTCAAAGATGATCCATCATTAAAGGACGAAATGGACCTTGTTGACCGTTGGATTGACTCCGGTCGGGGAGGAACGTTTCAGAACTTTATGAAACGCGATGAACCTTATGGGAAGCAGTTATTTACTGCGAATGACGATGAGTCATGCGGGTTCTACGCTGTGCGTACAGCTGCGAAACTGTTGGGTGCTCCACGGCTTTATCGGAACGATGTCTATGAGGCGTTTATTAAGGAAAGTCAGTCTGATCATCACAAAGTGGATGCCGACGACGGAGTCACCTCAAAGATGCTGGTTGCGTTTGTGCGCAAGCTCATTCGTGCTGGCTCACCCATTCGGTTCACCAGCTTCAAGACGAATCGCATTCAGTCTGGCCATTTTGGCGCATCTGCTATCTGTGGCGAAGCGCTCGCAGAACTCTGAGTGATGTGTGCCAAGTTCAGTCGTGACGACGCCGTGTCACTGTCAGCCGATCATTCTTCAATGGTACTCTGAGGTATTGTACCCTCAAGACCTTCAGAGTCGAGAGCACCTTCTGATGAGGGGTATTCTCACGGTCCTCAGGGTCGGTGCCCTCAGAGGACATCGTGATGTTACCCGAAGGTGGTACACAGTGGCACACACTTGCGGTATTTCAAGGTACATCGGCAGTCCGACCACACGACAATCCACGGAAAGATATCGAAGACGACCCATCGTGGAGCGGGATGTCACGCCTGACACCCGCCGTCAAGCGTCGCGCCTCTGTGAAGAGTCGCATTCAAGTCTGAGGTTCAAGGAGTTCAAGGACCGCATATGCTGAGAAGCTAAGTCAAGGAACTGAAGACAAGGGGGAATGTAAGTATGAAGTCTTCTCAAGAGACGCCCCCATGGTCTCTCTGGAGACCCGCTTTGTATGTTGTGTGGAGTAGCTAGGTGGTAGCACTCTAAGTTTAATGACAATCGTTTTCGCCACCAAGTGCACAAGTCCATCCGGCCGAAGCTACTACATCAGCCCTGCTCGACTCCCAGCCGCCGACGTACCAAGGTCGGCCAGCTGTAGAGTCTGAGTTACGTCAGCAAGGTCGAAGTCGGAAGGGCGGGTACGCTGAGGTGTTGACGTGAAGTCCATCAACCCCCCTTCCTTACTAGGAATCTGGTCAGGCCAGAGACTTGGTACTTCATATCGAATCCCGTCTGGGTGCCCGAGGGAACGCACTCCTGACGGTCGGCTGGCACGGCGTTTTATATCACGAGCGGGACTGAGAGTCTCTGAAGAGAACGGGGCGTAGTGTCCCTGAAGACGGACCGAGGGTCCCTGAGAAGAGCGTCCATTGAGGATAACAACTCTAAGGCGCTAAGGGTCTGTAGCAGACTCTAAGTGCCGACCCCCCTTGAGAGGTCCAGCACCGACAAGGGATTGACGTCTATTGCGTTTAGTGCGTCTATCTGTTCAAGACCGACGACTCTGAGGAAGGGAAGTCGGCCCGACTACAAGCGTGAGCGTGGGTACTCCGTGGATCCAAACAACTGTTTAAGGATCACAACGTGAGCGACTGGTTACGCCCCAGTCGCTTCGTCACAACTGGTGCGTATGCCAGGATCCACGGGCGACAGCGCTGCGCCCCAAGTTCAGGCCGACCCCTCGACTTCGGAGTCGACGGTCGCGCCGGTCACACCCGGGGCTGCCTCGCGGCGACGTCCCTCCAGCCTCCAAGATCTTCAAGATGTTGGAAGCCCGAGAGGCGCCGCCGAGCCTCCGGGGGACGTGACTCTGGAATTTGCGGGACGACTTGCGGCAGAAGCCGCCCCGCAGCGCCGGTCAACGCAACTGGCCGGAGCGCTAAGGGAAGCGCAAGCTTTCCGTGGGGGAGTCGACGATGAAGCAGCCCCCGAGAACCAACTGCTTCGTCACCTCGAGGCGCGAGAGGACGACATCATCGGGCGCTTCGCAAAGTTCTTGGCCGGTCTTCGAAGGAAGTGGAACCGCGGTGGTTACTTGCGCGTGTTTCCTTCATCGCCGGGGGAACTCGAGCACTTGGGGCGACCCGAGTTCGAGGACTACCGGATGAAGTCGCAGATGACCATGGTGCGCGTCTCCGAGACGTCGTCGTGGCTGTCGCTCTTCCAAGCGAACCGGGTCTTCGTCCCGAAGACGCACGCGGACTTGCAAGTCTTCGACTGCTCTTTCATGATGCTGAGCAGGACGGACTTGGTCGCAGTCGCGCAGGAGGCTCTCGAAGTCGCCGGGTATACCTTCATGAACCTGGTGCCGAACTTCCGAGAGTACCGCTCGTCATCGAGCCTTGGGCACCCCGAGGTGCTCTCGGAGGTCGTCCAGTTGCTTGCACTCCTGAGGGCTGAAGTCGTCGCATGGTTCACAGCGATGCGAACCTTCGCAACGGGTCGTGCTCTAAGCCGGGAGCCATCAAGCATCCGCGCGTCATCCGAGTCCGTCCGGGAGCTCGCCGAGGGGCCGTCGTTCGAGTCGTCGGACGAAGACACGCGTGGAAGCCGCCCGGAGCCGATCGCGAGGTCGCTGAACTTTGGCGCGATGTCTCCAGATGAGGGTCGCTGTGTCGAAGGCGCTCGACGCGCAAGCACCCCGCCGACAGGTGGGTGGACAAGATCTCCGAACCGTCCAGCGCATGTGCAGCCTCGAACACGGCGCGATTCGTGGTCAAGCGCGTCAGACATGGACGTCGATGATGACGCTCCCGAAGCTCGTGTGGAGCATTCTCCCCATCGCGTTTTTATGGGGACCACCGAGAACCCGTATTTGCGGACCTTCAACCGCATGTTCCCTGGGTGGAACACTGGTGTCGTCGGTGCGCAAGAGCCGAAGTCGAAGCCGAAGTCGCCATCGCCGATGCGCACGCCGGTCTCTCAAGCCTTTGTACCTCCGGATGCGATCCCACCGTTCGACCCCGAAGCGCCCCTGGCCGGCCGTCAAGCCTGGTACAAGAAGTTCCAGTACTTGGCTGAGGGTTATGGCTGGGACGACGCTTTCAAGGTCTTCGCCTTGGAGATGTTCGCAGCTGGCAAGGCCGAGTCGTGGTTCCGTCAGCTTGACAATACCACACGGCGCTCGTGGCCGATGCTCAAGCGCGCATTCAGAGCCGAGTTCGTGAAGTCGAGCGCGAACAAGGCGGAGCGGTACTACGACATGCGGCAAGCGAGCCAAATGTCCCTCCGCCATCACCTCTGGACACTGAACGCAGCGGCTCGCGATGCCGGCATTGCGTTCAAGCAAGGGGACGCGCTTCGCAACCACGTGCGCCGGTTCCTGAAGTCGGTTCGCGACCCGGAGGCACTGCGGAGCTCCTTCCAGGGTCGCTCCTTCGCGCACATCGATGAGGTCGATGCGCTCTTGAAGGCGATTGAGGAGTACCCGACGGGGACGCGGTCAGAACCGTCCCGACCGCGCCACCGCGACGGCGACGGAGAGCGTGTACGCTCGGCCGAGCTACGGCGAAAGGATGCTTCGGATGCTCGCGTTTTTTTGAATGAGCCCTCGTCCGAGATCGATCATGCTGCACCATGGCACATACCAGACGTTTCTGATGCTCATGAGCACCATGGAAGTCAGCGTCACGTCCGTTTCGATGATGACGATGAAGTCGTTCCACCTGAACGTTCTTGGAACGTCGAACCTTCGATTTTTCAACTTCAGGGCACCAACTCCCGCCCACTTGGGAGTGGGCGCGGTGGAAGTTACCCACAAGAGCATCTCCAAGGACGTTCCAGCCTCCCGTCTCGTCTGATTGGGAGCCCACGACAGAACCACGGAAGAAATGCTCAAGGTCTCCGTAACGACATCACTTGCGACCAGTGTGGGAAAGTGGGACATGTGAAAGCTGATTGCTGGTCGACGGTTACTTGTTCAAGCTGTGGTAGTTTGGGACACCCGGTAGAAGCATGCGCCAGGTATCGAAAATGCGACGCTTGTGGTCAGTCGCACAACCGTGGTGACTGCCCTGTTGTCGCGACTGCTCGGGAACTACAGAAGACATGCGATGCCATGAAGGTCTTTATCGAAGAGCTTCAAGCCAAGAGTGACCGCTCAAGTGCCACTCAGAAAGAACGCGACACCCATCCCAAGACGTCGTCAAACTAGGAGGCCCGCCGGGTTGGAATCCGGTGCGTGCCGGGCCTTCTACAAGCTTATGCGCTTTTGCCTTTGTCGGAGATAACGCTCCCAATACACGTCGTTCATGTTCTCATGATGACTGTATTGGTGGCGTCGCTCAAGGTGGAATATGCATGTTCAGCTGTCCCAATGATGATCTACCCTTGGAAGATGATGAAGTCTGTCCAGTCTTCGAGCTCAAGCCAGGTGAGCGGCGCGGCTGGTGGTCGGTGTGTCCTGACACAAAAGGCCATCATGGAGTCGCCCTCGTTCATGGAGCCGTGTGCGATTTCAGGATGCCTATCCTCCTGGACTCGGGGAGCACCACCAGTATCATCAGTCTAAACCTTGCACGCAGGTTGAAACTGAAGTTGGATTGCTCCAAGCGCCTGAGCATTAAGGGTGTGGGCGGAGTAATAACTCACGTCAGAGCCCGAACGCGCATCAAGATCACACTTGGAGTTCGAGTCGTGTACTTCCTCGACGCTTGGGTTGGCAACATCGGAGGTGAAGTCGACTGCCTTCTTGGAATGAATTTCATGGTGGCTGCAGGTGTTCGCTTGTGTATGCGAGAAGGATCGGTCAACTTGCCCGATGAAGAGCGAGTGCGATTATATACAGGAAGCGGTACTCGTGGACACCCGAGAACGCTCTCAGTGGTCATCCGCGAAGACGTCAGCCTCGGTGTCGGCGACTCGGAGACTATCGCGGTAATGTATGGGTCTCATACACCATATGGCCTCGAAGTCTGGACTGGACGTGGGGATGCCTGCGTGTCGTCAGTCGTCTACGATGACAATGGTCATCCAGCTGCAATTCGCGTTGTCAACGTCTCTCAGCAGCGAACAAGGATCCCCGCTCACACGGATGTAGGTTATCTCATCGAGATTGGACATTGTCCCCCAACGGGCCGGTTCGTTCGACCAGGTACTCCGAAATACCTTGAGTGGCAGCAGCTCATTTACGAGTATTCGCCGTCGAGGTCATCGAGAAGGAAACAAGCATACCGCGAGTACTTAGAATCCAGAGATGAGCCACCAGCCGTTGAACGACGCACCTATCCCGAGCCAAAAGCTATTCTTCAACGACCATCGGTGTCAACAATCTCAGGGGGCGAGCCTTTGATCGCGCTGAGCCCCGCTGATGTGATAGAAGATCGTCTGGTGAAGGAAGCTCCGTTGGTGAAACTTGCTTCAGTTTTCCAATGTATCAGTCAGGACAACATGGATGAGCTAGAGTCGTTTGTCTACTACCATGAGGGTGTTGATTTCGTCCCCCTGGAAGAACTTCGACACTCGCTGGCTGTCCTCCCTGACACGGTCGAGCTGAAGCCACGCGAACCACCAGATCTGGCCAAAGCTCAAGTTGGCACGTCAGGGGACGTAAATCCAGAGATGCTTGCCGAAATGCACACAGTTTTGCAACGGCATCAGAGTGTGTTCCTCGGAGAGGGCAACGCGTTGCCACCTCCAGCTCGGGGTGTGGAGTGTGATATCGATGTTGGAGATGCAGCTCCCATCCATGAACGAGCTCGACGCATTCCCCAGCATCTCCTGCCTAAGGTCTACGAGTTGGTGAAAAAGCTGCTCGAAGCTGGTCTCATTCGCTTCTCACAATCGGAGTGGGCATCGCCCATTGTAGTGGTCATGAAGAAAAACGGGGTTGATATTCGCCTATGTATTGATTATAGGCGAGTCAATGCCCTGATCAAGTTGCTTAACTACCCTCTACCACTTATCGATGGGTTGCTCGAAGACTTTGAGAAGACGATGTGGTTCTGCAGCTTGGACATGGCGAGCGGTTTCTGGGTTGTGAAGATGACCGAGCGTGCCTCCAAGATATCTGCATTCGTGTGTCCTCTTGGGCATTTCGAGTGGGTAAGGATGCCCTTTGGACTCAAGAACGCGCCTCTTATCTATCAAATGGTCATTGATAATTGTCTATGGGGCTTTGTCCGCTTGCCGCCTGAGTTGGAAAGAGACGTGGACACCGATGTGTTGAAGTACTTCGCCATCAAGGACGAACAATGTGATCAACGACAGGTGCAGGAGGACGAGAGTCAGAGGTGCCCTTTGCTGGACTCGTCAACCACGGTGTTTGGTCGGTGTATCCCGTCTCCGAAGACGATGGGCCCAGTCCTGAATCGGAGTTCATATATCGATGATATTGGTTTTGGTGCTGCGTCTTGGTCTGAACTGTGTTTGAAGTTGGACTCTCTGCTCTATCGATTGCGCTATTGGAACATATCGGTGAGTCTCCCGAAGAGTGTTTTCGGGGCAGATTCAATCCCATACCTGTCGCATCAGATAGATCGCGTCGGGATCCGAGCCGTTCCGAAGTTGGCAAAGGACCTCGAGACCCTACCGTTCCCCACGAGTCTCAAAGGAGTTCAATCCTTCTTGGGTAGTATTAATTACTATCACAAGTTCATCCAGGATTACTCTGTGGTAGCGGCAGCTCTCTACGAGCTCACTGAAGACCAAGTGCGGTCAGGGGTGAATCTGGAGAGGGCTAAAGTAGCTTTTGAACTCCTGAAACGACGTGTTCTTGAAGCACCGGTGCTTCGGAATCCCCAACGTGGGAAGACATTCACGGTTATTGTCCATGCTAACGACTGGGCCATCAGCTCAGCGTTGTGTCAAGAACATGATGAGGTACTGCACCCTGTGCGGTTTACTGGACGCGTGCTCCAAGATGCCGAATTACGATATCATCGCTCGGAGAAGGAAGTCCTTGCGTTGATTCGTACTCTGGATGTCTGTCGCACGTTCCTCATTGGGCAGCACATCAGGGTTCTCACGCGGTACAGCGTACTCAAGTGGTTGTTCACCTCTCGTACACTGAGTGGTCGGTGTCTTAAGTGGGCAGCACTCCTATCTCCTTGGTCTCTAGAAGTACATCGTGTGGACAAAGACGAAGACGGCCTAGCTGGTCTGCTTGCAGCGAGCATTACGCCTCGCGAACATCTCGACGACGCTGTCAAAGAACTGGTACCGGCGAAGGCACAAAGCTCGAAGTCCCCATCCTTGCCGCTACTTACAGTTGAGATGCTCGGAGACTATGCAGGCCATGTGTTGACGTTTGATGGTGCTGCGCGCGTGAAATCGCAGGAGGGGTCTTCAGCGTACATCATCTGGCAAGTGCCTGAATGGGAAGTGGTCGTTGCACAGGGCGATTACATGTCAGGGGACGTTGTCACTGTCAACGTTGCCGAGTATTGCGGCCTCTTATCAGGGCTCAGATGTGCACGAGATCTCGGGATCAAGGATATCATCGTGGTTGGCGACTCTCGCATTGCCATCCAGCAATGTCAAGAGCTCATTGGTTGTCACCAAGATCACCTCTCACGTCTGCTCGGGCAGTTTCAAGCCCTGCGCCTTCATTTTCAGCGGCTCGAGATGATTCATGTGAAACGCGAGTACAACGCAGCTGCAGATTTCCTCACAGTAAAGACGATGCGTCTGCAGCGGTCCGAGACGGTGTGTGATGATCTCGAGATCGAGCACCTGAAGCACCTGAACAGGCTTCCAGCCAGGGCACTCGGGTCAGAGTTGGCCGCACCAGCCCCGGATTCGCATATAGCTATGGCAGTCCTCACTCGTCGACAGGCACGTAATGGTTCACCACCTGGAAGAAGAACTCTCGACCCACCGCAGAGATCGACTGGGGGGCGGGTTCAGGCTCTGGAGGCGCTTAGTAATGATGGCGATTCAATGACAGTCGACCCTGTGGTAGCTCAAGATGAGAGATGGCGACGGTTGGCGGCCAACCAAGATGCAGACCCTGAGATGAAGACACTGAAGGCGTTTTTGATCGGTGATTTCGCTCGACTATCAGCTGAAGAAGTTCACAAATGCGCGAAAATTGCTGATCAGTACCTCGTCAACTCCGATAATGTGCTTGTGTACACCGGCTATCAGTCTCGACGACGATCAATGGACAACGAGTTGGTGTTCAGGGTCGTGGTTCCCCATACACTTCGAGATGATGTGATGCATATGTGCCACGTGGATTTCCAAGGAGGCCATCAAGGCATTGGCCGCAGCTATGATCGGCTTCGTCAAGAGTTCTTCTGGGTTGGGATGTATCGAGATGTGGAACGCTTCGTGAAAGAATGCATCGATTGCACAACTGCAAAAGGAAAGCCGTGTAACCCGGGTATGTCGCCAGGGAACATTCTTCCAGAGTATCCGTTTCACATAGTCTCGATGGACTTCGTAATGCCACTACCCAAGAGTGACAGGGGAAACACTGCGTTACTCCTCTTCCAGGATATGTTCTCTGGTTTCGTCCTCTGCAAGTGTATGAGTGATACATCCGCTGCTGCAGTTGCAGAAGCGTATGATGAGGTGGTCTTTCAACGATATGGTGCAAGTTCCATCATCCGCCACGACCAAGGCCCACAGTTCATGCTGAGGTGTTTTCGCACTTCCGAGCAATGATGGGCAGTCGGCAGCGGGCCACACTTGCCTATCGCCCTCAAGCGAACGGGCAACAGGAGCGCTCCGTGCAGACTGTTGTCCGTTCCATCAGAGCCTACGTCGAGGATCCAGCTCAGAGTGATTGGGATGATGTATGCGAGAGGTTGATGTTTGCTCTCAACACTTCATTCGACGCAACAAGAAGGGACACACCGTTCTTCATTGTACACGGATGGGATCCGAAGACTACGCTGTCGGCGATGCTTGGTCCAACTCCGAGGTTGGTCGATGTGAGAGATGCCTATCTATGGCGACTGAAGGTACAGCGACATCATGAGTATGCACAGCAGTGGGCATATCGACTTCAAGACGAAGCTAAACAACATCGCGCACGAGAGCACAACGAGCGAACTCACGCCATGGCTGAGAAGTTCAAGAAAGGTTATGACATCGGAGACGCAGTGTGGCTATACATGGCACGTGTCAAGGAAGGGCTTTCAGCAAAACTCGCTCATCTGTGGCATGGTCCATTTCGGATCTTGGAAAAGGACTCGGAGTTCAGGGTCAAACTTAAGGTGGACGGCAGGACTTACCGATTCAATCCTTGGGTTCATGTTAGCAGATTGAAGCCTCGAGCACTGTTCCCTGAGCGTCCAACGGTTCGGCTCGACAGTGTCGAAGACAGTGATGATTTTGACGCGGCCCTCCTCCCAGAAGACAGCTGGGAGCCTGATGAGGGTGCTGAAGAATACGAAGTGGAGAGACTCTTGGATGTTCGATGGGTGAAGCGCACAAGGACATCAAGAAGGAGCAAGGAGTATTTGGTAAAGTGGATGGGATACGACGAGCCCACGTGGGTTCCTCTTAGTCAGCTCCACTGTGGTGCTCTCCTTTTCGAGTTTGACCAAAGTGCCAAGGCTCAACAACGGTTCTCATCGATGCAGTCAGGGGACGACAACAGCACTCGATCTGAGTAAGCAGCATTGTTGTGGGCGATGTGTGATCACACTTTGGTGATCACCCTCACAACGAATGGTCGCACGTTGGTGGCCATAACCGCTGTCGCGTTTGATGTGGTTCTCGCAAAACGACTTCCTCTTCTGAAGCGTAGTGTGCGTCTCGACCCAGAGAGTGCACACTATATCGTGATCGGGGTATGTGACTGGGAGATCACATCCCCAAAGTGTTTGGCCTATCTGCATAGAGGCGAACGAAAAAAAAGCACAACAACAACAAGACTCTCTCGAACACAGAGCAAAATGTGAATGCTGGTGATTAGTAATCCCTCAGATGCTCGGCTGGTGAGCCGAAGCCACCAAGCGATCCAATATCTCGTCTTCGTCGTCGTCGTCTTCCTCTTGGTCAGTGTCAGGGGGCGCCGCATCGACCTCGATAACAGATGGACTTCGTGGTGGCGTCGACGAGACGGATGACAAGCGCGCGAGTTGAGAGCCCTCTCGGTTGATGATGGTGGGTGTATCTGCCGGAGCTGTTCTTCTGTTCTCGTCTTCAATGGTCAAGTCTACTGTGGCATCAAGAGCTTGAGCCGTCTGAGTCTCGAGGGCCATCTTCGCAGTAGCATCTTTCGCGGAAGCACGAGCAGACCGTCGAGATGAGTTGTTGACCGATACGTCAGTCTCCTCGCGAGTGGCGGCGCGTGTTTCTGATGGTGGTAGGTGTTCTGACTGGAGTTTGGCAATCAGCGCCTCCATCGAGCGAGCCGCGTGCTTGTGGATGTAGCGAGCGAGTGGCAGAGGAATGCTCAAGGCAAAACTCCACGCGAATGGCCCTTGACGAGTGCTTGGGGTCATTCGGAGCATCGGTCGAAGGAGTTCGACACCACCCTCAAGCGGTAGCATCCACCCACTACGCTCACCACGATGATGCGCCAGGAGCTGATCTCGAAGCTCAGGTGGTAATGGATCTTCTGGAATCACGTGGTCTGCGATCTTGACCAAGTCAGCCATGAATCGGTTGCGGACTGGGGACGTCAAGTCTTCCTGCTCGATGAATTCAGCCAACGTGAGAGCACCACTGCTAATGCCCGACGGTGTCAGCAGACGCGCCGTGTCGTATGGACATCGCCATAGACATGGCTCCCACCACACCTTGTCTGGCAACTCCTGGTTGCGCGAGAGTACAACCCATTCGCCGACAAGAGCTCGATAGATTGCACGGAACGCTTTGTGTCGCTCTTTGCGGTCGCGGACGTACGTGTTGTCATTCGGACCAACGACCCAGTGGGTGCGCTCCCAGTACTCACGAGCAAAGCGTCGCTGAGCATGAAGAACCCGACCAAACCACGCACGACCACGCGCCGAAAATGACTGAGGGTTGAAGAGAATGCAGTGCTGAACTGGCCAAGTCTCCCACGTGAAGTGTTTCCAAGGTTGAGTCGACACCCAAGTCCTCAAGTGCTCATCACTGACTCGACTCGAGAGATTCACCGACTTCGACGACACGACAGTGCGGGGGAAACCCCATGAATGCTCGAGCAAACTCACTGGAAGTCCGTCGACGATGGTGTCGGTCGCAATGACGCTGTTGCCTTGTGAAAAGAAGCCACCGATGGCTTGAAGGACACTCGAGAGGTACCCCAAGTCCACGGTGACGGCCCCCGGTATCGAACCTTGCAGCTGCGACGTCGGAGGTTTCGCAGTCACCAGGGTCTTGCGTTTTTTGGGTGTAATGATCGTGTGGCCTTCGACTTCCTCTGAGATGGCAGCCGCCGTCATGTCTCGACTGTCGGCAAACGCAAGCTTGCGCTTGGTCGCTGAAGTGGGTGCCGCGGCTCGACCACGAGGCTCTCCCAACAGTACGTCCGAAGGAGAGTCGAAGGACGCCGCGGCAGCACTCTCGCACTCATCGACAATGTTGCAGTTGGGAGTCGGTCCGCTCGTGATCGCGCTGACCTGCGTCAAGAAGTCGCGCACGGGGTTCAGCAAGTCGTCTCCAAGCTTCTCGTATGGAATGTCGACTGGCGGTGGTGGAGGCAGTTTGGATTGAGCGACAATCGAGACGACGACGCTGTTGTCGGGTTCGAATCGGTGAGCCTCCGGCTCCGTAGCCTGCGGGTACAACGCACCGAAGATACGGGCCAACACGTCCTCTGGAGTCGCTGACATGTCGACCGTACTCATCACCGTGATGCGCGGGAATTGCTTCAGCATAGTCGATGCGAGGTTGTGAGGAGATGGAGCAGGAGCGGCGATACACGGCAGAGCGACTCTGTCTTCGTACAGTTCGAAGGATGTCGTCGCGGCTCGAGCTCTCTCTGCGACACCGGCGAGCAATCTGCGAAGAGTGGCGTTCTCGGCTCTCAGGTTCTCGATGACTGTCTTCTGAGATGCTGCTGCTTCTTGACTGAGAAACGCGTTCTCATGTACTCGGTGCTCCAAGTCGACGACACGGGCTGCAACGTCGAGAGCTGTTTGAACGCGAACGCGAGTCGCCTCAAACCCGAAGCGCTCGATGTCGGGTCGGAAGTCTTCGAGCAATCGGAACAACCAACTCAACGCATTGAGAGTTGATCGCTCGGCATCTGTGGGCTGGTGCATGCTCGGAAGCAGTCGACGGATGTCTTCATCACGCAGAATCGACGTAGCATCGACCGCCCCATTCGAGATCACCTGTGGCTGCGCTGGAGACGGCGGGGTCTGCGACGACATGCTGTTCGCTGTGATAGATCTGTTGTCGAATGGCCTGAAGACCAACGAACGGCTTGGTTTTGTGCGACAGGTGTCGCGTGTCTCACGATGATGGCTCGGCACCTCCACCTGTCCCAGGGGACGGTTGTGGCGAAGCGCTCGCAGAACTCTGAGTGATGTGTGCCAAGTTCAGTCGTGACGACGCCGTGTCACTGTCAGCCGATCATTCTTCAATGGTACTCTGAGGTATTGTACCCTCAAGACCTTCAGAGTCGAGAGCACCTTCTGATGAGGGGTATTCTCACGGTCCTCAGGGTCGGTGCCCTCAGAGGACATCGTGATGTTACCCGAAGGTGGTACACAGTGGCACACACTTGCGGTATTTCAAGGTACATCGGCAGTCCGACCACACGACAATCCACGGAAAGATATCGAAGACGACCCATCGTGGAGCGGGATGTCACGCCTGACACCCGCCGTCAAGCGTCGCGCCTCTGTGAAGAGTCGCATTCAAGTCTGAGGTTCAAGGAGTTCAAGGACCGCATATGCTGAGAAGCTAAGTCAAGGAACTGAAGACAAGGGGGAATGTAAGTATGAAGTCTTCTCAAGAGACGCCCCCATGGTCTCTCTGGAGACCCGCTTTGTATGTTGTGTGGAGTAGCTAGGTGGTAGCACTCTAAGTTTAATGACAATCGTTTTCGCCACCAAGTGCACAAGTCCATCCGGCCGAAGCTACTACATCAGCCCTGCTCGACTCCCAGCCGCCGACGTACCAAGGTCGGCCAGCTGTAGAGTCTGAGTTACGTCAGCAAGGTCGAAGTCGGAAGGGCAGGTACGCTGAGGTGTTGACGTGAAGTCCATCAACCCCCCTTCCTTACTAGGAATCTGGTCAGGCCAGAGACTTGGTACTTCATATCGAATCCCGTCTGGGTGCCCGAGGGAACGCACTCCTGACGGTCGGCTGGCACGGCGTTTTATATCACGAGCGGGACTGAGAGTCTCTGAAGAGAACGGGGCGTAGTGTCCCTGAAGACGGACCGAGGGTCCCTGAGAAGAGCGTCCATTGAGGATAACAACTCTAAGGCGCTAAGGGTCTGTAGCAGACTCTAAGTGCCGACCCCCCTTGAGAGGTCCAGCACCGACAAGGGATTGACGTCTATTGCGTTTAGTGCGTCTATCTGTTCAAGACCGACGACTCTGAGGAAGGGAAGTCGGCCCGACTACAAGCGTGAGCGTGGGTACTCCGTGGATCCAAACAACTGTTTAAGGATCACAACGTGAGCGACTGGTTACGCCCCAGTCGCTTCGTCACATATCACACGCTTGGCTTTGGAAGACGGCATTTATGTTGTTGGTGTTGTTCGCACCAATGCTGTTGGACATTGCTTTGCGCTCGAAGTTTCCCAAGGCTCTCTTGTTGTCCATGATGAAGAGAAGGTGTTGGCACTCGAGGCATACAATGAAGCGGGATGGATTTCTCTTGTCGTCTTCGTTCGCAAGTTTGAGGTCTACAGCGCGTAATTACATGAATAGAATTCTTGTTTCTTTTCTGTCCTTTTCAATTTGAGTGGCTCACCGGCGTTGTGTTTTGTCTTGCCTGCTTCTACGCCCATGCTTTCATTCTCATTCTTCATTTCGCATCGACTACAGCAATGAAGTACCCGCAGCATCGGTTGCAACGAAACATCAGGTTCTCGCCGTGTCACTTCAGGCTTCGTCGCTCGTGGCGCATTCATCATCGCTGGCTCGAGTCCAATGGATACATGTACGGCTACATCTCGAGAGTCAAACACACTGCCAGCGGCGAGCGTTTGTACCTTGGCGTGTTCTGGCCTGCCCTCTTTAGTGCCGCTGAGCCACATTGCGCTTGGTATCCACGTGAATTTTACACTGTTTGCGTTGGTCTGGAAGAGACCATGGATATGATCGATCTTTCTGTCAACGCGAGGGGGCAAAGGGCTCGACATCCGTAACTTCCAAGGTTAATCAAACGTCACGCGTGAGCGGTTTGGTAGAAGGGCGAATTTTAATCTGAATAGATGTATATTTCGTCTTTATCTGGATTCGTCTTTCTAGTGAATCAAGGTGCCATGCCAGTCTTGAAGGCGCAGGGAGTCTGACTTGTTAGACACACGAGTGTCTATTCAACTTGTTCGATAATTCGTGAGGTTACTCCGATCATCTGCCGTAGTTCTTTGAACTGTTGCTTGTCAAGTGCCTTGGTGAAGATGTCGGCGCACTGCTGCTTTGTTTGACAGTAGACTATGTTGAACATCTTTCTTTCAACTTTCTCTTGGACGAAGTGGTAACGAATGTCGATATGCTTCGATCTTCCATGGAGTTCAGGATTATTTGCGAGCTTGATGCAGCTCTGATTGTCTTCGAATATAGTCGATGGCTCGGTAGACTTGAATCCCAGTTCCGAGAGTAGAGATTTGAAGAAAAGCATCTCTTGCATGCAGTGGCATAAGGCAATGTGTTCTGCCTCTGTCGTGGATAGCACAACCGTGTGATGCTTCCTTGAGAGCCATGAGATAGGACTCGTCCCAAGCATAGTAATGTATCCTCCGATTGAGCGTCGTGTGTCAGGGCAGTTGGCGTAGTCACTATCCGTGAAGGCAATCAGTAGATTGGCGATGTTCTTGGATTCAAGTCCTGGCTGTCTGCCAATCTGAATACCGAAGTGTTTGGTCCCAGCAAGATATTTCATTCCTCTGACCACTGCCTTCCAGTGCTCTTTCCCTGGATTTGTGAGGAATTGGCTCACTTCGCGGAGGAAGTACGCAAGGTCCGGTCGTGCTCCTACCACTAAATGCATGAAGCTTCCGACTGCTTCTCGATAGGGTATGTTTTTCATGTGGGCAATATCATCCTTCGTCTTCGGGCACATTGCTGCCGAGAGCTTCACGTTTTTGTCTGTCGGGGTCGTCGCAGCATATGCGATAAGGGACTTAAAACGATCAACGATTTTCGTCGCATACTTCTCTTGGTGGATGAAGATAGTTCGCGCTGTTCGATCTCGTTCAATAGACCAACCCAGGAGATACTTTACCTCCCCTAAATCGGTCATTTTGAATCGGCGGCAAAGGACCGATTTGAGATTGTTGACGAGTGGTTTGGTTGGTGCAATGATGAGGAGATCGTCGACGTAAACGGCTATGTAGCAGGTTACACTGTTCATTGTGCGTGTGAAGACGCATCGGTCTTTTATCAGGCGTGTGAAGTTGAGGCCCTCGAGGAAATTGGAAAGCGTTTGATACCAGACCCGAGGAGCTTGTTTGAGACCGTATAAGCTTTTCTGCAGTTTGCAAACGAGGTGCTCCTTGCCTGCCACCTCAAAGCCCTCGGGTTGCCGCATAAAAATTTCTTCATCCAGTGTTCCATTAAGGAAAGCTGTCTTAACATCCATTTGATGAATCTCATAGTCAAGGAAGGCGGCGATAGTAAGAAGGAGCCGGAGCACTTCCATCCGTATGACTGGCGCGAAGATCTCTGTGTAATCAATGCCAGGTACTTGGAGGAAGCCTTTGATAACAAGGCGTGCCTTAAAGCGATCTACAGCTCCATCGCCATTGTACTTGACAACCCAAACCCAGCGGTTTGTGAGGATTTTCCGGCCTCGTGGTGCTGGGACAAGTGTCCATGTATCATTTTCGAGAAGAGATTGCATTTCTGACTTTGCTGCTGCATGCCATTCGTGGGCATGCTCGGAGGCCATTGCTTCCCGGAACGTCTTTGGTTCTGGGATGTAGCGAGCAGCGAGAAGTGAGTAGAGAAACGACAATCGATCCTTGTCATTGGATATGTCATCTGGACTCGTAAGCACACTTCGTTTTTCGTCATCAGGAAACGTCTCGGTGCGAGAGGTGGATGGGGTGTCAGCAACGAAAGCTCGGTTGAAGGAGCGTTTCAGCGCTGTATTGACCATGCGCATTACTTGTGGGGGTACGTCCGGTGACGTGTCCACAACACGCGTTTCCAGTGGTGTGGGAGAATCTTCGGTAGATGCAGGCATCTGCTGGAGTTGATGATCATGTAGCGCATTTGAAAGTGTTTCCAATGTTGGATCTTTGTGGGTGATTGCGGGTATGCTTGGTGCATTGTTCTCAAGGAAGTACAAGGTCGGGAATGTAGTCTCTTCGAATGTCACGTTGCGACTGTAGACAATGTTCCCTGTCATGACGTCCATGAGTCTGTATCCCTTTTTGTGGTGTGGTACACCAAGATACATGCACAAACGAGCACGAGGATCAAGCTTGTCTCTCGTTTCTTGGTCGATATGTGCGTATGCGGTGCATCCGAAAACTTTTAGGAATCGAACGGAGGGTTTCTTGTTGAACCAGAGTTCATACGGGGTCTGGCCATCTGTAGCAGTACTCGGGGTCATATTAATCAAGTCACAGACATGTCGAGCGCATTCTGCCCAAAGTGTTCGAGGTAGTTTACCATCGAAGAGCAGAGCTCTGACCCTCTCCATGATTGTTCTCATCCGTCTTTCGGCTACACCATTTTGTTCGGGTGTGTAAGCATTGGTGAATTGAGCAATCGTGCCGTATTTCTTAAATATCCTGACCTAATTTTCCGTATTCTTTGGTATTGTCTGATTGTAGGGTTTGTATTTCACGATCATATTGGTTCGCAACATATTCAACACTCTGAATGTCATTTCGGAATACATTTAGTGCTCGCTTGCGAAAGTCTTCATAGTATGCGTAGAGGTCTGACTTTGCTCGCATTTTGTACAGGAACATGAATCGGGTGCAATCGTCGATGAAGATAACAAAGTATCGTTGGCCAGTAAGGCTGTTTGAGGGCATTGGGCCACAGATATCTGAGTGAACCTTTCGAAGGGGATGTTTGGAACGAAAGGTAACTCTATTGTCTTCATAAAATGGAGCTCGATGTGACTTCGCTAGCGCACACGAAGGACAGAAATGTTCGTTGTCCTTGCCGTTACCTTGGACCGATAGGCCAAGTAATGCTTCTGTCTTAGGCAGAGTCTGCAGTAACCGAAAGTTAGGGTGCCCCATCCTTTTATGAAGAAGTATCCACTCGTTCTTCTTACCCGATGTGGCCATAAAGGCCATTTCCTGCACCATTGCCATGCTGGGTGGCGTTGCATTGAATTGATAGAGATCGGCGTGGTCTGAAATCTTGGCCTTAATCGAGAAACGTTGGTTCGTGTTAATCACACACGTCTTGCGGTTGAACGTAAAACGATATCCTTCCTTGACTGCCGCAGGCACTGAGAACAAGTTGAACTTCTGGGCAAGCATCACATCGTTGAGATGAAGTACCAACTTGTTGCCCTTCGAATCCGTGATGGATGTCGCAACGTTTCCATTGGCCACAATTGGAATCTTGTTCTTTCCGCCGACAGTGATGCTTCCATCACTTGGCGTCAACTTCGTGAACCAGTCACGACGAGAAGTCACGTGCCGGGTTGAGCCAGAATCGACCGTCCACGTTCCATCAAGGTTGTTCTCGATAGTGGCCGCAAGGCCATAGGACGTAACGTCCGATGTCACCATCGCAATGTGAGCATTGTCGCGACGGGACTGTTGGTAGCCACCACCTCTTCCTCCTGACTGCTCGCGTTGGTTGTAGGAGTCTCGATCGCCACCGCCGCGTCCGTGATTACCACCACGACCGTTCCCGTAGAAACGAGGTGATGAACGTCCACGACCTCTACCTCCACCATACGGATGGAATTGTTGGCGTTGGCGTGGCGGGGCAGCACTTCGAATGACGAAGTTTGCAGGGAGAATAGTTCCCTCCTTCACTTGGCCATTTCAGAGGTCGCGCTGGAGGTTGTGGCACTGTCGAACACCATGGTTCGTACGCTCACAATAGGTGCACTTGGCATCCGTATTCGCTGGTAGCGCAACTTCTTGAGGGGCCGCAACTAGAGCCTTTTCACCGGCTGTCTCCTTGGATTCCGGAGTGCCTTTCAAGTTTGCATAGCGTTCTTGCGTCAGCGCAACTCGGACCTTGGACTCAAGTCGGCGCTTCAGCTCATCATAGGGGATGTACATGCGTGTACCCTTCCAGATTTGGAGCTCCGACGACCATGCACTTGGCATGGCGTTGTACAGGAAGATTGACTTCCACGTGTCCTCCATTGCTGATTTCGTGGCATCATCGAGCGCCTTAATTGCGTCGTCGTAGCGAAGGAAGAATTCCAACAAGTTGTCACCCTCCTTGTACTTCGCACTCAGGAGGAAACTCATGATCGTGTATGGGTTTCTGTGCGCTTCGACGCCTTCGTACTTGGAGCAGATCGTCTGGAATACTGCATACGCTGTGTCCTTGTTCTTGACAAGACGGATATGCGTGTTGTCCATCGTCTTGAGCAGGAATGCGAACGTCCGCGCTTCTTGGCGTCGGAGGTGGCGTGCGTTCGTTCGAATCGCTCTCGCCTTCTTGCGTGCCTTTCTCTCCTTGATATCAGCAAAGCTGCGCACCTTAGGAGGATTGCTAGGCTTGGAGTGGCCGGTGTCGTCAGACTCACCATCTTGCGGCGACGCCGATGGGTCAAGCTCCGAGTCACTAGGCCCGAAGTCGATGCCATCGATCACTTGCGACTCAGGCGACTTGGCGGGTTCAACAACGTCGACATCGGAGTCATCGCTGAGGTCGGAGTCACCGTCCGAGCGGCCATCGTAGTTCTCGAACTTGATGAAGCCGAGAAGGTTCTTGCCGTTGAGTGCAGCGCACACACGGGCCTTCCATACGTCGAAGTTCCCAGCGCCTGTGAGGCGAGGGAAGGTGTCGCTTGAGGTAGAGCTTGGGCTCATAACCTGTGGTTGCATGGTCGTGGAGACTGGTGATCTGTCGGTGATGGCAAATGAAGAAGTGTATTAGAGTGTGTGTGTGTGGCACAGATATCTCTCTTAGTTCTTGTATACCATTCTAGAATCAAAACAAAAATAGTCTCAACCACTCCTTTGGAGGGACTGTGACTTGTTGGGTGAGTTCCCCAAAGAGGGTCCTGTTCCTCAATTAGAGTCCAAACGTATTTATCAGGGAACTCTGATTCCCTGGTCTGAGCCGATCCTTCACAGATTCTATTGTGACATTGCACAGTGACTCTAGATGTGAATACTGCGTGAGTATTTTGATTAAAACTCACAGATTTTTACCAAAAAAAGCATAGCATGAGAAGGGCTGTCGTGTATGTTACATCTATTGAATTTGTGAGTATGTGAAAATTTAGAAATGCCCTTTTTTAGCCAGTCCATATATTTTGCTTTTTTTGGGCGGGGGATCCTTACCCCCCCTATTTTTATATAGTAAATTTATCCCAATACTCACATACTCACATACTCACAAATATTTACTATTGATATAAAGATACTATATTATCTATTGACATACTCTGAGTGAAAGCTTTGTGAGTATTTTCATTTTACTCACACTTTCATCTAAAATCCATCTCCTATTGATATTAGATGAACCAAACCATGTTTCGTTTATTGTTTCGTGTGAGGCAAGACTTTTATGGACATCCTCGAGACATATAACATGAATCATCATCCGCTAATGTGACGGGTTCATAGATTGTAGTACGACGACATCATAAAAAAATTATGATCTTAAGCGAAGAATATATAGAATATAAAAAACATAACCTTAGTAATATAACAAGTAATATAGCAACAACGATGTGCAACTTCATCAAAGCCAACGGAGAACAGTGCAAGCTTGCACGCAACAAAGATCGATGCGGAAAGCATCAGATAATTGCAGTTGAACAAAATAATCTTGAAGTCAGTATAGTAGAAGAAATGCCTCCTCAAGTAGGTACTCCAGTCATTGCCGAAGTTGTTGATACACCAGCGCCATCGGTAATCAAGCCCGTCGAGGTCTCGAATGTCGAAGTTAGCAAAGTTCCAGAATTGGATCAATCAATTGTCGAACCGGTGATCGCGGAAGGGGTGGTATATAAAGAGGATCAAAGTTCGGATTTGGAATTAAATAATTCGATTGATGTTCTGGTAGAATGCTATTCTTTTAACCTCAATGAGAAAGATGATGGTGTTAAATTTTCTGAAGCAATTGATGCTCGGCGCTCACTTGCAAAGGACATTGATCATCACTATGTTAAAAATTCAGATCCTGAGTTAGTTGCTGCTCAAGGCTACTCAAAGCAAGTGCAATTAGATAATTACAGCAGAGGCGGCGAGAAACGTACTACCTGCAGGCAAATTTATTTCAAATCAGATGAGGATAAACAGGAGTTCTTGAATCTTTGGGAAAAGATTGATTTTGTCAAATATTGCGTGTCTAATGGTCTTTATGACCAGCGCCTCTACAAGCTGTGTTGTATGTTGAAGAGATCATGGTTTAGCGATAACAACAATACTTGGAACTTGGCCGGTGTGTTATATCGCAAGCAACATGTCGAACTTGGATTAATGCGGAAGACATATCTGTGTATTTTGCATTCCATGACCGATCGATTTGATCAAGCTGCTGCGTTAAAAGTGTTCAATGATTGGGAAACGTCCAAGTATCACCCCAAGCTAACTGAATCCCAAATTAAATCTATTGTTGGAGGAACCGATCCAGATGAATACAAGAAATGGAAAGCGGAGTACGAACCACAAGAAGTCAAAGAAAAGAAAGAAGGCAAGGACAAGAAGACGCCTTTGGATATTCTCAAGGAGAAGCTGATTGATATTGTGAAAGACAAGTATAAGCGTGAATTTCAATCTGGTGCCATCTATGAGTATATGCTTCCATACTACTATGTCCGTAAATACGATGATCCGGCTACGTTTCTCAATGTAGTATTCGAAACTGAGCCTCTGTTTCATATGTGCAAATCGCAAGATCATCAGCAATTGCTTTACTTCATCAAGAACATTATCAATCCTAACTTTGAGTTCATTAAACTTGACTATAACTATATCGGCTTCAAGAATGGTATCTACGATCTATCTAATGCCACGTTTATTTTGACTGCCGACATCGTAGAGAATATTCAGGTTCGAACATACATTGACTCAGAATTTGAAATTGACAATGACTATGCTCCTCTACTTGACCAGTACTCAAAGTTTCAGTTCGATGATGAAACGATCGAGTTTATCTACTTTATGATTGGTCGTCTGATGACTAAGCTCAATGATAGATTTGATTTCATGGTATTCCTATTTGGTGAGGGTGGATCTGGCAAATCACTTTTAATGAACCTTGTAAAGTACTCATTTGCCCACGACCAGGTTGGCATTTTATCCAATTCTCACCAAGAGCAGTTTGGATTGTCTGAATATGCTAAGAAACAAATTCTATGCTGTGATGATATGAATAATCTTGCTAAGACTCTACCAAAGGCTGACTTCTTGAGTATGGGAACGCGTGGCTCAGTTCAATGTCCTGTAAAAGGAAAAGGCTCGATTCCAGTCCATGACTGGGATATTCCAACAATCATCAATAGCAACAAACTACCAAACTATAAAGATGAATCTGGTGAAGTAGTCCGTCGTTTCATGGTTGCCAACTTTGAGAAAATCATTCCTGAAGAAAGTAGGAACACCAATCTTGAGAATGAGATCAAAACTCAGGAATTCGGCGTCTTTCTACACCGTTGTCGATCAACCTATCTGAGGTTTTGTTCCAAATACAAAAACAAAGGGGTTGAGACGTTCTGTCCGGTATCCTTCATTGACAATCGCAACCTTCTTCGTATGGCTACGAACAACACTTATCAATTCATCTCTGAGAAGTGTAAATACGAAGAAGGTGCTTCTATCACTGTTCCTCAGTTGAACAAAGCTATGAAAGCGTATATCAAGAAAAAGTATGAAATGAAGCAAACACCCAAGGATACAATCAATATCTCAAATATTATGCTGGTTGATAATAGATATGTAGAGAATAAATTGAATATTTGTAAGAGCTGTCGCAAGGAGCACAAAAAAGGATGCTGCGATAAGTACGACCGTCTTAATCGATCGAAATCTCATGTTATTCAAAATATCACGTTCTCTTATGGGATTCCTGATGATGATTAGTCATATGCACAGGCAAAAAAAAGAGATTCCGGACACTACAGGGTCGATTGAGCTTCAGCCCATCTGATATGCTTTTTAGATTTGAAGTGATACGTTCTACCTCTGTATTGGTAATGACCGCCGCATTCACAAGCTACCTTCTCGACGAGTCTCTCTTTATTGAGCTCGTTGTATTGCTTGTTTCTCTCATTGAGCAGTTCTTTATTGGCTTCCCAGTATTTTTTATTACTCTCTCTGTGTTTTTCTTTTTTGAATAGCCCAAATGGAGGTATCTTATTCACACAAGTTCTCTTGAATTTGTTGATCCATAATGTTTCGTACGCAAGCAACTGTGCTCTATCGACAACCTCATACTGCTTGATCAATATAATTTTAAATTCATACGGTCCATACTTTCGGAAGTATGGATAGATTGCAATTTCGCTAGTTGTTTTCCCTTCATCCCATCGCTTGAAATTAGACCGATGCCCACTCATACGATGCTTGAGTAGATTAAACGTGCTACCAACGTAGCAAATATCGCTTTGACTACAAACGATTTTATAAACTGAACCGATCATGACTATTGTTATATTTATATCATTTATACATCAAGATCAAACATAACTAAAGTTATCCCAATCGAAAGCTCCCACCTTTAATGCGACGACGAGTCATGGGAGGAGCCATTCCTACACCGCTCACATCTTTCACTAAACCACGCAATGGAGCAGCTTCTGGTCCGGCCGCGGTAGCAATACCATCCAAAAGTCCGGAAGTGATTGGCTTCCAATTTGTTTTGAGAAAGTTCCAAGCAGCGCTAGCGCCCTTTTTGATACCGTTCCAAAGATTTCCCCAGAAGCCAGAGCCACTAAGTCCCGATTGATGAGTACGTAGAACTTCTCCGTGAGACATATGCAAAGTGGTCCCTTTACCCGCTTCGTAAGCCTTTACAAGTTTCTTGTAATTTTCAGGATGGAAATAATGCGAGTGGCCTTTGTTCAATTGAGAATGACTCAAACGAACGGGCTTGCCATGTAGGACTTTAACAGCCTGCGCGTGGCTCAAATCAACTGCAAATTCCTTGTACATCTAAATTGAATATCTGGATTACTTATATACAGAGCGAGAGACAAAAATGTCGAAGGTTAATAAATCTAAAACACCCAGTCTGGATGAAATTAAAAATATTATCACTCGTGATATTCGAATGGGAAGCGAGCATGATAATTTGTCCGACACTACAGTAAATCTATACACCAGACAACTGATCAAGCTCTACAAAGCCGGCGTTACGAAACAACAATGGTCCCCAGATGAATTCATTTCCAATATTCATTACCCAACGAAATACGACGATGCCTCTTTTCAAAAGACGTTCAAGGTTCAGAACTCGAGCATCATTGCTCTTCTGATGAGCATCTATACAAGCAAAGAGAGTCTCATACTGACACTGAACGCCATGTGCAAAATGGTCAAGAACCGATTTCGTGAAGCATTTGGATATTACAATGCGATTCGAAAGGAACTGAGTAAGCAAAACAAAGCTGAAAAGCTGGACAACGAACTGACGCCAGAAGAAGAGAAGAAGTACATCAGTTATGAAGAGCTAATGTCCGTCCCTGGTAAAGTTCATAAGGTGCTCACCGAGACCTATGGTAAAGTATTTCTATCTCGATCCGAGTTTGAGGAGCTGGCCAAAGCTAAAAGAACTGAGTACTTGAGGCTTGTGTTTGATTACATCACACTGTGGTTGAACGTGCATTATCCACTTCGTTTGGTATGGCCGAGCGTTCTCCTCGCTCCAGAGGAGGGAGCTAACTATCTTCAAGGTAATACATTACATTTGAACGATTTTAAGAACGTTCGACTAATGGGACCGCAAACGATTCAGTTAGATAGTACGACGATGAGCTTGATCAAGTCATGTCTCGACTTCTTGACTAATACGCTTGGAGAGCAGCCCAGTAAGCTACTATGGCGCATTTTCAATCGACAGCCAGGCGAGTATGATTATACCAATTCGAGCAATAGCTTTAGTCAGGTTCTATCGAAGCTCTTTGTAAAGTACAATGGAAAACCAATGTCAATGAATATGATCCGGCACATTGCTGAGTCTCATATAATTCAATCCCCAGCATATGCTAAACTCACCAATCGCGAGAAGAACGATCTTCATGCAAAACTACTTCACAGCACCATGGCAGCCAATACGAGCTATAACAAGATCGCTAATCGAGCTAATGCTGCTGACGTATCCTTTGAACCAGACGATTCATACGACCAAGCGCCCGAGTCTTCTGCAAAGCCCGCTGCAACGCCCCCAAGCAGGCCTAAAGACCGTCGGGAACGCATATTCCATGGAGATTTCACACCTACTGGCAGCGACAAGACGCTTGAAATTGACATCTTTGAGAAATAATTTATTTGATATAACATACAAAGCAATCATGGAGCAAAAACAAAAGAGAACATATCGCAAAGCTGGTCCATTCCACGTGGAATTCCATGGACTTCAAGCCTGTTTAAGAAGTGACAAATCCAGAGTAAATATCAAAACAATGCTGGTATCTCATGCATTCGTTGATCTCTGGTGGCTGATTGTAGAAGGTAGGCAACAATACGATAAGGCATTGTTTGACCAACTAGACGAGCACGAGCGCGATTTCATGCGGTATTGCCTAAATAAATGTAAGATTACTTCAAGGCAGTTTGATAGTTCATACAATCAGCTTCTAGATGGTTTAGTCAAGCGTCTTAAGATGCTCGAAGGCGCTAAGAATATTGGTGACGATTCTCCACTCATAAAAACGGAAATGAAGTCAATCCTTGACAAACTATACGAAAAGGCCGTATTCTCCACCTCATACTACAGTCAATTCAAGCGTCTAATGAAGCTTTAGCTCTCTTAGACCTAATAAACAATCTGAAGCATATATATACGATGCTCTACATAAAATCATGGATGATCTCACCAAAAAAGAATAAAAAGTATCGAGTCATACTCAATACTGGCAAAGCAATTGATTTTGGGGATTCTCGTTATGCTCAGTATAAGGACCAAACTCCACTGAAGGCATATCAGCATCTTGATCACAATGATAGTGATCGACGAGCAAGATATAATGCTCGCCACAAGATCAACTACCCTGAATATACACCGGATTGGCTAAGTAAGCGCTATTTGTGGTAATTAGTCTTTGTGGATTCAAGAGTCTGATGAAGCTCTCTTCGATTCGCGTTTGAAATTCAATAATTTTGACGTATCAATGTAACGAGGAGCTTTCTTCTTTTTTTGTTCCTTGGCAAGGTGGCTAATACTGGTCTTCTGGAGTTGATTAGACAGTGTTTCAATATTCGTCGAGCCGTAGTCGTTTCTGGAAGGAGCTACTGGTTTTGAGGCTCCTGCAATCTTCGATTGCTCGTGAGTCGCTTCACCTGATCCATCGATATCCATTGCCTGAGGCATCAACTGCCTTCTAATTCTCTTTCGTCGATGCATTTTTCTTTCTTTTGGTTAGTTTATACAAGTAGATAAAATGAGCTTTCCGATTTTGTTAAATCTCAATAATCAGGTGGCTACTCACCAATTCCGATATCGATTCTCGCAGCCCATCGACTTCAGTCAATATGAAATTGCACTTGGATCTATATCCATCTACTACTCTTGGCGAGCAATCACTGCTCAGCGTCAAAATAATTCATTTAAAATTATTTGGCCGACTGCTTCGACGACAACGACATACACAATTACACTCCCTGATGGCACATATTCGGCAAGCGATATCAACAACTACCTTCAATATTGGTCTATCCAGAATAATCTCTATTTGACCAACAATACGACTGGAACAAACTACTATTTCATCTCATGCGCCGAGAACCCATCCAGTTACGCGATTCAATTCACAATGCAGCCAGTCAAAAATATTACGGGCTACACTGCTGCAAGTGGCTTTCCAACGATGCCAGTCACTGCTTATACGCCTCAGCTTCAGGTAGTTGATACTGCATTCGGTTCAATTATTGGTTTCACCCCAGGTACGTATCCCGCAGCTCAAACAACTAGCGTTTATGCAGTGAATAGTAATCTAGTGCCTCAGATCGATCCGACCGCCGCGGTTGTTATTACTTGTTCAAATCTTTATAATCCTATCGCAAACAATAATCAGGTGTTGCACACATTTACAAGTGCCGGTGTTGAGTATGGTGGCTTAATAACGACTTCTCAGGGTCAGGGGCTGGCTTATTGCCCAATGCAAGGAACCAATTCAGAGCTAACGCTATCATTCCTTGATCAGAATATGATCCCACTTGGTATCATTGATAACAACGTATGCATCCGTTTGTTGATACGCCCAAAAAAAAGTAGTAGCGAGTAAGCTAATTATAGGTCGCATACATACTTGATAACATTCTTGTAGATCTTCCGATTGATGATATCCATCATCATCGTGTTCATTTTTTCGGATGTTGTTCGTTTGTATAAATCGATGAATGTTTTAATTGGAATGTCAGTGGGGAAGTCACGACAGATAATACCAAGGTCTCGCTGAGTTAGATTACGACCAAGAATTACATATTGACTATTAATGCGAATTGTTTTTGGAATCCCGAAGTAGCTTTGCGAAATGTAAATCATCGACCATCCCAGCTTTCGTCCTCGGATAAAGTACTGTGAGATCTGAGCTTGTGTTCTCTTCGGTTCCATGACCAAGTCATCAAAGATAATCAATTTGCTCGTCTCGCTATCATATTCGCCCATTGCACAAACTTGGCCTTCTTCAATCACCTGGACATTGTCGATAGTATCTTTTAGATGATCGTAGAGTGTCTCATTGGTCTTTGTACATATCACGATTTTCGTAAAGCATTTGCTAAGAAGGGCGATTATGTAGAGAACGGTGTTTGACTTCCCAGAGCCACTAGGAGAGGCCACGCACATGCGAAATGGCAGCTCAAAGTGCTCGTTCTTAGGGAACCGCTTCAGTTTTGACTTTGGTATCAATTCGTAGAAATTTTGCATCTTATAGTATAGTGATCAAAAATGTCTCTGCCTCCGATTATCAATTCTCCTCTATTCAATAGCTCATACTTTAACTCATCTAATGGCTATCTGACACTAACCACAGGCGATCAACGCTATTTGAGACTGGGCGGAGTAGGAACGCTCTCTGCTTTAAATGTGATTGGCAATATGAATTGTGGGTCACTGACTATTAACGGATCCAGTTTAGATCTGTCCGGTCTTGGTTATCTTTCTGGAGTCACTCCTGGTGCTGCCAGCGCAAGCAAAGCGCTTGTTCTTGATTCAAGCAGCAATATTAGTGGTATCAGTAACCTATCAGCTTCAAGTATTACTGGGACTATTCAAACCGCAGCACAGCCAAATATCACGTCTCTTGGGAATTTGACTCTGCCCGCTTCACTAACGATTACAAATGGGACAACACCGATTAGTATAACAAATACTACTTCATCGTCAAGTTTCAACGTTACTATACAAAATTCTGGTGGAGCTCAAGATATTGGTAGCACTACTGCGCATCAAGTAGCAATTAGAACAAATGCAACAAGACGATTAACGATTACTGCTGGAGGAAATGTATCTATTGCAGATACTGCATCTGGTCTGCAACTAGACTTAGGAAGCACGGGAACCGGGCTAAATGTCCCTAACTTAACATTTAGAGGGACTACATTCCCCGATAGTTACTACACTGGAGTCACTCTAGGTGGAGCAGCAGCATCAAAAGCTGTTGTATTGAATTCAACGTTAGATTATTCCGGGCTTCGTGATTTATCCATTACACGAAATTTCATTGCTTCAACATCAATTGCTTCACCTTCTATCACGTGTAATACAATAACTGGAGATAATGGAGCTGGGAGCTCGATCTTGAATCTTAGTTATTCTACATTGAACATTAATGGGCTTACTATGACAGCTGATGCTAATGAACTAAATTACAATGATTTAACAACTCTAGGAACGTTTCAAGCATCAAAATCAATGACACTTGATAGTTCAGGTGTCGGATTGATGCCTTTAGGCACATCAAGCACAAATAATCTGCGTTTCTATGGTGGCACTGCAAATCGTGAAACTATGAACATTTATCGAGTATCTGATACAAATGGATTGGTCATCGCTTCAAGAACTACATCCGCATCAAACAACAAGACGTATCCGTTGTTGAATTTAATATCAACTGATAATCCAAGTTCATTTGTTGGCGGTGTTTCAGCTACAAGTGCCGATTTATTCAATATCAATTGGAACGATAAACCAACGGTTGGTTTCACATCTCAGACACATCGATTTTGCTTTAATGTTGGAAATGGACAGCCCTACAAAAGCGGTTATCCTCATACATACACCCTTGCTACCTCAGCTGATGCTTTTTGTATAAATCCTGCTGGATCATCTCCTACACCATCAAGTGGATGCCTTTACCTTGTTTCAGACACTGTAAATAAAATGTTGTTCAATACTAATACGCCATACTCCAGCTCATTCGGAACTGCTCCTGTTACACTAAGTTCGGGCAATGTCTATATAAAAGCTTCTAACGCACTCAACGATGGATCTGCTAACTACGATATGCCGATCTTCATGGAATCGTCTAATGCATCGCCTATTGGGTTTGGATTACAAATGAACAATGCAACGAGTGCGACCTCCACTAATAGTGCATATTTTGGAACTACTACTGGCAACGATTTGGTTTTGATGACTACAAATACTCGAAGGGTCACAGTATCTTCGGCTGGTAGAGTCGGTATCGGAACTGGATCGCCATCGGCGACTTTGCATGTCTCTGGATCAAACTCATACACGGTTGGCGTTGGCGGAACATCAAATTGTTATCAATACAATGTACAAGGAAACATTTGGAGCAATCTGGGATTAGGCCCAGTCAGTGTTACGGTCTCTGCGATATTCTCATCTTCCATTTTCTGTGTGCAATCCATATACACAAGTTCTGATAGGCGACTCAAGGAGAATATAACACCTATTTCAATCACCTTGGACCACTATGATAAGTTGGAACCAGTCAGTTACAACTGGAAGGGAGAGACCAAAGCAAAACTTGGACTGATTGCGCAGGATGCAATGAAAGTGTGTGGAGAAATGGTCAGCATTATGCCAAATGAAAATATGAAAGAAGAAGGTGACAATGATCTGGAAGGATATCAATATACTTTGGATTACTCTCAACTTGGCGCCTTAAATGCTGCTGCCATCAAACTTCTGATAAAAAAAAAGTGAATGAGTTAGAAAAAAAATACTTGAACAAAGTTCAGTTTAAATAAAGATCCCATCGAGCCAGCCTTTCATTTCCTCTTTGTATTGCTTCATAGCAATCTTTGACATTTTGTGCTTTCTTGGTGGTTTCGGAGCATTGTCTTCAAAATATTCTTTGCCTTTGCGCGCCTCAATAGCTTCACCAAATCTTTGTCGGATACTCTCGTACAGGTTATTTGCATATGAACTTTTGTAGCTGTTGATATCGTCAGTATATACTTTTTTTATACCAGCATTCAGCCCGCGTAATCTCTTCTCTTCTTTTAATTCTTCTTTTGTTTCTTCGTCATCGTCGCTCTCCGCATCATCCGAGTCTTGAAAGAGTTGTCGAGTAATCGAGGGTTCCGCTTCAGCTCGTTGAGCCGCTTTTTTTGTCGCTCGTTTGTCAGTAGGAGATTTATTTGGGGGAGTTACAGTTCGTTTTCGTTTGAGAAGTTTTACTGATTCTTTCATGACTTCTTCAGCAAATTTATCAGCCATTGCTTTACGTCTCCGATTTGAATCCTCTTTTCGAAACTCTTTTTGCTTGTCTAAATATTTCATAACATGGTCATCCACCACTTCTCTTAAAGACTTTTTTCCTTTGATGTATGCTCGGGTATTTACGGCTTTTTGGGCAACGTCATTCACTCCTCTATAGAAATCCTCGGGTCCTTGTTCTTCTGCAGTAGGCTCTTCCATATTCACATCTGTGTCGGTTGATTGAGGGACGTATTTATTCTTCTTTTTACTAGATTTGGGAGTTTCACTTGCTTCACCTTTAATGATTTCAGGAGGACCTTTGGGACCTTTCAGTAGCTTCTTCGTGATTTCATCATACTCGTATTCACGATTCTTAGACATTACTTGCTGAAACAAATTTGCAAGTGAATCAGTGCTTGCATCGTCTAGTGACTCGTGTTGAATGAGTGCCTTAAGCTTCTTGCCTTGAACAAAATCACTCTTCGCCATTGCATTGTAATAGCGATCATATGCTTTTTGCTTTGTCTGATTATCGGAGAAAAAGCCACTCATGATTGATTTCGATTAGGTAGCGTATATTGAAGCTGATTAAAAAAAATCGTTTAATAACAATTACGTTGTGTTTTAACCTTGGACGGGTCCTTGCGAAACCGTGCCCATAGCCGTATCAACACTTGCGACAACTTCACGCAATACGTGGTAATAGATCGTTAGAGCGTAGTTACAGTTGGAAGTACCAGACACGATAATACTCTTACTAGCACCATCTTCACTTGGAAGACGGCGACCAATATCAACAGCTACAAATCGATACAGGGATTCCCATTGACGCTGCGATAGCAAACCAGCCGAAGTGACATCATCAAGGCCACCATCAACACCCGATTTTGACATCTCCTGCAAGAATAAGTCATAACCAAAACTGACAGGATTGTTCCAGATAGGCACGTTGCCCACTGTGACTTGCAAGTTCTTCAATGCAGCAAATGGACTAGTCGTTGCAGGTACCGTCGAGAACGGACTACGGAACGGATTGATCGTATCCGATACAGTAGCACCTGCCGTTGGATTGGTAATAACAGGTTGCATAATCAAACGCTTTGGGTTAGCAATACCATTACTGACCGTCCAAGTGAAGGAAGCGCCTGGCGCAACAGTGAATTTGTTCGTAATTCGCTCGAAGTAGCGGAACGTCTTCTTCTGAGCCAACGCATGGTCAGCGCTTGGATTAGGCGAATATGTTGGAACGAGAAGACGCGAGAACGATTGCGATGGAGTGATGCCAGTTCCAGCGGTCGGAGTACCATTAACGTCGGCTGTAATCGTCAGAGTTACCGCAGATGCTGGTAGTGCAAGGCCACCCGCCAAAGCCGTTGTCGTTGCACCACTGCTCAGGTTCCAAAGTACTGGGCACGTGTTTCCGAAGTTCATGTTGTTGCTCAAACTTGCAATAGTAGCAGGCGCAACAACGCCAGCAGTACCAGTCGTAACCAAAGTAGTTGATGAGCTGTTGTAGTTGAGGTAAATGAAACCGCGCGTATTTTTTTGCATTGGGCATTTCTTGAAGTAGTCACAAATATCCCGCAATTTGATGCAAGCCAAATAATGCGCAACGTAAAATGGCGAACCAGCAGCAACGGCGCCAGCAGGAGCCACATAGACTTGAGGTTTCGACACGGCTTGAAGATTTGCACTGCCTCCCATCACATCGAATGCAAGCTTCGAGCTTTGTTGATCAAGAGCGGTAAAAAGCGATCGTTCAGCGGCTCCACGGTTCGAGTAGGTGTTAGCCAATCCAAACTCACCGATGCTATTTGTAGCTGTCATAAAGGACGAAGTGGCCAAGTTATCAAGCGATTGCGCTGCTCTGCTTGACCCTTGAATCGTTGGAGTAGAATATTCATCCAATACAAAGTTGCTTGTTGGACCATGTTTGACGTAAGTATTATAATCCGTTTCAGTGATAGCCTTGAACGTTGTATTCACATTCTCATGAACCTGATTCGTTTGAACAGTCGTTCCATCAATGACAACCTGAACACTATCAATGAACTGCCACGCGCCGGCCTTTGGTACCAATTGGTCAATAGTACAGGCCGCAGTCGAAGTGACCGAACCGGCACCACCATTAAGAATTTGAAGCTTAACCGGCAACTCGATGACCGCTTCTTCCCAATTTACAAATGCGGCTTGCGAAGAAATTGTCGAAAGGTTAAATTGAATTTGTCCGGCGTATTGACCAGTATTAGAGGTGGAATCCTGAATATATGTCCATTTCTTATCACGGAAGAGCGTCTCAGCTGGAGCTGGTTCAACGGAATGTTCGAAAGCAGAAATATCGGAAGCAGAAGACATTGTTTGTGCGATTATATTGATGACGATTATATTATACTTGCCGAAAAAATAAAGCACCATGAGCGAAAAAAGAATTATTAAATTGTCCAGGACGACGGACAACCAACTGATGAAACTCGCCAACTCACTCGGTGTCAAAGTAGATCAAATTGACTTCAAGCAGAAGCTTGATAAAAGCAAAGACTATTGCATCATTAACATGGGGAATCCGATGATCGGTGGCCAGCATTGGATGGCAGTATCAAACAAGCATAAGGCTTACTTTGACCCTCTAGGATTACCGAGACCTCGTGTTATTCCAAAAGATTATTCGTACTGCGAAATCGACATCCAGGATCCACGTTTTGGTCACTGTGGGCAATATTCTGTGCTTTGGCTTTACTATCTACAACACAATCAGTTAGATAAGTTTTTTAAGCTCTTCAAAGATCAGTATGATAATTTTTGATCATTCGTTTCAATATAGCCATGGATCTTACAAACTTGGATTACAGAATAATCGACGAATACGATACTAACGATGGGTTCTTTGTAAAAGTATTCGGCCAGGGAGAAACCTTCTGGTGCCGTTTCATATCATATGATCCAAACCGAAATGCGTTTGTTCTAAGGGTCGATCAATTGCTCTGCCGGGAGCATCCATTCAAATATGGGCAACTCATCATGGTCGATGTCGGCTGCTGCGAGTTGTAATCTAAGTATCTCTAGTTCTAATATACAAAGAGACACATAATGAATGTCGAGTATATTGACGAGCAAGAGCCAGAGCCAATTTGCATTGATGAGGGCTACTACTCACTACCAACTCCAAAGCCCAAAGTAATTGTTGAGTCACGAATTACCCTGGATGACTTCAATCGCATCACCAAGAATACTTCTCCAGCCAAGGTTTATATCGTGGAAATACCAAGTCTTGCGCAGTTGCGCGCGAAATATCAGTGAGGATCATAATTTTTTTATGATGTCGTCGTACTACAATCTATGAACCCGTCACATTAGCGGATGATGATTCATGTTATATGTCTCGAGGATGTCCATAAAAGTCTTGCCTCACACGAAACAATAAACGAAACATGGTTTGGTTCATCTAATATCAATAGGAGATGGATTTTAGATGAAAGTGTGAGTAAAATGAAAATACTCACAAAGCTTTCACTCAGAGTATGTCAATAGATAATATAGTATCTTTATATCAATAGTAAATATTTGTGAGTATGTGAGTATGTGAGTATTGGGATAAATTTACTATATAAAAATAGGGGGGGTAAGGATCCCCCGCAAAAAAAAAGCAAAATATATGGACTGGCTAAAAAAGGGCATTTCAAAATACTCACATACTCACAAATTCAATAGATGTAACATACACGACAGCCCTTCTCATGCTATGTTTTTTTTGGTAAAAATCTGTGAGTTTTAATCAAAATACTCACGCAGTATTCACATCTAGAGTCACTGTGCAATGTCACAATAGAATCCGGTCCATACCGGTACAAAACCGGTTTTCCACTGCGGTGGTTTCACTGATGGATTCATGGCAGCATCTCATGAATCCATGATCATTTTGTCCAATCAGATCATGAATCCATGGCGGCATCTCATGAATTCATGGTGGTTTCACAAAATGTAGCAGTAGACTCGCATGAATCCATGGCAGTGCTTCCACTGCGCTCATTCTCCAATCCACGATGTCGCATCAACTGCCGCCAGCGATCCTCCGCTCCAACCCCAGCCGAGCCCCACTGCATCAGTGTGTGATGTGTGTGCGCTCAAACGCGGCCACTATCAACACGGTTCGCTCCGAGTTTGGCCCAGTGTTGTGCCACCGCCATCGCGCCAGGAACGATCCGCTTCCCGTTGGATGGGCCTACATTACCGAGACGGAGCTCTCGCTACTCAACCTCTTGCGCCAGCACAATTGGACCGATGGCGTATTTCCCGAGATGGTGGCGAGAGCTCGTCACCTTGAAGAGATGGGTCGGCTGACCGACCGATTCCGTGCAGCGATGGCAGTCGAGTCGGTCGGTCCGCCACCACCACCAGCAACAGAGACCGCTCCTGTCTCACCAGGAACCGAGAACGCGGATGATGCGGATGATGGAGGTGATCTCGATGAAGGATATGACACTGACGAGTAAAAGCGCGTAGAGACGCTCATGCATGCATAATCAACAATATCATTGCTTTGAACACGCTGATTTCCTGCGTTCTTTCTCTCGCCGTACGCTAGCGGACGAGTGTCTGGATTATGTTACGTCGTCCGCTCAAGCAGTGCATAAAATGGCATCTAGAGTACCCCTAGACACCCTTAGAGACAGCGATGATGTACTATATAGTACAGTCCTGACTCCCAAAATGGCGTGCACATTCCGCCTATAACCTTGTAAACTTTATACTTTGAACCCAAGCACTTCGTTTCGTGGAATCACACCGAACAATCATCTTTGGATAATGAACATGGGCAGTACACGATTAGGAGGGATGACTTGGATTTCCAAATCATCGTCCATCCTGGTGGGAATCTTGGCAAGTTTTGGCGGGACATTCAAATGCAGCTTAGCGATCCGCATTTGGATGCTCATGTCAATCTCAAATTCTCCATGCACGACATGGCACCTCAACTAACTATCACCCAAAGGCTCAAAATCTGCCAGTACAAGCGCAACAACCCAGGGTCGAGCTGGCGGGAGATATCTGACTGGGCTAAAATCGAGTTCGATCGTTATGTTCCTCCAAGGACTATCGGCAACATCCTTGGTCGCGAGAACGAGCTGGTAGCTGTGCCAGCGACAGCCCACAATCGCAAGCAAGTTATCAGCAGAAGGCTCCTTCAGACCGACGCTCTGTTGCTAGCAAGGGTTGACGTGTATCGCCAGTGGCGTGATGACAAGACTGTGGTGAGCGAGGACATCATCGACCTCGCCAGAAGATTACAAGAACACCATGACGGCACGCTGTTCACCGAAGGGCTTCGCTTTTCAACTGGGTGGCGGATTGGGTTCCAAGCGCGAACAGGTCTGTGGTTCCGAAGGCGACATGGGGAAGCTGCCTCAGTCAGTCCTGAAGCAATATCTGACGGTGTTGCTCGTATTCGAGCTATCATCTCGGAGTATAAGCACTCAGACGTCTACAACATGGACGAAACGGGTCTGTTCTTTGAAGCATGCGGCTCTGGAACTTACTCGACGGAAACGAGCCCATCGGGTGTGAAAAAGAGTAAGAAGCGTCTTACGGTGGTCGTGACGACGAATGCGGACGGCAGTGACACTCGCACACTCCATTTTGTCGGCACTGCTGCAAGTCCGCTGTGTTGTCGTGGTGACAACGTGAACTTCCGTGAGAAGCTCGGTGTTGAATACACCAGCAGCAAGAAAGGATGGATGACCACCCATTGCTACCGGGCGTGGTTGCAACGATTCAATGAAGACATGGTGCGTGAGGGTCGCAAGATCCTGTTGCTCGTCGACAACGTGTCGTCGCACGCCGAACCGACTGCACCGCTCTCAAACATTCGCGTTGAGAAGCTGCCGAAGAACACGACGGCCGTTATCCAGCCAAACGACCAAGGGATCATCAAAAACCTCAAAGACGGGTACCGCCAGAAACGTCGACGTGATGAGATGGACATGTTCGAGCGGGGCGAAGACTATGCGGCGCCCAATCTACTCAAAGCTATGAAGTACAGTGCCGAGGCTGCAAAAGGCATTCGCCCGGAAACAGTGCGAAATTGCTGGTTGCACTCGCGGCTTGTCACCAACAATGATGTCGGCTACCTCATCAGCTGAACGATATTAATCTAAATCAATGTCCTCTCGGAATGTACTGAATCAGATGTCTCCGTCTTGTTTTGATTGACCTGACATCCTCTATGCCATATGGTTGCGCCATTTTGGGAGTCAGGACTGTACGGCAAAGGCGCTGTAGAGGCGCTGTCTCTGGTTACAGTAGCCTGCCAGAAGCCTCGAGCGTCTAACCTCCAGCAGCCAGAAGCCTCAAGGGTCACGCGTCAGGCCTCAAGCGTCAAGCCTTAAGCGTCAAGCCTCAAGCCTCAAGTCTCAATCCTCAAACCGGAAGGGACACTCGACCACCACGTGGTCCAGAAGCAACTGTGCAGCGGTGGTCTCGTCTGGACGCACTCGCACACATGATCACCACGACTCGACCCGACAAGCTGTCGGACAATGGTCAGTGGACTGACGACGGACAACGGACGGACGGATAGACGGACGGCTGGCAACTGACGACTGCAAGCCACAAAGCTGCGAACTGCAAGGCTCACAACGACGTTTCTTCTCGCTATGCTCTATGTCTCTGTCATCCTGTCAGCAGCAGCGACAGAGGCAACACCAGCTGGACACAACGAGTGGCTCCACAGGTGGCTCCACAGGTGGCTCCACAAGTGGCTCGTGAGATGGAGATGGAGGATGGTATGATGATAAACGCAGGATGACATGAAGCGACCAGCAGCACCAGCAGCGCCAACACCAGTGCCAGTACTCTGGACCCCGGACCCCGGACCCCGGACCCCGGACTCATTCCTCATCTTGCTTTGTGCATCCCAAGCAAGCCTCCAGCCACGACGCTCCACCTAGTGCGACCACGACTGCATAGCCCGCAGTACTAGCCAGACTAGCCACACCGGACCCCGGACCCCGGACCCCGGACTCATTCCTCATCTTGCTTTGTGCATCCCAAGCAAGCCTCCAGCCACGACGCTCCACCTAGTGCGTCCTCGACTGCATAGCCAGCAGTACTAGCCAGACTAGCCTCACGCCCACGCCCACGCGCACGTCACGAAAGGACGCACCGAGACAGACCAACAAGCTTCGCAAGCGGCCTCCAGTCCGGTACACTACATCCAACCCAAGCCCAAGCCAGTCTTACCCAACCATCACCATCAACCAAAGCAAAACCCATCCACCATGTTGACCATGACCTCGCTTCTCAAGACGCTCGTCGCTTCGGCGCTGCTCGTGTCGTCCGCCGCTGCCGGACAGTTCCCCGCGCAGCAGCAGCAGCAGCAACAGCAACAACAGCAACAACAGCAGCAGCATAAGCAGCCGCAACAACAATCCCCGTACGTCGTCCCCGGCAACCTCGTCGTCATCCAAACCGACGCGTTCGAAGACGGCAAGGTGACCGAGACGACGATCAAGCTGGCCGACGGTCACGTGGGCCGCAACCCTGGCGTGGACGTCAAGGTGACGATCCCGGGCGTGACGTGCGAGCGCGACACGTTCTCGTTCCCGGCCAACTGCGCCGCGACGACGAGCTTCAAGGTCAAGTGCAAGCCCGACGGGTGCCTGCAGAAGGGCGCCGACGGCAGCGTCGTGCCGGTCGCCGCGACGCTCGCCTACAAGATGCTGCCGGGGAACAACCAGAACAACAACCAAAACACGAACGTGGCGCCACGACCGACCGAGACGCAGACGCTGCAGCGTAAGCAGCGCGTGTGTGGCACGTGCCAGGGCGAAGGCGACCCGCACATCAAGAACCTGGACGGCGCCAAGTTCGACTTCCAGACGCCCGGCGTGTTCACGTACTTTGCGTCGGGTCCGTTCAAGGTCGAGACGTACCAGGACCGCTGCGGTCTGCGCCTGAACCTGGGCGACCGCACGCCGAGCTGCTACAAGGGCGCGGCCGTGGCGTTCGGCAGCGCGGCCATCGTGCGTCTCTTTCTCGAGAACGGCAAGATCGTCGTCGCCACGGACGCCGGCAGCAACAATGGCAATGGCAATGGCTACAAGCAGTGGCTCGACGTGCAGAAGCTGCAGGGCAACACGGACGGCTACCGCGTGTTCCTCAAGGCCGACACGGCGACGTACGTCGATGTGACGGCGGCCACGTGGCAGGGCGACGCGTACGTGAACGTGGCGCTGCAGGTGTCGCCGCTGTTCCGTCGCGCCGGCGCCGTCAAGGGTCTCATGGGCAACTGGGACGGCGTGCAGCAACGCGAAGAGAGCGACCCGGCGAGCCTGGCCAAGGCGTGGCAGCTCGACCTCGCCAACAACCTCTTCACGTGCAATGGCGCGGCGGCGTGTGGGGCCATGGTGTCGCCCGTGGGTCCGTCGGACGCGGAGGCGGCGTCTGTCGCGGCGTCCAAGGGTCTGTTGGCGCAGGGCTTCACGCCGTACGTCGTGACGCAGAAGCGCGCGTTCCAGCCAGTCATCACGCCGATCAAGAAGCTGCGCATGCGTCGCGCGCAGGCCTCGGCCGGAGCCGAGGGCCAGGCCGAGACGCAGACCCAGGCCCAGACCCAGACTCAGCAGGCGGACGTCACGCCGCGCGCGCAGCAGCTCTGTCGCCAGGTGATCACGAGCATCCCGCACTGCGCGCAGTACGTGGCGGACGTGTCGTACTTTGTGGACTCGTACTGCGTGGGCGACGCGTCGCTGCTGCAGGATCTGTCGGTGGTGGACAGCGCCAAGCTGGCGTACCTGCGCGAGTGCCGTCGCGGTCTGGACTCGCGCATCGAGGCGAACGTGACGGCGGAGCTGCCGACGCTGCTGCAGCACCGCGGCGCGTTGTCGTTCGGCGACTTGTCGACGTGCGCGAGTGGCTGCAGCGGCGCGGGCGAGTGTCTCGCGGCGGGCTGCAAGTGCAACGCGGGCGTCACGGGCTTTGCGTGCGACCTCAAGATCTAAGAGCGGTGATCGGAGGCGCGAGTCCTGCGGTCGCTTGCTCACCGTGTGTGGGTTCGATCGATGATGCATTGCAATTCGTGTGTTGATTGATGCGTGTGTGGCAGTGTGGACGTGAGTAGCAGTGTGGCAGTGTTGGTCACTCTGCGTCTTGAATTCAGTTTCATTTGATCTCCATCGATTTCATTGTGGTGTTTGTTTGTTTGATTGATTGATTGTTTTGATCTTGTGTGGAGAAAGGTTGGTGTCGATGTTGTTGCCGTTGGGTGCATCCAATAGTTGGATCAGCGTCGATGCGAGTGGTCTACAGTGGAGTCGCATCGATGGTGGCCACAGTAGCATCGACCGCAGCAGCAGTCAAGTTTAAAGTTTCAAGTTTGGCGTTTGGAGTTTGGCGTTTGGCGTTTGGCGTTTGGCGTTTGGCGTTTGGCGTTTGGCGTTTGGCGTTTGGCGTTTGGCGTTTGGCGTTTGGCGTTTGGCGTTTGGCGTTTGGACTTTGGAGTGTTGAGTGTTGAGTTGGGAGTGTTGAGCTGATGTTGAAGTGCGCCGAGTCAAGGGCAAGAGTTCGAGACCAAGAACAGGCCACTTGAGGTCCGATCGATGTGACACAGACAGGCGTCTGCAGGTCTCAGTTCTGCAGGTCTCAGTTCTGCAGGTCTCAGTTCTGCAGGTCTCGTGAACAGTACACGCCATCGGCCGTGCACAACGGCGGACTCGGGTGGATGGGTGTGGCTGATGGCTGCTAGAAGATATTCGTTCGTTCAAAGTGAAGTCTATTAAGCGCAACTAGTGTACTAGCTAGAAGACATTGAGTATGCGTGATCGATCAGCCCGTCATGCGGCCGAGTAAATCACGCGATCTCGTGACCATGCCATGAGCAGCTAGCTGACTGGGACCGGCTGATCAAGCTGTTGGCCAATTCAGTCGAGTCGCAATCACCGTGCGCCAAAGTCGCCGACGAGGACGATGCTCGCGTCCGACTGCAGGCTTTAGCTGTCGTGGGTGGACCGTCGAAGGGACCTCTGCTGGTCCTCTGCTGCTGGTGGTCCTGTGCTGTCGTGATGCCTTCGAAAGGGCTCTTCACACTTCACACGGCAGATTCGCAGCGTATGCACGCTATGGCTCGCTGCTTCAACTGTGCGTTTGCACGTCGCATCGTGGCAGCGTACACTACTTCAAGTGGAGCGATCGCGCTCGGTCTATTCATGTTATGTGCCTGTTCATCTTTTGGTTGTGCCGTTCCAATTTAGTCGTGGTCGCCATCGCTCCTACTTTTCTCTCTCTCTACCGGACCAGATCGTGCGTCCTGGATGCCGTGGATGTATATGCAGAGCATGGGATGGGATAGGATAGGATCGGATAGGATAGGATAGTCCATTCGAGCGGCACTCGCTTCGGGTCGTGTCGATGGCACTGACATGGTCATCTTCTCGGCTTCGTCTCTTTCGCCTCGCCTCGCTTCTACGTGGTGCCTCTGGACGTGTGGACGGCGCACTGAGTTGTGCGTGGCCTCGGCTCTGGACGGCGGTACAGTACTGTACTGCAAAGGCGATGTAGAGGCGCTGTCTCTGGTTACAGTCGCCTGCCAGAAGCCTCGATCGAGCGTCTAACCTCCAGCAGCCTGAAGCATCAAAGCGTCAAGCGTCAAGCGTCAGGCCTGAAGCGTCAAGCGCCAAGCCTCAAACCGGAAGGGACACTCGACCACCACGTGGTCCAGAAGCAACTGTTGTTCAGCGGTGGTCTCGTCTGGACGCACTCGCACACATGATCACCACGACTCGACCCGACAAGCTGTCGGACAATGGTCAGTGGACTGACGACGGACAACGGACGGACGGACGGACGGACGGACGGCTGGCAACTGACGACTGCAAGCCACAAAGCTGCGAACTGCAAGGCTCACAGCGACGTTTCTTCTCGCTATGCTCTATAACTCTGTCATCCTGTCGGCAACAGCGACAGAGGCAACACCAGCTGGACACAACGAGTGGCTCCACTGGTGGCTCCACAGGTGGCTCGTGAGATGGAGATGGAGGATGGTATGATGATAAACGCAGGATGGCATGAAGCGACCAGCAGCACCAGCAGCAGCGATCAGTGCCAGCAGCAGCGCCAACACCAGTGCCAGTACTCTGGACCCCGGACCCCAGGGCCCCAGGGCCCCGGACCCCGGACTCATTCCTCATCTTGCTTTGTGCATCCCAAGCAAGCCTCCAGCCACGACGCTCCACCTAGTGCGACCACGACTGCATAACCCGCAGTACTAGCCAGACTAGCCTCACGCCCACGCCCACGCGCACGCCACGAAAGGACGCACCGAGACAGACCAACAAGCTTCGCAAGCGGCCTCCAGTCCGGTACACTACATCCAACCCAAGCCCAAGCCAGTCTTACCCAACCATCACCATCAACCAAAGCAAAACCCATCCACCATGTTGACCATGACCTCGCTTCTCAAGACGCTCGTCGCTTCGGCGCTGCTCGTGTCGTCCGCCGCTGCCGGACAGTTCCCCGCGCAGCAGCAGCAACAGCAGCAGCCGCAACAACAGCAGCAGCATAAGCAGCCGCAACAACAATCCCCGTACGTCGTCCCCGGCAACCTCGTCGTCATCCAAACCGACGCGTTCGAAGACGGCAAGGTGACCGAGACGACGATCAAGCTGGCCGACGGTCACGTGGGCCGCAACCCTGGCGTGGACGTCAAGGTGACGATCCCGGGCGTGACGTGCGAGCGCGACACGTTCTCGTTCCCGGCCAACTGCGCCGCGACGACGAGCTTCAAGGTCAAGTGCAAGCCCGACGGGTGCCTGCAGAAGGGCGCCGACGGCAGCGTCGTGCCGGTCGCCGCGACGCTCGCCTACAAGATGCTGCCGGGGAACAACCAGAACAACAACCAAAACACGAACGTGGCGCCACGACCGACCGAGACACAGACGCTGCAGCGTAAGCAGCGCGTGTGCGGCACGTGCCAGGGCGAAGGCGACCCGCACATCAAGAACCTGGACGGCGCCAAGTTCGACTTCCAGACGCCCGGCGTGTTCACGTACTTTGCGTCGGGTCCGTTCAAGGTCGAGACGTACCAGGACCGCTGCGGTCTGCGCCTGAACCTGGGCGACCGCACGCCGAGCTGCTACAAGGGCGCGGCCGTGGCGTTCGGCAGCGCGGCCATCGTGCGTCTCTTTCTCGAGAACGGCAAGATCGTCGTCGCCACGGACGCCGGCAGCAACAGCGGCAATGGCAATGGCTACCAGCAGTGGCTCGACGTGCAGAAGCTGCAGGGCAACACGGATGGCTACCGCGTGTTCCTCAAGGCCGACACGGCGACGTACGTCGATGTGACGGCGGCCACGTGGCAGGGCGACGCGTACGTGAACGTGGCGCTGCAGGTGTCGCCGCTGTTCCGTCGTGCCGGCGCCGTCAAGGGTCTCATGGGCAACTGGGACGGCGTGCAGCAACGCGAAGAGAGCGACCCGGCGAGCCTGGCCAAGGCGTGGCAGCTCGACCTCACCAACAACCTCTTCACGTGCAATGGCGCGGCGGCGTGTGGGGCCATGGTGTCGCCCGTGGGTCCGTCGGACGCGGAGGCGGCGTCTGTCGCGGCGTCCAAGGGTCTGTTGGCGCAGGGCTTCACGCCGTACGTCGTGACGCAGAAGCGTGCGTTCCAGCCAGTCATCACGCCGATCAAGAAGCTGCGCATGCGTCGCGCGCAGGCCTCGGCCGGAGCCGAGGGCCAAGCCGAGACGCAGACCCAGGCCCAGACCCAGACTCGGCAGGTGGACGTCACGCCGCGCGCGCAGCAGCTCTGTCGCCAGGTGATCACGAGCATCCCGCACTGCGCGCAGTACGTGGCGGACGTGTCGTACTTTGTGGACTCGTACTGCGTGGGCGACGCGTCGCTGCTGCAGGATCTGTCGGTGGTGGACAGCGCCAAGCTGGCGTACCTGCGCGAGTGCCGTCGCGGTCTGGACTCGCGCATCGAGGCGAACGTGACGGCGGAGCTGCCGACGCTGCTGCAGCACCGCGGCGCGTTGTCGTTCGGCGACTTGTCGACGTGCGCGAGTGGCTGCAGCGGCGCGGGCGAGTGTCTCGCGGCGGGCTGCAAGTGCAACGCGGGCGTCACGGGCTTTGCGTGCGACCTCAAGATCTAAGAGCGGTGATCGGAGGCGCGAGTCCTGCGGTCGCTTGCTCACCGTGTGTGGGTTCGATCGATGATGCATTGCAATTCGTGTGTTGATTGATGCGTGTGTGGCAGTGTGGACGTGAGTAGCAGTGTGGCAGTGTTGGTCACTCTGCGTCTTGAATTCAGTTTCATTTGATCTCCATCGATTTCATTGTGCTGTTTGTTTGTTTGTTTGATTGATTGATTGATTGTTTTGATCTTTTATGGAGGAAGGTTGGTGTCGATGTTGTTACCGTTGGGTGCATCCAGTAGTTGGATCAGCGTCGATGCGAGTGGTCTACAGTGGAGTCGCATCGATGGTGGCCACAGCAGCATCGACCGCAGCAGCAGTCAAGTTTAAAGTTTCAAGTTTGGCGTTTGGAGTTTGGCGTTTGGCGTTTGGCGTTTGGCGTTTGGCGTTTGGCGTTTGGCGTTTGGCGTTTGGCGTTTGGCGTTTGGCGTTTGGCGTTTGGCGTTTGGACTTTGGAGTGTTGAGTGTTGAGTTGGGAGTGTTGAGCTGATGTTGAGGTGCGCCGAGTCAAGGGCAAGAGTTCGAGACCAAGAACAGGCCACTTGAGGTCCGATCGATGTGACACAGACAGGCGTCTGCAGGTCTCAGTTCTGCAGGTCTCAGTTCTGCAGGTCTCAGTTCTGCAGGTCTCGTGAACAGTACACGCCATCGGCCGTGCACAACGGCGGACTCGGGTGGATGGGTGTGGCTGATGGCTGCTAGAAGATATTCGTTCGTTCAAAGTGAAGTCTATTAAGCGCAACTAGTGTACTAGCTAGAAGACATTGAGTATGCGTGATCGATCAGCCCGTCATGCGGCCGAGTAAATCACGCGATCTCGTGACCATGCCATGAGCAGCTAGCTGACTGGGACCGGCTGATCAAGCTGTTGGCCAATTCAGTCGAGTCGCAATCACCGTGCGCCAAAGTCGCCGACGAGGACGATGCTCGCGTCCGACTGCAGGCTTTAGCTGTCGTGGGTGGACCGTCGAAGGGACCTCTGCTGGTCCTCTGCTGCTGGTGGTCCTGTGCTGTCGTGATGCCTTCGAAAGGGCTCTTCACACTTCACACGGCAGATTCGCAGCGTATGCACGCTATGGCTCGCTGCTTCAACTGTGCGTTTGCACGTCGCATCGTGGCAGCGTACACTACTTCAAGTGGAGCGATCGCGCTCGGTCTATTCATGTTATGTGCCTGTTCATCTTTTGGTTGTGCCGTTCCAATTTAGTCGTGGTCGCCATCGCTCCTACTTTTCTCTCTCTCTACCGGACCAGATCGTGCGTCCTGGATGCCGTGGATGTATATGCAGAGCATGGGATGGGATAGGATAGGATCGGATAGGATAGGATAGTCCATTCGAGCGGCACTCGCTTCGGGTCGTGTCGATGGCACTGTCATGGTCATCTTCTCGGCTTCGTCTCTTTCGCCTCGCCTCGCCTCGCTTCTACGTGGTGCCTCTGGACGTGTGGACGGCGCAGTGAGTTGTGCGTGGCCTCGGCTCTGGACGGCGGTACAGTACTGTACTGCAAAGGCGCTGTAGAGGCGCTGTCTCTGGTTACAGTAGCCTGCCAGAAGCCTCGATCGAGCGTCTAACCTCCAGCAGCCTGAAGCATCAAAGCGTCAAGCGTCAAGCGTCAGGCCTGACGCGTCAAGCGCCAAGCCTCAAACCGGAAGGGACACTCGACCACCACGTGGTCCAGAAGCAACTGTTGTTCAGCGGTGGTCTCGTCTGGACGCACTCGCACACATGATCACCACGACTCGACCCGACAAGCTGTCGGACAATGGTCAGTGGACTGACGACGGACAACGGACGGACGGACGGACGGACGGACGGCTGGCAACTGACGACTGCAAGCCACAAAGCTGCGAACTGCAAGGCTCACAGCGACGTTTCTTCTCGCTATGCTCTATGACTCTGTCATCCTGTCGGCAACTGCGACAGAGGCAACACCAGCTGGACACAACGAGTGGCTCCACAGGTGGCTCCACAGGTGGCTCCACAAGTGGCTCGTGAGATGGAGATGGAGGATGGTATGATGATAAACGCAGGATGGCATGAAGCGACCAGCAGCAGCACCACCAGCAGCAGCGCCAGCAGCGTCAACACCAGTGCCAGTGCTCTGGACCCCGGACCCCGGACCCCAGACCACCGACCCTAGGACCACCGACCCTAGGACCCCGGACCACGGCAGCCGTCCCCCAGATCCAGGACTGGACTCTGGACTCGAGACGCTCGAAGCCAGCCTCCAAGCCTCGAGGACAAACCAACCCACGACTCATTCCTCTTCTTGCTTTGTGCATCCCAAGCAAGCCTCCAGCCACGACGCTCCACCTAGTGCGTCCTCGACTGCATAGCCAGCAGTACTAGCCAGTCTAGCCACACGCCCACGCCCACGCGCACGTCACGAAAGAACGCACCGAGACAGACCAACAAGCTTCACAAGCGGCCACCAGTCCGGTACACTACATCCAACCCAAGCCCAAGCCAGTCTTACCCAACCATCACCATCAACCAAAGCAAAACCCATCCACCATGTTGACCATGACCTCGCTTCTCAAGACGCTCGCCGCTTCGGCGCTGCTCGTGTCGTCCGCCGCTGCTGGACAGTTCCCCGCGCAGCAGCAGCAGCAGCAACAGCAACAACAGCAACAACAGCAGCAGCATAAGCAGCCGCAACAACAATCCCCGTACGTCGTCCCCGGCAACCTCGTCGTCATCCAAACCGACGCGTTCGAAGACGGCAAGGTGACCGAGACGACGATCAAGCTGGCTGACGGTCACGTGGGCCGCAACCCTGGCGTGGACGTCAAGGTGACGATCCCGGGCGTGACGTGCGAGCGCGACACGTTCTCGTTCCCGGCCAACTGCGCCGCGACGACGAGCTTCAAGGTCAAGTGCAAGCCCGACGGGTGCCTGCAGAAGGGCGCCGACGGCAGCGTCGTGCCGGTCGCCGCGACGCTCGCCTACAAGATGCTGCCGGGAAACAACCAGAACAACAACCAAAACACGAACGTGGCGCCGCGACCGACCGAGACGCAGACGCTGCAGCGTAAGCAGCGCGTGTGCGGCACGTGCCAGGGCGAAGGCGACCCGCACATCAAGAACCTGGACGGCGCCAAGTTCGACTTCCAGACGCCCGGCGTGTTCACGTACTTTTCGTCGGGTCCGTTCAAGGTCGAGACGTACCAGGACCGCTGCGGTCTGCGCCTGAACCTGGGCGACCGCACGCCGAGCTGCTACAAGGGCGCGGCCGTGGCGTTCGGCAGCGCGGCTGTCGTGCGTCTCTTTCTCGAGAACGGCAAGATCGTCGTCGCCACGGACGCCGGCAGCAACAACGGCAATGGCAATGGCTACCAGCAGTGGCTCGACGTGCAGAAGCTGCAGGGCAACACGGATGGCTACCGCGTGTTCCTCAAGGCCGACACGGCGACGTACGTCGATGTGACGGCGGCCACGTGGCAGGGCGACGCGTACGTGAACGTGGCGCTGCAGGTGTCGCCGCTGTTCCGTCGTGCCGGCGCCGTCAAGGGTCTCATGGGCAACTGGGACGGCGTGCAGCAACGCGAAGAGAGCGACCCGGCGAGCCTGGCCAAGGCGTGGCAGCTCGACCTCACCAACAACCTCTTCACGTGCAATGGCGCGGCGGCGTGTGGGGCCATGGTGTCGCCCGTGGGTCCGTCGGACGCGGAGGCGGCGTCTGTCGCGGCGTCCAAGGGTCTGTTGGCGCAGGGCTTCACGCCGTACGTCGTGACGCAGAAGCGTGCGTTCCAGCCAGTCATCACGCCGATCAAGAAGCTGCGCATGCGTCGCGCGCAGGCCTCGGCCGGAGCCGAGGGCCAAGCCGAGACGCAGACCCAGGCCCAGACCCAGACTCGGCAGGTGGACGTCACGCCGCGCGCGCAGCAGCTCTGTCGCCAGGTGATCACGAGCATCCCGCACTGCGCGCAGTATGTGGCGGACGTGTCGTACTTTGTGGACTCGTACTGCGTGGGCGACGCGTCACTGCTGCAGGATCTGTCGGTGGTGGACAGCGCCAAGCTGGCGTACCTGCGCGAGTGCCGTCGCGGTCTGGACTCGCGCATCGAGGCGAACGTGACGGCGGAGCTGCCGACGCTGCTGCAGCACCGCGGCGCGTTGTCGTTCGGCGACTTGTCGACGTGCGCGAGTGGCTGCAGCGGCGCGGGCGAGTGTCTCGCGGCGGGCTGCAAGTGTAACGCGGGCGTCACGGGCTTTGCGTGCGACCTCAAGATCTAAGAGCTGAGATCGGAGGCGCGAGTCTTGCGGTCGCTTGCTCACCGTGTGTGGGTTCGATCGATGATGCATTGCAATTCGTGTGTTGATTGATGCGTGTGTGACAGTGTGGACGTGAGTGGCAGTGTGGACGTGTTGGTCACTGTGCGTCTTGAATTCAGTTTCATTTGATCTCAATCGATTTCATTGTGCTGTTTGTTTGTTTGTGCTGTTTGTTTGTTTGTGTGTTTATCTTTTGTGGAGGAAGGTTGGTGTCGATGTTGTTGCCGTTGGGTGGATCCAATAGTTGGATCGGCGTCGATGCGAGTGGTCTACAGTGGAGTCGCATCGATGGTGGCCACAGCAGCATCGACCGCAGCAGCAGTCAAGTTTCAAGTTTGGAGTGTTAGCGAGCGACCCCCGACCTCTCGGCTGCGTGCGCTCCGGTAACGCCAGACGAGATCATCTCGGCGATCCGGCGGTGCCCGAGGGGCAAAGCCTGCGGCCCCGATGGCATCGGCAACGACTGGTACCACGACATGGAAGACTTGCTCGCACCGATCCTCGCGCAACTCTTCACTCAGTGGCTGACAAGCACAACTTTGCCACGCAGCTTCACGACGGCTACGGTCTTCTGTCTGCCGAAGACGGGGTGCCCACGCTCCGGTCTCGACTATCGCCCGATTTCACTTCTCAACACGGATTACAAGCTCTTCTCAAGCGTCCTCCTCTGCAGGATCAAAGGCCACATGGCCCGGATGGTGAGTCCTACCCAGTTTGGTTTTGTACCTGGCCGACAAGTACACGATGCGCTCGACGTCTGGTCAGCTTCACAGACCTGCGCACGATCTGCAGATTTCCCCCAGACGGCGATGGCGGTCCTTCTTGATTTCTCGAAAGCGTACGACTCGTTGGACCGCCAATTTCTCTCGCACGCGCTTTTACGTCATGGATTCCCGGCTCAGCTCGTCCACACCATCGCTCGCCTTCACCTGGGCACAACCGCGCGGTACGCTGTCGACGGTGATATCTCCAGGACGGAGAAGGTAGACTGTGGTATCAGGCAAGGGTGTCCCCTGGCGCCAACCCTCTTCATCCTCGCTGCGGATGTGCTCTACGATCTACTGGAGGCTGATGAGCGACTTTCAGGCGTGCCACTCGACGACACCCATCAGGTTACCCTGGTAGGTTACGCCGATGACACGACTGTGTACCTCCGCTCGCCGTCGGAGGCGGCGGCATTGAACGACAACCTGTCAACCTTTGCCGCAGTTTCAGGACTCACGGTCAATCCCGCAAAGAGCACAGCCGTCTTCCTCCGCCACCAAGCCCCAGATCAGCCTGTCTGGCATATGCCGTTCCCGATCGCCGCGGAGACGCAGCAAGTGCGCTACCTCGGAAGACAGATCTCAACGGCGCCTGTCTCCGACGAGATCTGGCTGGCGACGATTGAACACATCCGGGCACGGTTGCATCTCGCTTCTACTAAGACGACCAACATCCTCCAGCGGATCCAAGTTGCCTCGGCGATTATCCTTCCCAAGCTGAACTACACAGCACGCCATGATTGGCCTTCGGCTGGTCAACTCCGGCGGCTGCAACGGTTCGTGCACCAGTACGTCTGGTTTGACTCGCTCGCGGTACAACGCTCCGACCGGCGGGCCTGGCTCGATGCGGACCTAGCGTCCGCGCCTCACGGTGCCGGGGGACTGCAGATCCCGAACGTTCGTGACGAGTTTCTGCTCCTTAGTGCCCGCACTGTTCGGCACTGGACATCGGTATGCGACCCGCTCCTAGCTGCGGCTAGAGCAGTGCTGCTGGCATCTCCGGGGCGCACACAGCCACCTGGACCCGCCGCGGGTCGCAGCCTCAACCCCCGGTTATCCCTCCGTTCAAGCATCGGCAGCTCGGGGTTGGCTGTTCTGTCGACTGCGGCTGTCGTGCCTCGTACAGACGCCGAGCGGACAGCCCTCCTCGCGACACTCCACAGTGCCGGTCGAGCGCCTCTGAGCGCTGGTCACTGGGACGATGGCTGGTACGTCAGAGATTTTTCGCGACTCAGACCGAACCTCGACGAGATTCGACGCATTCAGCATGTCCGCCACGGACGTGTGAATGTTCCAGCACTGCTTGCCTCGCCGGCACTAGCCCCTGGCCTCCTATTGCACGAGACCGGCCGATCACTCAAGTCAGCAGACCTGGGGCACATCGCCGACGACACGACCCCGCTCAAGGACATCGTCCAACTAGAACGACTGGCCCCGTCGGTCCTCCGATTTCGCCTCCGTGATGCCGACTATCCATACCTCGCCGTGAACGGATTCCGTCTTCTCTGTGACACGCTCATCATCTGCTATCCGGACATCCTTCGCGCTGACCTCGACGAACACCGCGTCGTCGAACTCGGCAAATCGACTGACACATGGTCCGTCGACCAGTCACCGCACGGCCCCCGCCTCACTCGAGTCACGCACGATGGGAACAGGACTGATCTCGGTGTGGTCGTATCCCACCGCCACGCAGAACGGCTCGCTCGGGCAAGCTCCGGCCGTCCTCGGCTCAGGCTTGCACCTCACCCATTCGTCTCACCGGTCGTCCCCCTCTGGGGCACACTCGCATGCTTCTCGACCCGGCGGCTCCGGAGTCGAATCTCGGCGCCCCGACTTCAGCGTGCCATCGCGAATTTGGAGCTGCGCCGCGTTGGGAGTGCTGCCGACTCACCGGCTCTGGAGGCGGCGCTGGCCACCGTCCAATGGAGTGAGATCCACTCTCTTCCGCACAGCTCCAGCCGACAACGCCTCGCCTTCTACCGCACTAAACTCGGCGCTCTTTCGGGTTGGTGTCGCAAGGAATCACGGCGTGGGTGCCCCAGCTGCCCATCCGTTGGGTCTGCCGGGGGCTGCACCTCCCACATCATCTGGGAGTGCCCACATGCACAAGCGCTCTGGACCCAGGTCTTTCTGGCTTGGCAGACGCTCGGCCTGTGGACCACCGAAGGCTCCCGCCCGTCGACTTCGTTTCTGGAGGCAGTGTTTAGCCTCCAATTGCCGCGCACGCCGCCTCGTGTCTGGGCGATGAATCCTCTCTCTCGGCTACCGACCGGCAAGGCAGCCCTGGAGGACCCGTACCCAGTCATGCAGGTAATGTGGCAGCAACACGTACTCGAAACCATCGTAGCAATTATCGCATGGCGTCGAGCGTCAGATGATCCCGACTACCCGTGGAGCAAGAAACGAGCTCATGCCCACCATGCAGCTCTGTGCCGTCAGGTCTTCCAGACGCTGTCGTATCGGCTTGCTGACGACTCTCAGCCCACGCCCGCCTCCCTTCTCGTGGACTCCGTCAAGGTGTACCTTGAAGCCACCGTCATCCCATCACAGTGTTCCACCCCCCCGCCGCACAAACGGGCGGATGCACCCGACGACTGCGCCCCCCACATCCTCTTCTTCGACGGAGGCTCTCGTGGCAACCCTGGCGCAGGCGGATCTGGGGCGTGCATTATCCGCTACGACCAGTCTGACGACATCGGTGCCGTGCTCTGGAGCGCTTCCATGAGCCTCGCGGCCGCCACCACGACGAACAACCAAGCCGAGTATCACGGGCTCCTCACCGCCTGCCTCCGTGCCGCTCAAGACATGGGCACCAGTAACATCGAGGTCGTCGGCGACAGTGCTCTCATCATTCGCCAGATGAGGGCGCATCGCCCGCCCAAGAAACCGCACCTTTTGGTGCTCTACGCTGAAGCCCGCCGATTAGCTGACCTCCTCAACGTCTCTCGGTGGCACCACCACGTTCGAGCCCACAACAGGATGGCGGATGTGCTGGCGAATCTGGCGATGAACACGGCGTCCAGCTCCCAGGTTCGCCACCCGACCTCCCGCCCCGGTCACTCTGCCATTTCGTCGCACCTTCGCGACGACCTTGCTCCTTGGTTGGCACAAGCCGTTGCCGACCAAGTAGAGAATCTCTCCTAGGCGAATCCTCCAGCTATTAAGTACACTAGATGCGCTAATAGACTTCACCTTCAACAACAACAACAAGTTTGGAGTGTTGAGTTTGGAGTTTGGAGTGTTGAGCTGATGTTGAAGTGCGCCGAGTCAAGGGCAAGAGTTCGAGACCAAGAACAGGCCAGTTCAGGTCCGATCGATGTGACGCAGACAGGCGTCTGCACCTCTCAGTTCTGCAGGTCTCAGTTCTCAGTTCTGCAGGTCTCAGTTCTGCAGGTCACGTGAACAGTACACGCCATCGGCCATGCGCAACGGCGGACTCGGGTGGATGGGTGTGGCTGATGGCTGTAGAAGGCATTGAGTATGCGTGAAGGATCAGCCCGTCATGCGACCAAGTTCATGCCACCGAGTAAACCACGCGATCTCGTGACCATGCCATGAGCAGCTAGCTGACTGGGACCGGCTGATCAAGCTGTTGGCCAAGTCAGTCGAGTCGCAATCACCGTGCGCCAAAGTCGCCGGACGATGCTCGCGTCCGACTGCAGGCTTTAGCTGTCGTGGGTGGACCGTCGAAGGGACCTCTGCTGGTCCTCTGCTGCTGGTGGTCCTGTGCTGTCGTGATGCCTTCGAAAGGGCTCTTCACACTTCACACGGCAGATTCGCAGCGTATGCACGCTATGGCTCGCTGCTTCAACTGTGCGTTTGCACGTCGCATCGTGGTGGCGTACACTACTTCAAGTGGAGCGATCGCGCTCGGTCTATTCATGTTATGTGCCTGTTCATCTTTTGGTTGTGCCGTTCCAATTTAGTCGTGGTCGCCATCGCTCCTACTTTTCTCTCTCTCTACCGGACCAGATCGTGCGTCCTGGATGCCGTGGATGTATATGCAGAGCATGGGATGGGATAGGATAGGATCGGATAGGATAGGATAGTCCATTCGAGCGGCACTCGCTTCGGGTCGTGTCGATGGCACTGACATGGTCATCTTCTCGGCTTCGTCTCTTTCGCCTCGCCTCGCTTCTACGTGGTGCCTCTGGACGTGTGGACGGCGCACTGAGTTGTGCGTGGCCTCGGCTCTGGACGGCGGTACAGTACTGTACTGCAAAGGCGCTGTAGAGGCGCTGTCTCTGGTTACAGTAGCCTGCCAGAAGCGCTGTCTCTGGTTACAGTAGCCTGCCAGAAGCCTCGAGCGTCTAACCTCCAGCAGCCTGAAGCATCAAAGCGTCAAGCGTCAGGCCTCAAGCGTCAAGCGTCAAGCCTCAAACCGGAAGGGACACTCGACCACCACGTGGTCCAGAAGCAACTGTTGCTCAGCGGTGGTCTCGTCTGGACGCACTCGCACACATGATCACCACGACTCGGCCCGACAAGCTGTTGGACAATGGACAGTGGACTGACGACGGACGACGGACGGATAGACGGACGGCTGGTAACTGACGACTGCAGGCCGCAAAGCTGCGAACTGCAAGGCTCACAACGACGTTTCTTCTCGCTATGCTCTATGACTCTGTCATCCTGTCAGCAGCAGCGACAGAGGCAACACCAGCTGGACACAACGAGTGGCTCCACAGGTGACTCCACAGGTGGCTCCACAAGTGGCTCGTGAGATGGAGATGGAGGATGGTATGATGATAAACGCAGGATGGCATGAAGCGACCAGCAGCAGCACCACCAGCAGCAGCGCCAGCAGCGTCAACACCAGTGCCAGTGCTCTGGACCCCGGACCCCGGACCCCGGACCCCGGACCACCGACCCTAGGACCACCGACCCTAGGACCCCGGACCACGGCAGCCGTCCCCCAGATCCAGGACTGGACTCTGGACTCGAGACGCTCGAAGCCAGCCTCCAAGCCTCGAGGACAAACCAACCCACGACTCATTCCTCTTCTTGCTTTGTGCATCCCAAGCAAGCCTCCAGCCACGACGCTCCACCTAGTGCGACCACGACTGCATAGCCAGCAGTACTAGCCAGTCTAGCCACACGCCCACGCCCACGCGCACGTCACGAAAGAACGCACCGAGACAGACCAACAAGCTTCACAAGCGGCCACCAGTCCGGTACACTACATCCAACCCAAGCCCAAGCCAGTCTTACCCAACCATCACCATCAACCAAAGCAAAACCCATCCACCATGTTGACGATGACCTCGCTTCTCAAGACGCTCGCCGCTTCGGCGCTGCTCGTGTCGTCCGCCGCTGCCGGACAGTTCCCCGCGCAGCAGCAGCAACAGCAACAGCAACAACAGCAACAACAGCAGCAGCATAAGCAGCCGCAACAACAATCCCCGTACGTCGTCCCCGGCAACCTCGTTGTCATCCAAACCGACGCGTTCGAAGACGGCAAGGTGACCGAGACGACGATCAAGCTGGCCAACGGTCACGTGGGCCGCAACCCTGGCGTGGACGTCAAGGTGACGATCCCGGGCGTGACGTGCGAGCGCGACACGTTCTCGTTCCCGGCCAACTGCGCCGCGACGACGAGCTTCAAGGTCAAGTGCAAGCCCAACGGGTGCCTGCAGAAGGGCGCCGACGGCAGCGTCGTGCCGGTCGCCGCGACGCTCGCCTACAAGATGCTGCCGGGGAACAACCAGAACAACAACCAAAACACGAACGTGGCGCCACGACCGACCGAGACGCAGACGCTGCAGCGTAAGCAGCGCGTGTGCGGCACGTGCCAGGGCGAAGGCGACCCGCACATCAAGAACCTGGACGGCGCCAAGTTCGACTTCCAGACGCCCGGCGTGTTCACGTACTTTTCGTCGGGTCCGTTCAAGGTCGAGACGTACCAGGACCGCTGCGGTCTGCGCCTGAACCTGGGCGACCGCACGCCGAGCTGCTACAAGGGCGCGGCCGTGGCGTTCGGCAGCGCGGCTGTCGTGCGTCTCTTTCTCGAGAACGGCAAGATCGTCGTCGCCACGGACGCCGGCAGCAACAACGGCAATGGCAATGGCTACCAGCAGTGGCTCGACGTGCAGAAGCTGCAGGGCAACACGGATGGCTACCGCGTGTTCCTCAAGGCCGACACGGCGACGTACGTCGATGTGACGGCGGCCACGTGGCAGGGCGACGCGTACGTGAACGTGGCGCTGCAGGTGTCGCCGCTGTTCCGTCGTGCCGGCGCCGTCAAGGGTCTCATGGGCAACTGGGACGGCGTGCAGCAACGCGAAGAGAGCGACCCGGCGAGCCTGGCCAAGGCGTGGCAGCTCGACCTCACCAACAACCTCTTCACGTGCAATGGCGCGGCGGCGTGTGGGGCCATGGTGTCGCCCGTGGGTCCGTCGGACGCGGAGGCGGCGTCTGTCGCGGCGTCCAAGGGTCTGTTGGCGCAGGGCTTCACGCCGTACGTCGTGACGCAGAAGCGTGCGTTCCAGCCAGTCATCACGCCGATCAAGAAGCTGCGCATGCGTCGCGCGCAGGCCTCGGCCGGAGCCGAGGGCCAAGCCGAGACGCAGACCCAGGCCCAGACCCAGACTCGGCAGGTGGACGTCACGCCGCGCGCGCAGCAGCTCTGTCGCCAGGTGATCACGAGCATCCCGCACTGCGCGCAGTATGTGGCGGACGTGTCGTACTTTGTGGACTCGTACTGCGTGGGCGACGCGTCACTGCTGCAGGATCTGTCGGTGGTGGACAGCGCCAAGCTGGCGTACCTGCGCGAGTGCCGTCGCGGTCTGGACTCGCGCATCGAGGCGAACGTGACGGCGGAGCTGCCGACGCTGCTGCAGCACCGCGGCGCGTTGTCGTTCGGCGACTTGTCGACGTGCGCGAGTGGCTGCAGCGGCGCGGGCGAGTGTCTCGCGGCGGGCTGCAAGTGTAACGCGGGCGTCACGGGCTTTGCGTGCGACCTCAAGATCTAAGAGCTGAGATCGGAGGCGCGAGTCTTGCGGTCGCTTGCTCACCGTGTGTGGGTTCGATCGATGATGCATTGCAATTCGTGTGTTGATTGATGCGTGTGTGACAGTGTGGACGTGAGTGGCAGTGTGGACGTGTTGGTCACTGTGCGTCTTGAATTCAGTTTCATTTGATCTCAATCGATCTCATTGTGCTGTTTGTTTGTTTGTTTGTGTGTTTATCTTTTGTGGAGGAAGGTTGGTGTCGATGTTGTTGCCGTTGGGTGGATCCAATAGTTGGATCGGCGTCGATGCGAGTGGTCTACAGTGGAGTCGCATCGATGGTGGCCACAGCAGCATCGACCGCAGCAGCAGTCAAGTTTCAAGTTTGGAGTGTTGAGTTTGGAGTTTGGAGTGTTGAGCTGATGTTGAAGTGCGCCGAGTCAAGGGCAAGAGTTCGAGACCAAGAACAGGCCAGTTCAGGTCCGATCGATGTGACGCAGACAGGCGTCTGCACCTCTCAGTTCTGCAGGTCTCAGTTCTGCAGGTCTCAGTTCTCAGTTCTGCAGGTCTCGTGAACAGTACACGCCATCGGCCATGCACAACGGCGGACTCGGGTGGATGGGTGTGGCTGATGGCTGTAGAAGGCATTGAGTATGCGTGAAGGATCAGCCCGTCATGCGACCAAGTTCATGCCACCGAGTAAACCACGCGATCTCGTGACCATGCCATGAGCAGCTAGCTGACTGGGACCGGCTGATCAAGCTGTTGGCCAAGTCAGTCGAGTCGCAATCACCGTGCGCCAAAGTCGCCGGACGATGCTCGCGTCCGACTGCAGGCTTTAGCTGTCGTGGGTGGACCGTCGAAGGGACCTCTGCTGGTCCTCTGCTGCTGGTGGTCCTGTGCTGTCGTGATGCTTTCGAAAGGGCTCTTCACACTTCACACGGCAGATTCGCAGCGTATGCACGCTATGGCTCGCTGCTTCAACTGTGCGTTTGCACGTCGCATCGTGGTGGCGTACACTACTTCAAGTGGAGCGATCGCGCTCGGTCTATTCATGTTATGTGCCTGTTCATCTTTTGGTTGTGCCGTTCCAATTTAGTCGTGGTCGCCATCGCTCCTACTTTTCTCTCTCTCTACCGGACCAGATCGTGCGTCCTGGATGCCGTGGATGTATATGCAGAGCATGGGATGGGATAGGATAGGATCGGATAGGATAGGATAGTCCATTCGAGCGGCACTCGCTTCGGGTCGTGTCGATGGCACTGACATGGTCATCTTCTCGGCTTCGTCTCTTTCGCCTCGCCTCGCTTCTACGTGGTGCCTCTGGACGTGTGGACGGCGCAGTGAGTTGTGCGTGGCCTCGGCTCTGGACGGCGGTACAGTACTGTACTGCAAAGGCGCTGTAGAGGCGCTGTCTCTGGTTACAGTAGCCTGCCAGAAGCCTCGATCGAGCGTCTAACCTCCAGCAGCCTGAAGCATCAAAGCGTCAAGCGTCAGGCCTCAAGCGTCAAGCGTCAAGCCTCAAACCGGAAGGGACACTCGACCACCACGTGGTCCAGAAGCAACTGTTGCTCAGCGGTGGTCTCGTCTGGACGCACTCGCACACATGATCACCACGACTCGGCCCGACAAGCTGTCGGACAATGGACAGTGGACTGACGACGGACGACGGACGGATAGACGGACGGCTGGTAACTGACGACTGCAGGCCGCAAAGCTGCGAACTGCAAGGCTCACAACGACGTTTCTTCTCGCTATGCTCTATGACTCTGTCATCCTGTCAGCAGCAGCGACAGAGGCAACACCAGCTGGACACAACGAGTGGCTCCACAGGTGACTCCACAGGTGGCTCCACAAGTGGCTCGTGAGATGGAGATGGAGGATGGTATGATGATAAACGCAGGATGGCATGAAGCGACCAGCAGCAGCACCACCAGCAGCAGCGCCAGCAGCGTCAACACCAGTGCCAGTGCTCTGGACCCCGGACCCCGGACCCCGGACCACCGACCCTAGGACCACCGACCCTAGGACCCCGGACCACGGCAGCCGTCCCCCAGATCCAGGACTGGACTCTGGACTCGAGACGCTCGAAGCCAGCCTCCAAGCCTCGAGGACAAACCAACCCACGACTCATTCCTCTTCTTGCTTTGTGCATCCCAAGCAAGCCTCCAGCCACGACGCTCCACCTAGTGCGACCACGACTGCATAGCCAGCAGTACTAGCCAGTCTAGCCACACGCCCACGCCCACGCGCACGTCACGAAAGAACGCACCGAGACAGACCAACAAGCTTCGCAAGCGGCCACCAGTCCGGTACACTACATCCAACCCAAGCCCAAGCCAGTCTTACCCAACCATCACCATCAACCAAAGCAAAACCCATCCACCATGTTGACGATGACCTCGCTTCTCAAGACGCTCGCCGCTTCGGCGCTGCTCGTGTCGTCCGCCGCTGCCGGACAGTTCCCCGCGCAGCAGCAGCAACAGCAACAGCAACAGCAGCAACAACAGCAGCAGCATAAGCAGCCGCAACAACAATCCCCGTACGTCGTCCCCGGCAACCTCGTCGTCATCCAAACCGACGCGTTCGAAGACGGCAAGGTGACCGAGACGACGATCAAGCTGGCCGACGGTCACGTGGGCCGCAACCCTGGCGTGGACGTCAAGGTGACGATCCCGGGCGTGACGTGCGAGCGCGACACGTTCTCGTTCCCGGCCAACTGCGCCGCGACGACGAGCTTCAAGGTCAAGTGCAAGCCCGACGGGTGCCTGCAGAAGGGCGCCGACGGCAGCGTCGTGCCGGTCGCCGCGACGCTCGCCTACAAGATGCTGCCGGGAACAACCAGAACAACAACCAAAACACGAACGTGGCGCCACGACCGACCGAGACGCAGACGCTGCAGCGTAAGCAGCGCGTGTGCGGCACGTGCCAGGGCGAAGGCGACCCGCACATCAAGAACCTGGACGGCGCCAAGTTCGACTTCCAGACGCCCGGCGTGTTCACGTACTTTGCGTCGGGTCCGTTCAAGGTCGAGACGTACCAGGACCGCTGCGGTCTGCGCCTGAACCTGGGCGACCGCACGCCGAGCTGCTACAAGGGCGCGGCCGTGGCGTTCGGCAGCGCGGCTGTCGTGCGTCTCTTTCTCGAGAACGGCAAGATCGTCGTCGCCACGGACGCCGGCAGCAACAACGGCAATGGCAATGGCTACCAGCAGTGGCTCGACGTGCAGAAGCTGCAGGGCAACACGGATGGCTACCGCGTGTTCCTCAAGGCCGACACGGCGACGTACGTCGATGTGACGGCGGCCACGTGGCAGGGCGACGCGTACGTGAACGTGGCGCTGCAGGTGTCGCCGCTGTTCCGTCGCGCCGGCGCCGTCAAGGGTCTCATGGGCAACTGGGACGGCGTGCAGCAACGCGAAGAGAGCGACCCGGCGAGCCTGGCCAAGGCGTGGCAGCTCGACCTCGCCAACAACCTCTTCACATGCAATGGCGCGGCGGCGTGTGGGGCCATGGTGTCGCCCGTGGGTCCGTCGGACGCGGAGGCGGCGTCTGTCGCGGCGTCCAAGGGTCTGTTGGCGCAGGGCTTCACGCCGTACGTCGTGACGCAGAAGCGTGCGTTCCAGCCAGTCATCACGCCGACCAAGAAGCTGCGCATGCGTCGCGCGCAGGCCTCGGCCGGAGCCGAGGGCCAAGCCGAGACGCAGACCCAGGCCCAGACCCAGACTCGGCAGGTGGACGTCACGCCGCGCGCGCAGCAGCTCTGTCGCCAGGTGATCACGAGCATCCCGCACTGCGCGCAGTATGTGGCGGACGTGTCGTACTTTGTGGACTCGTACTGCGTGGGCGACGCGTCACTGCTGCAGGATCTGTCGGTGGTGGACAGCGCCAAGCTGGCGTACCTGCGCGAGTGCCGTCGCGGTCTGGACTCGCGCATCGAGGCGAACGTGACGGCGGAGCTGCCGACGCTGCTGCAGCACCGCGGCGCGTTGTCGTTCGGCGACTTGTCGACGTGCGCGAGTGGCTGCAGCGGCGCGGGCGAGTGTCTCGCGGCGGGCTGCAAGTGTAACGCGGGCGTCACGGGCTTTGCGTGCGACCTCAAGATCTAAGAGCTGAGATCGGAGGCGCGAGTCTTGCGGTCGCTTGCTCACCGTGTGTGGGTTCGATCGATGATGCATTGCAATTCGTGTGTTGATTGATGCGTGTGTGACAGTGTGGACGTGAGTGGCAGTGTGGACGTGTTGGTCACTGTGCGTCTTGAATTCAGTTTCATTTGATCTCAATCGATCTCATTGTGCTGTTTGTTTGTTTGTTTGTTTGTTTATCTTTTGTGGAGGAAGGTTGGTGTCGATGTTGTTGCCGTTGGGTGGATCCAATAGTTGGATCGGCGTCGATGCGAGTGGTCTACAGTGGAGTCGCATCGATGCTGGTCACAGCAGCATCGACCGCAGCAGCAGTCAAGTTTCAAGTTTGGAGTGTTGAGTTTGGAGTTTGGAGTGTTGAGCTGATGTTGAAGTGCGCCGAGTCAAGGGCAAGAGTTCGAGACCAAGAACAGGCCAGTTCAGGTCCGATCGATGTGACGCAGACAGGCGTCTGCACCTCTCAGTTCTGCAGGTCTCAGTTCTGCAGGTCTCAGTTCTGCAGGTCTCAGTTCTGCAGGTCACGTGAACAGTACACGCCATCGGCCATGCACAACGGCGGACTCGGGTGGATGGGTGTGGCTGATGGCTGTAGAAGGCATTGAGTATGCGTGAAGGATCAGCCCGTCATGCGACCAAGTTCATGCCACCGAGTAAACCACGCGATCTCGTGACCATGCCATGAGCAGCTAGCTGACTGGGACCGGCTGATCAAGCTGTTGGCCAAGTCAGTCGAGTCGCAATCACCGTGCGCCAAAGTCGCCGGACGATGCTCGCGTCCGACTGCAGGCTTTAGCTGTCGTGGGTGGACCGTCGAAGGGACCTCTGCTGGTCCTCTGCTGCTGGTGGTCCTGTGCTGTCGTGATGCTTTCGAAAGGGCTCTTCACACTTCACACGGCAGATTCGCAGCGTATGCACGCTATGGCTCGCTGCTTCAACTGTGCGTTTGCACGTCGCATCGTGGTGGCGTAGACTACTTCAAGTGGAGCGATCGCGCTCGGTCTATTCATGTTATGTGCCTGTTCATCTTTTGGTTGTGCCGTTCCAATTTAGTCGTGGTCGCCATCGCTCCTACTTTTCTCTCTCTCTACCGGACCAGATCGTGCGTCCTGGATGCCGTGGATGTATATGCAGAGCATGGGATGGGATGGGATAGGATAGGATAGGATAGTCCATTCGAGCGGCACTCGCTTCGGGTCGTGTCGATGGCACTGACATGGTCATCTTCTCGGCTTCGTCTCTTTCGCCTCGCCTCGCTTCTACGTGGTGCCTCTGGACGTGTGGACGGCGCAGTGAGTTGTGCGTGGCCTCGGCTCTGGACGGCGGTACAGTACTGTACTGCAAAGGCGCTGTAGAGGCGCTGTCTCTGGTTACAGTAGCCTGCCAGAAGCCTCGATCGAGCGTCTAACCTCCAGCAGCCTGAAGCATCAAAGCGTCAAGCGTCAGGCCTCAAGCGTCAAGCGTCAAGCCTCAAACCGGAAGGGACACTCGACCACCACGTGGTCCAGAAGCAACTGTTGCTCAGCGGTGGTCTCGTCTGGACGCACTCGCACACATGATCACCACGACTCGGCCCGACAAGCTGTCGGACAATGGACAGTGGACTGACGACGGACGACGGACGGATAGACGGACGGCTGGCAACTGACGACTGGAGGCCGCAAAGCTGCGAACTGCAAGGCTCACAACGACGTTTCTTCTCGCTATGCTCTATGACTCTGTCATCCTGTCAGCAGCAGCGACAGAGGCAACACCAGCTGGACACAACGAGTGGCTCCACAGGTGACTCCACAGGTGGCTCCACAAGTGGCTCGTGAGATGGAGATGGAGGATGGTATGATGATAAACGCAGGATGGCATGAAGCGACCAGCAGCAGCACCAGCAGCAGCAGCGCCAGCAGCGTCAACACCAGTGCCAGTACTCTGGACCCCGGACCCCGGACCCCGGACCACCGACCCTAGGACCACCGACCCTAGGACCCCGGACCACGGCAGCCGTCCCCCAGATCCAGGACTGGACTCTCGACTCGAGACGCTCCAAGCCAGCCTCCAAGCCTCGAGGACAAACCAACCCACGACTCATTCCTCTTCTTGCTTTGTGCATCCCAAGCAAGCCTCCAGCCACGACGCTCCACCTAGTGCGACCACGACTGCATAGCCAGCAGTACTAGCCAGTCTAGCCACACGCCCACGCCCACGCGCACGTCACGAAAGAACGCACCGAGACAGACCAACAAGCTTCGCAAGCGGCCACCAGTCCGGTACACTACATCCAACCCAAGCCCAAGCCAGTCTTACCCAACCATCACCATCAACCAAAGCAAAACCCATCCACCATGTTGACGATGACCTCGCTTCTCAAGACGCTCGCCGCTTCGGCGCTGCTCGTGTCGTCCGCCGCTGCCGGACAGTTCCCCGCGCAGCAGCAGCAACAGCAACAGCAACAGCAGCAACAACAGCAGCAGCATAAGCAGCCGCAACAACAATCCCCGTACGTCGTCCCCGGCAACCTCGTCGTCATCCAAACCGACGCGTTCGAAGACGGCAAGGTGACCGAGACGACGATCAAGCTGGCCGACGGTCACGTGGGCCGCAACCCTGGCGTGGACGTCAAGGTGACGATCCCGGGCGTGACGTGCGAGCGCGACACGTTCTCGTTCCCGGCCAACTGCGCCGCGACGACGAGCTTCAAGGTCAAGTGCAAGCCCGACGGGTGCCTGCAGAAGGGCGCCGACGGCAGCGTCGTGCCGGTCGCCGCGACGCTCGCCTACAAGATGCTGCCGGGGAACAACCAGAACAACAACCAAAACACGAACGTGGCGCCACGACCGACCGAGACACAGACGCTGCAGCGTAAGCAGCGCGTGTGCGGCACGTGCCAGGGCGAAGGCGACCCGCACATCAAGAACCTGGACGGCGCCAAGTTCGACTTCCAGACGCCCGGCGTGTTCACGTACTTTGCGTCGGGTCCGTTCAAGGTCGAGACGTACCAGGACCGCTGCGGTCTGCGCCTGAACCTGGGCGACCGCACGCCGAGCTGCTACAAGGGCGCGGCCGTGGCGTTCGGCAGCGCGGCTGTCGTGCGTCTCTTTCTCGAGAACGGCAAGATCGTCGTCGCCACGGACGCCGGCAGCAACAACGGCAATGGCAATGGCTACCAGCAGTGGCTCGACGTGCAGAAGCTGCAGGGCAACACGGACGGCTACCGCGTGTTCCTCAAGGCTGACACGGCGACGTACGTCGATGTGACGGCGGCCACGTGGCAGGGCGACGCGTACGTGAACGTGGCGCTGCAGGTGTCGCCGCTGTTCCGTCGCGCCGGCGCCGTCAAGGGTCTCATGGGCAACTGGGACGGCGTGCAGCAACGCGAAGAGAGCGACCCGGCGAGCCTGGCCAAGGCGTGGCAGCTCGACCTCGCCAACAACCTCTTCATGCAATGGCGCGGCGGCGTGTGGGGCCATGGTGTCGCCCGTGGGTCCGTCGGACGCGGAGGCGGCGTCTGTCGCGGCGTCCAAGGGTCTGTTGGCGCAGGGCTTCACGCCGTACGTCGTGACGCAGAAGCGTGCGTTCCAGCCAGTCATCACGCCGATCAAGAAGCTGCGCATGCGTCGCGCGCAGGCCTCGGCCGGCCGAGGGCCAAGCCGAGACGCAGACCCAGGCCCAGACCCAGACTCGGCAGGTGGACGTCACGCCGCGCGCGCAGCAGCTCTGTCGCCAGGTGATCACGAGCATCCCGCACTGCGCGCAGTATGTGGCGGACGTGTCGTACTTTGTGGACTCGTACTGCGTGGGCGACGCGTCACTGCTGCAGGATCTGTCGGTGGTGGACAGCGCCAAGCTGGCGTACCTGCGCGAGTGCCGTCGCGGTCTGGACTCGCGCATCGAGGCGAACGTGACGGCGGAGCTGCCGACGCTGCTGCAGCACCGCGGCGCGTTGTCGTTCGGCGACTTGTCGACGTGCGCGAGTGGCTGCAGCGGCGCGGGCGAGTGTCTCGCGGCGGGCTGCAAGTGTAACGCGGGCGTCACGGGCTTTGCGTGCGACCTCAAGATCTAAGAGCTGAGATCGGAGGCGCGAGTCTTGCGGTCGCTTGCTCACCGTGTGTGGGTTCGATCGATGATGCATTGCAATTCGTGTGTTGATTGATGCGTGTGTGACAGTGTGGACGTGAGTGGCAGTGTGGACGTGTTGGTCACTGTGCGTCTTGAATTCAGTTTCATTTGATCTCAATCGATTCATTGTGCTGTTTGTTTGTTTGTTTGTTTGTTTATCTTTTGTGGAGGAAGGTTGGTGTCGATGTTGTTGCCGTTGGGTGGATCCAATAGTTGGATCGGCGTCGATGCGAGTGGTCTACAGTGGAGTCGCATCGATGCTGGTCACAGCAGCATCGACCGCAGCAGCAGTCAAGTTTCAAGTTTGGAGTGTTGAGTTTGGAGTTTGGAGTGTTGAGCTGATGTTGAAGTGCGCCGAGTCAAGGGCAAGAGTTCGAGACCAAGAACAGGCCAGTTCAGGTCCGATCGATGTGACGCAGACAGGCGTCTGCACCTCTCAGTTCTGCAGGTCTCAGTTCTGCAGGTCTCAGTTCTGCAGGTCTCAGTTCTGCAGGTCACGTGAACAGTACACGCCATCGGCATGCACAACGGCGGACTCGGGTGGATGGGTGTGGCTGATGGCTGTAGAAGGCATTGAGTATGCGTGAAGGATCAGCCCGTCATGCGACCAAGTTCATGCCACCGAGTAAACCACGCGATCTCGTGACCATGCCATGAGCAGCTAGCTGACTGGGACCGGCTGATCAAGCTGTTGGCCAAGTCAGTCGAGTCGCAATCACCGTGCGCCAAAGTCGCCGGACGATGCTCGCGTCCGACTGCAGGCTTTAGCTGTCGTGGGTGGACCGTCGAAGGGACCTCTGCTGGTCCTCTGCTGCTGGTGGTCCTGTGCTGTCGTGATGCTTTCGAAAGGGCTCTTCACACTTCACACGGCAGATTCGCAGCGTATGCACGCTATGGCTCGCTGCTTCAACTGTGCGTTTGCACGTCGCATCGTGGTGGCGTAGACTACTTCAAGTGGAGCGATCGCGCTCGGTCTATTCATGTTATGTGCCTGTTCATCTTTTGGTTGTGCCGTTCCAATTTAGTCGTGGTCGCCATCGCTCCTACTTTTCTCTCTCTCTACCGGACCAGATCGTGCGTCCTGGATGCCGTGGATGTATATGCAGAGCATGGGATGGGATGGGATAGGATAGGATAGGATAGTCCATTCGAGCGGCACTCGCTTCGGGTCGTGTCGATGGCACTGACATGGTCATCTTCTCGGCTTCGTCTCTTTCGCCTCGCCTCGCTTCTACGTGGTGCCTCTGGACGTGTGGACGGCGCAGTGAGTTGTGCGTGGCCTCGGCTCTGGACGGCGGTACAGTACTGTACTGCAAAGGCGCTGTAGAGGCGCTGTCTCTGGTTACAGTAGCCTGCCAGAAGCCTCGATCGAGCGTCTAACCTCCAGCAGCCTGAAGCATCAAAGCGTCAAGCTTCAGGCCTGAAGCGTTAAGCCTCAAACCGGAAGGGACACTCGACCACCACGTGGTCCAGAAGCAACTGTTGTTCAGCGGTGGTCTCGTCTGGACGCACTCGCACACATGATCACCACGACTCGGCCCGACAAGCTGTCGGACAATGGACAGTGGACTGACGACGGACGACGGACGGATAGACGGACGGCTGGCAACTGACGACTGGAGGCCGCAAAGCTGCGAACTGCAAGGCTCACAACGACGTTTCTTCTCGCTATGCTCTATGACTCTGTCATCCTGTCAGCAGCAGCGACAGAGGCAACACCAGCTGGACACAACGAGTGGCTCCACAGGTGACTCCACAGGTGGCTCCACAAGTGGCTCGTGAGATGGAGATGGAGGATGGTATGATGATAAACGCAGGATGGCATGAAGCGACCAGCAGCAGCACCACCAGCAGCAGCGCCAGCAGCGTCAACACCAGTGCCAGTACTCTGGACCCCGGACCCCGGACCCCGGACCCCGGACCCCGGACCACCGACCCTAGGACCACCGACCCTAGGACCCCGGACCACGGCAGCCGTCCCCCAGATCCAGGACTGGACTCTCGACTCGAGACGCTCCAAGCCAGCCTCCAAGCCTCGAGGACAAACCAACCCACGACTCATTCCTCTTCTTGCTTTGTGCATCCCAAGCAAGCCTCCAGCCACGACGCTCCACCTAGTGCGACCACGACTGCATAGCCAGCAGTACTAGCCAGTCTAGCCACACGCCCACGCCCACGCGCACGTCACGAAAGAACGCACCGAGACAGACCAACAAGCTTCGCAAGCGGCCACCAGTCCGGTACACTACATCCAACCCAAGCCCAAGCCAGTCTTACCCAACCATCACCATCAACCAAAGCAAAACCCATCCACCATGTTGACGATGACCTCGCTTCTCAAGACGCTCGCCGCTTCGGCGCTGCTCGTGTCGTCCGCCGCTGCCGGACAGTTCCGCGCAGCAGCAGCAACAGCAACAGCAACAGCAGCAACAACAGCAGCAGCATAAGCAGCCGCAACAACAATCCCCGTACGTCGTCCCCGGCAACCTCGTCGTCATCCAAACCGACGCGTTCGAAGACGGCAAGGTGACCGAGACGACGATCAAGCTGGCCGACGGTCACGTGGGCCGCAACCCTGGCGTGGACGTCAAGGTGACGATCCCGGGCGTGACGTGCGAGCGCGACACGTTCTCGTTCCCGGCCAACTGCGCCGCGACGACGAGCTTCAAGGTCAAGTGCAAGCCCGACGGGTGCCTGCAGAAGGGCGCCGACGGCAGCGTCGTGCCGGTCGCCGCGACGCTCGCCTACAAGATGCTGCCGGGGAACAACCAGAACAACAACCAAAACACGAACGTGGCGCCACGACCGACCGAGACAGACGCTGCAGCGTAAGCAGCGCGTGTGCGGCACGTGCCAGGGCGAAGGCGACCCGCACATCAAGAACCTGGACGGCGCCAAGTTCGACTTCCAGACGCCCGGCGTGTTCACGTACTTTGCGTCGGGTCCGTTCAAGGTCGAGACGTACCAGGACCGCTGCGGTCTGCGCCTGAACCTGGGCGACCGCACGCCGAGCTGCTACAAGGGCGCGGCCGTGGCGTTCGGCAGCGCGGCTGTCGTGCGTCTCTTTCTCGAGAACGGCAAGATCGTCGTCGCCACGGACGCCGGCAGCAACAACGGCAATGGCAATGGCTACCAGCAGTGGCTCGACGTGCAGAAGCTGCAGGGCAACACGGATGGCTACCGCGTGTTCCTCAAGGCCGACACGGCGACGTACGTCGATGTGACGGCGGCCACGTGGCAGGGCGACGCGTACGTGAACGTGGCGCTGCAGGTGTCGCCGCTGTTCCGTCGCGCCGGCGCCGTCAAGGGTCTCATGGGCAACTGGGACGGCGTGCAGCAACGCGAAGAGAGCGACCCGGCGAGCCTGGCCAAGGCGTGGCAGCTCGACCTCGCCAACAACCTCTTCACATGCAATGGCGCGGCGGCGTGTGGGGCCATGGTGTCGCCCGTGGGTCCGTCGGACGCGGAGGCGGCGTCTGTCGCGGCGTCCAAGGGTCTGTTGGCGCAGGGCTTCACGCCGTACGTCGTGACGCAGAAGCGTGCGTTCCAGCCAGTCATCACGCCGATCAAGAAGCTGCGCATGCGTCGCGCGCAGGCCTCGGCCGGAGCCGAGGGCCAGGCCGAGACGCAGACCCAGGCCCAGGCCAAGACTCGGCAGGTGGACGTCACGCCGCGCGCGCAGCAGCTCTGTCGCCAGGTGATCACGAGCATCCCGCACTGCGCGCAGTACGTGGCGGACGTGTCGTACTTTGTGGACTCGTACTGCGTGGGCGACGCGTCGCTGCTGCAGGATCTGTCGGTGGTGGACAGCGCCAAGCTGGCGTACCTGCGCGAGTGCCGTCGCGGTCTGGACTCGCGCATCGAGGCGAACGTGACGGCGGAGCTGCCGACGCTGCTGCAGCACCGCGGCGCGTTGTCGTTCGGCGACTTGTCGACGTGCGCGAGTGGCTGCAGCGGCGCGGGCGAGTGTCTCGCGGCGGGCTGCAAGTGTAACGCGGGCGTCACGGGCTTTGCGTGCGACCTCAAGATCTAAGAGCCGACGCTGATGGTGATATGTGTGATGGTCCAATGGTTAGACCCACCTGAGCAGATCCGTTGTTGGTCGTTGCAAAACGAATGGCTACACTCTGTGTTTCGTGAATATATGTTTTTCGTTTTGTGAATGTTGATTTACGGTTAGAAACCGCATTCGATCCATCAGTTAGAAACGAACGTTTGTTGCCTGTGGAAACCGGAACGATGGCGGATGCAGCGATGATGAAGCAGGAGCCGACGGCGGCTGGAGACGTCACGATGACCGACGAGTCGGCGCAACCGACTCCGACGATGACGCTGGACAAGGTCTCGCTGCTGCAGGAAAGCGTGGACCGTTTGGCGCTGAGTATGTTCAACGCGCTGCGCCTGTTGCCTGTGACACTCGGCGACGACAAGTCGCGAGCAGAGAACGTGGATGCTGTACGTCCCGTATACGCTTGATGGGTTTCCTGCTGGAAGCGATTTTACCAAAAGTGTATGCTGGTATCATGTGTACAGGTTAAAGCGCTCGCGAAGGACGTGATCGCTGCTGCTAAAGAGACCGATGCGTTGATCGACGAGCTGCCTGGTTTGGACAAGACAGAAGAGTGCGACTGCATTCATTCTCTCCTTCTGAAGACATTCACGATATCGGGAGAGCGTGAGCTCACGAAATGCCGTTGGCCACAGGGAACAACTTGAAGAAATGCGGCGGCTCCAGATCCAAAGCGAGGAAGAAGCGCAGACACTGCGCCATGCGGCTGAGGAAGCAGGTGCGAATACTCCTGATACGTCCTTCCGACCGCATTATCTTAACTGAGTGTCGTCTCCATGTTGTGTAGAGCGGTGGATGGAGCGTGCTCGCGACTCGTTGCGCGTCATTTCCGAGGCACGATTGCTGCGCTGATGATGAGCTGGTGGCGGTCTTCCGTTCCCCTTGTTTTCCATTTTCTAGCACCGTAGATAACTCCAAATGCCATATCGTAACGAACGCGCATGCTGATTGGCTTATTATCCTCACGTTATTCCTTGTCAATCCCAACGCTTGTTCCAACAGAACATCCAACGATAACAACATGGCGGATCTTGGCTACGGCGGGCGCGTGCTCGCAGGCGAAGACAGTGAAGAAGATGAAGAGGAGGACGGTACGCTACGCTACTATACGGTGTGTATATGCACCGCATAACCAGCGGCTGATTGTGCCTCTCTGCGGAACAGAGCCGGCGTTCCTGTCGGTCGGCTTCGGCTCCATGGCATCAATGGCACGCGCGGCGTCGCAGCCCAAGTTCAGCATCGCCACCGCGCCAGTAGTCGTCACGGCTTCCGCTGGCGAGGCTGAGGAAAGCGAGGACGAAGAAGACGGCGATGGCATCACTGACAGCGTTGTCGAGGTGTCGGCGTCTTCCGCTCTCGACATCGACGATGACGAGGCGACGGCGGCGGAGTCGACAGAGCCACGCAAGGACTCAGCACCAACACCACCTCGCGGTGCCGTTGAGCCTGATCGTGCTAAAGGAACAAATCCACACTGGACTGTTGTGGATGGCATGGACGGATCGGCGATCATGGCGCACGCGGTCGTGTCGAAACTGCAGCCTTCGCTCGACGCGACGATTCGCCGAATAGCAGAGCTCACCGACAGCCAGCAGGTACGATGTCGAATACTTTCTGGTGACTCGTATGTGGTCAAGGCTGACGGCTGTGGTGGTGAACCGTTCATGCAGCGACTGCTGAGCCAACTTGTGACGCAGAACAAGGCTGTCTGTGACAATGCTGAGATCGAGAACATTGCAATCGTGATGAACAAGCTGCCGCAGTACATCCGCAAGGTGCAAGATATCAAGAATGCGATGAGCGAGATCACGACGTCAGTCGATCGCATGAAGAAGCGAGCCGAGAGTCTTCGAGTCGATGCGCAATCACGTGAGCTGCTTCTTCTCACACACCAAGCGTCCTCATGTTTCCTCACGTTGTTCGTTATGTAGATGCGATCAAGAAGGAGAGCAAGCGTGCGTCGCTCTCCCAGTGGAACAAGCTCAGTGCGACCAAGAGCTACGAGACTGGCGGCAATTCGAGTTCGGGTGGTGGCAGTGGCAGCGAATATCCTTCTATTTCCTAAATTCTAGGAATGGTTAATGTTGCGGACATGTTGCTTGATGCCTCGTATTTAGAGGGTACGCTGTACCCTTTTTCTGAACCAGCTGGCGAACTGATGGGAGCTCTTGACCCCCAGTGACGTCATGATGGACCAGCGGATGAGGTCAATGATGAGGGATGCCATGGAGCAACAACACACGGCGCTCTCTCTCTCTTTTTCTTTCTCTACTACAGATTGACAAGCAATGCTCAAGAAGATGCGTGCAATTCGATTCCATCAGATATCTATTAACAATCATGTAGCAGCAGAGGAAGGCATGAACTTGGCTCGGTCAACGCGGACAACATGTCGGGTGGAAATCGCACGACAAAGGCAATCAAACTACGTTACACAGCAACAGCATCATTTCTTACTGCGCTCGGCCAAACTGCAGGAACAGCGCGATGGCAGCGATGACAATCGCGATGAGCACGAACGAGTTGCTGCCGTTGCTGTCGCTGCTCTTGCCGGCCGGCGCCGCGGTGCTCTGGGCTCTGTCCTTCTTCTCCGTTGCCACGTCGCCCTTGATCTTGCCAACAAGCCAGTCGTCGAGCTGCGCGCGCGCGTCGCTCGAGTGGCCGATGTCGTCAAACTCGTCCGTGGCGTCGCCGCCCGCGAGGTCGACGATGATCTCTGGACCACCGGGATGGTCGTCGAGGAACTTGGTCACGTCGTAGACCTTGCGGATGCCGCCGTCCTTGACGATGATCCAGCAGTCCTCGGCGGTGTTATGCTTGGCGACCTCCTCGAGCGTGAGCTCCTTGAGCACGGGCTCCTGCGGCTGCGGCTGCTCCTGCGGCTGCTGCTCCTGAGGCTCTTGCGGCGTGGCGTCGGTGGACATGGTCGGCGTCGGTGGTCTTCTTGCGTCGAACTGCGAGTGAGTGCCTCGCGTCTCGCGTTTGACCTGGTTTGCTCCAGAGCCACGCCATCACCGAGAGACGGTGATGACTTACCGGTACCCAATCGATGTCGTCACGCCACTGTGCCTAACCAAAAACCTGAGCACTCGCTAAACGAGGTTTTACACCAGAGAGTGTATTTTATTATGTGGACCACAGTGTATTGGGAGCGAGTGACTACCAACGCAGAAATAGGTTTTTCGCATCAAGGATGGCTACACTCTCTCGATATCAATAGCTCCTCGTCGTCGTAGGACTGTGACTGCATCTCTATCTATCTATCTATCGATCTCTGCTGTTGCTACCCGCTGCGAGCGCTGCAGCTTGTGCACTACAAGCGTCAAAGCTCAGTTGCTGTGACCAGAGCGTGTGGCCGACCCCAGACAAGCCGCGCCAGCCAGCCCAGCATGCCGACGACGCAGTCGCTCGAGAAGCACAAGCAGGTGCCCATGATCTTCCGTCGCCACGGCGACACGACGCCCAAGATGCTGGGCCACGCGCTCGGCGGCACCAAGCCGCACTCGCACTACATCCGCGAGCTCGAGCGCCAGGGCCTCGACAAGATGACGACGCTCGAGAACAACGCGGCGGCGGCGCTGCTGACCGTCACGCGGCCGTTTTGCCCGAGCTTCATCGCGAACGACAAGAAAGTGCTGTGCTTTGGCGCGTACTTCCTCGAAGCGGTGCACGAGAGCAACGTCGAGAACTACCGCGTGCGCAAGTGCGAGGTGTTCTACTACCTCGAGGACGACACGATCCAGATCACGGAGCCCAAGGTCGAGAACAGCGGTATCCTGCAGGGCAACTTTGTCAAGCGGCACCGCATTCCCAAGCCCGAGAGCGACGCGCAGGGCAACATGCAGTTCTTCAGCGTGCGCGACCTGAACGTCGGCGCGGAGCTCACGTTCTACGGCCGCACGTTCCACCTGATCAGCGCCGACGCGTTCACGCGCGAGCACCTGACGCAGCGCTGCGGCGTCGTCATGCCGCCGAACGAGGCGCCGCCGCGCGACGCCTACACGGAGCTTCGGTTCGCGCACATGTCGCGCGAGACAGGCATGGATCCGAACGCCAACTACGGCAAGAAGCAGTACCCGATGAAGGAGTTCATGGAGGCGCGACTCGGCAAGTTTGCGCGGCCGCCCGACTTTCTGCGGCGCTTCCTGGACCACGACCGCCACGTGCTGCGGTTCTTCGCGCTTTGGGACGACACGGACAAGCTCTACGGCATGAAGCACCGCTACACGGTGCACTTCTTCCTCGCGGACAACACGATCGAGATTCTCGAGAGCTACGAGCGCAACTCGGGCTGTGACCCGTTCCCCAAGCTGCTTAACCGCGCCAAGCTCTCTCGCGACCCGCGCAAGCAGGTCTCGGCCGCGGTGTGCGACAACGAGACCGAGGAGTCGCTCGCCAGGCACGCGCAGAACATGTACTCGTGGCAGGACTTTGCGATCGGCAAGTACATCTCGATCTACAACCGGCAGATCCTGCTGCTGGACGCCGACGCGACGACGCGCGAGTGGTTCGACGCGCACGGGCAGCCGCTCGGTCCCGCGATCGTGGTCGCGGACGCGCCCAAGGCCGTGCCGCCGTTCGTGCCGCCGCCGCACGACGGCTTCGGGTCCGAGGACGACTCGCTGCAGTCCTGCTACCACCTGCTGCCCAAGGCGCCGCTCAAGAGCCTCGAGTCGCTGGACACGACCGAGGTGCTGCGCTTCCGCGCGCGCTTCGAGACGACCAAGCCCGAGGACGTCGACCGGCGGTTCATCCTGTCGGTCATCGTCTCGGACGCGAGCGTGCTGATCATGGAGCCCGCGCAGCGCAACTCGGGCATCGTCGGCGGCAAGTTTCTCGAGCGCACGCGCGTCAAGCGCAGCGACGGCAGCGGCGCGTACCTCGGGCTCAACGACTTCTACGTCGGCGCGCGCGTGCAGATCTCGGGGCAGCGCTTCGTCATCTACGAGATGGACGACTACAGCATGCACTTTATGGAGACTCACGCCGCCAAGTTTGTGCGTGCCAACAAGATCGCCGTCGTGCAAAAGGTGCGCAGCCGACTGCTCGACCGACCAGCGTTCGTCGCCAAGACGCAGGCGCTGCGACGTAGCAGCAGCAGCAGCGGTGGTCGTCCAGTGCTGCTGGACGCAGAGCAGCTCACCTCGCTGCTCGAGGACGTCGTCGCGGACTTTGCGGTGCACGACGCCATCACGATCATTCGTCACTATGGCGACAAGGAGCGCATGTCGATCGACGTTGACGCGGTCGAGCAGCTCGTCGGGTAGCACGCACAGACAAACATACAGACAGAGAGAGACAGAGAGAGACAGAAGGAAACAGGAGAGCCGTCCGTATGCGACGGCTGACAGGAAGAGGAGGACTAGTAAGCTATGATGCATGCATCCATCGTCACCACCGTGTTGATTTGTCTTTTTATATTGTGGCTGCGTCTGTGGCTGTGTGTCCCTAGACGTTGATGACGCGCGAGAGCTTCTGGATGCGGTTGAGCAGCAGATCGCCCTTCTTGATGGCGTCCTGGTACTGCGCGTTCTTGGCGTCCGGGCGGTTCGTCTCGATGACGCCCGCGACCTTGTCGATCTTCGCGTTCAGACGCCCTGCGGCGATGAAGCGCGCGAGCTCCTTGTCCAGAAACTCGACGCTCACGCCGAACGCGGCGGCCATCGACGCCATCGTGACGCTTCGGTATGCTTCGAGAAACTGCGAGTACGCCAGCACGCGCAGCTCGCGGTACAGGAACCGCGAGTGCGCCGAGAAGTACTTGTCGCGCAGGATAAACGCGTGCAGCTCCACGAGCGACGAGAAGAAGCGCTTGTAGTTGCACTCGTAGAGGCCGTTGAGAAAGTCGCCGAGGTGCGGGATCTCGCCGATCACCGCGAGAATCTCGGGCGAGTCGACAATCTATCCGCACAACAAACGAGAGAGAGCGTCAGTGAGTGGACGGTCGGTCACCAGTCATCTAAACAGCCTCTACCTTCTTCTTGAGATCAACACGTCCCATGCTGAGCACGCACGTGATGACGCAGTAAAAGATCATCTTGTTGTACGGCATGAGCTCCGTGGCCGTGAACGTCGCGACCGACTCCTGGAACAGGCGTGACGCCTTCTTGAAGTCGCGCGCCATGAGCAGGTAGCATCCTTCGTAGACCTTGAGGCGGTTGCGTCGGTCCCAGTCGCCGCCCTCGTCAATGAGTCTACAATGCGTGAATACATGAGCCACGCTTCTTCGCGCATTGATACAACAAAAGCACAGACGTACTGTGTGGCCTTCTTGATGTTCTTCTCCACAAGCTCAAGGTCCGAGAAGAAGAGTCCGATGCGGATGATCAGCAGCGCCACGAGGATCTTCTGGTTGATGGACTGCGGCTTCTCGCCCGCGACCTTGAACGCCTCGAGCGCACGCTCCTTATCGCCGATGCGTGCGAACGTGCGCGCCTTCGCGAGCAGCGCTTCGAGCACCTCAATGTCGCCGAGGTTCTGCGTCGCGTCCTCGATGCGCTCGTCCAGCGCCTTGAGCTCCTCGTCGTTGGCCGCCGTGAGCTCGGCCACCAGCGCCGCGTCCTCTGCCCAGCCAAACTCAGCGCACACGCGCTTGTAGAACGGCGCCATCTTGTGTGTGCGGATGAGCGCCATGAGCTCGTCCTGGTACGCGCGCTCGGTGCGCGGAAGCGTGCTGTTGGCGGCGTGCTGGTGCTGCAGCAGGAAGTAGACCTCGGCGACCTTCATGTTGGGCAGCGACCCGAGGTCCTCCTCGATCTCCTCCGAGATGTTGCCGACGCTCGTCTGCTTCTTGAGCTCGGGCTTCTTGACCTCGTTCTTCTTGGCGTCGCTCGCTGCGCCCATGGTGCTGTACAGAGAGAGAGAGAGAGAGAGAGAGAGATGGAGATGGAGAGAGATGGAAAGAACGCTTCTTCCGTCGCTTGTTGGCGTTTTGAAGAGGGGAGCTGCTCGCTGTTTGGGAAGATCGACGAAGAAACTATAGGTCCAAACACCAGCGCAACATACGCGCACCATCCCATGGATCCGAAATATTAGGAACCATGGGATAGCTCGACCACTGAGGCAAAGAACAAATGGGAAGAACGACTTGTGACTTGCTTGCGTACTTTGAACACGGGTAGGAGGGAGTCTACTCTAGACGTTGGAGTGGTGGAGAAGAAGAGACCGAGCGACCATGATCACTTTTGGCTTCGAGGCGCGTAGTGCACGTAGATGCCGCCGTACTGGTCGTGCGGCTGGTGGTCCGGCGCGCCAATGTCGCTGCCGATCGTCTCCTCGATGAGCGCGAGCTGGTCCAGCGCCTTGGGTTTCAGGTGCAGCTCCTTGCCAAAACGAACCGTGACCTTGACTTTGTGGCCCTTGGACAGGAACTTGCGCACGTGCTCTGCCTTGACCTTGACGTCGTGCGCCTAAACAATAGAACCCCCAAAACATCGCGTCAGTCGTGACGGGTAGCTGCACGCATGGTTCGTAGCTCCTCCAGCACTCACCTCGATCTTGACGCCAAAGACGACCTCCTTATCCTGCTTGGGCTTGTTGCTTTTGGCAGCCTTCTTCAGGTTGAACAAGCGCTTCTTGGCGTCAAACAGGCGGCACACGACCTGGCCGTTGTTCGCCGCGACCTGCACGAGGTCGACACCCTGGCTTTTGGCCTCTGCGATCGCCTGGTGCAGCGGGACATTGCGTCGGATCTTGCCGTCCTCACCGACAAGCTGCACAGACTTGGCCTTGATGTCGTCGTTGATCGGGCCGAGCTTTGATGCCGCCGAGCTGAACGCCGCGGTCGATGCACCGACTTGCAGCGGCGCGCACCCCAGCGGACGACGCGCGACCGACGCCACGCGAAGAGCGCACGACGCACTTCGCGTCGTTCCCACTGCTGCTGCTGCAACCGGCGCGCGAGTAGCGACGCACTGCGCCACCAGCAGCGCTCCACACCGTCGGGAAAGCGAGGAAAGCATTGGGATTCCGCGACCGCTCGAGTGACGGGAATGTGGTGGGTGGCGAGATCCGCCGGTGGTGGCCCAAGTCACTCAACCAACACAGTCGGGCCAGCGCACCATTGACACGCAGCTGCTTATGTTGCGGGTATGGTTCGCTTTCCTAACTGTTACGAACCCACGTGTCGACGTGGAGTCGCCATGGGAGATGGCATTGTGGATTGGCGCTGGTGATGGACGGACTGGAAATGAAGAACGACCTGGCGGTCGCCATGGACGACGCCCACGACCACAGCGACGTCGTGGGCGACGAGGCAGTCGCTGCTGAGGCGGCGGCGGCCGCCGCGGCCGCAGTCAGTGGGGCAGAGCCCCCGAACGGTGCTGCTGCTGGTGCTGTTGGAGCTGCTGCGGAGGACGCGGCACCGTCGCCGTCGTCGTCGTCCACGGAGCCACCGCTCTTTGACGAGTTCTACGACGACTGGGCGGCGTTCGATCAAGCCGTCGCGATGGCCATCGAGAAGCACCACCCGATCCGCAAGCGCTCGTCGCTGACGTTCGAGGTCTACAACCGCACCGTGTCGAAAGGTACGAACGTCGCTGCAGTGAGCGTTTGCGAGGAGCTACGCTCGACTGACGGGTCGATGACGTAGGCCGCCACGATCGTCGGCCGATCGCCGAATTTCTGTCCAAGACGTTCAAGTGCACGCACGGCATCAAGTTCCGGTCGCGAGGCACTGGCAAGCGCCTGCGCCACAAGCTGCGCGACATTGGGTGTCCGTTCCACATCTACGCGTCGGCGATCGAGTACGGCGCTGGGTACCGCGTCAAGGTGCGCACGCACGACAAGCACAACCACCCGATCGGCCCCGACGCCATGAAGCACATCGGCGCGCTGCAGGACGCCGACTACGACCTCGTGCAGGACGGTGACGCTGAGGACATGGCGTCGCCGACGCACGGCGACCACCTTGAGCACCACGTCCACGGCCACGCGGCGTACGCGCACGATGGCACTGCAGACTCGGCGCTGTCGCACGCGGTGCACGGAGCGCTGCACCACCACGCGAACGCCGCCGACATCCTCGACGCTGGTGTACACGACAGTGAGGGACTGCTCGACACCTCCATCGAGTCGCATATTGGCGAATTTACGAGTGCTGCTGTGGCGTCGGACGCGCAAGCGGTCGCCGTCGCAGCACAAGCAGACGTGCAGGCCGTCGCGGTTGCTGCCGCTGCTGCTGTCATGACAGCGCCGCCTGTCGGTTCTTGTGCGCAGTCGACACCGGCGGCTGCGAGTCTGACGCCGTCCGGTTTCGAGGAGTCGACGACTCTCGAGGGACTGCGGCGAAAGATCGCGCACTTTGCCAGCGAGCGCGAGTGGGATCAGGTGCGCCATTCATTGAGCGAACAGGGCAGAGAGGAGAATCCTCATGGTGTAATGGTGTGGCTGCTGGTGTGTGATACAGTTCCACACTCCACGCAACCTCGTGCTGGCGCTGGCTGGTGAGATGGGCGAATTGTGTGAGTGCTTCCAGTGGAAGGGAGACGACAAACCAGTCGATCGTACGTGTGACTGTGCTGACAATTGGAACGCTATGGAGCTGCTGCTGACGATCATTGCTCATCGATTCATTTTGGCAGAGTGGACGCCAGAGGAGCGAGTCCACTTGGGCGAAGAGATGAGCGACGTCATGATCTACCTCATCCGACTAGCAGGTACTCTCTCACACGTCAGCACTACAGTACTGCTGAGAGTCTCTCGTTCTCACATGAATCCGTGACTTGCAGACAAGTGCAACATCGATTTGCCCAGCGCGATTCACGACAAGATGCTCAAGAATGCGCGCAAGTATCCCGCGGAGATGGTCAAGGGGTCGTCCAAGAAGTACAACGAGTACAAGCGGCCACGCATCGACAAGGAGGCGACGCTGTAGACAACGCCGTGTCCGTTTTGTGTTGTTTTCTGTATTGAGAACGAGGGTTGTTGGCACTCTCCTATACAATCGTCAGCGACCGCGACGCACTGTCCTCGACCATTCACTATATCTTTTCTTCCACCACCACCACGAGAGTGGCAGCTCCTGACCGCAGTACGTGACGGCGTGCTCTAGTCGTCCTCGGCGGCGTCACCATCGACCTGGCGGTTCTCGTTCTCGAGCTTCTCAATCATCTGCTGGAACTCCTTCTCCTCGTTCACGCTCACGACCTTGGGCTCCATCTTGACCACAAGCTTGCCGTTCTTGGCATTGATGTGCTCACGGACGACCTCGATCGCCTCCTGCAGCTTCGCGATACCCTTCTGCTTGTCGAGCGTGTTGGTCGTCATCACGTACATGGGCGGCGCAATCAGCTTCACCTTGACCGGCACGTCCTCGTCGCCGCAGTCCTGCGCAGCCTGTAATGCCGATCGGATCGCGTCGATGCCCTCGTACGTGAAGCACGTAACCTGAATGTCGGCGCGGATCTTGATTGGCTGCGGCGTCAGACGGCGGCGGATCTGCGCCTTCAGGCACTCAAACACCTCCGGCGACATGTCGAGACCCTCAAACACCGTCGGGTCTGTGATTCCCATCTTGAAGACGTCGTAGCAGTGCACGTACTCAGCCTGGTAGACGACGCACCATCCAGGTCAATATCCTTCTCACGACAGCAATGCCAAATCCAACTGCACGCTCACCTTCTTCTCATCCTCGTTCGGCGTCTCGAGCTTAAACTTCTTGTACAGCGGCCACGCGATGCGCTCGTACAGCGACTCAATGTTCTCGCCCGTCTCCTGCGCGACCTGGCGGAGCACACTTCAATACAAAAGCCACACACGCAACGGTCAGTTGGTTGGTTCCGCCGTCCCACGCTACGCAAGCATCACGCATCACACACGCACCCATGCACCGTCTTGGCCTTGTTGTAGCGCTCCTCGCACTTGATAATGTCCTCGGGCGCGACGCGGCGCTTGGACAGATCGATGTAGCCCTTTTCCTTGTCGACACGCAGCACCATGACGACCTCGTTCTTGCCGACGCGGATGAGCTTGTTGATCGAGCGGATACGACGGCGAGACAGCTCCGAGAGCAGGATCATGCCCTCAATGTTGTTGTACTCGAGCAGCGAGACGTACGCGCCCATCTCGGCGATGGAGCGCACGTTCACCATGACGAGCTCATCGACCTCGGGGTACCTCTGCTCATAGAAGCGGCACTGCAGCGACAGGATCTCGCTGCCAATGGCGTTCTCGTCGCCCTCCACCAGGGGCTGCTGCGGCTGCTTCGCGGCGTCCGTCGTCGTCGTCTCCATCGTCGTCTCTTGCGCTTCTCTCGCTTGCTTGGTCCTCTAGCGGCCACGAGTCGAGCGAGCTGTCGCCGGTGGGTGGTGGGGGCCACGCCTGTGTCCGATTTTCAGCCAACCACTGCCACGCCCCCACCGCTCGGCTCGCCGAAAGTTGCGCTTTTTATCCGACATCCGCAAAAGCGCTTTTCTTACAAACCCGGGTACAGATAGACCATCACTCTTTCGCATGTGTGTTGAAGTGAACGCAAAGCAAAGCATCGAAGAATCGCGACGAACGAAGGGAAAAGGAAACGAGCGATCTCTCTCTCGATGTATGGCGCGCTCGCTCACAGCAACGCCGCCACGACGCGGCTGCTGTCGTCGCCGAGACGACGCGACTCGCTGCGAGACGACGAGTGGATCGATGAAGACGACGACGTCGCGGAGCCCGTGGAGGCGGATCACCACGCGCGCCAGAAGCGACTGGCGGACACGTTTGTGCCCGTGATCTGCAGCATCTTTGGGGTCGTCATCTTCATGCGGCTGGGCACGATCGTAGGCACGCTCGGGCTCTTGCGCGCGTGGGGGGTCATCGCGCTGGCGTTCATTATCGCGTGTCTCTCGATCGGATCACTGTCGGCACTCGTATCTTCCGGTATGAGATTTGGAAGGAAATCCTTTGCCCGAGAACGTTTCGGACACGTACGTGCTGACGTTTTGACCTACAGGAAGAGCAGAGAGTGGAAGAGATCTCTTCGATGCAATACACCAAGAAGTGGGTCCACTGGCGGGCCAAATCGTGGGACTGTTGTTCATTTTCGCGTTCAGTATCGCATCTGCCTACTACACGCTTGGCTTCGCCGAGATGACATTGTTTTACTTTGGTGTAGAAAGCAACAATCAGATTTTACCTTGGAGAACAAGAGGTTCGTGGCTCACAATCGGTTTGAGTAGTGCTCTTCTCACGTTGATCAGCGTTGCCAACGCGGTGAACATCGGTTTCTCAAGACGACTCTACAAGATTGTGCTCGTTATCGTCCTCTTGGCGATTGGCTGTCACGTCATCTTTCTGGTGATACCCAACAGATCAACAAATACTGGTGTCTCGCGGAGTCGGTTCCGGCACAATCTTGAGGGACTCGCGCCAACTAAACTGATCAGCGCATTCCGAGAGTTTTTTCCCGCTTTCTGTGGCGTGCTGGCTGGAGCCATGCTTGCAAACAAGTTTGATTTGCAAGTGCACACCGCAACCGTGGTCGAAAAAGAGCGCTATCACCTTGTCGTTGGAGTGCACAAAGCGCTCATTTTCGCGCTCGCCGTTTATTTATCGTTGGCATGCGTACTGGCAAGTAGCGTTGATTCAACTGACCTCCGGTCAGAGAAATTTGTTGTCCAGACTGTCGTCGACTCGACGTTGGACATCCCGATGATATACATCGGGATCACGATGGCTACAATTTCGTCCGCATGGGCGAACGTTTTTGTTGCGGGAAGCATTCTCGACACCATGCGATGCAATCAACGTGCAGGCGTCTCGCTTGTCGGACACCACTTCGACTCCATCTTGGTGTGGTTGCTCGGTGTCATCGGAATATTGTGCGGTTCGGTGGATTCTATCATACCCGTGGTCAGTGCGACATTCTTGCTCACATTTGCCACCATAAACTTCTCGTGTTTCTATCAAGATATCGCATCGCCATTGTTCAATCCATCATTTGCTCTGGTGTGTGTGGCTTCATGAACACTTTTTTGTGACTGTGATTAGCATATTGATTTTTATGTGTGTTCGCAGCATTCCAAATGGACGTCGTTATCCGGCTTCTGCATCTCACTCGCATCCTTCTTCCTCATTTTCTCCACAACGTTTATTGCTATCTTGACAATCTCTTGTGCTTTGACGATCTTCATGTCGACTCATGTTGCGCCAACATTTGTTGAAAACGTTCGTCGACTCAGTTTGAAATCTCGCAGTGTAGTTCTCACGTCATCGTCTTCTTCGAACAAAAGTGATTACAGTGAGATTGATGAAGGTGACAACAAGGGCCGGAAGAAGCGAAAAGAAGCAGTGGCGTTAGCAGCTGCATATGTGCGAGACTCGGCGCATGGTAGATTTCTGGGGGAAAGCTTCCTAGCTCACGGCTCAAGAAAAACTACATTGAAGCGTTGGTACCATGGCCTTCAACACATCCGCACGACAAATATGGCAGTTTTGATAGCCTTGTGCTTTTTTGAAGTCCCTTCTTGGTGTTTCTTCTCCGAGCACTGTGGTGATCCCAGTCGCGTGATGGTTTGGAAACTACCCGTTTTGCCGCGGCATATTTCGACTGTGATCGAGTTGATCAACTTGCTATTCTTCGTTGCAGAAATGATATTGAAGTACAAATTTCTCGGTCAACGACTGTACTTCGCGAACAAGTGGTACATGATTCAATTGATACTTGTCGTTGCTGACATGATATCAGTGTCTGTTGTTGCAATTGTCCCAAGAAGCTCCGGGGCTCCACCGGCCACTGAAGACTATAAACCTCTTGTATTGGCTCCACTCATTCGCCCACTACTACTAATCACAATGAGCGAGCGGCTTCGATCAGGCTTTACGAGTCTCGTACGCGTTCTTCCTCGTGTCATGGATGGACTGCTCACGATAGTGGCTTTGATTATCGCTTACTCCATCTGTGGCATGATACTGTTCGAAGGAACTCGCGAGGGCCAGCAATATTTCTCATCATTCGAGACGTCAGCTGTGAATATGCTCATCTTACTCACAACGGCGAACTTTCCTGACATTATGATGCCTGCATACATTGAATCCCGCATTTCAAGTGTTTTCTTCGTCAGCTATCTCATGCTAACACTGCTTCTGATCATGAACTTGGTGTTCGCCTCGGTGTATCTTCATTACCGCCAAGAACTGTCGAATCGAGCATTGTTGTTCACACAAAGGCGTGCCCAAGCACTTCAATTCGCATTCGACCTATTGCCGGGCGACTCCCAGCCCGTCATCACCAAAGACGGTAGCAGTGCAACGAAGGTCATCTCTCAGGATACGTTCGACGAGTTGATTGCTGAGCTTCTCCGTCCATCAGTATCGATGTTCACAGCTCAACAAAGAAGCCTAAGTGATTCACCCCATATTTGCAAGTCACCGCGGAGGCAATGCGCGATCACATTCCAGGTGTTCGTCTCAAAAATCAAAGCCTTCTCCGCGAGACAAAGAAGAGCTGATAGACGAGTCCGGCCGCGACAACATAACCGTGATGAGAAGTCTCACGTAGCGACGATCGTGTTTTCGCCATGGTTTGAACGTGCCGTGGATTTCTTGATTTTGGGAAACTTGATCGCTATCCTCATGGAAATTCAGACTCGAGTCGACAATGGCAGTCTGGATGAATATCTCGAGTGGGAGCACTGGATGCCTCTGTTCTCGCTTGCATACTTGATCGAGATGGTGCTTAAAATGTCGTCTCGTGGTTTTGGTAGATATTTTGCTCGACCGAAGAACATGTACGACTGTGTTGTCACGTTGATCATTTTTACTGCCGAGATCAGTATTCATCTTCATCACATGGGAGGAGACGAGTGGGAGTGGATTAAATTGCTCCTACTTCTGCGATTTTTGCGGTGTCTTCGACTGCTTGTTGCCCTTCGATCGATCAGTACAATGTTTGGGATCGTTGTGAGGTTGCTACCAGCTTTCACGACATTGTATGGTGGGTGTGATCTCATGGTTGCTAAGATTGTGGATGGAACAACCAAAAACTGACTCATGATGTACGTTTGGCAGGGATGCTGGGGATCGTTTTGTTAGAATACGCGGCGGTTGGCGTGCAGCTCTTCGGTGGGAAACTGAGCCTCGGAGATCCCCGGCTCAAAAATACGCTATTTGGCACCTCAAACTACTACGCGAACAACTTCAATGACATGGCATCAGCAATGACTACGCTTTTCGAAGTACTTCTCGTCAACAACGTACGTCAGAGCCGAGCATGGCGCACTCATTTAATCTCACATGCTTCTTTGTGTAGTGGAACGTGATCATGGAAGGAGTTGAAGCAGTGACTTCCAGATGGAGCCGAATCTACTTCATCAGCTTCTACTTCGTCGCGGTCATCATCGTGTTCAACCTAGTCGTGGCATTCGTCGTCGAAGCGTACATTGAGCAAGTCGACTCACTGCAGACTGGTCGCGAGAAGGAGAAGCGCGCCACTTCGCCGCGTGGTGGCGCAGCCGTGTTGTCACCTCGAAAGCGACAACACTCGAGCGCCGACATCATGCTGGATTCGCCTGATCCAGTGCAGATTCGGAAACGCACGAGGGAAGAAGTGCGTCGCGGAGAGAGCGTCTATGTTGAAGAGTTCCTATGATGCTTTTTGGCATGCATGCATCATGTGTACCGATTACAGGGGGTTGATATCAATTAAGAGAGGGAGGTTGTGGCAAATGTCGACCATGGTGGATGCAGCGATCGTGGCGGCCGTCTTGGTCTCTCTCATTGCGGTCTCCGGCGCGACAACCATTGAGCCCGGCGCGGTCTCCTCTCCAACTAATGTCTTGCGCGTCATATTGATTGGGGCGACGGGGGATCTAGCGGCGAAATATCTGTGGGTCGCCTCGTTCCGCTTGGCACTGGAGGCTGTTCACCGCCAGCCGCCCCAACTTGTCCGCATCATCGCCGGGGCGAGAGAGTCGCTGAGAGAAGGCGAACAATGGATTGAAGATCATCTTGATGACTCATTTCGATCTCAAGTCTGCGGAAAGCAGCACTACCAGCACGAGGAGGGCACGCGTGTCTGCAACGAGTTTCTCCGTGACTCTTTTCTTCGCAGTATTGCGTACGTGCAGCTTCAGTCCAATGACGACTACCAGGCGTTAGGGCACAATCTCGCACTCCAAAGCAAAGACGTTCGTGAAGTTGGTCGCATCGTATACCTCGCGGTTCCGCCTCGATTCTTCCTCCCGGTTCGCTTCAGGTTCTTTCGAAAATGTATTGCGGTGATCTTGCTGACCACAACCATGATCAATGACACAGATTACGGAGTTGATCAACACGCACCTTCGTCCACCAACTCAGGCAGCATTTCTTCGCGTTGTTGTGGAGAAACCCTTCGGAAGTGACCTGGAGTCCGCCACAAGTATGGCGTCGGGTCTGCGTGAGTTCCTTCGAGTACGTTGCTTCTGTCTGAAGGTGTCGCTGGCAGCAGTATCCCTTAGATGAGAAATATGTGTTGCGTCATGGTACCAGGATGAAGAAGTCTTTCTTATGGACCACTATGCTGGCAAGGAGGCTCTCCGTGCAACCAAGTCGTTCTTCTTGGAGAACAGCGAAGCCGTTGCATTGTTGTGGTCGTCCGAATTCGTGCAAAGTATCGAGATTCGAATGTCTGAAATGGAGACGTGTGAGCATCGCATGGACTACTTCCACAGGTAAGTGGAGCGCCAACGGCTCGACTTGGATAGATACTGTCGATTGCTGAACCGTCCATTCAGAGCTGGGATCATTCGAGACGTCATCGCAAATCATCTACAGCTCGTTCTTGGCGTCATCGTTGATCCATCCCTCGAACAATGCGCGAAGAGCAACTCGGAGTCTGAACACGAGACTTGCAAAGGTGAATCGGTGGCGTTCATCAACTCGCTTCGCGTTTTGCGAGCCACTGTTGGTCAGTACGACGACTATCATCAGCACTGGCTGAACTACCAGATATCACAAGGCGGAGGCATCACTGAATTTGATCAACCAGATATCTTTGCCCCGACGGCAGCCCGTATCGAGCTCGACAGTTCCCATCGGAAGTGGAGGCACACACGCTTGGTCTTGTCTGCTGCCAAAGCCGCGTCTGCGCGTCGCGCCGACGTCACAATAACACTTCGTCCAAGCTCGAGCGTCAATCATCGCGGAAAGCCGTGCACACTCACCATCGTCATCCAAGAAGGAAAGGTTGCGAAGAACCATCGCATCGAGTTCCGCTGCGATTCTCTTCAAAGCTGGACGCCGCCGGCAGGATGGACATATAAAGACAAGCTGAGACAGATAATGGCGCCAGCAGTGACCAACATCCGCTCGCCGTGGCAACTCGGTCGTCCAGTGACTGCCTACGACAAATTGCTGCGAGATGTTGAGCGTGGTGATCAGTCTCGCTTCATGAGTTTGGAAGAAGTCCTGGCGGCTTGGAAGGTGTGGACTCCAGTGATCCACAGCGTAGAGAGAGCTCGAGAGAGTGACGGCGACAGAGATCTGATCCATCGCATCCAATACGCAACGGCTACAGATCCATGGCGACAGCTCTCGCTTCCTCGAGATGATGCGAGCAAGTCTCCACGCAACCCAGGACACGAAGAGCTCTAAAGCAATCGATCCTGAAAATTCAGGAATGATCGGTATTATGTTGTCACAATGTTGCAGCAGGCACCAGTTTAGGTGATGGTGATCTCTAGGCTCACGAATTCTGTGAAATGGCGCACATCTCGAGGAGAGAACATGCGCCGCCGCTGGTCGTCCCCGAGGACGCGGCGATGACGCGCTACGCTGCGTATCTGCGCGTTGGCGATGGAGAGGAGTTCAAGATCCGGATCTGCGGCGTCTCGCATCCGGCGCCTGACAGAGCAAGTCTCCATGGCGCAGAGCTCTTGGCGGAAGCGGCGTTGGCGGAGCGTCTCGCGCCTCACCAGCACATTCTCAAGGTCGGATCTGCTCTGCTTTGAGCGTCATCGTCATTGCGAGTGCTTATGGATACATGTATGCGCAGGTCAGAATGATGCAGGCGACGTCAGTTGAACGACTGCTCATCGACGTCCAGGAGCTGCTCAGTGCGGCAGGAAGAGCAAGCATCAACAGCTCGTCACTGCAGCAGCTACCCAGCGCCGAGTATTACACGCGATTGATGGAGGAGATCAGCGCTGTCGGGTGGCCGAGCATCGTGGAGATTAGTGACGATCTCCGCTGCATCGAGCTCAAGGTCGCTGACGGCGCCGATCGACTCCATCACGTTCGCGTCGCGCTGCCGCACGACTACCCACGATCAGCACCGACATGCAGCGTCGACGCACCGGAGACGCTCCAACTGCACTGGCCGACGACGAAGGACGCTGTCGCATCTCTGTCGCTTCAAACGGTCATCTCACAGTTCCAGTCGTTCCTCGCCAATTTCCAGTCCTTTTGGAACGTCCTCGATGAGATCGACTCGACGTGTTGTGTCTTGGAGCCGCAGCATCCGACTCGTGCGACGGGCCGAAGACGTATCGCAGTCCAGCGCCATGTCTCGATCCAGCTCGAGATCCAGCCGCAGCGTCCTCGCGCGATCTGTGAACTACGGTTCTTCGGTAACGAAGCGGCCATCAGCGCGCTGCGAGAGCGATGGAGCGAGCGGCTATTCCAATGGGAGGAGCACCTCTCCGTGCCAGAGAACATCGAGCGACTGCTTGGTGTCGAGTTGCCGTCTCCACGCACAACCGCCACCGACGAGTTTGCGCAGGAGTGCGGCATCTGCTATTGCTACCGACTTGAGGTCGAGGACGCATCAGAGCAAGCGACCATGCCGCCACCGACTGCAAAAGACGCTGCTCCAGTGTCGACCATTCCCGATCGACTGTGCGACAACAGCCACTGCAACCGTCCGTTCCACGAGCGGTGTCTGTTCGAGTGGCTCAAGGCGCTCCCGACAGCGCGCCAGTCGTTCAACACGGTCTTTGGTGAGTGCCCGTACTGCCGCGAGGCGATCAGCGCCAAGTTTATGGCCTGAAATCGAGATGGGACGAGAACGACAATGACGACAAGTGTTGATTCAGTATTTGACTGCCAGGTCTCGCGTTGTGACTCTGTGTGAAAAGAAATATGCATGCAGTCGACAGACAGATCACTAGGAAGGGCTAACAAAGGGCTCCTAACGGGCACGCGCGCTCATCGACGACGGCGATACGGATGCGAGCGATTCGACTTGTGCTGCGCGTCGCGGTGGCCTCTACCTTTCTGCACCCGCTGTGTGTTGGACGACGAGGCCGATGAAGCCGAAGAGCCCTGCAGCGAGCGACGGTCGTGATACTTCTTGTGCGTCTTCTCGGGCGGAAAGTCGTCGGCGGTCGCGCGACGCAGCAGCAGTCGCCACGTCTTGTGGCTCGGCTGCGTGGCGCTGCGCACGGGCTGTCCGTATCGCCACTCGGAGCGGTTGAACGCCTCGTCCGGCACCTCTCGCTCGTCGTCTGCTTCCTCCATCGCGGTGGCGGTGGCGTTGGCATCAGCGCTCGCGTCGGCCATGTCCACGTCGTGGTCGTCCGCGGCTTCCTGCTTGACCGACGGCTCGTCCTTGATCGCCGGCTCCTGCTGGACGGAAGGCTCCTGCTTGATCGTCTGCGACGGAATCTCCTTTCCAAGCGCGATGAGCGCGCGCCCGGCGGTGAACGCGTCCTCAAACACAACCGTGCACGAGCTGTCGTTGATCCACTCGACGTACCACGGGCCGTAGCCCTCAAAGTACGCCATCACGTCGTTCGTGCGCACCTGCTGGAAGCGCTCGTCCAGCGAGTACACGTGGATCGCGTCGTCGCGGCGCTCGCTTGCGCCGTCCGCCTTGACGTCGCAGCGCTCGAGGCGCACCTTGCGCGACGCCGGGCGCAGGTCCATGACGGCGTCGGCGCTCTTCGGGTTCGCGTCCGGGTCGAGGCCAAACTTGCGCGCGCGCTCGCGAAGCTTCTCGCGCTCAGCCTCGCGCGCCGCCCACTCGTCCTGCGAGAGTCCGTCCGACAGCGCGCGCGCCGCGTCGGTCGAGAACTCGACCGCGAACTGCGGCGTGTTGAAGCGCTTCATGCGCGCCTCGCGCTTCTCGGTCTCGGCGGCGCTGAGCACGTCGAGCCCCGTCGCGAAGCCGTGCTCCGTGCCGCCCGTGCGCTGCAGCCGGCGGATGACCTTGGGGTCCAGGAACTTCTTGACGTCCGGCACCACGAGCTCGCCGCCAAAGCGCGCGACGCGGCGCTGCGCGACCTCGAGCTCGCGCTCGAACGCGCCGCGCTGCTCGTCCGAGAGCAGGTCCTCGTGTCCGAGCGGGTCGCCGCGCACGATCACGCGCGGCGTGAGCTGCTCGAGCTCGCGGATCGCGGCGGCCGCGGCGGCGTCCACGACCGCATGCGTCAGGCGCTGGACGCTCGCGCCCTGGTGCCACGTCGTGAACGCGAGCTGCTGCACGTCCGCGAGCAGTCCCGAGCGCTCGTCGGCCTTGGGGTCGACGCAGCGGATGACCGTGTCGCGGCCGACCGTCGCGCCGACGCCCAGCGCGAGCGTCGCGCCATGCAGCACGACCCAGTACGCGACGGGCGCCGTCGTCGCGACCGTGCGGCCCGAGAAGACCTTGGCGAGCTCGAGCTCGCGGCCGGCGCCGACGCACTTGCGCACCGCGACCTCCGTGTTGCCGCTGAAGCCCAGCGCGATCTCGTAGCGCCACTGCGAGGACCCGCGCGCCGCGAAGCCGACGCGCAGGTCTTCCTTCGCGGTCGCCTCGAAGGTCACGACGAGCGCGTCACCCGCGTGGCGGTCGGCTGTCGTGGTCGTACTGACGCTGGCGTCGCCGTCCGTAGCCGTCTCCGCCGCGTCGGGCGCTGGGGCGTCGTCCACGACGCGTCGCCAGTTCTTGTAGCGACCGTAGAGCGCGCCGAGATGCAGATCACCGACGTCCTCCATGTTGTGTTACGGGTGGAATGCGGCAGGAAGAGAGGGGGTGATGCGGACTGTGAACTGAGGAGCTCTCCCTGGGCGAATGCACCTTGTTTTGACTCGATGGGGAGGATCTCGGACGTATTTTGATATTGTACGTTTTGGAAACACGATATTGCCACAATCCCACATGTCACACATTTGAAGAGCTCACGTTCGGTTGCGCAGGAGGTCCGCCGCCTCTGTGTGTCCCAGTCGCAGCGCGTGATCAAGCGCTGTGCATCCGTCTACATCGCTCGCGTGGATGTCGGGGCTCCACTCGAGCAGCAGCGCCACGTTCTTCGCTGCACGCGACCCACAGGACTTGGCAACGTAGCCGTCCTCGGAGGACTCCTCCCACTCCCACTCGGTCCCCTGCGCTGCGATCATCAGCGGCGTGCGCCCACTGGCGTCGCGGAGGTCCACGTCCGTAGTTCCGAGTCGCAGAATCTCCTCAGCGAGTGCTACGTTGCTCTCGATCATCGCTTCGTGCAGCAGACCGTGCGCCGGGTCGAGGCCGACTTGGTTGAGGTCAAAGCCCAGGCGATGCAGCGTCGAGACATCGCCAGGCTCGCACCGCTCGAGCAGCGTGACGGGCAGCGGCTCCTCAAGTACCGTGAACGCGCCTTCTCGCACGAGATCCTCGACGTTGTCGACGCACACAAGTGCTGCCCACATCACGGCGCGCGACTCTTGTGCCCAGCCATCCGGCGCAACCGGAGCGTTGACGTCGACGCCATGAGCGACGACGAGCCGAAGCAGCGTGTCGTTCAGCGATGCCGCCTGCAGAAGCTGACTGTAGACCGCAGGTGTCGCGACGGCGATGCGCTCTCGAAAGAACGCGGACGAGAGAATCGCCTCCACGACCTCGGCGCAGCCCATCGTCGCCGCCGACAGCAGCGCGCTGCTGAGCAGGAAGCGCACCGTCTCGGGAAGCGCGGCGTGCAGCGTCGTCTCCGACAGCAGCCACGCGATGAAGGGGAGATACCCTGGCTTGTCGTAGAGCACGGCGACCAGCGACGCGCAGCTGTCGGGATCCCAGAACCAGGCATCGTCGGCGACTGGGGCGGGTACATGGTGCTGCACGCGTGGATCTCCGGCGATCGCGGCTGCCACTTGCGTCTCCGCTCGCTTGGCAGCGCGCATCGTCTCTGGATCGGAGAAAAACGCGCGCACGACGTCGAGATCGCCATCGAACGCCGCGTCGAAGAGCGAGCGACGCGTGATCGCCATGTTCCCGGGTGAGAATGAGCTGCTTCCACGGTCCAAACAGATGCACCTGGTTTTGGATCCCAACCAAAGTATAAACCTTGATTCGATAATTGGTACGAATATATGCGACGTGTGAACACACGTCACGCATTTAACCAGGATCGTTCATGGTGCAATGAGGATTTTCGTGGCGCTTGATGCTCTTCCTTCGTAGTGCAGGATACGAGCGGGGGGCGTGACGACAGCCACCGCCGACGGATGATAGAGAGCGTGGCAATCCCTTCAAATCGCTGATGACATCCCCGTGTGATGGATGCCGCCTGCAGTTGTGACCTGATTGCGTCTGCACATGGGTTGCTCCATAATGAAGAGCCCCGGAACAATGAATGGCTCCTTGATAGTTGACAGCGCTTCTTGCGCTGCGATTTACTCGAGCATGGACGCGGAATAAAAGTAAAAAAAAACATGAAAAAAACTCAACACGCTTGTTCACTGCGACTGCGATAGCTCCTCTCGTACAGTTCTCTGTCAGCGCAGCATTCACTCACTCGCTCATTCGTCTTCGTCCTCCTTGTCGTCTACTGAGCTACTACTGCGGGTACGGGCACTCGATCTTGCCCATCTCGACGTAGACCGACTTGAGCTGCGTCCACGCGTCGACGCCCGCGACGCCGTTCTCGCGCCCGAGTCCCGAGCGCTTGTAGCCGCCCCATGGGAGCTCCACGGGCGCGAGGTTGTAGTTGTTGATCCACGACGTCCCGACGTGCAGCGCGGCGATCACACGGTGCGCGCGCGCGAGGTCGCGCGTGAAGACACCGGCCGAGAGCCCGAATGGCGTCGCGTTGGCGCGCGCGACGACCTCCTGCTCGTCGTCGAACGTGAGCACGCTGAGCACCATGCCGAAGATCTCCTCGCGCACGATCGTCATGCTGTCCTCGCAGTCCGTGAAGATCGCTGGCGTCAGGAAGAACCCGTCGCGGAACTCGGCTGTCGGGGCGACGCGCTGGCCGCCGCCCGCGAGCAGCGTCGCGCCCTCGCGCTCGCCCGCCTCGATGTACGACTGCACCTTGCGCATGTGCTTCTCGTTGATCATCGGTCCAATGTCGGTCGTCGGGTCGAGCGGGTCGCCGATGCGCAGCTTGCGCGTGCGCTCGTGCAGCCGCGCGACGAACGCGTCGCGCAGCGAGCGGTGCACGAACACGCGCGTGCCGTTGGAGCAGACCTGTCCGGACGAGTACCAGTTGGCCATCATCGCGGCGCTCACGGCGTCCTCGAGGTCGGCGTCCTCGAACACGATGAGCGGCGACTTGCCGCCGAGCTCCATCGTGACCTTCTTGAGCGACTCGGCGGCGCGCGCGTACACGCGTTTGCCGGTCGCGACCGAGCCCGTGAACGAGACCTTGGCGACGTCCGGGTGCGTCACGAGCGCGTCGCCCGTGGCGCCGGCGCCGAGCACGACGTTGAAGACCCCCGGGGGCACGCCCGCCTCGACGTACGCCTCGGCGAGGCGCAGCGCCGACAGCGGCGTCTCCTCGCTCGGCTTGAAGACCATCGAGTTGCCGAACGCCAGCGCCGGCGCCGACTTCCACGCGGCGCTTTGCAGCGGGTAGTTCCACGCGCCGATGCCGGCGGTCACGCCGAGCGGCTCGCGCCGCGTGTACGCCCAGCTGCCGCCGGGCATGTCGAGCATCTGGCCGCCGACCGACGGGCAGATGCCGCCGTAGTAGTTGAGGCAGTCGACGGCGCTTTGCACGTCGACGACCGTGGTCTCGGCCATCGGGCGCCCCGTGTCCAGCGTCTCGAGCGTCGCGATCTCGTCGTTGCGCGCCGCCAGCAGATCGGCCGCGCGCCGTAGGATGGCGCCACGTTGCGCCGGCGCCAGCGCGGCCCACTCGCGCTGCGCGTCGCGCGCGGACTCGACCGCCGTCGCGACCTGCGCGGCGTCTGCGGCGTGGAACTGCGTCTCGGGGCGCGCCGTCGCCGCGTTGAGCAGCACGAAGGACTCGGCGTTCGCGGCGGCGGCGACCGAGCGGCCATGGATGAAGGACTGCACCGTGCGAAGCGCAGAGGAGCGGGCGGGCATGGGGAACGAAGCACGGAGGTCGATCGATCGATGGGAGAAGCAGGAAGGAAGGAAGGAAGAAAGGAAGGCAATGACGGTGGGAAGATCTTGGACGACGAGGTGAGCTCTTCAGGCTGCGGTTACGAACACTGTTATGGTTATGCTGCTGGGATTGGTGACGTTTCCGGATAACCAGCATGTTGTGGCGGTGGATGATGGGTGCGACGGCGGGTGTGGATGGGTGCGTGGACGCGGCCGTCCACAAATCCACACAGACGTCCACCATGTGTGATACACAGCGTGTACGTGTGCGTTGTGGACGGATACGGTGCTGTGCTATGGGCTGTTGTGCTGTGGACGCACGCCGTTAGACCGTCTAAAATGAAAACTCGGTCAAGCTCTCGGTCTCCGTTTCGGTCTCGGTCTCTCGTGGTCGAGCGCAGTCGGCGGAGAGACTCGACTTGGCGTTGAATGCCAGCGCCAGAAAGTCGACGCCTCGGGCGCTCGCTTCGCCTGCAGACACGGGAGAGGCAGAGGACACGGCGTCGCTCTTGGCGGATCGACTGCCCTTGCCAGGCGGAGACTTGCTGCTGGTCTTGCCGAACGCCAGTTGCTTGGCACGCTCGCCGTTGACGTCGAGCGCGGCAGGGGTGCTTTCTTCGAGAACGAGCAACTCAAAGTCTGGTGCCGTCGGCGCAAACAGTGGGGACGATGGCTGCGCTGGCTCGGGGATGGAGACGTAGATCGGGACCTCGATCACCGGAGGACAGACAGCTTCGCACGGCATCGTGTCAGCAGCAGCCACGTCGGCGTCGGCGCAATTGAAGTCTGCGGTATTTGAAACTTGGGGTAGAGAAGACGAGTCGCTGGTTGTTGCTGCAGCAGAGTGATCGAGCGCAGATAAATCGGCCGCATTCAGGCTTGGAGATAACGAGATGTGGCCGTAGCATATCGCACAAAACGCGTCGTTCATCGAGTTCAGGAATGTGCACTGTCCACAGCTCCACTCGGTTGAAGACGCCGCAACGTTGTTGCCATCATCGACAACGGATTCGCTTGCAATGCACTCGCCTTGTTCAACTGCATGTGCCTCCACGACTTCCTCTGGCCCAGTTACGTCTTCAGTCGTCGTAGTTGAAACTGCAGACTGATCGTACTGTGCCTGGGCGGCGTAATAAGCTGCCCACGCTGCCGCATTTGCATCAGCGTCTTCGTCGCTGACGGACCAGCTCCCATCTGGTGCAACGGACGTTTCGGTGTTCCAGTCACCATTGTGCTCCTCAATACCCGCAGTGTTGGATGCTGATTCGGCGTTCGCTGCGAGAGGATCGCTGATGGCAGTCACCTGGCACTCGTCCAAGAGTTCTTGAATAGCGATTTTCAGTCGAGCTGGGACCTCAAGTCTATGGAAACGACAAGTCAGTCAGCTGGGGCTTCCAGTCGCCAAACAACAATTCCACTGAATCAACTTACGCCTGCCATTCTTGTGATGCCTGTCGAGCAGCACGGAGATCTCCTGCATTTTGGAACCAGTGCTTGCTGCCCACCACGACATGTCAGATATCACTCGCCTGTGACATCGCATGCAGCGAAGGCGCACCCCACGAGATATTCGGTGAGTCGATGGATTTCCGCGGTGTTGCCGGTCTTCCCGATTCTTGTGGCCGCCTGCCAGACGACGTCACTGGTCGGCACGTCATCTCGAATGATTCGCGCCATGCCTTCCTCACGTGAAGTGTTCACCACTGTGAGTGCTCAGGTTCTGGTGCTGCTTGACATACCATCCCTTGACGCGAAAATAGCACTCTATTGGTGAGGATTGCCGACTATCTGAGTGCGTTGTGAGCGGAGATGTGATCTGTGAGTCAGTACAGCTAGTGCTTAGTAGGCAGAGCCATGAGCGGCATGGCGATCTTGCGCGTCCTTACGGTCCGACAACGTGTACCCAGGTTCAGTGGCGCTTGGAGTGTACCCAACACAATGACTCACTGCACCTTGATTGGTCAATTCAGGAATTGGCCATCACCAAGACGGTGACATCCTCTCAACGTGGATCACAACTTGATTTCTCCTGACCCCGAGCAACCATGAAGAACCATTCTCGACCGACGACGCAGGATGTTCGCGCAGCTCTTCAACAGTTGAGAGTTGCCACTGATTGGTCGAACGCCGCTCTCGAGACCAATTTCGCGTTTGGAGGTCCAGTCGACGCCATTCATGACGGTATCCACACAGCCTCGTCAACCATCCGTCTGCCCGTTGTGGAGAAAACCGTCTGCAATCCCGAAGACCGAGATGCCAAGAGCATTCACCGACATCGAGCATTCATGGACACAGTGGTGTTACTTGCTTCACTGCCACCGTATCGCTGGCGCAACCATTTCCCATTCTGGAGTGAGATCTTCAAACGACGCGACACTACGCGCTGGACGCGCTCGCGCGTTCACAGCATGGCATTCTTGGATCGCGATGGAGTCGCCAAATTAGACGACGAGGCGAGCTTTCTCTTGAGCTTCGCGAATGAGCCACTCACTCTGCTAAAGCTGCAGTGGCTGCAGCGTCTACTTCTTCATCACCACACACCGCCCAACCATACTACACTTGAGTACACCAGCGAGAATATGTTCCGTGCCGTCGTGGAAGATTTCCATGCTAGCGGGCTTCTACCCGGCCACCGCCGACTGCGAGTCCAAGTCATGCTCGAGTTCAAGTCTTGCTACCTTACGAACGAACTCACGGAGCAGATTGTGAATCTTTTGCAGGAGCTCGCAGAACGTGATGACGGAACGCACGACAACGATCTACCGACCGTTGAATACGTGGTGGTCGGATTGACTATCGACAGTCCTCTGCCGCTTCCCCTCCAAGTTGTTGACAAACTGGGTGGTCTCGCTTGTCGCCACACAACGCACGTGGCACTTCGGTATCTCAACTTCGGCAGCTCGTTTGCATGGATGTCGAGCGATGACCACTTGCGGTCCTTGCAGACTTTCTTGATTCGTGGTGTGTGCAACCCGGCCACCAAGCTGGAAGCTCTGCGATTTGAAAGTGCCGTGGCAGGCAGTGAGGCAATGGTCGCGATCTGCACGGCGACTCGTTTCAACACGTCGCTGAGATATCTCGAGGTGGGCTGTCGACCTCATATCAGCGACGAAGAGGCCTCGCTAGCGTGGGTTTGGCTTTCGTATGCGCTCAAAGGATCGCTTCAAGCGCTTGCACTTCGCTGCATGCCGCCGTTACCGCGTCGGATGGACGACATTGCAGAAGTTTATCGACCATTCGTGAGTGCTGTCAGGGCATCCGTCTATGGCAAGAACGGCCCCACCAGCTCGAGCTGGGGAAGAACGTTCGTCACTGCAGTTGATCGGGAGAAAATTCGATCATCACCATCTTTGGATTCGGTAATTCTTGATACATCGATGTGGGGAGGCGAAGACACTTTTCAGAATGGTCTCCAGATCGTTGTTCAAACACCAGAATGGTTCGGGGTCGTGATTCCTGCGTGTGGCCTTGGGTGGATACGACGCGATCAAGTGAGTCAGACGTTTGTTCTCGATGACTACACTGCCAGACCACCGGTGTTGCGACATCTCGTGCTTCCGACACAGGGTCTTTGGAACGACTGGCGACTTGCAAACTTTCTCCCTTTCCTCGAGATCTTTCGACTTTCACTCGATACTCTGATTGCTCGTAGCGTGCTTTGTGAAGCGCGCGACTTCATTAGCTTGTCAGCATCTCACCCAGGCCTCCGTCGAATCAGCAGTCGAATGTGCAGCCTCGATGAGATTTCGCCACTTCTTCAATCACTTCAGATCGCACCAACACTTTCTCTCGATAACACCTGCGAAATCGCCAAATTAGCTTCTTTGGTTGCATCTCCCGACTGCAAACTGCGAATGCTCGCTCTTGACGGCAGTATTCAGGATGAGCACGCAGCGAAGATGCTCCTAGAAGCAATTCGCGGGAACTCGAGCATCGAGTTTCTGGCCTTCTTCAACGACACGTCAGGGCATGAGAGTGAGCTTGTCAAGGAGCTGGACGGGCAGTTTCTTGGTGTATCCGACATCCCGTTGCGATCGAGGCTGGCGTTGCTCAGTGTGCTCGTCGGACTTGGAGGACGATGGCGTCTCCGCTCTGTCGACAACGAAGTTTTTCAATCCATCTTTGCCTTTGCAGCGTCGAGCATCGTTCGACGTGTAGGAAGAACCGTGCCCTGATAACCTCCCATCAACGAACTATCTATCCTTCATTTTTTCCTTGACCGACACACGAGTTGCTGTTCCGTAATCTCGACAATGGACTGAAAGCTAGGAGTGATCTCGTCTTCGTGATGCGTGATGAGCACCATGTGCGTGCGATGCGATGCGACACGACCCACAGTATCGATCACTTGTAGCACTCGCTCTCGATTCCACATGTCCAAGCCGTGCGTGATCTCATCTAGCAAGAGAAGCTCTGGTCTCTTGGCCAACGCGACCGCAATCTGGACCAGCTTTTGCTCTCCTTGCGACAGCTCAGAGAATGGGCGAGTCGCAGTCTCATGCGGGATATTCAGAAGCTGCATCACGGTCGAAGCGACGCTTTCGTCGTTGTGTGTGACATCTTGAATGAGTTGAAGCGCCGTCTTCTTGGCTGTTTCGGCGTTGCCTAGCATCTCGACATGCTGATCAGTCGAGACGACAGCGATGCGGTCGCCTGCCAGTCGAATGGTCCCGCCGACTTGTCCGTGGCCTTCTGTCTGCATGAGTACGCGGATCAACGAGCTCTTGCCGCTTCCATTGGGCCCTAAAAGCGCCCAATGCTCACGGCGCTTTCGCGCGAAATGGACGTCGTGTAGCAGCAGCCGCCGCCCGTACGCGATCGACAGCCCCTGCATCTCAATCGCGACTGTGTCTGCGCCTTGATCGTCGACGGCAGCGATCGAGGGGCTGTCGTACAGCCGCCGCACCATCGCATCCACCGCATCGTCTCCGTCATCGAGCCGACCACAGCAACGCAGCGATCCGCTGGCGTCATCTCGCAGGAATCGCTCGAGCGCGGCTCGCATCGTTTCCTCGTCGGCTGCCGCCGCCGCGAGTGGCCGCACTTCAATGTTGCCGTTGCCGTGCTTCGGGACCAGCACGGCGTGGGTCACCATCTCGGGCAACAGTTGGTCGAGGCGGTTGGCGACCATCACGACCGGCGTCTTGTACGCGAACGCGTCGTTGCGGCCGCCCGTGTCCACCAGCAGCCGCGTGAAGCCGCGCGTGAGCTGCATGAGCATCCACTCGAGCTGCCTGCGCGCCGCGGCGTCGAGCCCGTCGAACGGCTGATCCAGCAGCAGCACGTCGGCGCGCGGGCGCTCCAGCAGCGCGAGCGCCAGCAGCACCTTGCGCATCTCGCCGGTCGAGAGCACGCGGACGCGCGACTCCCACACGGGATATAGTCCCAGTCGCACGATGAGGTCCCGCGCGTCTGGCGATCCGATGCCGCCGAGAAGCTCCGCGACGACGCGATCGCCGTGCGTTGCGAGCAGCGCGCGATGCGCATCAAAGCTCAGCGCGCCGACGCGGACGGCGCGGCGCCGGAGAGTCGAGGACCCCGCGGGTGCGTGGTTGGCGGCTTCCTCCTGAAGGCGACGCAGAAGCCGCGACTTGCCGCTGCCATTCACGCCGATCAGACAGTGGGTCTCGTCGCGATGGAGCTTGTAGTGCGGTGGCAACGCCAGCAACGGGGGCTCTGGCTCCGTGACTGTCGTCACGTGAGGCTGCAGCAGATGGCGACGAGTTGGCCGCGATGGTGTGCTGCTCATCAGGCGCCGAGCAGCGCCGCGTCGGACGTGAGGAAACATGTGAGACCGAGCGATCGTGGGGCAATGCGGACACCGGCATCCATGCTGCCACCGAGCTATGGCGCGAATAATCGCAGAGGTGGTTGTGCAATCACCGTAAATAACAGGTACCAACCTATGGACTCGTTGGACACGTGACAAGTCGTTGTTTACGGATCGAGCTCTTCGAATGGCGAGGTCACTCGCATTCCCACGTCATCTCGAATCCTCGGCAATGGCCGCCGCCACTGCTCCGTCACCGGCGCCTACGACTGCGTCGGCGTCGTCGCCAGCGTCTGCGCCGCCCTCGTCGGCGCAATGGCTCGCGCAGCTGAACGAGCAGATCGGTCTCGCCAGTCGCCGGCTTTTCCGGTCGGCGTTGCGGCTCGACACCGCGACGCGACAGCAGGTCCGCGACGCGCTGCCGGAGCTGTGCACGCTCGCGGCGACGCTCATCGCGCGGGCGTCGTCGTTTTCCCCGAGAGAATGCGCCGTTGTGCGTGCGGCGTTCGGCTCGCACGACGCGCAGTGGCTCGGTCGCGGTGCCATCGAAAGCGGTGCCACGGGCGTGCTCTGTCACATCCTCATTGATGAGCTCAGCAGCGCCACTGGCGACCAGCGCTCCGCCTGCCGCCTCGTCGCGACTATTCTACTTGACGCGCTGCTGCGCCCGTGCGTCGAGCGGCTTCGTGCCGACAGTCGCCCGTGTGAGTGGCGCCAGCGCAAGCCAGCGTACTACAACATGCCGTGCGCCGGTGTCTGGAACGCGCTCCTGCCATTCGTCGTGCGCCTCGCGACGCGGCACAGCGACGTCTTCGTGAAGACGCTGAACGAGTACCTCAAGCGGTTGTCGCCATCAGCCGGCAGCAAGCGCAAGCTCATCGGTCGTCGTGGTCCCGGGCGCGTGAACTGCCGCTTCGTTCAGGTCTCGGGGTTGCTTCGTCTTGTGGAAGACCTTACAGACTCGTCCAGCGAGCAAGATAACCAGACTGCGACAAGTGTGCTCGCGTTCCTCGCGAGCTTCTGTCTCGCAGTGGACAGCGCCGAGTCTAGCGATGAGGGCGAAGCTGACGCGTTGGATCGTTCGTGTTTCCGAGATCTGCTCATGGACAAACTATTCCATGATCTTCGTGAGTTTCTCTTCAAGTGTGCCGGCGCTCTACAGCTCACGCGTCGCGCGTTGCGTCGTGTGCTCGTGTCTGAAGAGCGTCGTCGTGAATCAACCAACGATCGTGTGACGCTCGCAGCGTTCGTGGGTGTCGCCAGCGTGCTCGTTAATGGCCTCGCCCGCGATTTGTCGGCGGATTGGCTCAGTCACGAGTACTTTGAGACGCGATTGATGCGCTTCCTCGTCGGTTTTGTGGCGCACGTTCAAGTCGTCGAGGCTGCTGTCGTTCGAGCCGTCGTGCAGAGACTGCTGGACCTGTACGACGCCTGCGAATCGAATGACCCTACACGCCTCGAGATTCTCTTTTGGATTGTCTACATTGTCGTCTGCCAAGGTGACGCACTCATGCATGGCGAAAACGCAGAGCTAGTCACGATCAAGTCGGAAGGTGACCCCAATGGGGAGCTTCCCGCCGTGTCCCCCGTGGAAAATGTGGATTTACAGCGAGCGTTCTGCTCAGCCGTGCTGTTGGAAGACATGCAGCGCATGCCACTACACTGGATGGAGCGACTGTGGAAGCACTGGTTCCAGATGACGGACGAAGAGATCGAAGCATTCGCAACCGAAGCTCGAGCGTCGAGTTTTGAAGGTGACAGCCACAGTGACGACGCTGCTCACGCCGCGTTTCTGCAGTCATTCCGAACCCAGTGGATGTCCAAGATCACGATGGTTCCGTTTCGCGCACTGGAGCGGCATCCGTCGCTGCTTAAGCTGCTTGGTTCACCATTCGCCGCGAGTCTCGACGCAGTCGTCAACACTCCGCAAGCGACAGTGGTGGACGAAATGCTAACCGCCCAGCTCGAGAAGCGTAAACGACGCCGCCGCGTCGTCACCGAGTTGAGTGCTGAACACGAGGAAACCCGGCAGGACGTGCTCATGCTGCCCGACATCATGGTGCGCATCTGCTCTTTCATGAGCGCCAAGCGTCTGTGTCGCCTTTCGCTGGTCTGCAAGTCGTTTGCGAGCGTCGCACGGCAGCCGATGCTGTGGCAAGCGCTACACCGATCGCTCGTCGCTCCGCTTCGAGTTCAGTGCACGCACGGCAGCCTCTACGAGCACGACTGGCAGGCGATGTATCGAGACAGCTTCTCCGCGATCCGGAAATTGCGCGCTCGCCAGCGCGAGTACGCACGCAAGCGTGGCCGTCAAGCCGCCGCCGCCACGGGCGATCCGACACTGGCGCTGGCGGAGGAGACTCCCGTGCAGACATATCGTCTCTGCCGCGTCTGCGGCTGCAACCAGATTCTGCCCACGCGCGAGGCAATGCGACTCCACAAGATGCTACACGAGCGGTACGTGTGCCCCGTCGACACGTGCCGCCGTGCCCTCACGAGTGCTGCGACGCTGCGTCAGCACACGAACGCCGAGCATTACAAGCCTCGGGCCCCCAAGGACCCCAAGAAGCCGTTGGAAGGCACAGGACCTGCTGTGGCCCGCAAGCGATCACCGAGACTCGCATCTCCGGCGTCGCCGATTGACGAAGACACGCCTAGTGGGACGACACTCGACATTGCGCACTCGAGGTTGCACACGTGTCCGAAAGAGGGATGCGGCAAGACGTACAAGTCGCCCAAGTGGCTGGCGACGCACATGAGGAAGCAGCATGGGGAGAGCCATGACGACGCTGCAGCACCGACGCAGCAATAACTATTGCGCTCGTCAGCAGGAGATGCCAACACAATACATCAGCCTAGCTTACTGGACTAGCTTGATCAACCCAGAAGTCGAGCTCCATTTGTGTTGCGATGGTGGCGCCGTCGAGAGAGGACCTGCATGCGACGCTCGTGGCTGAGATCTCACAGGAAGCTGTCGCTGCGGGATGGAGCGCAGACAAACGCAGCAACGCGCGTCCGTACGTGCTCTACAGCAACGATTTCGGTTGGAGCTCGTCGTGTGGAGCGCAGAACCTGATCCCCTCGGTGTCAGACTGGATCCGCGTCCCGTTGTGTACTCGTCCACATGGAAGCGATGACCCTTTGATACTGCGAAAGAGAGGAGTCATCGACGCGATTTGCCGTGTGGGGGACTCAGGCTTGCTTCCGTGGCGGCGGTACGGAGACGTATGGGAAGAGCTGCTTGCAGCGCCGACGGCCGACTTGCCCACGGCGCTTGGACCAGACTGGGAGGTCGGTGCGAGTCATCCGCCCCTTCCGCTTCCACATTTCGTACTCGACTTTTGCCACGCTGAGTTGACAGCCGAGACAGCAAATCAGTGCGTCCTGTTTCTCACAGGGGCGGCTTCGTCGCGGAGCTTTCTCCCGGACGATATTTTGAAATGTGCACCGAAAAGCCCGTCGCGTCGAGTCGAGGTTGCTCTCGATTTTTCTTCTTCCGGCTGCCCGATGGCTTCGTTTGAGACGATGCTGGAGCTCATTGAGCGCTTTGACGACCAGAAGACGCCACACGAAGATCAGTGTCAGTTTGTGATCACAAGCCTCATCCTTGGCAACGTCGAGGTGCAACCGCACGAAGTCCCTCTTCTACTGAACCTTGTGACTCGACACTCAGCATCCGTCGCGATCCGGTACCTTCATCTCGGCGAAGCACTCGCAAAGTGGGCAGACGAATCGACGTTGACAGCGATTCAGCAGTTTTTCGCTGTTGCTCTTCGAGACGACCGTCCAAATCCGCTGGAGGCACTTGCGTTTGATGGAAAACTGCTTTCACTCGAGTGTATGGTCGCACTCGGCTCTGCGCTTCGTTACAATCGTCGACTTCGCTTGTTGAATCTTGGCTCCAGACCAACGCGCCGATCGAACGACAAGTATGATCTCGCGTGGGCGTGGCTCGTTTTCGGAATCGTGGATGCGACTTCGTCTTCAAACCTCCAAGCTTTGGAGTTTACCAGTTTACCCGTGGGAGATATTTCAGAGTATCTATCGAGTGATGAGCCAGCGCGTTGGCTACTGGAGAGCGAGTTCCCCGTGGTGAGGAAGATCATTTCAAAGGATGCGAAGGCCTCTTTCGCTCAGGCCGGTCAAGAGTGGGTTACCCTTGTCAAGGATCACGCCAAATTTCGCATGCTGCCGAAGGCGAATGCTCAATCTCTCGCTTTCTCGTTCGTTTCTGACCAGTCTTTGCTGGAGCTGGAAGTTGTCGTAACGCTGTCGACGTGGACTTGCGTGATCCTTCCAGGATTCGGCTTGGGATGGCTCAAGAACGCCGACATTCTGGAGCGCGTCAATCGTCCCCTGGATTCAGGCAACCGGCGATGTCCGGTTCGCTTTGTTTCCCCTTGGACATTCACAACCGATGAGGAGGCTGAGAACGCCATTCGACTTCTTCGCGACACGCGACTTGGCTCCGGCCTTCGCATGCTCAGTTGCAACTGGTTCTTCTCTGTGAAGAACGTGGCGATGGAGATCCTGACAAGTTGCCCCGCGCTTCAGCAGATTCGACTCCCGTGCGCTGCTTTGTTCTGCGATGACGCCACGATGGATCTCATGCGCAATCTTGAGGTCGTCGACCTCGCGAGCGTGCCATTCAGTCAACCGTTGCTTGTGCGTGATCGCTCTCGACCGTGGAATTTGCTGGCGAAGCTGATGCTCGCGCCGTCCTGTCGCCTTCGCTGTATCGCGTTCCTACTCGACGGATCGACCGACGAGGAGTGGAAGGCGTTCTGCGACGCGTTGGCAGCCAACACGACGGTCGAGTACGTGCACATCACGTCCGGCAACTCGCTCGTCCGTGCACTGGCGGAGCAAGAGAACCGCCGCGTGCTCCATCGAACGCAGACCAAGCTCGCGTTTCTGAGCGTCCTGCGGCGGCGCCAGACGGCATCTTCTTCTTGCAGCGCTGGTCAGTTGGACGCAGCCATCGTGTCCAGTGTCTTCGCGTTCGCTGGGACGAGCGTGCAGCGCCGAGTGCGAGGAAGCGTGGTGGCGACGATGTGGTGATGGTCCTCCAGTCAGGCAACTTCAACACGATGGGTGACAACGTGTGACATCCTGCTGGTTAAAACCGATGAAACTCGACTTCCGTGTGTCATGGTCAAAAGTGTCAGTGTCACTGCCACCGACTCAGTGACACTGGTCACACCGATCATGACAAAAACGCTGCTTTGGACGGAAAATCTGTGGAGATGTCCAAATGCCTTCTGTACCTCATGTCACATGGAACTGCCACCACAGTTCCCGGCGGCCACTGCAGTCTGCGCAGAGCGCGACGAAGATCCTGTTGAGCCTCAGCAGCTTCTTTGGCTGAGTCACAGCGTGAGGCCCTTCGGCTGAGCGGCTTCTTCTGTCCCTCCCTCATTTCGGAATCTCCGTCGAAGTGACTTGCTTCAGTGCACAAATTGTACGCATTGTGCAGCACAATGCGCTCACTCTCGTTGATCCTCGCGCTTGTGCTGCTCTTGCAGAGCCAGCTCGCCAAGATCGACGCCACGCCAGGCAACTCAAGTACTCTCAATCCGATTGATGTCTCCATTTACGGGTGCACGGGGTCAATGCGCTGGGGAGTAGATCCGTTCATCCCGTCTCCACTCCCAGTGCTGTTCAACTTCTCCCAGGTCAATCTCCCTGTCGGCGCACGACTGACAATGATTGACGCCGAGACCGAGACACCACTCGCTGCGATTGAACCTACCAACGGCAGCTGCACATGGCTGCTCGTGAGGCCAGGCAATGGCTTCAGGGTGGAGTACGTGCCTCCACCGTCGAAGCCAATCATCAATGGCTTGATCCCGTCGTGTAAAGCGACATACACGGGCTTCTTCGTCAACGTCAGCGACTTCTGCGCAACGCCCACTGGCGCCGGCATGAACCCCGACGGCATCTGCGACAGCATCAGCAGCGCCTCGCTCTCGACGGCTCGCGTGCTGCAAGACGGCACCACGTGCGCGCCAGCCAAACCCGGTCGGCGCGAGTCGCCGATGGACTCGACCAACCCCGGCTGCACGTTGGCCCGCGACGGTTGTCATCGCAACGCATCCGCCAATGGCGGCGCGGCGACGAGCGACGCCATGCGCCAACTCCAAGGGCCGCTGTCTTTGGCACCGATGCTGGCGACGGCGCTGGCTGCGCTGCTTATGGCGGTGGACGTCTGCATGTAGTGTAATGGTCTTGTAGTACAATGACGAACAGTCTGCCACCATGATGATGAACCAAGTCTCCAAGCGAGTCATTTGCATTGCACTGTATGCTTGTGTGCCTACGATCTGTGCATCTCCAGCTCACTCGACGCACAGGCGATGACCGCGCCATGGCACTCGTCCAGGGCACTCTCTCGAGGGAGTCGTTCGTACAGTGTCTAACGTTGGTCTCCGAGGTGTGACACTCGGAAAAACGCTCTGCTGAGATTTGCCCAAGGACCTGCTCCTCCAATGCACCTCCATCCCTCGCTCGCTCGCATCGCGTCTCGCTCGTGGTCAATGGCTCTCCCATTCCTCAATCCACAGCGTTCTGCCTCCCATGCGCGCTCCTGTACTCCTGCTACTCACACTTCTCTCGGTCGCCACCGCCGCCGCCGCGCTGCCATCTTCCAGCACCGCCACCGCGCTCTCCGACTTGTGCGGAAAGCCATGGCGCAAGGTCTTTGAGGTGCTTCCGGACGCCAACGCCACCGTGTTCAGCTTCTCTCGCGTCGTGTTACCACGTGGCAGTCGACTCATCGTCAAGTCACCGCCCGATTTCCGACGGCACAGCAAGTCGTTCGGGGCCATCGAGCCAGACAGTGAGGCCGAGTGTAGGTGGGCATATCTCTCTCGCACGGACGCCATGGTGCTCGACTACGTGCCGCCAGAGACCGCGTGCGACACCGAGTTGTCTGCGCACTACGGCGTCACCATCGATGTCATGAACATGACGACGTTCTGCGCCAATACCAGCGCCACTGGTTTCGGAACGCTGTGCCACGACAACTATTCGCCAGAGGTGACGACCAGAGCCGTCTGGGGCAGCGCGACGTGTGCCAAGGGAAAGACAGGGTGGCAAGAGTCTCCGCTGGACGACGAGGTTGAGGACTGCAAGCGCCAGCTCGTCAGCGAGAAATTCGACTCGACCGCAAGCGCGTGGGGCGTCGAATTCGCTGCCTTGGATATGGCACGAAGTGGTCAATTGGTTGTCGAGGCCGTCCACGATCCCAAGATGAACAGCTCTGCGGCTGTGGTGCACAAGGTGTTGCCGCTTAAGAACTGCACGTGGCAATTCGCAGTGGCTGCGCCGGGCTTCCGTGTGTTTTACGAGCCGCCAGCGCGATGCACCGAGGAATCCCGAAGCGTGAAAGAGTATTCGATGGCCTGGTGGCGCACGAACGAGACGGCGGCAGCGGAAATGTCGTCATGCGCGTCCCCATCGACAGCACCAAACGCCTCGAGATCCAGCAACGAGCCGCTCAAGGACGCGGCGACGAAAGCTCCGTCCAGCGACTCGCTTGGCCGAACGGCAATCACGCCAACGCTTCTGGTGCTGCTCACGATCGTGTCCACATTGCTGTGACGGAGTGTAAGATAGTCTGCGTCTTCCACGAGTTCTCGAGCTATTGACGCGCGACAGTCGTGTCGTGAGTCGATGTTGTCGATGTGGCTCTCTCGTATCGCAATTGCTAAAATACCACACACGCACACACACTCCCTCACTCCCTCACTCACACTCGCTATACGTAGACGTCTCGCTCGTGTTATCCTTGGGAGGGAGTCGGTTGCTGTCCGAACGATGATGCCCACCAGCAGCGACACGGACCAGGACATCGCTCGCGGTCCAGCGCTCGCATTGATGTACGAACGTATGGCTCCGTTCGGCGTCTCCCTCCATCGACGCACCTACACGATGACGTGCATCGCGCTCGGACTCATCCACGTTGCGTGTGCGTTGCTCTTGACGGGGGTCACGCTTCTGTACGCGCTCCCACGGCTGCACGCGTTCACCGTTGAGCTCTGCTCGACGTACTTGCCGTGCCTCGATGAAAGACACGACACGTCCGTCGCTTTCCTTCATGCGTGCCTCGCGCTCAGCCATGGACTCGCAGTCATGCGCCTGCTACCAACAAGGACGGCGGCGGCGGCGGCGACGACAACAACAACACCAAGGAGGCACGGGGTGTCGAGACGCGCGACAGCGATGCATGCGGCGCTGCGTTTTCTATGGCGTCCGAATGCGCGGTGCTCTTCCCGTTGGTTCGCAGTGTTTCATGATCGATGGCAGTGTCTGTTTGGTCGCGAGGGTCTCTTTGGCGTCGAGTATCCGGGTTTCGACGCGGTCTACGCTGCGCGCAAGTGCGTGCAGATCGTGCTGCAGTTCCGACAAGCGTATTACGCGAGCACTTCCAGATTTGCGGCCGACCGCGCAAGCGACCTTTCGGCAGCCCGAATCCAGACCCAGCGGCGTTGGAAGTGCGCTAACGCTGAGTCGACTTTCGGAATGAGCTCGAGCCCGTCCTCGAGCCCAACAGACCCAGGCGGCGGGACCGTCACCACCGACGATCACGGAGCAGTAGGCGTAGCCCTCAGCTCCAAGGACGTAGGTGGTGGTGATCCCAGCCATGCCAAACAAGCGGAAGGAGATACGCGCGAGCGCGCATCTACACCGCACACACCCACCGACCCGACGCCCCCCACCGGGGCACAGGACGACGCCACCGGCCCGTCGGTTATCGACGGAGCGGTGGAACACGGCAGCGACCCTTCAGCGTCACAGCCACCATTTCCTTCTGCAGAAGCTTCTGCTTCCGCGAATGTCTGGTCTCCCGAAGGTGCGCGTCGTCTTCGCGAGAAGCTTCGACACACCGCTAATGCCACCAGCCCCAATCAAGCGGCAGTCACGCCGCCTGCGACACGAGCCACCCGGATGGACGGCGAGCTTGCGGCACACTATGCGTGCGCCTTGAAGCCAGCCAACATCATAGCGGACGGTTATCAGCGGGCCATGACGGACCTCGAAATCCACACGGCATCATTATGGGCCACCGGAAAGCTGCACCTCGCCAGCGTGCCCAGGTTCTTCATGGAGACATTCACGACTGATGAATATGATGAGCTCGCGGACTACCACAAGAGACACCTGATGTACCGCCTGTACGTCAGGCTGCCTCGTGGTTTCTCCCTCCCCATGTTCAACGCGAACCGCCAGTTTTGGAACCTTCTTCACAAAGGAGCAGAGGCCACCGGCGGCACAAAAGCTAAGGAGCTAGTGAACCGATTGTTCGCAGATCACTACACGACGACATGCGAGACGAAATGCCAACTAGTGACACTTACGTTCACATCGCCGGCAGTTCGCAACTCCTGGAAGAATCGGCTGCTACCATTCATCACCCGCAAGCTCAAGATCCAACTGCTCGCCTCAGACACGCTGTCGTCACCAGACCCAGCCAAAGGATACGATGCCGGAGCTAGAAGCTTGCAGTACTCGGTGCTGATTTTGGGGCTTCAGTCGAAATCCCAACAAGAAGTCCGAGCCATCGCTCGTTCGCTAAGCAGCACACACCCAAACCTCGTCGAAGAGATCCCACCCGTGGGGCAGCTCTTTATGCCTCACTTCTGGAAACTCTCGTACAGCCAGATTGAATGCCCATCTGATTTGTCCGACGTACGTCGGCTCACGGTACGACAGGGCGACGACGTGTTCACCGCACACGTCCACCACCACCTGTCAGCGCCTAAATTCCCGTGTGGACAGTGCCTAAGCGTGCTTCACACGACGAAGGATTGCAGAGCCGAAAAGAAGGAGGAGCTCATCAAGGCCCATTCTCGTGACGTGACGATCGAGAGCAAGTCGAAGCCCCACCTCATGGCAAAAATCCGCACGGGGAACGAGCTGGTCGCGACGTTAGCTAAGCTACGCGAAGCTACGGCCCCCCAGCTGCTGCAGCGATCACCGGGGACCCCACGTCGCACGCCGCGAGGCAGCAGAGTAACCCGTGTCAATGCCGCCGAGCAAACCGTCGGACCGGACCCAACCAGGGAGTTCGCCAGGCAGGCCGAGTCGACAGCCCGTCGGCTCCAACAGGAAACAGCGGCGCACCGTCGCCAACAAGCCGAGCGCGCACGCGCCGCGGTCGAGGCAATGGCTACGGCAAAACGTCTCCAACACGAGGCACAGCTTCAGGCAGAGCGAGATATTGTCAGGCGCGCGCGACAGCCGCCTGCTGCTCCGCCACGCGATGAAGCGTCATCGGCTCAATCGGACCCCACCCCAACTCATACCACCCTCACTGGAACACCAAGTGGAAAGTGCGTGAGAAAGGCCAAGCCGACGGAGCGCCCGAGGCCCCCGAAGATTGACACGGACCTCGCATGCAACAAGGCAACGACAGATATCCACCAAACTAGCGGCGAAAACACTGACGTGGATATGGAGGATGCTGAACAGGCAGCCGTGGAAAGTGGTGAGCGCCAGGCCGTGGCCACTGCCCCAGAAACAGCGGACCTGGCGCCAACACTGACAACAGGTGAACGCCACCACGGTACGACCAAGACGCCACTGCCCTGTCTGCAGACAGCGGGCACGGACAAAGCAACCACGTCACGACGAGGGAGTCGTACAACCCCCAAACAACCAGGAAGCAGGCGAGGGTCATCGCCCCTCACCTACGTCCCGTTGTCCAAGACCTTCGCCCCAGTCGCAGGCCGCCCAGAGCGTGCAGCCACGAATGACGCCGGAGGGCAGAAGGAGTGGGTCTCATCGACGGACCAGGAAATACAGGCTCACCCGAACGACAGAGCCAGTGACGATGGTACCAACCACACCGTGGTACAGGGAGGAGGTAACGCGGTGAACCACTCCAAAGACAACGACCAGCCAGCTGACACCAGTCGGCCTTCCCCGCAGCCAACACATACGGAGGATGCCCGCGAGGAGACTGGCGATCAGTCCAACGATCCGACGACGCGAGACGACGTCGACACGCGGGTGCCGCAAAGCACGGTACACCAGGACGGCCTCCAGACGCAGCCGGACCCTCACGGAGAGAAAAAGCCGCGAGCAGACTCCGGACCACCTGTAGCACCTCCGCTCTCGCCGCGAAAACGCGATCGAGCGGCACCTGCCACTGACAGCACTGGGGCCGTACACACAACCCCATTGAAGTCCCCTAGAACACCGCTCAAACGGACACCGGCAGGGCACCGCCACCAAGCGGCGCGCGCCTCGGTCGACAGTGACAGCGACGACTTCGTCCCAAGAGGAGAGCTACCACAACTCCCAAGCCTCCGGGCTCGGAAAATCGCGGAGTCGACGGACCGGCAGCAAGTACAAGCCGCGGTGACGGAGTTTTTCGCACCGCGCCGAAACGGGTCGGGCACGCCGACGGGTGAAGGAGACGACCAGGTCCGGGCGGCTGACAACCGGCGCGACGAGGAGATCCCGTCAAGCATGGAACACGACCAGCTCATCGCAGATGCTGAGAACGGACCTGACCACGTTTCAGGTCTGGACCACTGGCTGCGTTTATTTGCTGCTCGGGTTGTGGACAACAAGGCAGACGGACGGTGTCTCTACCAAGCAGTGGATGGAGCCCTTCGACGGACGATCACTGGTAACACGCTCGGCAGCGGCAAATTCGCCACCAAAGAAGCGTACGTGCTCAAGCAGACAGCGTGCACGTACCTACTCCATTATCTCCCGCAGATGGTGGAGGACGGCACGGTGCACCTCCGCGACCTGCACGCACGCTACTACGGGTATGTCGACGACGAGCTGGCAGACCACGCCAAATATGTCGAGGTCGTCAGCCACATTTGGGACAAATACTTATATGATGCAGACGACGCCCTCCCACGGGAGCACTGGAGCGGAGCAGAAGAAATCTTTGGGCTCGTTTGGTACCTCCGTGAGCCCATCTTCGTCATTGGCGCGGACGCGCACGTCCAAGTATACCTCGTCGAACAAGCCGATGCCAAGTCGGACTACGACGAATCCATTGCGATCCTCACTCCAGACGACCAGCGCGCATGGGCAATGATCCAAACGCTCATCAACCACGGTGCCATCCCCAGGATCCTCATCCATGACGCGGGGCATTTCCGCACCTTCCGACTGGCAGAAGACTACTACAAGACGTGCTACGCCCAATGCCAACGGCCCGGCGACGACACATTGCGTGATCGACTCAACGTGGCGCTCATAAAACTCGGCCTCTATGCGGCCTATGCAAAGCCGCCATTACCGCTGGCTGAGCCAGAAGACGCCCTCGCGCCGGCCTCACAGCTCTCCGGATCAATCTACGCCCCCAGCTCAGACGGAACGGCCCCATCGCAAGACGATCTCGCACCACTGACCGCGGACGGCTTGCACCGCCTCTTGGAGCATCTCAACCCACACCAACGGCTCAGAAGCGAGGAACGCAATCTCTGGCGCGCGGCGGAGAGTGCGAACACGGCTGCAGCACAAGATCCAGCGCTGCCAGGCCACACTGCAGCGGACTTAGTCCACACGATCGACGCCATCATTAGGGCCACGGAACGCCGCCTTCATGACCCAGAGGCAGCGGTGGGAATGATCGCGGCACTGCCGTATCCGCTGGTGGCTGCTGCGAGACTGCCGGATGCGCTGACAACACGGCTCGGAAAGGAGCTCATCATGCAAGGAAGAGCAGCAATCTACGACAAATGGCGTAGCCGACTCTCCCCAAGCACGCGTGAAAGACTGGCTGAACCTACCGGCCGCGAAGAGCCGACCGAACAGCGCTGGCGCAGGGCGCAGGATAAACACCGCTGGAAGGACCTCACAGCAGCGCTCGGCGCGGAGGTACAGCAACATCGCACCCTTCCATTGTCGGAGGAGGCCCAGATGCTAAAGATGATGGTCGCGCTCGTTCTCTGCATGCCCCTGGCGATCAGCTTTGCAACCCGCTGTGAGCTAGCACACTCCTGGATATCAACGTCGGCAGCGGACGCGAGACAACTGCTAGTTGAGCTACGATGTCATCGGTGGACCAGCCTCCAAGGGATCGCGGCTGCCATCACCGCCTCTGCACACTCTCCTCAGACGTCAGGCTGGGGAGGAAGCAGGTAGGGCGCCGACACGATGGGTCGGCGACGCCGTGGTGCCAGCGTCGTCAACTCCCGCAGCCCGCCAGTGCGAGCTGACAGACACCAAGAACAACCGTCCGGATCACGCCGCCAACTCCGTAGCTCCAGCTCGAGGAGGCGACGATCTTCGACTGCACTTCCAAAAAATACATCCTCACCAATACAAGAAACAAGTACACTCGGACTTCCGCGAGCAGGCAATGAAGGTTCACGTTCACCGCTCTGCGGCTCGCCGACGACAAAGCCAAACACGGGCGCAGAATGCCCCGATCATTCAGGCCCAAACGCAAAATGTGATGGGGCTTTCTAAACAGCACGGTGCACCTGAACGGTGGTTCAAGATACTCCAATCCGAAGTGCTTGCCCATACGGCAGCAGTCACCATCCTTCAGGAAACACACGTCACGGAGGAGGACGCCGCGTCCCTCAAGCGCAAATATCGAGCGACGTGGGGATTCAACAGGCTGGCGCCGACGATGTCCTACTGGTCCACACACGAGGACCGCAAAGGTGGTGTCGCCATCCTCCTCAACCCGTACATGATTAAACAGTCCGAGCCAGCGCTGCAGGACCTGTGGAGCCCGTTCTTTATCGCCATCACCTGTGTGCTGCAACATGCCCGTGTGCTGATCGTAAACGTATACGCACCGACGGTAACAGCGGAGAGAGAGAAGCTTTTCCGACGCCTAGCAGGGCACGCGCTCAGACACGAAGGACCCGTTGTGCTCGGTGGTGACTTCAACTGCACGAACTTCCCAGAGCTTGATCGCAGCTACAGCGCTACCGCGGCAAACCACGTTTCGCCGGCGCTGACAGCGTGGCTGAACGCATGGCAACTCGAGGACGCCTTAACCCCGTTCTTCCCAACCGAGGAGCACACAGAAGAGGCGGTGATGGACTTCCACTTTGCCCAACACACCTATCGGTACAAGGTCGGAGAGGCCATAGAGTCGAGTCGGCTCGACAGGTGGTACATTTCATCCCACCTCCGCGAATGGACAAACAGCGTCAACGCGGTCGATCGTGGTGGACCTTCTGACCACTCTGCGGTCATCTTGCAGCTGCTCGACCCTGCCCAACGGATTGTGACAAAATCATGTGCCAAGATCTACCCTCCCAAGCCGTGCGCAACCGCCGCGGCCGCAGAGATCTCCCGCCGGTGCATTGACCAGCTCAAGGTGGTGTTCCAAGACCTCAACGCGCGGGCGGCACCAACCACCGCGTACGTTGACGCATGGGAGGAATTCAAAGCCTCGACCGCGAATGCGCTCTCCGCTGGCACGAAAGAGGCGGTCCGCAAAGTCAACACCTCGTACAAGACACGAGTGGCTCGGATACGCCGGCGGATGCGAGACAGAACGCTGCGCCCTGAGGAACACCAAGCCTACGCCATCCAGCTACGAGCGGTGGTCGCCCAATGGCAAGGGCTCAAGCGAAGACGCCAGATCACACGTGACACCACGACGGGACCAGATTCAGTGCGCGCCTTCTTCGCACGAGCCTCACTGCCCCGGGCAGCGACAGTCATTCCTTCCCTCCGATCGACGCCGGGCGCCCCCACACGGGCGTCCGCCGACATCGCGAACCGGATGGCCGACGGTTGGGAAGAAGTATTCACCCAGCCGAAGCGGACACGTCCCCCACCCGAATACGACACCCCAGATGGTCTCATGATCGACGCGGAGACGGCCAAGTCGCTGGACGCACCCATATCGAGAACTGAGATCGAGCGTAGCATTCAGCGGTGCCAGAGAACGAAGAGTGCTGGTCCTGACCGACTGCCGAACGCATGGTATCGAGATTACGCCGAAGCCCTTGTGCCACTACTGGAGACGCTGTTTGGGTGCTGCTTCCGCTCCGGCACGCTACCAGCGAGCTTTCAAGCAGCCACGATCGTTTGCCTTCCCAAGGCAGGCCAGACACCGGACCCGCTTGGCTATAGGCCGATCGCGCTATTGAACACAGACTACAAGATATACATGCGGGTGCTCGCCCATCGGCTCAAGCCAACGCTCAGCCAACTTGTGAGCGCAAGTCAAGCTGGGTTCCTCCCGGGCAGATCAATTCACGACACGATCGATCTGTTCCACTGCGCCCAACAGCACGCCACAGAAAAGCGCCTGGACACGATCGCAGTACTTCTGGATATCAAAAAAGCGTATGACTCGCTGGACCGCGCGTACCTCACCCGCTGCAACGTGGCGCGGGGCTTGCCCCCAGCCTTCTGCAGAGCAATCGACGCGGCGCACGACGGCACCAGTGGGCGATTCAGAGTCAACGGCATCGTCTCACGCCCGATCGCCATGACTCGAGGAATACGACAGGGCTGCCCACTCGCACCACTTCTATTCATCCTGGCGATCGATCCGCTCTACAGACGGCTTATGAATGACGACGCGCTCCAAAATCCGCTCGGGCCGACCGTGCCGGATTTTCCCTGCTGCGCGGGCTACGCAGACGACACGGCCATCTACGTCAAGGACTCCACCGTTCTCGCCCATGTAGCAACCGAGCTCGAGACATTCGCCCGCGCCTCCGGTCTACAGACGAACGTCCAAAAGAGCGTAGCCGTGCGACTCAACCCCACTGCAGCATCGATCCAGAATTGCGCTGGCTTCACGCAACTCCAAGAAGGCGACACTTGCCGCTACTTGGGAGCCCGGGTGGGTCGCAGAGTAAAACAACATCTCGTGTGGTCTCTTACCAAGATACAAATCCGGCAACGCTTGGCAATGGCGAGCGAGAAGACACACAGCGTCCGACAAAGATCACTGCTTGCGCGCGCCATTGCGCTGCCAAAAATCCTCTTCGTCGCCCGACACCACTGGCCGTCGAAGGCATGGGTTCTCCAACTAGACAAATGCATCCGCAACTTCGTCTGGTCGGCCCAGTTCTCCGAGCACATCGAAGCAGGACTGAAGAACAGGCACTGGATGTCGCAGCCCCTCGCGTGCCTCCCACCGGGAGCCGGCGGCCTCGGTATACCCGACCTCGAAGTGGAACTGCACACGATGGCGACAATGACAGTGGCCCGATGGGCATACGACCCGACAGGTGTTCGCGGCATTGTGGCGAGGCTCCGCAACCAAGACGGCGCCGTCATCCAGCCACAACTGTTCCTCACCGCAAAAGGACCTCGCCCGCGGCTAACGACGACTATGTGGACGACGGGACGACGCTGCATGGAATGGATATATGGCTACACGCTCGACTTTCCGCTGCAGATTCTACTCCAAGACAGCATCCGAGCACTTCAACTGTCACAGGAGTGGCGATGGTGGCGGGGAGAATTCGAGCGCGATTACTCCTGCTTCTACCGGCTAGCTGGCAACACGATCATGCGTGAGCGCGGTCCATCGATGGGCCGACTAGCCCCGGAGTGGATTCCCCACATCGGCATCACCAACAAGTCGTCCGCCATACTCTGGGCGGATGGGAGCCTTCTCACGACGAGACACCTGGCAGCACTCGGTCAGGGACATCACGTGGCGGACTTCGTGACATGGCACTGGGTGGCGCCGTATACCCTCCGTTTCCGACCGCGAGCGGCCTTTCCGTTGTCGAATCGCGCTGCGGCGATCTTTAGGCTACTCTGTGACGCACTCGTGGTCAACTTCCCCGACATACTCCGACGCCCGGACCAAGGTGACAACATTCACACGTACAACATCCCAGCTTCGATGGACATGACGTGGTCCCTGGATTCGAATTCGAACATCATTTCTACTCGAGCGGGTACAAGCGTCACGGGTACAAGAGTGACCACCCAACACCAGCTACAGCGCCTACCATCGATCGCAGTCAACGGCGTTCACGTGACCCCGGTCTTCGAATGCACTCCACGCCTCACGAAGATGGTGCAAGTGTGGGGAGGCACGCGACCGTGGCGACCTCAACGACGTCGGTACATCAGGGCGCTTGCGGCGAGCCACAGGCAACGAGGGCTGGACGCGCGGGACGCCCGCGCACAACGCTGGCGAGCTACGCACCCATCGATCGCGGATGACATGGCGCTTATCGAGTGGCATGAGTTCACGCGGACAGCCGACCTCACGGCACAGGACAGGCAACTATGGCTACGCATCAGGCTCCACCAACTCCACTCCTGGCCCGGAGCTAACACCGTCACGGGCTGCCAACGCGTCGGCTGCACCCACGAGCAACCTCCGACGACAGGACACATTCTTTGGGACTGTCCTGCAGCGCAGCGACTATGGCACCGGCTAGCTCAGACTTGGGGCGCGTCCGGCTTACCGCAAGACGACCTCCGGCGCGCGATCTTCACCCGCACACCGCCGGACACGCAGTACGATTGGCGCGGGCGACTCCCCGGACGGGAATCCGCGATATCAGACAGCCTATACCAGTGGCTTGCCCGCGCATGGCTGCTGCTCGTGACGACCGCTTGCCACACCTTGTGGCGAAGCTGTATTGACAACTCCGCGGCAGCGGCTCGGCGATCGGAAGACGCGGATTACTTCGCTGTCCTGCAAGCGTGGACGCTGCGGCTCCGGAGCGCGATCGATGCGACACAATCGGCACCGCATGCGTGCGACCGCCAACTCGACACGACGGCAGCACGCCTTCTGCTTACGATGGCCACACGAGACCCGCCCCCGTTGCGAGCGCAGCCAGATGGCCCTGGTTATCTTCTCTTCTTCGATGGCGGCAGCCGCGGCAACCCCGGCCCCGGTGGCAGCGGTGCAGTTGTGGTCCGCACCTCGGAAACGCCCGAGGTCGTGTGGGCCGCCTCGATGTCGTACGCGGCCGCCGACACCACCAACAATCTAGCCGAGTACCGCGGACTGGTCTGTGGACTCGCGGCTGCAGAACGACACGGATGGACGCCTCTCGAGGTCATTGGCGACAGTAACATGATCATCCAACAGTGTAGTGTGTCAAAGCAACACGTCGTGGGAGCTGGAACTCCCAAGTCTCCAACTTGTACTTGTCTCCCTCGTTGAGGATTATTCAGTTGTGTCTGTCTACTTGCCTGTCTGGCATGACTCTCCAGCTCTGCGACGACAGAGCTGTCCAGGGAGCCATCCACTCGGCGTACATCTCTGCCGCTTCGCCCGGGTTGGCCAGACCTCGGGAGGTCTGAGCAGGCAGGTCTGGATGCAGCGCTGGCTTCTGGTTCATGCTGGTCTGGGCCAGACGCTTCACTACCTCCCCAAGCGCTGCCTCCACGGGGAGCCCTCCATGGTGGCCACGAATTATGCGTTGACGGCGGCGATAAGTCGTTCGTCGCCTGAGCCCACGGCGTAGTCCTGCAGCAGGCGTGGGATGTCTTTTTTCATGCTGTCGAGGTCCTCCCAGGAGTCTTCAATGGGCTCCAACCCCTTCCAGCTGACCTTGATCTCAAACGTGCCCTTGTTTGCGTTGAGCCTGTGCTCGACGATCGCCTCCACTGCCAGGAGCGTTTCCTGGGCGCTGATATGTTCCAGCAGTTCTTGGGTAACGTTTAGTGCGTCATCAGCATACATTTTCATTCGTGAGGCGTGAACATCCTTGTTCTCGCCGGTCACCAAGTCCTGAAGCACGTAGTGGTACTCTTCTGCTTTAATCACGCGGTACGGACCGACCCATGTGACTAGCAGTTTTGGCAGGTGGCGGTTCTCGTCCACACGAGACCGCAAGACGAAGTCGCCCACCGCGAAGTTTGCTGGTGCTGCTCCCTCATTGGCGTGTTTATTCCTTTGTGTCTGCTTCTGCTTTTCCTTGACCACCTCCTTGTGCATCCGCCTGAGACTCTCTCGGAGTCCCTCAAGTCCTTTAATGATGTCGGGCTTGCTCATGTCTCCTGAGATCCACTTCTCTTTCGTGTCTGATGCCATGATCACATCGAGCGGGTTCGAGCATTCTAATCCCGTAAAGAGCTCCACGGGTGCTTTGTTCGCTAGCGACGCCATTGGCGAATGGTTGATGCTTGACTGGATCAACGGAACCACGTACACCCAGTCCTTTCGAGAGATCTTAAATTCCAGGATCAACGCTTTCGCAACTTGCACTATGTCACGATTGACACGTTCCACCGTCCCGTTCATCCAAGGCGAGTAGGCCAGTGTGAACTCTTGGCGGCTCTTGAGTCTTCTGTTTAGTTCAGTCATGACCTTGTTCTTGAAATGGGATCCTTGGTCACTTATCCAGACCTTGGGGGATCCAAAGCGACTGTGCCATTCCAACATGGCTTCTGCGGCTACCTCTGCTCGCGGCTCATCACACGCTGTCAGCTCCGTGAAGTGCGTTGCTTCATCCTTCTGCACCAGGAGATAGCGTAGGTCACCAAACGATTCCCCCATGTAGACGAAATCCCAATGAAGCGCCATGTTGCGCTCGGCACAGCGAAACTTCTGGCTCCATGGCCTGGGTATCGTTTTTCCGCCCTTCACATGAAGGCAGAGTAAGCACTGTCGACAGAATGCTTGAGCTTTGTTCCGCACGTCTTCGATGTAGAACAGCTTCCGTAGGTGCTGCTCCATCACGTTCAGTCCACGGTGTCCGTTAGACCCGCAGTGGGCAACGATCATGACGCGCCGTAGTAGGTTTGAGTCGTTAGGAATCCAAATTTTGCCATTCACTTTCACCAAGCCGTCGTCGGCACGCGAGTCAGCTGCGCGCGGGTGCTGGCCGCGCGTTTGAGCCGTCTTGATTTCTTCCAATGTTGGCCAGACGAAAGCCTCATCGTCCAACGGCCGTGGCTTCATCGGTGCACACGTTGCTCTGGTTGGTTTCGTCTTTGCTCTAGATCGTTTCCTTGTTGTGAGTCGGAATCGTCTGAATGCGATCGGCGCCGTCCCCTTCCCTCCCCATCGAGAGAGAAGGTCTGCCCACACGTTGCTCGGGCCATCGATATGCTCTAGCGTATATCGATATCCGAGTAGCTTCGTGGACCAGCGCAGCAATTTGCCGCGGACGTGCTTCTTCAGCTCCTTGCTAGGAGCAAATAGGTGCACAATGTTCCGGTGGTCGCAGTAGAGATGGAACCCTTGTGGCCTGAGCAGCAAGTACTCGAGGTGCTCGCATGCGTGGGCAATCGGGTACGCCTCTTTCTCAATGACGCTCCAGTTGAGGGCGGCACCACGAAATGTGCCACCCATGCACAGCAATAGCTCGTGGTGCTGTTCGCTCACGGCTACACCCACTTGCCAGTCGCTGACCTGTGTGACGAGCAAGCCCCACCCAGTGTCAGAGGCGTCTGTGAGGACACACATCTGCTTCGTTGGGTCTGGGTGGGCGAGCGTGGCTGAGCGTCGCAGCAGGTCCTTCACTGTCTCGAAGCACTCGGTCTCACTCCTGGTCATTGCGATCGGAATGCCTGCGGCTGTCCGTTTCGTCTTCTTCTGCCCATTAAGGGCCTCGTCAAGTTTGCGTTGTAGTGGATCAACAACTCGTGCGTAGTCCGGCAGGCTCTCGCGCATCCAGTTGCTGGCGCAAATGAATTGCTGCAGCTCCCCTGCTGTAGCTGGCACCGGAATGCAACACAGTGCTTCGATCCTGTCCGGATCGTGGCGAATGCCGTCCGCATTGATGATCCGGCCACACCATCTCACCTCGGTCAGAAACAGCTCGCTCTTCTTGGGGCTGAGCTTGAGTCTTCTCTCGTTCAGCAGCGCGAACAGCTTCTCAAGCACCATTAGCAGTTCTTCTGCGGTGTCCGCATACACGAGCACGTCGTCGATCCAAACTAGAACATGTGAATACAGTAATTCAGCAAGCACCAACTCCATTGTTGATTGGAAATGAAGCGCTGCGTCCGTGCACCCTTGAGGGACTCTCGTAGGCGTGAACACGCCCTTGTCGGTCATGTAGCTTAGAATTTCTTGGCTGTCCTTGTCGAGAGGCAGTTGCCAAAAGCCCTTTAGAAAATCAAACATTGCGTAGAATTTCTTGCCTCGGCATCGCTCCAGCACCACGGAGAGATTAGGCATTACGCCAACGATGGCGTCAGTTTGGTCGTTTACTGGCCGATAGTCGTTGGTTTGGCGGAATTCTTGAGATCGCGGCTTTCTCACTGGCACAGCCGGGCACGCCCACCTACTCGCTTTGTTTGGGTACACCCAGCCGAGGCTCACCAGCTCGGTATTGAGGTTCGCGAGGAAATCAGACTTCTCGGGGCTGTAACGACGTGCTCGGCACTTGTACGGCTTCGCTCCGTCCTTTAGGCGAAGCTTCAATGGTGGCACATCCGCTGGTGGGTCGTCACCGAGAGCCACACGCCAAATGTCATACATTTGGATCAAACCGCGCAGACGCTCCTTGTCGAAATGAGGGGAGGCATGTGTTAGCGCTCTGTTCAGCATTTCGTCGAGCTCCGTGGAGATCACGTCATCCGCCGACCGCTTGCCAATTTCCATCTCGTCAGCACACTCGAGTGGATCACTTTCGTCCACTTCTCTGGTGGCCAACATCTCCAGCTGCCGGTCCACGCTGATCCCGAGCTCGTCGAGCAGCTCTCGACCGATGATCAACTCTTCCTCATCGTTGTCGAGGATCACGCAGAGCTTGGGCTGTTGCAATCGTACGGGGCCGGCAGCCGTCTCCATCGTGATTCTCACATAGATTCCTTCGGTGGCGGTCACTATGTGACCGCCGATTGCTTTCCCGTTGACGGGTCTGCCTAATGGCTGGACCTCCACGGTCGGATCGGCATGTTGAAGCTGCTTGACGTGGCAGCGGGCGATCATGTTCAAGTCTGAACCACTATCGGCGCAATACGGGATCTTGATCACACCATTGAGCCACGCCATCGGTCCTTGTGCGTCATCCGGTAGCAGACGCTTTGCGCTCCGCCACTTCCTGTTTCTCTTCTTCCTCTGCTGTTCGAGCAGTCGTTCCTTCTCTGCTTCGTCGAGCTCGGGGCAGTCAGACTTAAAGTGCGGCCCACCGCATTTGAAGCACTTCACACCCGTGCCCTGATCTTGGTCCTTCTGTGGCGCTGTCTCCTGCAGCGTGTCCGCGGACCTGTCACCCACCGTGATCTTCCTGAACTCATGCCGTTTAGCGCCGACTGCAGTCACTTTGCGGGCTCTCTCGCGCGAGACAGGTTGCTGTCGACCATGGTGCCCCTGGCCCGACCGAGGTGTCGCGGCTTGCCGCTCAGCCTTCTTGCGGAGCTGGTGAAGCTTGTCTTGCTCCAACGCTTTCTCCCTGATCACCTTGTATAGCAACTTTGGATCTTTGTCCACATCGTTTGTTGCGAATCGAACCGCTTGGTCGACCGCTACACGCAGGTCTGGTGGGAAGAGATTTGTCCTTAGCACCTTGCACAGCTCTTTCTGGCCCTTTTCACCCTCGAAGAGGCAGGTGATCCCGTGGTCCAGAATGAGCTCTCTGCATCGCTGGAAATACTTCAGAACACGGGCTTTCACGTCGGTTTCCTTCATGTCCATCTTCAGGTAAGTTTTGAAAACGTGATCCACATCCGGCATCGTGTCGTTCTTCACACTCATGACAATGGTGTCGAGGAACTGCTTCAGCTGGCTGTCAGTCAACTCGTCCTCATCTACCTCCCACTCATAGTCACAACACGTTCTGAGCAGTTCACGGTCCACAGAGTTCTTGATTGACACGAGCAGCTCAGCCATCTTCTCTTGATTGCCTGCGCACCGAGCCTCGACCTGGGCCTCGTACTCGGCACGCTTCTTGTTGAAAACGACGACGTCCGCGTGGGCTATTGACGTTAGCCTCGGCGGGGCGATCGGTGTGAACAGAGGCACCCCGGGGTGTTCTTGCTGATCTTCCTCGTTCATTGTCTTTGATCTCTGCGGTGACGTCGTTTTCCGGATTCTTCCAGTCTTCTGTCGCAAAGACACTCGCGACTAAAGTATACTTTGTAGTGTGTCAAAGCAACACGTCGTGGGAGCTGGAACTCCCAAGTCTCCAACTTGTACTTGTCTCCCTCGTTGAGGATTATTCAGTTGTGTCTGTCTACTTGCCTGTCTGGCATGACTCTCCAGCTCTGCGACGACAGAGCTGTCCAGGGAGCCATCCACTCGGCGTACATCTCTGCCGCTTCGCCCGGGTTGGCCAGACCTCGGGAGGTCTGAGCAGGCAGGTCTGGATGCAGCGCTGGCTTCTGGTTCATGCTGGTCTGGGCCAGACGCTTCAAACAGCTACGGACCCGCCGACGGCCCAAGTCGACTCGGCTCCTGCCACTATATGAAGCCGCGCGCAGCGCGGCAGACGCGCTCAGGGTACGGAAGTGGCATCATCACTATCGCTCGCACAACAAGATGGCCGATAAGGCCGCGAATCAAGCGATGGATACAGCCACAAGCTATCAAACAGAAGCGCATCATGGCCGCCCAGAGCTCGCCGAGCTCTTGCCATGGCTCTCGAACGATGTTCAACAATGGGCCGCCAGTCTCCCGACGCCGCTACAGCCGCGCAGGGGGAGAGGGCAGCAACGACCATGCGCTGTGGGCCACGCAGCGCGCAGGTCACCCGGGTAGTTCTGCTGCGGCACACTCCCGTAGGGGTATACTAGTTCAGGCTCTGCCCGTAACTCAATACACCTCATCATCATCATCGTATTACGCGAGCCTTCAGATGTCTCGCGACTGGCGCAACCACATGTACGTGACCAGCATCGTCGTCAACTGCTGGGTGACTCCGGTCCTGCTGCTGCTGCCGCAATTGCGCCGACCGTTGAACTTGCTGGCGAACCGGATGCTCGCGCCGTCTTGTCGCCTTCCCTGTATCACATCCGCACTCGACGGACCGACCGACGAGGAGTGGAAGGCACTCTGCGACACGTTGGCAGCCAACAGGACGGTCGAGTACTGTACGTGCGCATCACATCCGGCAACTCGCTCGTTTTCGCACTGGCGGAGCAAGAGAACCGCCGCGTGCTCCATCGAACGCAGACCAAGCTCGCGTTTCTGAGCGTCCTGCGGCGGCGCCAGACGGCATCTTCTTCTTGTAGCGCTGGTCAGTTGGACGCAGCCATCGTGTCCAGTGTCTTCGCGTTCGCTGGGACGAGCGTGCAGCGCCGAGTGCGAGGAAGCGTGGTGGCGACGATGTGGTGATGGTCCTCCAGTCAGGCAACTTCAACACGATGGGTGACAACGTGTGACATCCTGCTGGTTAAAACCGATGAAACTCGACTTCCGTGTGTCATGGTCAAAAGTGTCAGTGTCACTGCCACCGACTCAGTGACACTAGGTCACACCGATCATGACAAAAACGCTGCTTTGGACGGAAAATCTGTGGAGATGTCCAAATGCCTTCTGTACCTCATGTCACATGGAACTGCCACCACAGTTCCCGGCGGCCACTGCAGTCTGCGCAGAGCGCGACGAAGATCCTGTTGAGCCTCAGCAGCTTCTTTGGCTGAGTCACAGCGTGAGGCCCTTCGGCTGAGCGGCTTCTTCTGTCCCTCCCTCATTTCGGAATCTCCGTCGAAGTGACTTGCTTCAGTGCACAAATTGTACGCATTGTGCAGCACAATGCGCTCACTCTCGTTGATCCTCGCGCTTGTGCTGCTCTTGCAGAGCCAGCTCGCCAAGATCGACGCCACGCCAGGCAACTCAAGTACTCTCAATCCGATTGATGTCTCCATTTACGGGTGCACGGGGTCAATGCGCTGGGGAGTAGATCCGTTCATCCCGTCTCCACTCCCAGTGCTGTTCAACTTCTCCCAGGTCAATCTCCCTGTCGGCGCACGACTGACAATGATTGACGCCGAGACCGAGACACCACTCGCTGCGATTGAACCTACCAACGGCAGCTGCACATGGCTGCTCGTGAGGCCAGGCAATGGCTTCAGGGTGGAGTACGTGCCTCCACCGTCGAAGCCAATCATCAATGGCTTGATCCCGTCGTGTAAAGCGACATACACGGGCTTCTTCGTCAACGTCAGCGACTTCTGCGCAACGCCCACTGGCGCCGGCATGAACCCCGACGGCATCTGCGACAGCATCAGCAGCGCCTCGCTCTCGACGGCTCGCGTGCTGCAAGACGGCACCACGTGCGCGCCAGCCAAACCCGGTCGGCGCGAGTCGCCGATGGACTCGACCAACCCCGGCTGCACGTTGGCCCGCGACGGTTGTCATCGCAACGCATCCGCCAATGGCGGCGCGGCGACGAGCGACGCCATGCGCCAACTCCAAGGGCCGCTGTCTTTGGCACCGATGCTGGCGACGGCGCTGGCTGCGCTGCTTATGGCGGTGGACGTCTGCATGTAGTGTAATGGTCTTGTAGTACAATGACGAACAGTCTGCCACCATGATGATGAACCAAGTCTCCAAGCGAGTCATTTGCATTGCACTGTATGCTTGTGTGCCTACGATCTGTGCATCTCCAGCTCACTCGACGCACAGGCGATGACCGCGCCATGGCACTCGTCCAGGGCACTCTCTCGAGGGAGTCGTTCGTACAGTGTCTAACGTTGGTCTCCGAGGTGTGACACTCGGAAAAACGCTCTGCTGAGATTTGCCCAAGGACCTGCTCCTCCAATGCACCTCCATCCCTCGCTCGCTCGCATCGCGTCTCGCTCGTGGTCAATGGCTCTCCCATTCCTCAATCCACAGCGTTCTGCCTCCCATGCGCGCTCCTGTACTCCTGCTACTCACACTTCTCTCGGTCGCCACCGCCGCCGCCGCCGCCGCGCTGCCATCTTCCAGCACCGCCACCGCGCTCTCCGACTTGTGCGGAAAGCCATGGCGCAAGGTCTTTGAGGTGCTTCCGGACGCCAACGCCACCGTGTTCAGCTTCTCTCGCGTCGTGTTACCGCGCGGCAGTCGACTCATCGTCAAGTCACCGCCCGACTTCCGACGGCACAGCAAGTCGTTCGGGGCCATCGAGCCAGACAGTGAGGCCGAGTGTAGGTGGGCATATCTCTCTCGCACGGACGCCATGGTGCTCGACTACGTGCCGCCAGCAGAGACCGCGTGCGACACCGAGTTGTCTGCGCACTACGGCGTCACCATCGATGTCATGAACATGACGACGTTCTGCGCCAATACCAGCGCCACTGGTTTCGGAACGCTGTGCCACGACAACTATTCGCCAGAGGTGACGACCAGAGCCGTCTGGGGCAGCGCGACGTGTGCCAAGGGAAAGACAGGGTGGCAAGAGTCTCCGCTGGACGACGAGGTTGAGGACTGCAAGCGCCAGCTCGTCAGCGAGAAATTCGACTCGACCGCAAGCGCGTGGGGCGTCGAATTCGCTGCCTTGGATATGGCACGAAGTGGTCAATTGGTTGTCGAGGCCGTCCACGATCCCAAGATGAACAGCTCTGCGGCTGTGGTGCACAAGGTGTTGCCGCTTAAGAACTGCACGTGGCAATTCGCAGTGGCTGCGCCGGGCTTCCGTGTGTTTTACGAGCCGCCAGCGCGATGCACCGAGGAATCCCGAAGCGTGAAAGAGTATTCGATGGCCTGGTGGCGCACGAACGAGACGGCGGCAGCGGAAATGTCGTCATGCGCGTCCCCATCGACAGCACCAAACGCCTCGAGATCCAGCAACGAGCCGCTCAAGGACGCGGCGACGAAAGCTCCGTCCAGCGACTCGCTTGGCCGAACGGCAATCACGCCAACGCTTCTGGTGCTGCTCACGATCGTGTCCACATTGCTGTGACGGAGTGTAAGATAGTCTGCGTCTTCCACGAGTTCTCGAGCTATTGACGCGCGACAGTCGTGTCGTGAGTCGATGTTGTCGATGTGGCTCTCTCGTATCGCAATTGCTAAAATACCACACACGCACACACACTCCCTCACTCCCTCACTCACACTCGCTATACGTAGACGTCTCGCTCGTGTTATCCTTGGGAGGGAGTCGGTTGCTGTCCGAACGATGATGCCCACCAGCAGCGACACGGACCAGGACATCGCTCGCGGTCCAGCGCTCGCATTGATGTACGAACGTATGGCTCCGTTCGGCGTCTCCCTCCATCGACGCACCTACACGATGACGTGCATCGCGCTCGGACTCATCCACGTTGCGTGTGCGTTGCTCTTGACGGGGGTCACGCTTCTGTACGCGCTCCCACGGCTGCACGCGTTCACCGTTGAGCTCTGCTCGACGTACTTGCCGTGCCTCGATGAAAGACACGACACGTCCGTCGCTTTCCTTCATGCGTGCCTCGCGCTCAGCCATGGACTCGCAGTCATGCGCCTGCTACCAACAAGGACGGCGGCGGCGGCGGCGACGACAACAACAACACCAAGGAGGCACGGGGTGTCGAGACGCGCGACAGCGATGCATGCGGCGCTGCGTTTTCTATGGCGTCCGAATGCGCGGTGCTCTTCCCGTTGGTTCGCAGTGTTTCATGATCGATGGCAGTGTCTGTTTGGTCGCGAGGGTCTCTTTGGCGTCGAGTATCCGGGTTTCGACGCGGTCTACGCTGCGCGCAAGTGCGTGCAGATCGTGCTGCAGTTCCGACAAGCGTATTACGCGAGCCTTCAGATGTCTCGCGACTGGCGCAACCACATGTACGTGACCAGCATCGTCGTCAACTGCTGGGTGACTCCGGTCCTGCTGCTGCTGCCGCAATTGCGCCGACCGTTGAACTTGCTGGCGAAGCGGATGCTCGCGCCGTCTTGTCGCCTTCCCTGTATCACATCCGCACTCGACGGATCGACCGACGAGGAGTGGAAGGCGTTCTGCGACGCGTTGGCAGCCAACACGACGGTCGAGTACGTGCACATCACGTCCGGCAACTCGCTCGTCCGTGCACTGGCGGAGCAAGAGAACCGCCGCGTGCTCCATCGAACGCAGACCAAGCTCGCGTTTCTGAGCGTCCTGCGGCGGCGCCAGGCGGCATCTTCTTCTTGCAGCGCTGGTCAGTTGGACGCAGCCATCGTGTCCAGCGTCTTCGCGTTCGCTGGGACGAGCGTGCAGCGCCGAGTGCGAGGAAGCGTGGTGGCGACGATGTGGTGATGGTCCTCCAGTCAGGCAACTTCAACACGATGGGTGACAACGTGTGACATCCTGCTGGTTAAAACCGATGAAACTCGACTTCCGTGTGTCATGGTCAAAAGTGTCAGTGTCACTGCCACCGACTCAGTGACACTTGGTCACACCGATCATGACAAAAACGCTGCTTTGGACGGAAAATCTGTGGAGATGTCCAAATGCCTTCTGTACCTCATGTCACATGGAACTGCCACCACAGTTCCCGGCGGCCACTGCAGTCTGCGCAGAGCGCGACGAAGATCCTGTTGAGCCTCAGCAGCTTCTTTGGCTGAGTCACAGCGTGAGGCCCTTCGGCTGAGCGGCTTCTTCTGTCCCTCCCTCATTTCGGAATCTCCGTCGAAGTGACTTGCTTCAGTGCACAAATTGTACGCATTGTGCAGCACAATGCGCTCACTCTCGTTGATCCTCGCGCTTGTGCTGCTCTTGCAGAGCCAGCTCGCCAAGATCGACGCCACGCCAGGCAACTCAAGTACTCTCAATCCGATTGATGTCTCCATTTACGGGTGCACGGGGTCAATGCGCTGGGGAGTAGATCCGTTCATCCCGTCTCCACTCCCAGTGCTGTTCAACTTCTCCCAGGTCAATCTCCCTGTCGGCGCACGACTGACAATGATTGACGCCGAGACCGAGACACCACTCGCTGCGATTGAACCTACCAACGGCAGCTGCACATGGCTGCTCGTGAGGCCAGGCAATGGCTTCAGGGTGGAGTACGTGCCTCCACCGTCGAAGCCAATCATCAATGGCTTGATCCCGTCGTGTAAAGCGACATACACGGGCTTCTTCGTCAACGTCAGCGACTTCTGCGCAACGCCCACTGGCGCCGGCATGAACCCCGACGGCATCTGCGACAGCATCAGCAGCGCCTCGCTCTCGACGGCTCGCGTGCTGCAAGACGGCACCACGTGCGCGCCAGCCAAACCCGGTCGGCGCGAGTCGCCGATGGACTCGACCAACCCCGGCTGCACGTTGGCCCGCGACGGTTGTCATCGCAACGCATCCGCCAATGGCGGCGCGGCGACGAGCGACGCCATGCGCCAACTCCAAGGGCCGCTGTCTTTGGCACCGATGCTGGCGACGGCGCTGGCTGCGCTGCTTATGGCGGTGGACGTCTGCATGTAGTGTAATGGTCTTGTAGTACAATGACGAACAGTCTGCCACCATGATGATGAACCAAGTCTCCAAGCGAGTCATTTGCATTGCACTGTATGCTTGTGTGCCTACGATCTGTGCATCTCCAGCTCACTCGACGCACAGGCGATGACCGCGCCATGGCACTCGTCCAGGGCACTCTCTCGAGGGAGTCGTTCGTACAGTGTCTAACGTTGGTCTCCGAGGTGTGACACTCGGGGGAAAAGCTAAGGTTTAGGGTTTAGGGTTTGGATTTGCCCAAGGACCTGCTCGTCCAATGCACCTCCAATGGAGGTGCATTGGACGAGCAGGTCCTTGGGCAAATCCAAAGGATGTGTCTACCGTCACCAACTTCTAGAGTGGCACCTGCACCCACTGTAATGCCCTAAGCCTAACGATCGGAGAAGATCGTCAGGAAAGCAAATTTCAGGATTCTTGGGGGTGAGCGCTCGTCCGCCGCTCGTCCACCGCCCAATTCATCGCTTCTCTCTTCTAGCTCATCATCACCATGACCAGGGAGCGATCCGTCGTCGGGATAGAGGCAAGCAGTGGCGACGACAGCGGCTTCAGCAGCTCTTGTGGAGCAGGTGCAGCAGGTGGCAGCGGAAGTGAGTCTTCAGCATCTGCAGATGCATCTGTGACGGACAATGACAGTGGCGAACCGTGCCAATCACGGCAGCAACGACCGCCAACAAAATCGCTGGCTGCATTTGGAGGGGCATATCGGTCCTGGGACGAGTTTCACATCGCGTTCGATCAATACCAAGCCGACACGAATCAGCTTTATCGCTGTCGAACATCCACATCCGTCCAGGAACGAAACGACGCTCGTCGCAAGACCAACCCGAGAGCCGTGCTTTTTGATACAACGCATATCTACTACTACAAGAAGATGATTTGCACGCACGGGTGGTCGGTGTCAGAACGTGGCACGGGGGTGCGCACGAACTACACCCTTCGTGGCTTCGAATGCCCAGCAGAGCTTCGGGCAACGCTGAAACGATCACGACAGGGTCATTACACTGTGAGCGTCAACTACCACCAAGTGAGCCACAACCACGCCGTTGGAAATGAGCTGAGGTACACATATGCAGAGGAACGCCGTATCAAGAGCCCCGAGAAGGTCAAAAACGCTATCACAATGTGGAAAGGTGTGTGAAGTTGATTATTGATGACGTCGTAGCAATTGCTAAGCATTTGTGACTCGTTGCAGGCGGCTCTAAGAAAAAGAAGATCTTGAGATATCTGCGTGATGCAACAGGCATTCCGTTGATTCCGAAAGATGTTGAGAATCTCATCGCTGAGATGAGACGGAAGGAGCGCAAAGGCATCAGCGAAAATGAACGTGTCGATCGTCTCTTGGATACGTTCTGCGAAGTTCCGGGCAACGTTGCAGACACATTCACGGACCAAACGGGTTATACGGCATGCATCACTCTGCAGACGCAGCACATGCGAAGAATGGCAGCTCGGTTCCCACAGGTGATCTGAATGGATGCAACGCATGGAACGAATAAAAACAGGTAGGGTTTTCGATGTCAATGAATGCCACCAACATCTCACCCAATAGCTTACCATTTTCTCACCGATGCTTGATTGTAGATATGCTTTGTTCAGTTTCATGGCAACTGATGCTTTCGGTGAAGGAACTTTTGTGCAGCATGCACTGATCGATGGAGGAACTGTTGCCAACATGCGCGCTGCTGTGACTGCGTACAAGAACAACAACCCATCGTGGACAGAGGTCACCGTCATTGTCATCGACAAAGACTTCAATGAGCTGAGCTTACTTCGCGAAGAGTTTTCTGGCGCCGCTGTGATTCTCTGTCACTTCCATGTGATTGATTACCTCCATCGTGAGATCTCGAAGGCTATCTACCGCTTTGACTCATACACGAAGATCCATCTCAAGAACCTGGTGACGTTAATCGTGAAGGCAGACACGAGAGACAAGTTCGAGCATTTCATCGCTTCGTTGGAGAAACTATGTGGGAATGAGCATGCGTTCATGTCATACTTCAGGAAGAACTGGATGACCTGCACGGAGTTGTGGTGTCGCCATCTGCGTGGTCACATCCCCCACCTCGACAACAATACAAACAACAGACTGGAGGCGTCGTGGGGCAGCGCTAAGGACGTCTTATCAGCGAGCCTTGATATGGACGAGTGTATTCAGCAGCTATGGGATCTTCAGAAGACGAAGGAGGATACCTACAGAAGTCGGACTACAAAGATTGGTCTTCGGCAGAACAGAGCATATGATGGTGAGATGTCGCTTCTCGCAAAGATTGCCACCAAGCACGCGTGCGATTTGGTCGAGACCCAATACAAGCTGAGCAAGGAATCCAAGTATGAGTACGATGCTGATTCGCTCACGTTCGGTGTCCACACGCTAACCAGCGTGAAGAGCAAGCAACTCTACGCAGTTGATCCCCAAAACTGTGTGTGCAGTTGCAGCGTGTACGCAACGCTGCTCCTCCCGTGTCGGCACATCATGTATCTACGTAAAGACTTGAACGAACGGTCTGTTATCCCGTGTGACCACATCAACGACCGGTGGCTGATTGCAGACACATCCCAACTGAACATGTCAGATCCGGTCTCAAGCCGACCCGGCAACCACCGGATAAACAAGGCGGCTCCGAAAGTGATGTTGGGTACCGAGAAGTTCAAGAGTATTTTCCCGGTGTGTCAGCGTATTGCTGAATGCGTATCCGACAAGGGGACGCGTTCGTTTAATGCGTGGTTGGCATTGATGAAGGATCTTGAGTCGAAGGCACGCGCTGATCATGCTGCCGAAGGCGTGTCATTCGCGGCGATCGAAGGCATTGGTGGGGTTGACGGTGGTGCGGAAGGTGGTGATAACGTTGGTGAGGATAACGTTGGTGAGAAAATCGGTGAGGAAATCGGTGATGACGTTGGTGAGGAAATCGGTGACGACGTTTGTGTGGAATTGTGTGAGGAAATCGGTGATCACGTTTGTGTGGAATTTGGTGGTGATACACTTGACTGCGCCTGCACACAGCCATCAGACGACACCGTTGCCGAGTCAAGAGGAGAGCTGACACATCTCAAACGTCAAAGAGTGAACCTCAACATGGCTGCAAGACCGAGTGGTCGGCCACGAGTGAAAAAGGCGGTCGCAGCGGCGAAGAAGCGGCGCCTTATTGAGGACACGAGGCGATTGGCGGACCGTCTCAGCACTGGAAGAGATATAACTCTACACGACCTTCAGACTCTCATAACCAAAAACCAGCTATCGCTTCGCGAATGTGGTGATGTTGTGGACTCCCTGACGCCTATATTCGGAAACCCAAAAACTAAAGATTTGGCAAGTGCGAGAAAGCCGAGTATGGAGCTACAGACAAAGCGCCCCAAGTGTCACGTAGCAGCACCCGGTCTCGACGTCGTGAACCCCACCAGCATAAGGTACATTTTTCCTATGAGCCTCCTGAAGAAATCGATCGATGTTGCGAAACATTTCAGAGAGAGCATGCAACCGGCGAACATTGGACGTCAATTGTACTTCGATGAAATTGTTATTGAGCTACGTGACATTGGTAACTACAACTATTCCACGATGGTTGTAATGAACAAGTACTATCAAATTGCGAAGTTGCTCGAGGGGACACGGTTGTTGCTGGATTGGATCGAGAAATGTGACCTTGGTGAAGACGAGAACACGAAGGATAGGGTACGGCTACAGCAAGCCATGCTCGAAGCCATCCCCAACATGAGCTTTGTTCAGACGTACAACACGGGTTATTGCTCAACAGATCTCTCTATCCTTTCTCTGTTCCGGGATGAGGAATGGCTTGATGATGCATGCATTTACACAGCAACGAAGTTCATGTGCAGCTCTTCGACGATGCGACTTCACATTGTCGATCCCTTGGTTGTTGAATTTCCTTCGTGTGCCGTCACTCAGAAGCTACTTCTCGATGGACCAACACACTGTCTTTCGGAGCCTCACGTCGACACGCTCGTGTTTTGCCCAGTGCACATGAGTGTTCCTTTCAAACACTGGTGTGCTGTCGTCGTCGACTTTTGTCGCAAACAAATTGCAATCTACGATCCGCTACACTCTGAAAACCAGCTGAGGCGATGCGAGGAGTTTGTAAACGATACAATCATGAACATGGTGCCTAAGACGTGGCCTATGAAGGCAACACGATTCAGGGGCTACACACAAGCGGATGGCCACTCATGCGGGGTTCTAATCATTCAATTCTGGTCAATGTATTTGCACCGTGCAGAGAGTGATGACGATATCAATAAGCTTCGTCGAGGAGATCTTCAGGAGATCTCGAAGACTGATGTGAAGCGCATGCGCTTTGATGCTTTGTCTGCGTGCTGGTCAGAGATTGCGAAGGCGAACTCAACTTCGACTAACTCTGACTAATGCATATATATATTCTTTAACCTCAGGCACCTCATGTGTCTAGCTCTGCTGTGATTCCAAGATGTTCACGGCCGGCTCGCTTGACTTGTGGAATTTCCACTAGTTCAAAATCGGTGCGCGGTGGTGAACCAATGATATGAAAGTGGTGTAAAATTGGTCGTAAGTTGGTGGCAAGTTGGTGGCAAGTTGGTGAAGAGTTGGTGAAGAGTTGGTGGGTTCTTAACACATATATATTTGCTACCCAACTGTTGTCGCGTTTATGTTCTTGTTTCTTGAATTTTGAGAAAAAACGTTCCACTCCAGCACAAAAACCGAGCACACAGTGTTCTTTTTATGGCCATTTTTCGATGCAGCTGGATGCAAACGCCTGGCTCTGTGAAAATGGTTTCAGAGACGCTACGAAAGTTGGTGACTGTAGGGAGCGCCAAATCCAAACGCGATGCGAGCGAGCGAGGGATGGAGGCTCCATCCCTCGCTCGCTCGCATCGTGTCTCGCTCGTGGTCAATGGCTCTCCCATTCCTCAATCCACAGCGTTCTGCCTCCCATGCGCGCTCCTGTACTCCTGCTACTCACACTTCTCTCGGTCGCCACCGCCGCCGCCGCCGCCGCGCTGCCATCTTCCAGCACCGCCACCGCGCTCTCCGACTTGTGCGGAAAGCCATGGCGCAAGGTCTTTGAGGTGCTTCCGGACGCCAACGCCACCGTGTTCAGCTTCTCTCGCGTCGTGTTACCACGTGGCAGTCGACTCATCGTCAAGTCACCGCCCGATTTCCGACGGCACAGCAAGTCGTTCGGGGCCATCGAGCCAGACAGTGAGGCCGAGTGTAGGTGGGCGTATCTCTCTCGCACGGACGCCATGGTGCTCGACTACGTGCCGCCAGCAGAGACCGTGCGACCCAAAGTTGTCTGCGCACTACGGCGTCACCATCGATGTCATGAACATGACGACGTTCTGCGCCAATACCAGCGCCACTGGTTTCGGAACGCTGTGCCACGACAACTATTCGCCAGAGGTGACGACCAGAGCCGTCTGGGGCAGCGCGACGTGTGCCAAGGGAAAGACAGGGTGGCAAGAGTCTCCGCTGGACGACGAGGTTGAGGACTGCAAGCGCCAGCTCGTCAGCGAGAAATTCGACTCGACCGCAAGCGCGTGGGGCGTCGAATTCGCTGCCTTGGATATGGCACGAAGTGGTCAATTGGTTGTCGAGGCCGTCCACGATCCCAAGATGAACAGCTCTGCGGCTGTGGTGCACAAGGTGTTGCCGCTTAAGAACTGCACGTGGCAATTCGCAGTGGCTGCGCCGGGCTTCCGTGTGTTTTACGAGCCGCCAGCGAGATGCACCGAGGAATCCCGAAGCGTGAAAGAGTATTCGATGGCCTGGTGGCGCACGAACGAGACGGCGGCAGCGGAAATGTCGTCATGCGCGTCCCCATCGACAGCACCAAACGCCTCGAGATCCAGCAACGAGACGCTCAAGGACGCGGCGACGAAGGCTCCGTCCAGCGACTCGCTTGGCCGAACGGCAATCACGCCAACGCTTCTGGTGCTGCTCACGATCGTGTCCACATTGCTGTGACGGAGTGTAAGATCCTCAGCGTCTTCCACGAGTTCTCGAGCTATTGACGCGCGACAGTCGTGTCGTGACTTGATGTTGTCGAAGTGGCTCTCTCGTTTCGCTATTGCTAAAATACCACACACACACGCACACACACTCACTCACTCACACTCGCTATACGTAGACATCTCGCTCGCGTTATCCTTGGGAGGGTGTCGGTTGCTGTTCGAACGATGATACCCGCCAGCAGCGACACGGACCAGGACATCGCTCGCGGTCCAGCGCTAGCATTGATGTACGAACGCATGGCTCCGTTCGGCGTCTCCCTCCATCGACGCACCTACACGATGAGATGCATCGCGCTCGGACTCATCCACGTTGCGTGTGCGTTGCTCTTGACGGTGGTCACGCTTCTGTACGCGCTCCCACGGCTGCACGCGTTCACCGTTGAGCTCTGCTCGACGTACTTGCCGTGCCTCGATGAAAGACACGACACGTCCGTCGCTTTCCTTCATGCGTGCCTCGCGCTCAGCCATGGACTCGCAGTCATGCGCCTGCTACCAACAAGGACGGCGGCGGCGGCGGCGACGACAACAACACCAAGGGGGTGTTTGGTTGCGAGGGCCTCTTTGGCGTCGAGTATCCGGGTTTCAACGCGGTCTACGCTGCGCGCAAGTGCGTGCAGATCGTGCTGCAGTCCCGACAAGCGTATTACGCGAGTCTTCAGATGTCTCGCGACTGGCTCAACCACATGTACGTGATCAGCATCGTCGTCAACTGCTGGGCGACGCCGGTCTTGCTGCTGCTGCCGCCAATTGCGCCGAGCGCGGGCGTCGCGTACAGACGATGCGCCGCGTTGATGCTTGACGCGGTGCTCGATTTCGTGGCGATGGTGTGCATTCCGTCCGTGCTGCTGGCGTCGAGCGTGCGCTCGTTCGACTTTGAGACGTTCGACTTCCGCTACGACGCGTGGTACGACGCGATGTGGTTCGTCAACATGACCCGCGAGCTGCAGCTGCTGGTCGTGCGCTCGGCGTTCGATCTCGCGTACCGAGTCGTCTTTGGCGCCAACCTCTTGCTCTGCCTCGACACCATCAAGTCGCTGCTGCTGTGGATGCCTCCGTCGCTCTCGCGCACGTGCGTGCAGCCAGACACAGTAGCAGCAGCAGCAACAGCATTAACACCAGCAGCGACTCGTTCTCGGTCGACATTGTCACGTTTTGTCACCGGCGTTGGAGACGCCCAAACGGTGCACGTGCCGTCGACTCGGTGGAAGCGGTTGGTCTCTGTCGGCTTCGTGCTTTGGGGACTCGCGGTCACGGTCGTGCACGCCAGAGCCTTTCGTTTCTCGTATCCATCGACGTGCAACATGTTTGTGAGGCCGTGGTTCCAATCCAAGCCAGTGTGCGCGTTGCTCGTCATCGACTGCGTCGATGAGCGGATCACGGGCCGAGCACATGCGCTCGACGCACGACTGCAGCCACTTGACCATTCGACGCTCAGCTACTTGGGCGTGCGGCGCTGTGGCTGGGTCGAGATGCCGCCGGCGCTTCAGTCACTTCGCAACCTGATCAGCATTGAAGTCACCAAGTCGGTGCTCGCACGTTGGCCCGCGGACGCGGCGTTGACCGCGCGGTACCACACCAAGATGCTGTCGCTCACGATCCTGCAGACCAACATGACCGAGCTACCGCTTGGTTTGCGCAGCGCTGACTTCCCGCCCAAGCTCGACGACATTGAGATCTGCGACTCGAGTTTCACAGCGCTTCCGGTAGAGATCGACGAGGCGTGGGGCGACACGTACTACGTGTTTGTCGAGCGCAGCGAGCTGGTGTCGTTTCCCGAGGCGTTGACGCGCATGAAGATCGCACAGCTCTCGCTGAGTGGCAACCACATCGCGACAATCCCGCGCGAGTTTCTCTGTGGCCGCGACATCGACGAGCTCCACGTATCGAGCAATCCGATGATTGCACTGCCTCGCGCAGACGAGCTCTCGGACTGTGGCCTTCCTCGCATCGGACGCCTTGGACTCGTAGACACGCGCGTCGGAGCGTTGCCAGCGTTGACCGTCAGCAGCGTCACGGTCGTGCAGGCGATCGGGTCTCCATTGTGCCTCGAGAACAGCACCGCCCCTACAAGTAGTTCTGCGCGACCTCGTGTGGACTGCAGCGAGGTGCTTCCACTTCAGTATCCGCTGTATCTGGTGTCTTCAGACTGAGCCTTGCGTCGCATCCCGTGTACCGATTGATAGATCGCTGCCGCTATAAATCTCGGCCCGTGGCAACGCACAGCTCCCAGCTCGCGACTATATTCAGCCCCGATCTCCTCCACCAGCAGCCCCGCTTCTCTCCGTCTGCCTCTCATTCCTCTTGGCTTCATTTCCGATCTTGAGCATCCTCGCCATCATGCGTTCGCTCTCTCAACTCCTCACGCTTGTCGTGCTGAGCCAGCTCCTCCAGCCCCACGCGGCAACAACAGGAGTAGTAGCAGCAGCAGCAGCAGCAGGCAACGCCAGTCTCCCGCACGCGACGTCGACGGTGACGACGCTCTGCAGCGTCACAAGCCGCTCCAAGTCGGGGCCGTCGGTGCCGTCGCCAGCCCCCGCCGTGTTCAACTTCTCGCAGGTCAGTCTCCCCGTCGGCGCGCGACTGATCGTGAAGGACGCGACGACCGAGACGTCGCTGGCCGCCGTCGAGCCATCGAGCAGCAGCAACTGCTCGTGGCTGCTCGTGAAGCCCGGCGCCGACTTGATGTTCGACTACGTGCCTCCCCCCAAGTGCGCGGACAACGTGTATGCGATGTACACGGTCGACTCGTTCAACGTCAGCGACTTCTGCGCGACGCCCGCGGGCGCCAGCATGAACCCCGACGGCATCTGCGACAGCAGCAGTAGCGCCTCGCTCTCGACGCTTCGCGTGCTGCAAGACGGCACCACGTGCGCGCCCGGCAAACCCGGTTGGCGCGAATCACCGATGGACACCGAGAGCGCTGGCTGCGCGTCGACGGTCGTGCGTAGCCAGTTCGACGCGAGTGCGACGGCGTGGGTGATCAACATCACCGACTCGACGGTGTTTCGCAGCGCGCGGCTGCTGATTAAAGCGCTCGGCGCCGACCAGAAAGCAGCGGCGCTGCCCGCGGGAAGCCAAGTGGCGGCGCCGACTGGCGACACGCCGCTCCTCCCCGTGGTGCACACGGTGGATCCTGGCGACCCGTGCACGTGGCTCGCGGTGGTCCACGCGCCGGGGTTCCGCGTCGACTACCAGCCGCCGCCGCGGTGCACGGCGACCGCCAAGGACTTCAAGGTGAGTCTGCAGGCGCAGACCGTGGCGGCGTTCTGCGGGGGCGGCGCATCCCCGCGGCCGCAGATCTGCGCCAGCGCGAGCGCGGTCGAGCTGTCGTTGGCCCGCGACGGCTGTCATCGCAACGCGTCCGCCAATGGCGGCGCGGCGTCGAGCGGCGCCACTCGCCAACTTCAACGGCCGCTGTCTTTGGCACCGATCGCGGCGGCGACGCTGGCTGCGCTGCTTGTGGCGGCGGGCGGCTGTACCCATTAGCGACGCATTCATTCCATTTGTGCTTGGCAGTTTGTGGAATCCGATTGAAGTTGATGGCACAAACGTTGGGACAACGGCCAGCTGCGCATCTCCCCCTGGCTCACGCGCCGAAAATTTCGCTCTGACTGGATGAAGGAGTCAGACAACACGCGATTGAAGACGACCGGCTGCGAGGGATGCTTCGAACAGTAGGTTTTCGCACAGGCTTGCGTGCGTAATGGGTCCAACCTACTGAGAGAACGGCAATGCGAGGTTGTGTCAGCTGCATGTTCTGTGTGACTGACAGGCGTTTGACCCGATGGCGGACAACCACAGAAAGACACGCAGCGCATGTTGCGCTGGTCTCGTGAGTCCTGACGTCCTGACGGACAGATCGACTGTCACCTCATGTGACAAGGTGCTCGCCTCGTGTCTTTGAGGCGAGACGAAGGAAACAACTGGGGCGCTCGCCTCATGCAAATCGCGCGTGCGTCTCCCTGGCAGTCTGCCAGCGTGGAGAAGTGGGCGGCTGAGGCACTTGCTTTCGTCGTGCACGACGTGCGTTGGCCGCGCGAAAATTTAGTTGGGGAAGTGAGAGTGCGGCGTGTTCTGCACGGTGCTGCAACTTGCTGTACGGTATTTTGTCGCTGCTTCGATCTGGTGCCGCTCCTCACGTTGTTTGGGAGAGGAATTTTTTCAGTTTCAGTCTCATGTTCGGAGCGTGTCACGCCACTGATTCCAAAACGACCAACGCAAACGCGTGGGCAGCTCTTTGTGCAACGACATCGAGGCTGACGTGCTGCCGAAAAGCTGTCGTCGACTGGCAACCACGTTCTGAAATCGAAAGGCTCAGTCAGATTTCAAAGGTTTGACAAGAGCGGCAACCAAACGAGTGGTGAATCACCAGTGGTGATGGTGATGGTGATGGCGACGCCATCGTGGCGATGGGCATGAACCGAACGTGGAGAAAGAATTGATCTTTGCACCGTGCAAAGATCGATTCCAAGATCTAGGAAATTAAGCACGTGCAATTTGCACGTGCTTAATTTCCTAGATCTTGGAATCTGAGTCGCAGTGGGGGAACTGTGGGGTTTTGGGGTGTGCGTTGGATTCGGTTCTCCTGGTGCCGCGGTCGTCTGTTTCCCCGAACGGGTTCATTCCATGGGACGGTGGGACCCGAAGCGGCACAAAATCCGGACTGCAACTCGAAAAGTTGCTATTCAGGTGAATCACACCCAGATTCAAGACGTGCAGCGCCGGGCGATCAACCCACGCGAAGACAGGTCAGAGGCTGCGCACTCGACCTGCGAGGGGGCAATCACGGTCCGGTCCGAGCCTTTACGTTTGGGTCAGACAGAGGCGAAGGGGGAGAAGGAGGAAGAGGAGGAGGAGGAGGAGGAGGGAGGAGGAGGCGTCTTGCTCGATCTGGATGCCGGACTCCGGACTCGTGACCAAGACGAGAACGGTCTCCCAAGTGACTCATTCCGGAATTCACTTCCTTCTGCCCCACCGGTCAGACTAACAAGCAACCACCACCACCACCATGAAGCTCAGCACGATCCTCATCGCGCTCGCCGCCGCCGTCGCTCTCTCGCAGGACGGTGTCTTCGCCCAGTCGCAGCAGCAGCAGCAGCAGGGCACTCCGGCCCCGACCCAGCAGCAGCAGCAGCAGCAGCAGCAGCAGGGCACCCCGGCCCCAACGACCAAGGCCCCGACGCCGGTCGCCACCACGAAGGCTCCGACGCCGGTCGCCACCACGAAGGCCCCGACGCCTGTCGCCACGACCAAGGCCCCCGCTCCGGCCCCCAAGCCGACGCCGGCTGAGTCAAAGCCTGCGCCCAAGCCGACGCCGGCCGCGTCGACGCCTGCTGGCAAGCCTGCCGGCAAGTGCATTGAGGTCAGCGTTGAGCGCGATGCTACCTACTGCATCCAGGGCCCCATCTGCAGTGGCAAGGGCGACAAGCCCGCTGGCGCCAACTGCCCGAAGAAGGGTGACGTCGCCATCAAGCACTGCCACAAGTACCTGAAGAGCTATGCTGATGCCACGAAGAACTGCGTGGCGCCGATGGATGCCTCGTGCAAGAAGATCAAGACGGGAGCTTGGGGCTGCGTCTGGGACTCGGCCGCTCCGGCTGACAAGCCGACGCCGGCTCCGTCGACGCCTGCGGGCAAGCCGACGCCTGCCCCCAGCACGCCTGCTGGTAAGCCGACGACGGCCCCGACGAAGCCCACGACGGCCCCGACGGCCAAGCCGACCACGAAGCCCACGACGGCCCCCACGGCTAAGCCTACCACCAAGCCCACGACGGCCCCAACGGGCAAGCCGACGCAGGGCCCGACGCAGGGACCCACGGGCAAGCCGACGCAGGGTCCAACGCAGGGACCTACGCAGGGACCCACGCAGGGCCCGACGCAGGGACCTACGCAGGGCCCCACGCAGGGCCCCACGCAGGGACCTAAGCCCACGGTCCTCCCGACGCCCCCGACGGAGGCCCCAAAGCCTGCCACGACGCAGCCCCAGCAGCAGCAGCAGCAGCAGCAGCAGCAGCAGCAGCAGCTTCGCCTCTCGGCTGAGGAGAAGAGCGGCTCGAACTGGGGTCTCTACGCCGCCGGTGTTGGCGCTGTCGGTGCCGTCGGTGCCGTCGCCGCCGTTGTTGCCTCCAAGAAGAAGCAGCAGCAGCCTGTCGTTGTGGATGAGCTCCACGCCGTCGAGACGCCGAACGGTTCCCGAGTGTAAGGGATCCGATACGTCAGCAGTTTTGATGTAGACTGATGTACTTGTCTCCCTCTTTATACATTCTCAATTTTGACATTTCTTCGAGTCGTGTTCCCGTCTGAACAGCATAGACTGGCATACACGCGCATTTAGTGTAGCAGGTCCATTGCGTTTGCCATGCTCGCACTACCGATGTACTACATACAAGTAATGACGCCTGCATGTGAACGACTGTGCTTTGAGTTTATCATTAACTCGTTCGTGCTGAAACATGTAGAGGCATATTGCTAGTAAATCTGAATGGATCTGTGTGTGATGAAAAAAGGAGTTGAGTTCATAACAGCCATGATGACAGTCGTGGGATTCTGACTGTTGTTCACATGAGCTTCACGCCATGAAGCGCGCGGACGAATGCAGCATTCTTTCCACACCCTGCCACTCGATTGTCACTTCAAGTCGCACCGGCAATCATGTCCGTACACTTAGCGTGCAGGTACTGTACAAACACAAAGACAGGAAGACCTACTCTGAGCTCTGACTCTTGGACTGTACACCCGCGAGGAATGTTCCTGGCGCTTTCTGCGCGGGTCGAACAGCCCAGCCCAGTGGGCTGAGCCCACACTTGGCGCAGCAAGCGAAGCGACCGCCAAGCGGACCGACTGCATGACCAGAGTGTCTGCGAACTGTGCACTGCACCGCACTGCTTGGTTTTGAATGCACTGCACTCAGTGCAGTGCACTGCGCTGGATGGACGGAGATGCCCTACAGTACTCTGTGCTGCTGAACACTGCAACACGAAACGCTTTCGATCAATCCAGATTCAAGACCAGTCCTTCCGTCTGACGCCGTGAGCGTTCAGAAGATCTCTTTCCCTCACGTGCGTGAGTGTAGCGAGTGAGGTGTGCAACAACGAGAGGGGCGCATCACTTCGTGGCGCATGACGGTTCAGTCCAACGACACGACCAGCCTAGCAGTCGATCTCTCCTCGTCGCCAAACACCATGACACTATCCGTGCAGTCGGTGGGTTACTGTACACAAGCGGATGATGCGCCGCCCACATGGAGTCCATGAAGGACAGGGTAAATTCTCCAATCACGAGCAGCTACTGTACAACGTAACTAGGTGACTTGCCCTCGCTGCTGCCTGCGACACCGTTCAAGTGTTCTTTGTGTGGCGGACTCGTTGTCCGCGGTCTGCAGCAACAGCCAATTACCACCAAAGCGCCGCAAAACCACGTTCATTCGCGCGGTCACTTTTGTGGCGCACGTCGAGTCGTGTTCAAGTGCTCCACTGGTCCAGTGGAGCCTCCAGTGGAGTTTCGCGACTCGACTCGAGAACGCAACGCTCCAACTTCCAACAACTGGCTTCACGATCGAGTTCGGACGGACGAACCTGAGAATTCGAAGTGGACTGGCTCGAGGGATGGTGACCGCCGCGACATCTGGTGTCCCAGGTGGCGCGGCCATCCCTGTGAACACTGGTCTGCGAGACTTGATGACCCAGCGCGACCCATGCGGGTGGCCGCACAGCTGGAGTATGGCAAATCGACCTCACCAACACTCCACACTCGCCAGAGTGGATAATGCAACCCACAACATTTTTTTAAAATGCGAGACAGCGTAATGGCGTAATGCAATGCAATGCAGGTGCAGCTGAATCATTTCCGTCACAGTCGCCATCCACGCACGCCACAACATCCTGTACCCACACTCCCAGTGACGGGACCGCGATGCGAGCCAAGACACGCACGAGTGGCCCGTCTTTGGACGCAGCGCACTGTGCTCCTTGCTGGGTGAAGGATCATCCGACATGCTGGCCCAACACAACACTGTTGGGTCCCGTCCCGAGTCTGACTCCAGTCCACTGGGTGGACGGACGGGCGTTGGGGCGTCCCCGGATCCAACAGCGCGGCGCTCTCCCAAGTGCTCATTCCGGAATCTTCTCCGTTCTGCCCATTCGGTCAGACCCACTTGGACTTCACCAGAAGTAAAGCCCTTTCTTCGCCCGTCAAGCCCAAGTATCATGAAGCTCAGCTCGATCATCATCGCTCTCACGGCCGCCGTGGCCCTCGCCCAGGACGGCGTCTTCGCTCAGTCGCAGCAGCAGCAGCAGCAGCAGCAGCAGACGCCCGCCCCCACCCAGCAGCAGCAGCAGCAGCAGCAGGGCACCCCGGCACCGACGCCGGTGGCCACGACCAAGGCCCCGACGCCGGTGACGACCACCAAGGCTCCGACGCCGGTGGCCACCACCAAGGCCCCGGCGCCGGTCGCGACGACCAAGGCTCCGGCCCCGAAGCCGACGCCCGCTGGTTCCAAGCCTGCGCCGAAGCCGACGCCGGCTGCCAGCACGCCTGCGCAGCAGGGCCCCAAGCCGACGCCGGCCGCGTCGACGCCTGCTGGCAAGCCGTCGGGCAAGTGCATTGAGGTCAGCGTTGAGCGCGACGCCACCTACTGCATCCAGGGACCTGTGTGCAGCGGTGCTGGCGACAAGCCTGCCGGCGCCAACTGCCCGAAGAAGGGCGACGTTGCCATTAAGGACTGTCACAAGTACCTGAAGAGCTACGCCGATGCCACGAAGAACTGCGTTGCTCCGGTCGATGCTCAGTGCAAGAAGATCAAGACTGGTGCCTGGGGCTGCGTCTGGGACTCGCCGGCCCAGGGTGGTGGCGAGCAGCAGCAGGGTGGCAAGCCGACGCCTGCTCCGTCGACGCCTGCTGGTAAGCCGACCACGGGTCCGGCTCCGACCACCCCGGCCGGTAAGCCGACGCCGGCTCCGTCGACCCCGGCCGGCAAGCCGACCACGGGCCCAGCTCCGACCACCCCGGCCGGTAAGCCGACGCCAGCCCCGACCACGCCGTCGGGCAAGCCAACGCCTGCCCCGACTGGCAAGCCGACGCAGGGACCCACGGGTAAGCCTACGCAGGGACCTACGCAGGGACCTACGGGCAAGCCTACGCAGGGCCCTACGCAGGGACCTACGGGCAAGCCTACGCAGGGCCCGACGCAGGGACCTACGGGTAAGCCTACGCAGGGCCCGACGCAGGGACCCACGGGCAAGCCTACGGATGCTCCTACGCAGGGACCGACGCAGGGACCTACGGGCAAGCCTACGCAGGGCCCGACGCAGGGACCTACGGGCAAGCCTACGCAGGGCCCGACGCAGGGACCCACGGGCAAGCCTACGCAGGGACCGACGCAGGGACCTACGGGCAAGCCTACGCAGGGCCCGACGCAGGGACCTACGGGCAAGCCTACGCAGGGACCTACGCAGGGACCTACGGGTAAGCCTACGCAGGGACCTACGCAGGGCCCATCGACCAAGCCTACGGATGCCCCAACGCAGGGACCTACTGGCAAGCCTACGGATGCCCCAACGCAGCGTCCGTCGACCAAGCCTACGGATGCCCCTACGCAGGGCCCGACGCAGGGACCTACCCAGGGCCCTGGCAAGCCCACACAGCTTCCGTCGCCGCCGACCGAGGCCCCAAAGCCTGCCACGACGCAGCCCCAGCAGCAGCAACAGCAGCAGCAGCAGCAACAGCAGCAGAAGCAGCTCCGCCTCGCCGCTGATGGCTCGGAGGAGAAGAGCAACACTGGCACGTACGTTGCCGTTGCTGGCTCCGTCGGTGTCGTTGGCGCCATCGCTGCTGTCGTCGCCATGAAGCGCAAGCGTGGCCAGGAGGTCGCCACGACGCCCATCGGCTCCCGAGCGTAGGGTGCCGTCAGTTTTGAGCTGATCGTTCATGTCGACTAGCCTGTGTGGATACATTTAAGCGCGATAATGGGTTTTGCATCGTGTGAACGGACTCGAGCTCTCGTCCTCGCTTCTCTTTGGAGCCCATGATGACGACAAACTTGCATCAGTCGCGCGACTGGCGACTGGCGACTAGACTTGAGTCATCAGCTATGGCTACGTCCCGTGTGACTCGGTGGTCAGTGACCCGCCGACCACACGTGATGTGGTGGCTGATCCATTCGCGCTGACCCATTCGTGCATCTCTTTTCGGACCGATCGTCTTCGGGTGAACCCATGCCCGTTCTTCTTGCCGTGGGTTCACCCCCCTCACGTGTCGCTAAAAGATCGCAGAAGGGAACAGGAGTTGTGGCTGCTGTCGTGGCTTCAGAACGAAGAATATATCGGTCAATTGAGGCTCGCTATCGAGAGATGAGGACCCGACCGCGTGTCGAAAAGCTCACTTCACAATTTCCCGTCAGACCAAGAGGCCGTGAATGAAGGTGAACGTGGTCATCGCGTTGGTCACGATCAGCGTCGCTGTTCAAGGTACTCCAGCGCAGCTGGTGACCCCTGCAGTCTCGCGCCCGCCAGCATGCACAGAGGTCAGCGTCGAGCGTGATGCGACGTTCTGCATCCAGGGCAGCCTCTGCGCTGGTGCTGGTTCGTCCCCAGCGGGCGTGGCATGTCCCAAGCGGGGAGACGTCGCCATCCGAGACTGTCAGAAGTATCTCGCCAGCTACGTCGGCGCATCAGATCGCTGCGTCGCTCCAGCCGACGCCGAGTGCCGGAAGATCAAGACAGGGGCGTGGGGCTGCGTGTGGGCCCCCTCCGCTTCGTCCAGCTCTCCGTCGCCATCGACTAGTCCAAGCGGCGCCCCCGTTGCACCTCCTGGAAGTGGAGTTCCACGTCCATCGTCCGGACCCGCTCCGTCGGGACCAACATCGCTACCCCCGAAGACATCCAGCGCCCCAAGTACGCCGTCGTCTCCGCCAGCACTTGGGACACCACGGCCGCCGTCCCAGCCAACAGGACAGCCAGTGTCGCCAACGCAGGCACCTGCTCCTCTATCGTCTCCGCCTTCGTCATCAGGATCTTCACCCAGTGCCCCTCAAACGGGAACACCGATAACCCCCCGGCCGTCGGGACCTGCAACAGCGCCACCCTCTCCACCCATCACTCCTCCTTCGTCACCGACAACTTCTCCACCAACGTCTCCGCCATCGACGCCCTCACCATCAACAGAAACCCCTCCACCGACGTGGTTGCCAAAGTCGCCAACGCCTGCTCCTCCCACGATCCTGCCAACACTTCCACCCACGTCGCCCCCCACGGGACCTCCAGCACCTCCTCCGACATCTCCTCCAACGCCTCGGCCAACGTCTCCACCAACGTCTCCACCAACACTTCCCCCAACACCCCTACCAACGGCTCCTCCAACGGAAACACCACCGCCCACGTGGCTGCCCAAGTCTCCGACACCGGCACCACCGACCCCGCCTCCGACATCTCCACCAACACCTCCTCCAACTTCTCCACCAACGCCTCCTCCAACTCCTCCACCGACTTCTCCGCCAACTCCTCCGCCAACGTCACCACCCACTGAGACACCACCTCCAACGTGGCTGCCCAAGTCTCCGACACCGGCCCCACCAACCCCGCCTCCGACATCTCCGCCAACACCTCCTCCAACTTCTCCACCAACTCCTTCACCAACGCCTCCTCCAACTCCTCCACCGACTTCTCCGCCAACTCCTCCACCAACTTCTCCGCCAACGCCTCCACCAACTTCTCCGCCAACGCCTCCACCAACTTCTCCGCCAACACCTCCTCCAACTTCTCCACCAACGCCTCCTCCAACTTCTCCTCCAACACCTCCGCCCACTCCTCCACCAACATCTCCTCCGACGCCTCCTCCAACGCCTCCGCCAACGTCACCACCCACTGAGACACCACCTCCAACGTGGCTGCCCAAGTCTCCGTCCCCTGCTCCGCCGACGTCACCTCCAACTTCTCCACCGACTCAACCCGCCGAGTCGTCCGCACCCCCGAGTCGCCCCACACTCCTTCCCCAGCCGGGCGATGCCGACAAAAACCAACTACGCCTCAGTGCATCGAGCTCCACCCGCGACAGCGCCACCAGCACCGCTGCGATCGCGACAACTGTCGCTGCCGTCGCCGCCGTCGTCGCTGCGGCGGCTGTCGTGGCATTGCGCAGTCGAAGTCACCGACGCACTGCCAACGACAGCCTGTTTGCGCTGGAGACCCCGAGTGGCACTCGCGTGTGAGACAGTCGGAAGGAAACCCATTAATCGATCTTGAGTACACTGTAACGCGAACAGGAGCAGCAGTATCCGTTGCGATCACTTGATGGGTTGTGGGTCATCATGAATCCATCGTCGACAGGCTCACGGCGCTTCTTCCTGGAGCCCCAAAGACAGACGACCGCCAGCCGCTCAGCGCCGCACGTTGCAGTACTGTCGCAAGGTGACGTCTGTTCTGCGCCGTTGACACACTCGCGCTCGCTCACAGGTCGGAACTCCACATGGCCATTGGACACGCCATGTGATCGGCTGACCACCCACCGCTGCTGGTGCATCACGTGGCGCGGCAGCAAATATTCGTGGGTTCATCATGCTCTCTTCCACAAGCGGCTGGTCTCAGGGCTGGTGCGAGACGCAGGGCACTCACCCGCAAAGAGATTCGGACCAAGCAGCGGTCGGTCTCCGCGTCTGCTCTTGCCGATGAGATCCACTGCCGCGGACATGCACTGCCCGCTGTGGAACGGAGCGGCTCTGTCTGTCAGCGCGTGGATGAACCGCTCACTTTCCAATCCTCCAGTGCGCACTCGACTGCCTCCTACACCTCCGCAGTACTCGCTCACTCGACCATGAAGCTCAGCTCGATCATCATCGCCCTCACGGCCGCCGTCGCCCTTGCTCAGGACGGCGTCTTCGCACAGCAGCAGCAGCAACAGCAGCAGCAGGGCACCCCGGCGCCAACGCCCGTCGTGACGACCAAGGCGCCCACGCCTGTTGCAACGACCAAGGCGCCCACGCCTGTTGCAACGACCAAGGCTCCCGCTCCGGTTCCAGCGACGACAACCAAGGCGCCTGTGCCAGCGGCCACGACGACGGCTCCTGCGCCAAAGCCGACGCCGGCTGGTTCCAAGCCTGCGCCGAAGCCGACGCCGGCTGCCAGCACGCCCGCGCAGCAGGGTCCCAAGCCGACGCCGGCCGCGTCGACGCCTGCTGGCAAGCCGTCGGGCAAGTGCATCCAAGTCAGCGTTGAGCGTGACGCCACCTACTGCATCGAGGGTCCGATCTGCAGCGGCAAGGGCGACAAGCCGGCAGGTACCAACTGCCCGAAGAAGGACGATGTCGCGATTAAGGACTGCCACAAGTACTTGAAGAGCTACGCCGATGCCACGAAGAACTGCGTGGCGCCGATGAACGCGACGTGCAAGAAGATCAAGACTGGTGCCTGGGGCTGTGTCTGGGACCCGTCGTCCCCGACCACAAAGCCTACGCCGGCTCCGTCGACGCCTGCCGGCCAGAGCTCCCCGGCTCCGTCTACTCCTGCGGGTAAGCCTACGCCTGCTCCGAGCACACCGGCTGGAAAGCCCACGCCTGCGCCTTCGACACCCGCAGGCAAGCCTTCGTCCGCTCCTTCGACCAAGCCTTCGTCCGCCCCTTCGGCTAAGCCCACGCCTGCGCCTTCGACGCCCGCTGGTAAGCCGACACCCGCTCCTTCGGCCAAGCCTTCGTCTGCTCCTTCGGCCAAGCCCACGCCTGCGCCTTCGACGCCTGCTGGTAAGCCCACGCCTGCGCCTTCGACTCCTGCTGGCAAGCCCACGCAGGGCCCGACGCAGGCTCCTGGCAAGCCCACGCAGGGCCCGACGCAGGCTCCTGGCAAGCCCACGCAGGGCCCGACACAGGCTCCTGGCAAGCCCACGCAGGGCCCGACGCAGGCTCCTGGCAAGCCCACGCAGGGCCCGACGCAGGCTCCGAGCAAGCCCACGCAAGGACCCACGCAGGCTCCGAGCAAGCCGACGCAGGGTCCCACGCAGGCTCCAGTTCAGCCGACCAAGGGACCGATCAAGCCGACGCAGCTTCCTATTGCGCCCACGGATGCTCCTGAGACGGTGAAGACCCCCAAGCCCACGGAGCCGGTGAAGCCGACGCCGGCCCCTGAGACTAAGGCTCCTGAGACCAAGGCGCCGACACCCGTGAAGCCGACTCTCATGCCGAGCCCACCCACGCTGAAGCCCACGGATGCCCCGACGCAGGGTCCCCAGACGCAGCAGCAACAGCAGCAGCAGCAACAAAACAGCAGCAGCAGCAACAGAAGCAGACGTCGTTCTCTGCGCAGGAGTCGGACTCGAGCAACACGGCGTCGACGGCGGCGATCGCCGGTGGCGCGTTCCTTGGCGTCGGCGCCATTGCTGCGGTCCTCTACACCAAGCGATCGAAGCAGCAGCAGCAGCAGATCGACGAGGACCTCGTGGAGGTGGTCACCCCTACGCGCATGTAAGCTGCAGACGAAGTAGCTTTCACTACATGTATCATTCTCTCTATCTAGATGTCAATGGTCCATCCATATACATTTTCGAAATGTGTTTTCTCGCATCTCTCGTGCTCGGCTTTATCTTTCGTTTCTGATGGCGATATCCAGAGCGTTTACTCTACGATCGCGATCCGACGCCCAGTGAGTAACGACGGGAAGATGGGACGTGACTGCGACGGGCCACGAAAGGCGACGGTCTGCATGTTGCATGCGATTCGCGCAGGCGAATGCGGACGCCATCGAGATGCCGTCGTGATGGGGATGCGCGTCTTTGCGTCGCCTAGCACTTCGTTCCAACGCCATCGACCACCCAAAGGCATCGACTCGCTCTCTCACTCTGCGACTTTCTCCTCGTGTGCTTCACCTCTCTCTCTCTCTCTCTCTCTCTTCTCGTTTCCTCTTCTTTCGCGTGACAATGCCTCGTGTCTTCGCGTCTTCTTCTTCTTCTCTGCTGGCGGCAGTGGCGCTGCTGCTGGTCGCCACCGTCAGCGCGGCTGCTTCGGCGCCGGCGACGCTGCCCGCCAACTGCTCGACAGCGCTGCCGCGTGACTCGTGCGCGTTCTACCTCGACTGCCTCGAGGCGACGTTCCCCTGCGGCGCCGACGGCTACGCGGTGGGCTACGGCGACAAGTACTGCCGCGCGTTCGCCGCCAACGAGGCGTGGTTCTCGCCCAAGGGCAAGCGCTGGATCTCGGACGTCATGTTCTGCCTGCAGACCGACCTCGTGCCACTGCTCACGGCGACGGCGACCAAGAAGACGTGTCCCGAGATCCGCCAGCAGGCGTTCAGCTCGCACCCGCCGTGCTACCTGCAGGCGGGCGTCTGCACGCTGCCCGTGAGCGACTGGATCGCGCTCGCGCGTGTCATCGGCATCAAGCAGCTCGTCGCGGACCTGCAGGCGGTGCGGCAGGAGGTGCTCGTGGCGCTGGGCTGCCCCGGCAAGTGGCTCGAAGCGCTGCTCAACAAGCTGCTGGCGCTGTAGAGATCCGATTAAGGATTGGTGGATTATACGAATGCGTGCATTCAATTGGCCGAAATACATAATCAACATCGCCTTTTCAAGTTTGATTGCTTTATCTGTTCAACTGAGAGGGGAAAACCTTAACCGACTGGTGTCGGGAGGATGAAAACCTCTCGCTCGACTCTGCTGCGCACTCCCGTCGCCAGGAGATACGATCTAGACCGGCGATGTAAAGAGAGACTGCTAGCGATGCCTTGATCTCTTGCTGTGCGGTGGACAGCATACACTGCGTGTGGTGCTTTTGAAACCTGCACACAACATCAGCACAGAGACACAAGCAGACCACGCGAGAGATGGAGAAATCTTTTTTTCTCGAATCGCGGAGCCATCTCCGAGATGAGATCCTGGATCTGCATCCAGGATGCGCGCCGCAGCCATAAGTTTGGCAGCTCGAAGCTCGAGCAAGCTCAGCACGAGCTACACAGAGACAACTCTCTGTAGACGGGGAGACTGCTTCCCGTCACGAGCGATCTAGAGACATCAGCGCTTCATCGCTGATGTGCATTGAAAATACACTGCGGTTTCTGGATCTGGAATCGTTCCGCGTTGACGGGAACGAGCGAACGAGTGTCTGACACTCGTCACGACGTTGTCGTTGCCAGGCAATTCGACAATGAGCCTGGCAGTTGAAAAGGAGCTTCTCACGAGTGTGGTGTGTTGCCTTCACAGCCACCAGTGATTTCGTTGAGACGGTTTTCAGTTCCTCGTCCCATCTTCACCTCTCTCAACCGTTGAGAGAAAAACATTGGCTCTGCCAAAGTCAGTCAGGTGATGTCGCGGCGTCATACGCTGTGTTGCCTTCGCAGCCACCAGTGATGTCGTTGAGACGGTTGTCGATTCCTCGTCCCATCTTCACCTCTCTCAACCGTTGAGAGAGATCGGGACGAACAGTACAGTAGTAGTTGGATCCGAGCGTTGGAGACTCACAAGTTTGCACCCATACTAACATGGGTACATACCTTTCTCTTGGTAAATGTACTGTGTCCATCGAATCGAAAGACACTGAACAAATCGTCCACATTGGATTAATGTCATCATCCAACCTCGATTCATGAGCTCGGACTTCCTCACATCAGCTACAACTAGACAAATCACTGTACTACGCACTCTTCTTCTTCTTCTTCTTCTTCTTCCTCTCACATCACAATGTGCGTGATCTCACGCGTGACGCCGCAGGTACCAGTCGTTGACGACGGCACGCGGCGCAGACGCATGTAACCGCCCTCGCCCCAGCGCGGTCCCCACGAGTTGCGCACCTTGATGGTCGTCGCGTCATACCCGACCGCCACGACGACGTGGTCCTGGCGCTCCGTGTCGCACGCCGACAGCACGCCGCCCTTGTACTGCTTCCACGCGCTGTTGCCTGCCGCGACACCGACCAACACAGGATACTCCTTGAGCACCAAGAAGAGCTGCTGCTCGCCCTGCAGCGTTTGAATCTTTTGGATCGGCACGCGCACGCGGTCGCAACCGCGGTTGCAGGCCGCCAGACGGCCGTCGCCGGATGTGTACGGGTCGTCGGCCGCGCGGCAAATGCCTTCCTGCTGGATGTGCTCGAACGTCCAGACCGGCCACCCGCCCCGGCATCCATAGTTGCGCGTGTTGCAGCTCGCGACGCTCTGCTCTGAGAGCTTGATCAGCGGAGAGCTACTACTGGTGTTGGCGTTGTTGTTACGGCTCATTCGGCGGATGCAGAGCGCGCTTTCGGACGCTGAGACGGCTGCAAATGCCCAACATGACGCGCACTGGCCTTGGTTCTGCACGGGCGGCATGCACTGGTGCGTCGACCAGTCGCGTCCTGAGCCGTCGAGCGCGACTTCCTTCGACGGGCGTCGTCCGTGATCTGGCCCGAGGTTTGGCGCCACGGGACCGACGCCTGGCGACACTGGACCCACAGGCGTCAACGCAGCCGAAGGCGAAGGCACGGGCTTTGGCTTTGGCTCTGGCGTTGGTTGTGGTGGCGTGGTCTTGGTTGAAACAGGAGCTGGGGTGAGCGTCGGTTGAGGCTGAGATTGCTCTGGTCTCTTGAGATACTGCGAGAGCCACTTGATGAGATCTTCAAACGAGAACGAAGACGGAATCTTGGCGACGGGCGTTCGCTGCGCCGCCTCTGTGGTTTCCGCGCGCTCTTCGGTCTCGACTGCCGACGCGAACGAGGAGCCATCGGCATCACGCAGCAAGCGGCGCTTCTCAAAGCCTTCCACACCCACGCCGCCGCTGGCGTACGCGTTCTTGACGTACGCAGCAAACTCGTCGGTCGTGAGCAGCGAGAACGGCGAGTCGGTCGAGAACTCGGCGTCGGGATTCGCGCGTTCGAGCTCTTCAACAAGCTGCTTGGACAGAAAGTAGCGCTGCAGGCGATCTTCGCGGACCTCCTCGGCGCTGCGCGACTCGGTCGGAGGGATCCACCCGTTCTTCTCGCCAGCGTCCTGGTACTTTTGCATCCACGCGTCCAGCTCCTGCGCGACCGCCTCCTTCTCCTGCAGATAGCGGCGGTAGTCAAGACCGTCGTGCATCGGACGCGCGTCCACTGGCGACGAGAGCAGCGCCACCGTCGACGCCACGGAGGCGATCAGCGCGAGGCGAAGTGCTGGGGTCTTCATGCTGGAGCGTTGGAACTGTGTTGGCGAGTTGGTGAGTTGGGAAGAAAGTTGGAGAATGAGAGTTGGAGAATGAGAGTTGGGGGAGAGAGAGATGCGTGACGAAGAGATCCACCAGTAGATCCATGCTCGTGCGCTGGCTGCGTTCGTAGGTCGTGGTGGCGATAGAGATCGTGGTAGTCGTGATCACCGAGCGCACGCTGCTCGACGGAGCGTTCTGTCGGCGCAGGTGGCGAGTCAACACCCGACGGAGTCGGTGACACATCGAGTCACGCACAGCAGCCAGCTGGACGACCGAGACAGTGGCGATGGGTAGTTTGTGATGAAGCGCACCATCGCGTGAGCGCTCCACGTGTACTGATTGATAGCCAGCAGGACTCGCGGCACGCAATCGGAGACTTGGCAGATGGATGAGGTGACGGTGGAGAGCATCTGTGGCGGTTTCCCTGTCAGTGGCATGCCAGTGAAATGTCACTACCAGAAAGAGTGACAGTACGATTCCAACATCTTGACTTAGGATGCAGTCTCCATTCTCAACAGACTCATTTGCTTTTTTCAAGAGCATCAGAGGCGCCACCTCTAGTGCAATATGCTTCTCGCCGACACCATCACGCGTTGGACAATGCCTGCGACAGGTTTCAGTCAACTCGATGATTGTCCTTTTAGACTGTCGGGGGGGCTGGTCTGTCCATTGCAAATCTCAACTTCTCGATATTGCTGAGAAGCGCTACAGCGGTTGGCCGCTGATGCGGACTCTCCTGAAGACAACTTTCCTGCAGTTCTGTGAGCTCGGGTGGAAGGTCTCCCACCGCCGAAGTTTCGATTAGATGACCAACGCCCCAGATATCAACCTTCACCGAATGGGGCGACTTGATCTCAGGCGCATGCGAATTAGAGTTCAAGTGTTCAGCGCCGTGGCTTGCTGGTGATGTTGCAGCTTCGTCAAAGTCAATGAGAAACCACTGATCTTGATCTTGCTCGTACTTCATCACATTGTCCCATCGCAAATCACGATGCATCAGGTTCAGCTCGTGTAGAGCCACGAGCGCCTTTAGTATATCTTGTAAAGCAGTCACAAGCTGCCTGACAGTCTTCGGGGGCTGAACGAGACCGATGGGTGCCAGCGATACACGCCGTTTCTTCAAATTAGCCTTTATCAAGGTAGCCACGTTCGGCACAAAATGGGCCTTCATCTGACGGTACACCGTGTTTAACTTCTTGATGATCGCATCGGTTGCCATGCCTTGCGGATACGTTTTTGTCACGGAGGTTTCGCCAAATTCTAATCGCACGCCGTTCGGTCGTGTGAGAATGCCATACTGGGGATATCCGAGTGGTTGAATCAACTTGACAATTGGCTTGAACAGCGTCGACAGGTTCAACAAAGCCAACAGAAACGAAAGTCGACCGAGAAGGTCGCTCAAATTGTACTGATCGATCACCTCTGCTCTCACACCTTGTAGTCTGGCGGTGTCTCGCCGAAGTATCACCAAACACACTTCATATCCGACGGCGGCGTATCCAAACACGTACGGTGCGGCGTCGTATCTCCAGATTAGCTTCTCGTGCAATTCCTGGATCGGAACTTCGATCTCTCCACTGGCTTCCTCCTCGCCGCGAAACACACACACGTCGCTGCCGCAATAGAAGCACAAATCGGGGCGATAGAGGGCTGTACGGGTCGATGAATTCGAGTTGCGAAGGTGATATCCGCCTGACACGAGCAGAAGAACCTTGACGATGAAACTGTCCCACAAGAGATGATACGTGTCCTCAGTCGCATTCGGGGAGACGTTCATAGCTGGATTAACGTAGTCATCCACAATAGCCGCTGTCCGACCCGAGAAGATGTCGCACGGCTCAAAAAGCTTCAGCATGATGGCTCCATATCGCGCCCTATTGTCGAGTGTGTCGAGCGCTTGTACGAAACCAGAATACGCTTCCGTGATCGGAATCTTCACGCGAAGTTCGCGTTTCAGATACGCACGCAATCCCTCCACTTCTGGTGGTAGATTCTCGACTTCCTCGTATTGCAAAGCGTCCATCCAGACATCAGATGCCAATTTTTGCCGTTTGGCCGCTTTTCGTTCTTCCCTGGGAGCCACAACCAAGATGTGGATGGCGGCTTGTTCGGGAATTACGGAAAACACCTCGTCAAGTCGAAGTTCCTCGGGTATCTCGGTATCTGTCTGTGTCATCGCTTCGATGAGTGGCGTCTTGACCCCTTTTCTCAGCTTAACGGCGTCTTCCGATCTCACGCCGAGCCATGCTCCATCGGTTTCCTTGGCGAGGAACAACTCCAGCTTGAACGCATCACACTGAACAGTGGAGCCTAACAGCGCCTTGATCATCGTCTTGAGCTCATAAACCAGAATACATGGATCGACTCTTATGAAGTGCACGGATCCTTCTTCACCCACGAGTGCGCAGCCCAACAGCATGTGTGCAACAGACTTGATCCGCGCGGAGAAACGTCGATTGTTGGGGACTGATGTCTGGATCATTAGTCATGGTGACTTCGTGACTAGTAGAAATGATGGGCGAGAGAAAAAAGCCGGCCCTCTAATCTTCAGAGAATTCGCTCACGAGAAAACAGTGGCTCTGCCAATGTCAGTCAGGTGATGTCGCGGCGTCATACGCTGTGTTGCCTTTACAGCCACGAGTGATTTCCTTGAGACGGTTGTCGATTCCTCGTCCCATCTTCACCTCTCTCAACCGTTGAGAGAGGTCGGGACGAACAGTACAGTACGTACCAACTGTTGGTATGCCAACATGGGTACATACCTTTCACTTGGTAAATGTATCCATCGCATCAAAAGACACTGAACAAATCGTCCACATTGGATTAATGTCATCATCCAACCTCGATTCCTGAGCAGGGACTTCCTCACGACAGCTACAACTAGACAAATCACTGTACGGCGCTCTCTTCTTCTTCTTCTTCTTCTTCATCCTCATCTCACATCACAATGTGTGTGATCTCACGCGTGACGCCGCAGGTACCAGTCGTCGACGACGGCACGCGACGCAGACGCATGTAGCCGCCCTCGCCCCAGCGCGGTCCCCACGAGTTGCGCACCTTGATGGTCGTCGCGTCATACCCGACCGCCACGACGACGTGGTCCTGGCGCTCCGTGTCGCACGCCGACAGCACGCCGCCCTTGTACTGCTTCCACGCGCTGTTGCCTGCCGCGACACCGACCAACACAGGATACTCCTTGAGCACCAAGAAGAGCTGCTGCTCGCCCTGCAGCGTTTGAATCTTTTGGATCGGCACGCGCACGCGGTCGCAACCGCGGTTGCAGGCCGCCAGACGTCCGTCGCCGGACGTGTACGGGTCGTCTGCCGCGCGACAAATGCCTTCCTGCTGGATGTGCTCAAACGTCCAGACCGGCCACCCGCCCCGGCACCCATAGTTGCGCGTGTTGCAGCTCGCGACGCTCTGCTCTGAGAGCTTGATCAGCGGAGAGCTACTACTGGTGTTCGCGTTGTTGCTACGGCTCATTTGGCGGATGCAGAGCGCGCTTTCGGACGCTGAGACGGCTGCAAATGCCCAACATGACGCGCACTGGCCTTGGTTCTGCACGGGCGGCATGCACTGGTGCGTCGACCAGTCGCGTCCTGAGCCGTCGAGCGCGACTTCCTTCGACGGACGTCGTCCGTGATCTGGTCCGAGGTCTGGCGCCACGGGACCGACGCCTGGCGACACTGGACCTACAGGCGTCAACGCAGCCGAAGGCGAAGGCACGGGCTTTGGCTTTGGCTCTGGCGTTGGTTGTGGTGGCGTGGTGTTGGTTGGAACAGGAGCTGGGATGAGCGTCGGTTGAGGCTGAGGTTGCTCTGGCCTCTTGAGATACTGCGAGAGCCACTTGATGAGATCTTCAAACGAGAAGGAAGACGGAATCTTGGCGACGGGCGTTCGCTGCGCCGCCTCTGTGGTTTCCGCGCGCTCTTCGGTCTCGACTGCCGACGCGAGCGAGGAGCTATCGGCAGCACGCAGCACGCGGCGCTGCGCATTCGGACTCGGATTCGGATTCCCTTCCACGCCCACGCCGCTCGCGTACGCGTTCTTGACGTACGCAGCAAACTCGTCGGTCGTGAGCAGCGAGAACGGCGAGTCGGTCGAGAACTCGGCGTCGGGATTCGCGCGCTCGAGCTCTTCAACAAGCTGCTTGGACAGAAAGTAGCGCTGCAGGCGGTCTTCGTGCACCTCCTCGGCGCTGCGCGACTCGGTCGGAGGGATCCACCCGTTCTTCTCGCCAGCGTCCTGGTACTTTTGCATCCACGCGTCCAGCTCCTGCGCGACCGCCTCCTTCTCCTGCAGATAGCGGCGGTAGTCAAGACCGTCGTGCATCGGACGCGCGTCCACAGGCGACGAGAGCAGCGCCACCGTCGATGCCACGGAGGCGATGAGCGCGAGACGAAGTGCTGGGGTCTTCATGCTAGAGCGTTGGAACGGTGTTGGTGTGTTGGTGAGTTGGTGAGTTGGTGAGTTGGTGAGTTGGGAAGAAAGTTGGAGAATGAGAGTTGGGAGGGAGAGAGAGATGCGTGACGAAGAGATCCACCAGTAGATCCATGCTCGAGCGGTGGCTGCGTTCGTCGGTCGTCATGGCGATGGAGATCGCGCCAGTCGTGATCACCGAGCACACGCTGCTCGACGGAGCGTTCTGTCGGCTCAGGTGGCGAGTCCACACCCGACGGAGTCACTGACACATCGAGTCACGCACAGCAGCCAGCTGGACGACCGAGACAGTGACGATGGGTCGTTTGTGATGAAGCGCACCATCGCGTGAGCGCTCCACGTGTACTGATTGATAGCCAGCAGGACGCGCGGCACGCAGTCGGAGACTTGGCAGATGGATGCGGTGACGGTGGAGAGCATCTGTGGCGGTTTCCCTGTCGGTGGCATGCCAGTGAAATGTCACTACCACAAAGAGTGACAGTACGATTCCAACATCTTTGACTTAGGATGCAGTCTCCATTCCCAACACCACTACCAACAAACTCATTTGCTTTTTTTCAAGAGCATCAGAGGTGCCACCTCTAGTGCAATATGCCTCTCGCGGACACAATGCGTTGGACAGTGCCTGTGACAGGTTTCAGTCGACGCGATGATTGTCCTTTTAGACTGTCGTGGGGGCTGGTCTGTCCATTGCAAATCTCAACTTCTCGATTTTGCTGAGAAGCGCTACAGCGGTTGGCCGCTGATGCGGACTCTCCTGAAGACAACTTTCCTGGAGCTCTATAAGCTCGGGTGGTAGGTCTCCCACCGCCGAAGTTTCGATTAGATGACCAACGCCCCAGATATCAACCTTCACCGAATGGGGCGACTTGATCTCAGGCGCATGCGAATTAGGGTTCAAATGCTCAGCGCCGTGGCTTGCTGGTGATGTTGCAGCTTCGTCGAAGTCAATGAGAAACCACTCATCTTGGTCTTGCTCGTACTTCATCACATTGTCCCATCGCAAATCACGATGCATCAGGTTCAGCTCGTGTAGTGCCACGAGCGCCTTCAGTATATCTTGCAATGCAGTCACAAGCTGCCTGACAGTCTTCGGGGGCTGAACGAGACCGATGGGTGCCAGCGATACACGCCGTTTCTTCAAATCAGCCTTTATCAAGATAGCCACGTTCGGCACAAAATGAGCCTTCATCTGACGGTACACCGTCTTTAACTTCTTGATGATCGCATCGGTTGCCATGCCTTGCGGATACGTTTTTGTCAAGGAGGTTTCGCCAAATGCTAATCTCACGCCGTTCGGTCGTGTGAGAATGCCATACTGGGGATATCCGAGTGGTTGAATCAACTTGACAATTGGCTTGAACAGTGTCGACAGGTTCAACAAAGCCAACAGAAACGAAAGTCGACCGAGAAGGTCGCTCAAATTGTACTGATGGATCACCTCTGCTCTCACACCTTGTGGTCTGGCGGTGTCTCGCCGAAGTATCACCAAACACACTTTATATCCGACGGCGGCATATCCAAACACGTACGGTGCGGCGTCGTATCTCCAGATTAGCTTTTCGTGCAATTCCTGGATCGGAACTTCGATATCTCCACTGGCTTCCTCCTCGCCGCGAAACACACACACGTCGCTGCCGCAATAGAAGCACAAATCGGGGTGATAGAGGGCTGTACTGGTCGATGAATTCGAGTTGCGAAGGTGATATCCGCCTGACACGAGCAGAAGAACCTTGACGATGAAACTGTCCCACAAGAGATGATACGTGTCCTCAGTCGCATTCGGGGAGACGTACATAGCTGGATTAATGTAGTCATCCACAATGGCCGCTGTCCGACCCGAGAAGATGTCGCACGGCTCAAAAAGCTTCAGCATGATGGCTCCATATCGCGCCCTATTGTCGAGTGTGTCGAGCGCTTGTACGAAACCAGAATACGCTTCCGTGATCGGAATCTTCACGCGAAGTTCGCGTTTCAGATACGCACGCAATCCCTCCACGTCTGGCGGTAGATTCTCGACTTCCTCGTATTGCAAGGCGTCCATCCAGACATCAGATGCCACTTTTTGCCGTTTGGCCGCTTTTCGTCCTTCCCTGGGAGCCACAACCAAGATGTGTATGGCGGCTTGTTCGGGAATTACGGAAAACACCTCGTCAAGTCGAAGTTCCTCGGGTATCTCGTTATCTGTCTGTGTCATCGCTTCGATGAGTTGCGTCTTGACCCCTTTTCTCAGCTTAACGGCGTCTTCTGATCTCACGCCGAGCCATGCTCCATCGGTTTCCTTGGCGAGGAACAACTCCAGCTCGAACGCATCACACTGAACAGTGGAGCCTAACAGCGCCTTGATTTTCGTCTTGAGCTCAAAAACCAGAATACATGGATCGACTCTTATGAAGTGCACGGATCCTTCTTCACCCACGAGTGCGCAGCCCAACAGCATGTGTGCAACAGACTTGATCCGCGCAGAGAAACTTCGATTGTTAGGGACTGCTGTCGGCTGATATCGTCGATTGGCTCAATCATTCATCATGGTGACTTCGTGACTAGTAGAAATGATGGGCGAGAGAAAAAAGCCGGCCCTCTAATCTTCAAAGAATTCGCTGGAGAATGAACAGCGGCTCTGCCAACGTCAGTCAGGTGATGTCGCGGCGTCATACGTCGTTGAGACGGTTGTCGATTCCTCGTCCCATGTTCACCTCTCTCAACCGTTGAGAGAGGTCGGGACGAACTGTACAGCAGCAGTTGGATCCGAGCGTTGGAGACTCACAAGTTTGCACCCATACTAACATGGGTACATACCTTTCTCTTGGTAAATGTACTGTGTCCATCGAATCGAAAGACACTGAACAAATCGTCCACATTGGATTAATGTCATCATCCAACCTCGATTCATGAGCTCGGACTTCCTCACATCAGCTACAACTAGACAAATCACTGTACTACGCACTCTTCTTCTTCTTCTTCTTCTTCTTCTTCCTCTCACATCACAATGTGCGTGATCTCGCGCGTGACGCCGCAGGTACCAGTCGTCGACGACGGCACGCGGCGCAGACGCATGTAACCGCCCTCGCCCCAGCGCGGTCCCCACGAGTTGCGCACCTTGATGGTCGTCGCGTCATACCCGACCGCCACGACGACGTGGTCCTGGCGCTCCGTGTCGCACGTCGACAGCACGCCGCCCTTGTACTGCTTCCACGCGCTGTTGCCTGCCGCGACACCGACCAACACAGGATACTCCTTGAGCACCAAGAAGAGCTGCTGCTCGCCCTGCAGCGTTTGAATCTTTTGGATCGGCACGCGCACGCGGTCGCAACCGCGGTTGCAGGCCGTCAGACGTCCGTCGCCGGACGTGTACGGGTCGTCGGCCGCGCGGCAAATGCCTTCCTGCTGGATGTGCTCAAACGTCCAAACCGGCCACCCGCCCCGGCACCCGTAGTTGCGCGTGTTGCAGCTCGCGACGCTCTGCTCTGAGAGCTTGATCAGCGGAGAGCTACTACTGGTGTTGGCGTTGTTGCTACGGCTCATTTGGCGGATGCAGAGCGCGCTTTCGGACGCTGAGACGGCTGCAAACGCCCAACAAGACGCGCACTGGCCTTGGTTCTGCACGGGCGGCATGCACTGGTGCGTCGACCAGTCGCGTCCTGAGCCGTCGAGCGCGACTTCCTTCGACGGACGTCGTCCGTGATCTGGTCCGAGGTCTGGCGCCACGGGACCGACGCCTGGCGACACTGGACCTACAGGCGTCAACGCAGCCGAAGGCGAAGGCACGGGCTTTGGCTTTGGCTCTGGCGTTGGTTGTGGTGGCGTGGTCTTGGTTGAAACAGGAGCTGGGGTGAGCGTCGGTTGAGGCTGAGATTGCTCTGGTCTCTTGAGGTACTGCGAGAGCCACTTGATGAGATCTTCAAACGAGAACGAAGACGGAATCTTGGCGACGGGCGTTCGCTGCGCCGCCTCTGTGGTTTCCGCGCGCTCTTCGGTCTCGACTGCCGACGCGAGCGAGGAGCTATCGGCAGCACGCAGCACGCGGCGCTGCGCATTCGGACTCGGCTTCGGATTCCCTTCCACGCCCACACCGCCACTGGCGTACGCGTTCTTGACGTACGCAGCAAACTCGTCGGTCGTGAGCAGCGAGAACGGCGAGTCGGTCGAGAACTCGGCGTCGGGATTCGCGCGCTCGAGCTCTTCAACCAGCTGCTTGGACAGAAAGTAGCGCTGCAGGCGATCTTCGCGGACCTCCTCGGCGCTGCGCGACTCGGTCGGAGGGATCCACCCGTTCTTCTCGCCAGCGTCCTGGTACTTTTGCATCCACGCGTCCAGCTCCTGCGCGACCGCCTCCTTCTCCTGCAGATAGCGGCGGTAGTCAAGACCGTCGTGCATCGGACGCGCGTCCACTGGCGACGAGAGCAGCGCCACCGTCGATGCTACGGTGGCGATCAGCGCGAGACGAAGTGCTGGGGTCTTCATGCTGGAGCGTTGGAACTGTGTTGGTGAGTTGGTGAGTTGGGAAGAAAGTTGGAGAATGAGAGTTGGGGGAGAGAGAGATGCGTGACGAAGAGATCCACCAGTAGATCCATGCTCGTGCGCTGGCTGCGTTCGTCGGTCGTCATGGCGATGGAGATCGTGGCAGTCGTGATCACCGAGCGCACGCTGCTCGACGGAGCGTTCTGTCGTCGCAGGTGGCGAGTCGACACCCGACGGAGTCGCTGACACATCGAGTCACGCACAGCAGCCAGCTGGACGACCGAGACAGTGGCGATGGGTAGTTTGTGATGAAGCGCACCATCGCGTGAGCGCTCCACGTGTACTGATTGATAGCCAGCAGGACTCGCGGCACGCAATCGGAGACTTGGCAGATGGATGAGGTGACGGTGGAGAGCATCTGTGGCGGTTTTCCTGTCGGTGACATTCAAGTGGAATTGTCACTACCGGAAAGAGTGACATTGTGGATAACCCGCAGCAGTGGAGCTTGTCAACAGGATCACTGTGCGGAATGAGCCTTCACGAGTGTGGAAGTGACAAGCGATGGAGCGTCGATAGCAATGCACCACAGCAGCCGATCAACTCGCACATGGTCAATGCATAATATTCGTTTGCTACACCAACAAACTCATGTATTTTCTGTCGAAGACACCCGAGTCACTGGCTCTGGCGCAACATGCCTCTCGTAGACACCATCCTTCGTATAGACAATGCCCATGACAGGTTTCAACCGACGCGACGGCTCTCATTGCAGACAGCCATCAACACGGAGTACTGGAGAGCTTCGCGATGATCTTGAACCACCGTGGAGCACCCTTCTTGACACCAGCGTGTTTGCAGTCTGCGGAACACACTGTTGCTGCCCTTGCAACCACCAACATCCAAAGCTGAGAAGTCGCCGACACCCAGACACAGCCTCTGTGCTGACTGGTTCTCCTCAGCGCGGACTCTCCCGATGCTTCGTGGCGCGGGGACTTGGAAAACCGGAGAGTGAACGCTTCAGAAACGACGCTCCCTTCGACAGAATGCAGCTGCTCCATTGTGAGACAGTGAATCAACCGTTGCATCCCACGACTGCGTCACATCCAAACAGAACCCAGCATTCGGGTACAATGGGTACAATGGGTACAGTTACGGATACAGTGGGTACAAAACCTGATCTTCAAAAACCGTAACCCACGCTCCTGACTACACTCGCCGTCAGTACATAACATTGCAATCCGCACGGCCCAAGCACGATGGACCTCCTCCTCGCTCCCGATGGGCGCTCCCTGGTGCCGCTCGTGCGCGAATGGAAAGCGAGGGAGAGCTGCCAGAGCTACTACGTCATGTTCGACGGCTTTGACGGCGCCTGTATGCTGGCCACGATCCAGACCATCGGCTACAGTGTGCGAGGCGTCAGTGAGCTGTTGCGGCTCGTCGAGCTCTTGTCGTCGCACGCCGTCGGCCGCAATGCGCTTCACGCGCTCTGGTTTCAAGACGCACGATGCTGCGGCCTCGAGACGCGCTGCGCGTTCTGCGATGACGCGGACCGTCGCACGTCGCTGTTTCTCGGTGGCGGCGCAGACGAGTTTCCGCTGCAGATCGAGTGTTTGCTCTTTGACTGGGACGAGATCGAGCCGTCCGAGCCGTTCAACGCGATCGTCGCCGAGTTCAAGCGCCTGGTGGCGCTCGCAGCGCCCTGTAGCACGCGCTACCGTGCGTATCCCATCGACATTGACATCAACCTGGCTCCGACGTTCATCGGCAACACGGAAGCGCTGTTGCATCACGTGCAGCAGGCTCACGACGATTGCGACGACGCGTCCATCCGCCTCCGAATCGTGCGCTTCTGGGGAGAAAGCTCCGCCGACGACCCGGACGTCACGTGGAGCGCGCTCGCTGCGATCGCGCGGACGCGTCTGCGCGTCTACATCGCGCTGGTTGGTCCGCAGTGGCAGCTGCTGCTTCACTCGACGAGCGAGTCGATCGAGGCATCGGTCTGGACGAGCGAGTGGATCGAGACAGCGGACCTGACGCGCAGCATCCTGGCGCTCGCCGATGTTCGCTACTTGGAAATGGAGCTTCCAGACCCGGAACCGCGCTTGCTGCCGGCTCTGCAGACCACACTGACGTCGCACTGCCGCAGTATGCGGATGCTCACGCTGGGTATTCGGTTCTTCGGCTCGACGCCCGCGCCGCGCGACGCCGTGCTCGAGTTTCTCGCGCGAACCGTGTTCTCGACCGCATCGGCTCTTCGTCTAGAGGAGCTGGAACTCGACTTTGCTTTGTTCAACAAAGAGGTCGCGTTCGCGGACGAGAATGTCGAGCGAATGACCGCGATCGTCGTAGCGGACAACGAATCGCAGCGTCCGACTGGGTATCGGTATCGCCATCGACGCCTCACGATCACGAACAAAAGCTGGCGGGGCGCCTCGGGCGCCGCCATCGCGCGGCTGCTGCGCGCGGCTGGCGGCGTGTGCGAGCTCGTGCTCGGCAGCAAGGACGGCACCGACGCCATCAGCGCTGGCGACGTCGGCTCGATCGTCGCTGGACTGCCGACGCTCCACGCTCTTGTCGCCGACGTCTCCTCCGTGGAGCGCGAGCGAGCTGAAGCTGACGACCACGAGGACGCTCGTGGGAGCTCGTTGTCGTCGCTCGGCCTGCGCTTCCACTCGCTCGACACGGCGCAAGTCGAACACGCGCTCGACTGCATCCTTCGGGTGAGCGGCGCACAGCTGACGACGCTTTCGATCGGACCGTTCACGCAACCAGGAGACGACGACGACGCGCGCACGAACGCGCTGTTGACGGGTGGCGCCGTCGCACGCCTGATGCTCGCGAGGTGCCCTCGACTGCAGCGCCTGGACCTCGGACCCGTCGACGATGCGTTCGTCGCGTCGCTGGTGGACGCGCTGCGTGACGGCGACGAGCACGAGCAGGAGCACGAGGGCGACGCGACGACAGCGACACGCTGCTGCGGTTTGCGCGCGCTGCGCCTCGTGGCGCACTCGGTGGACGTGACGTTCGATGCGCTGCTCCACGCGCTGCGCAGTCGGTCGCATCCGCTCGCTCGGTCGCTCACGTCGCTGGAGCTCTGTCTTCCGTTCCCTTGCTGCCAAGATGACCATCTCGACGTCGAGTTGGATGAGACGCAGGCGGCGACGCGCAGTCGGATGCAGACAGCGGAGATGGCGCTGCTCACGCGCCTGCAGAGCTTGTTGTCGGAGAACGAGCGCTTGCAGCGCGTGACGATGGCGGCCGCGATCAACGAACACGACGAGGAAGAGCTGCTCGAGGCGATCGACGGCCGGCGGTTCGCGAGTGCGTGGCCGACGACGCGGCAGCGCATGGCGACGCTGAGCGCGTTGCGGTCGCGGCAGCTGCCACGCGACGTGCTGGCGTCGATCCTGGAGCTCGCGGGGCGACGTTGCGGCCGACTGCGGTGCTTGCATGCGGACGTCGCTCGCGCGCGCGAGAGACAACATGCGTGGTGTCTGGAGAAGCGAAGCCAGTGGGACACGTATGGATGACACAGATAAACGCAATTTTTTTTTCGTTAGCGCGAGAGTCTTCACGCTCGCTCCGACCCTTTGATGATCGCTCTTGAGCGTCCTCACGTGACCATTTCAAGGGATTTCAAGTGACAATGTGAATAACCACAAGGCCACTGCTGCAGGACGGATATCGTCCGACCGTCAGGTTACCTGACGTGCTTCAGACGCGTAGCGCCTGATTGTGCCCAAATAGCATTACGCTCTAGGGCCTTCCCAACCGATGACCAGCTTGATCATGCGACTGCTTGCGACGACACCTGCGTCGACTTGATCCAGACTCCGTGGACTACACTCCGCGTGTGTCCACGCCAGTCGATCTCTTCACCCACCGAGCCACGTCGGCGATGATGCTTGCGACGACACCTGCGTCGACTTGATCCAGCCTCCGTGGACTACACTCTGCGTGTGTCCACGCCAGTCGATCTCTTCACCCACCGAGCCACGTCGGCGATGATGCTTGCGACGACACCTGCGTCGACTTGATCCAGACTCCGTGGACTACACTCCGGGTGTGTCCACGCCAGTCGATCTCTTCACCCACCGAGCCACGTCGGCGATGATGCTTGCGACGCCACTGCGTCGACTTGATCCAGACTCCGTGGACTACACTCCGCGTGTGTCCACGCCAGTCAATCTCTTCACCCACCGAGCCACGTCGGCGATGATGCTTGCGACGCCACTGCGTCGACTTGATCCAGACTCCGTGGACTACACTCCGCGTGTATCCACGCCAGTCGATCTCTTCACCCACCGAGCCACGTCGGCGATGATGCTTGCGACGCCACTGCGTCGACTTGATCCAGACTCCGTGGACTACACTCCGCGTGTGTCCACGCCAGTCAATCTCTTCACCCACCGAGCGACGTCGGCGATGATGCTTGCGACGCCACTGCGTCGACTTGCCAGCTGTGGTGCATCCGGCGTACACCAACAGCAATTTCCCGTCGATCCTCGAACCGACAACCCTGTGCGACCAGCGGAACCGATCACGCTGTCCGTCGCCCTCGCATGTCCGCACCCGACGTCGGGCGTGGGGGCGATCAGCTGGATCCAGCCCCCGTTGCCTTGCCCGACGCCCTTGGACTCCCCCGGCGCTTGACCTTGGACCTTGCGAGAAAATTGGAGAGTGATCGCCAATGAAGGAAACGCGCGCTTGCATGCACCGTTGGTGAACGCGGCCAATGTAATTTACGGCAAGATTTTATGAACGGCGCTTTCTGATTGGCCGATGTGTGAAGAAGCGCAGTCGCAGGCCGTAATATTCTCTGCTCGTTGAAGTTGCTGAATGAGAAAGGAAACGACAACAAAGGAAACCAATAAATGCGCTTCGTTGAGGGAAAACCTTATCCGATGCATTCCGCGCGCAATGCATCGGGAGGATGAAAACCCCAGTCTACATGCGTCTTCCTCTTGGCCTCGATGGATCTTCATGCACCTGCCAACAACAACAGACACAAGCACAACACTGCACACATTCTTTTTTTCGCGTCCACCCTCGAGGCGCCGTGGACAAAGCGCCGTTCGTTGCTCCTTAGCGACAGACGCATGGCCATCCACACACGACGCCAGCACCGTGATCTTCTGCCTTGGCACCATATCCACGGTCGCCATCTCTTGGCGCCGCTGACCGCTGGCCTTGGCCCCTGATCCTTGGCTGCAACGCGCGCGCAGAGCCAGCAATCTCGCCTTGAGCTCCACAAACGTCAGCGAGACAAGAGATCGTGATCGGACGCAACAACAACAACCGCTTGATCGCCCCTTAGGACGCCAGAGGAAGCGCCGTCGCCTTGGCCGCCATACATCCTTGCTCAAAGGCGCTGTGTTCTCATCTTCTCACTCCTTGGCATCGGTTCCGCATGGTCGATCGATCCACTCGACGCCAGCCCTCTGCCTCGGACGACTTCGGCTCCCGACCTTCTTCTCGGGGCCATCATTTCCCTCAGCCGCAACTGGGGTGCCGACCTCGGCCTCAGCCTCGGCCTTTCGCCTGGGCGCGTGTCCGCTGCCTTCACCTGACCATCTCGTCAATCCGCTTCAAGGTCTTCGCTGCCAGTCCTCCTCATAGACTGCAAACACAGCTCTCCGCACAGAACGATGTCCTCATCGCCCTTCCCGCTGGATTCGCTTGCTTCCCCTTGCGGTGGCACGCAGACTCTTGCTGCCCGGCGGATTCTCCACCTCTCTTTCCTCGGGTCCCACGAAGGAAATTGGAGAATGAGGTCGTGGAGGGAGAAGACACCTCTAGACTCGCGAGAGGATGACGCGGCCGCAGAAGCTTCTGCCGAAGAAATGAAATACAGATGATTGATGTGGCACCACACTATCCCTCTCCCAAAGAAACCATCAAGGGTGTTTGAAACAAATAGAATAAAACTCACGTGTTCTGCCCTTCATAAAAAGCGCTTTTTGGACATCCATGAATGACGGCGCCGCCCTGATTTATCGTAGAAGTTGCCGTGGATATTGGCGGCCACCGCCCCGCGGCATCGCATATCGAGCATCTTTCTTTTCCTGGACACTGCGCCGCAGCACGACAGCTCACGCGCTGCGCTGCTCGTTGATCCTGCGACCTTACGCGGCGCTGGCGGGTCTGATTCTCGTTTCGACGCGCTCGCAATGTCAAGGTCAACGAGCCCGAACACGGAGGCGGCGGTGCGCATCACGGTCCATGATGACGCCACGCAAGCGACTTCTGCCGGCACCGACGCTGCGTCGGCGTCGTCGATGGCGCTGACAGCGGCGGATCCGTCGCGCCTGGCGCTTGGACCGACTCGCAAGAACGGCTTTGAGGCGCCGTACTCGAAGGATCAAGTGGTCGCTTGCGTCGGTCATCTCGTCTCTGCGGCGTGCTTTTACGTCGTCGCTGGCAGCTTTTTGCTCGACCGCGACCGAAACACGTCCCGAGCGATTGTCAATCTGGTGCGTTCGCAGTGTTGCTGCTATTGCTGTGCGTTTGTTTTGTGATGAGCTAGCTCACTCGTGGTTCCCTGCTGCGTTTGTATGACGAACCAGTCGATTGCGGCGCTTGTGATTCACGTGCCGTCCATGGTTTTGCTCATTGCATCGTGGATCTCGTGTGAGAGAATTGATCCATCTCGAGACGTACAGGTGCGTTGATGACGCTGTGATGTAGATCAGCAGTCAACAAGTTGATCTGACAGAGCGTGCAATGAATGCAGGAGACGCTTCCGAATGGGTGGCTCGGCTTCAGACTCTCTGGCCCGCGATGGGAGAAAGTTCGGTACTGTGCAGTCTGTCGCAAGGCCGTTCCTGGACTCGACCACCACTGCACGTGGCTGCAGACGTGCGTCGGCAAGTCAAATTACGCGCAGTTTTTCACGGTCGCCTGCACAGGTGCGTGCTATGCCTCGACGGGTGTTCCTTTGATTGTGCACTAACTTTACGGCTTCTCTATAGGCACGATCCAGTTCCTGTCGCAGTCCATCTACGCGTCGTTCTGCCTCGTGTGGCTGGAGTTGCCTGTCGATAGCGTCGGCCAAGCGAGCGTCGTCGTGCAAGGGTTTCTCGCCGCGTGCGTGATCATCTCCATCCCGTGCACCATGATGTATTTCATCCTGTTGGGTTTCCACGTGCATCTCTACTTCCTCGGATACGGCACCTATGAGTGGATGCTGCGGCGTCGTCGCGAGCAGCGTGCAAAAGCTGCCGCCACGCAAGCGAGCAAGGAGGTGTCAACCTCAACAACGACAACGACGACGCGCGTGCCGACCTCAGCACCTTCTGCGCCACAGCAGATCGGGTCAACTGCTGCGCCAGCGGTTCGTGAGACGCGTCACCACTCGTCTGTGGGCAGCGCGAACGGTGACTTTGTGAGCGCTGACGAAGACGACTCGCGCTCGGAAGCTTCTTCGACAGCGTCGACGGTGCGAGAGCTCACGGCGCTGTAACAACGGCTCTCTCTCTATCTTTCTCTTCTCTTTATTCTCTTTCTCTGTACTCTAGAGCATGTTTCTGCAGGAGAATAGATTCACATCATCTTCACATTTCAAGAAGCGCTTGGTCGCTTACTGCTTGACCTGCTTCACAGCGTCCTCCACACGCTTCTGCAGCGTCGGCAGCAGCTTGAGGTGCGAGTCCACGCAGTGGTTGAAGCACGACTGCATGTCCTTCTCGATCGCCGCCATCTGCGCGTCGCTCGGGTTGCCGCTCGACGGCATCGAGTCGCGCGCGCGGTCCTGGCACTCCATCGCGCAGCGTTGCAGGCGGTTCTGTCGTCATTATCGCACGTCAGTCGTCTGTGACTTTCTTGCCACAACGCGCTGCTCTCTCTCTCTCTCTCTCTCTCTCATACCCTACCTGGAAGGACTGCAGCTCGTTCTGCATATAGTTCTGCACCTGCTGCATTGGCATTTGGCAGCGCTCGACGCAGTGCTGCAGCTGCTCCGTGCTCCAGCTCTTGTTGTCAAAGCACTTGGCGGCGCAGACGTAGCCGTCTTTCTGCAGGTTCACCCACAACGCATAGCTCCTCTCAGTCAGTCAAGCGTCGTCCAGCGTCCCATTCCCATCGACAGGTGACGCACCTGGAAGTCGCGCAGGACCTTGCGGTCGAGCGTGTCCATCATCTTGCTCACGGCATCGTTCAGCTTCTGCTCCGCCATGGTTTCGTCGTGTGGTGGATTGTATGATTGTCTGGAGCTCCATGATCTGAGTGCGAACTTAACGCATATACCACTTGATTCAGTACATCGTACTTTAGAGGTCGACAGCCCACCAGTTTCAGTCTCAGTCAGTCGGCAATCGTAATGTACAACGGCAACCACCATCACCAGTTCCAACATGGCGGCGGCAACCAGAATGCGCCGCCTGTGCAGCACGATCCACGCGTCGTACGTTGCAGCGGGACAGCGCATCGTGTAGCGCAGACGCTGACGCGTGTGGCCATGCGATCTTTTCTTTTTTATCTGTCTCCAGGTCCATGAACAGCTCACGCGACTGCAGCGGGAGAAAGGAGAAGCCGACGGCATGGTGCAGATCCTGCGCAGCAAACTGGCGGAGGCCGAGGAGACCAACTTCAACCTGCTCGCCAACATGGCGACGATGGAGGCGGAGATCAGGTTCGAAAGCAGAAAAAACGAGGAAGCGATGAAGCGCCAGGTCGCGTCGCTCGAGTCCAAGCTCTCGTTCCTCAACGAACAGGTCAAGAACGCAGAGCGCACCAAGCTGCACGCGTTGCGCGAGCTCGAGGAGAAGAACATGGTGGAACAGAAGCGCCTGGAAGCCGAGAAGCGACTGCTCGCGACCAAGAAGCGCAAGCACGAGAGCGCGCTGCTGGCCGCCAGTCAGTCGCTGATGTCACAAATGTCCCAGCTCGAGCGGACGGCCGGTGTCAATGGAGGCGGCGCGCACAGCGCTGCCGTGTGGTCACAAGCGACGAGCACAGCCGCTCCGATCATGGCGTCGTCGTCAACTGCGTCTGTGTCGGTCGTCAGCGACGGCGTGCAGACAGATCCGCCAAGCGAGCGAGACCGCACTGTCCAAGAGAACCTGAAGCTGCTGGGTCGGCTTTTTGACTCCGTGGGGAAGGACCTCCTGGTGCTCTTCAAAGGCTCCAGTGAGGCAGCGACAGTAGAAACGCCAGTCGAGTTGCAGGATGCTGACGGCGCAGCGGACGCAGGTGTAGAGATTCGAGCGAGCCAGATCGGGGGAGCCAGCGAGTCCTCGGCGACGGTTGCGTTCTCACAGTCTGTGTTCTCGCAGATCGCAGGTCACGCGCAAGCTCAAGCGCACGCGTCGCTCGTCAGCTTCGCAAAGGAGGCGACGCTGACACAAACGGCGTACGCAAGCGAACGCGCCAGGGACCTGCACGATGCGTTGGCCGAGATGATCCACGGTGAGTCGACGGCCATGGCACTGACGCCGGTGCTCATCCGGTATCTCGCGGCGCCCACGGACCTCGACGCCGTCGTGCTCAGCAGCGTGCTTCGCGTCCTGTACTTTGTGATGCTGTACAGCGAACCGGTGCAGCAGTTTCTGCTTCTCTCGTCGTCGCCATCGACCACAAGTTCCTCAGAAGACCACACTAGCAATGGTGCCAAGTCATCAATGCGGCATCCACGAATCACGATTTTCGCAGGTGACAGCGAGATGAGCGACGCTTCTTCCGGTGCGATGCCGCTGCGGTATGCGTCGCTGAGCGAGTACATCGCGTCTCGCAAGCAAGATCCCGCGCGTGTTGACAGTGCGACGTCGTCGCCTGAGCAGCTCTCGGAGCGCATGCAGCTGCGCGCCAAGCTCATGAGCGCGCTGTGCCGCGTCATCCGCAACAACCTGAATGACGCCGCGATCGTCGAGCACGGACTCTGCGTGCTCGAGCTTTGGGTCGACATCTGCGCCGCCGCTCGTGCAAGTCACAGCCCCGAATTCCGGTCGCTCGTCACGGGGAACGTCATCCAGGACGTCGTCTTGGCGCCCAAGGGCGTCGCGCTCGCACTCAAAGTCAAAACGCTGAGTCTGCTGGCGCAGCTCGTGCCGTTCCGCGATGCGTTTGCCGAGATCGAGGCATCTGCGCGACGCACGCTGCTGTTTAATCGATGCGCCAAGCTCTTCATGTTCAATCCGTCGGCGCCAGCACAAGCACAAGCACCAGCGACGGTATCATCTGCGCCTACTGCTGCGACCAACACCAACGCGATCAATGGGACCGCGCCACCGGCAGCAGCTCCATCGCCTCCGTCCCCCGCAGACGTCCGACGGTTGCAGCACATGGTTGTGCGCGTACTGCTCGCGATCATCCTCGCGTACCCGTCGACGGGCATTCGGTTCGTGCTGGAGACCACGCGCGGGCAGCACGGAGACCCGCACGACGAGCACTCGTACTCGGTCGTGTTTTACCTTGCAGAGCTGCTCAACCACGAGACGTTTGACGCGCGCACGCTCGGCGACGACGGCGTCGAGCAGCTGCGCGCTGATGCGCCGCGACTGGCGCTCGTGCAGGACGCGTTCGCGCTGCTGGCGCTGCTCGTGCGGTACGTGGACCTCAGCGTGGAGCTCAACGGCGCCGACCGCGAGTGGGCGCTGCAGGGCGTGCTCTTCCTGCTGCGCTCGGGGCGTTTGGACCGCGAGGGCAGCGACACGATCTCCAAGACCGCCGCCGCCATTCTCGCGTGGACCGGAGCTCCTCCCCACGGATCTTGAAGAGGTCAACGGGTGTCACATGTCGCAGCTACTCGTGCGTTCGTTCGTGTTGCGTTTCGGGTTTGTTCCGTGTTTTCGGTACAGTACCATCGCAGAGAGATCCAACCGTTGCAAAGGATCTTCCTGCGTTCGCTTCCAGTTTCAGTGCGCAACTGCCGCTCGCTTCACATCAGTTCTTCAACGCAGCGAACGACACGTCACATTGTCCACGACCGCCGCCATGACGTCGCGATCGCTGGTGCTGCTGCTGCTGCTGGAGCTCGTGCTGGTGCTGAGCGCTGTGCTCTCGGCTGTGGCGACTGTGAACCAGAGTACGTTCGTCTGTGCTTCTTGCTTTGCGTCTCTCCTCTCCCACACTCCCTCAATGCTTTCGTGAATCTCTTTGTGTGTCAGCGTGTTTTGAGCTACCTGTGGTGATTCTGTCGCCTGTGAGTGAGCCATTTCCCACCAAAAAGTGCGTGACACCGGCGCCACCCGCGCTCGACTGCATGAAGCGGACCATCGACGTCGACATTGAAGTCATCGACCACAACGACGCCGCGCAGGCGCACAACTTCACGTGGAACTGCCTCGAGGGCGCGCGCACGGGGGTACACCGCTCGACAGCGCACTTCCGCGGACAGTCGAGTCTGCGCTTCAAGAAGAACCAGCTTTCCGTGCATCTCAAGGCGCCCGCTGCGCTGCTCGGGGGCTTTCCTGCGGACCGCGCTTACGTGCTCCACGGCCCGTGGATTGATGGCAGCTTGATCCGCAACCACCTCGCGCACTGGTTGTTCCGTGCTACAGGTCGCTACTCACCGCGTTCCCGTCACGCGGTCATGTTCATCCGCCAGCCCAACGGCCACCTGCAGTACCACGGCGTGTACTTGCTGCTGGAGAAGATCACATACGACAGCGACAGCCGCGTCGGGCTCGCGCCACTCACGCCGGCGTGCCAGTCGGACGAGCAGCTCAGTGGCGGCTGGGCGTGGCAGCTCAACCCGCTCAACTTCGGCGTGTACTCCCCCAACATGGTGAATGACCAGTACGAGGTCATGTTCGGTGCGGGCGAGCGGCCGGTGCTCATGTTCCCACGGCCGAGCGCGCTGACGCCGCGCATGCGCGACTTCTTTGTGAACACAACGACCGGTCCGATGCCGCGACTCTTCCGCTACCTGTTTGATGGCATGAAGCGCCCCGACGAACTCGAGCAGCACATCGATCTCGGCTCGTTTGTGGACTATATGCTGCACTCGGAGCTCTCGCAAAACACGGACGCATACCGCCGCAGCACGTACTTCTTCAAGGATCGTGGGCAACCGATCAACGCTGGACCCGTGTGGGACTTTAACCTCGCGTTCGGGCTCGGCGCGAACCAGGCTGACTGGCTGTTCCGGCCGTTCTCGCTGTGGCGCCGACTAACGTGCAATTACAAGTTTGTGGCGCTGATCGCCAAGCGCTGGCGCGAGCTGCGCGCGACTGTCTGGAGCGACACTGCACTGCAGCAGTTTATCGAACAGTCCGCGGCACCGCTTCGTCGCCAGTTTGCTCGCTGCGTTGGCTCCAAAAAGAAAGGTTGGGCAAGCAACGAGCTCCAATGCGCCAACGTTAAGCCCAAGGTGTTGTTCAACGACCAGATTGAGAAGGTCCGACAGGCCGTGATACAGCGCGCGCATTGGATTGACGACAACGTCGCCAAACTGTACATGAAGATCGACCCAGCGCCATGGAATCCCGCGACCAATCTACCGCTTTACAACTGTGCTGCCGACGGCAACGACGACGGTTGCCTGAAGGACCCCGAGCGCTACATCAACGCCCCAGAGATCGTGATGCCACCGATCCGCCAGCCGACACCACAGAACGCGACGTGCGGCATCGTGGACGCCAAGACGCTCGATGAACGAGACACGCCGTCGATTGATCCGTGCTGGCTATCGGCAGGAACGTACATCACGGATGGCTCGATCACGCCGTTCTGCTCTGGCCACGGGTTCTGTCCGCCGGGCCCCGCTGCCAAGTGCACGTGTATCGGAGGCAAGCAACCACCGACATGCGGATCGTTGAGCGTGAACGTAGAGGACATGGACGAAGGCGACGGTGACCTCGAAGAAGAAGAGATGGCGCTCGAGTCGGACATCTCAAGGCAGCGATGGGGATCCGGAGCATATCTCGCGCTGCTCGCTGGTGGCTCGCTGGTGGCGCTGCTAGTCGTCGGACAGAGAGATCTTCGACGCCGCCACCGCCGTCATTGGACCTCACCGCTCGCTGAGCAGGGCGAGCTGCGTCGCGCGCGAGCAGCTACGTACGGCGCGGTCGAGTGAGCGTGTTTTCCCTTTCTTTTTGCGGCGGTGTCTTGCCGGTGACCGTGCCTGCATTGACGTGCAGTGCTTGACCCGATTGTCTCCCAATATACACGCGCGCACATATACATAAATAATCGGCTGTCTGTGTGCGCTGCGTCGCATGGAGTCAGCGCCATCGTCATGATCGCAAAGCGGCACAGGATCGCATCCACGCTGAATGGAAATGGATACGCTATTCATTTTGACCAATGGTGTACGCTCAATGGTACGACGACACCAGCGATTGGCGGATCGTGACGCGTCATAGTGTAGCTCTTGGCGTAGTTATTTTAGCCAATGACACGACTCGACCAGATGCATCAGCCAATCGGAGAGCGTTTTCGGGGCAAGTCGCACGAAGGTAGCGTATCTCGAAAAGCCACGTTGTCAAACGGAGGTCGGACGGACGTAGCGAGCCACATGCGAATGCGCGGCCATTGGCATCCGTCCGCATCTGAGCGCGCCATCGAACGCGACGCTTTCTTAAGAGCAGCGAATCTCTCGCTTTATCGCGGTGGCGCCAGCGATCCACATCTGCTGCTCTTGCTGCTTGCTGTCGCTCCGAATAGCAAGCACGCACGGCAAGTTTTGTTCATTATTGCTCGCTCTCCGGCCTTCAGCCGGTCAGTCAGTCGGTCATTCCTGATCTTTCCCAGCGTCAGGACAGTCGTTTGTCGGTCATGAAACTCTCGTCGGTGCTCACAGCGCTATCGACGGCGGTCCTTGCGATCTCCAGTCACTCTCTATCTCACGCTGCTGCTGCTGCTGCTGATACAACCAGTGAAAGTACGTTTGCCATCTCTCCATACATTTCTCTCTCTGTCAACACCCAATAACCGCTGCTGTCTCCGTCTTCTCAGCGTGTCATGAGCTGCCCGTTGTGATCGTCACAGCGAAAAGCGGCGCGTTTCCCGATCCGACGTGCAACCAGCTGCGGTTTCCCGCGGAAGACTGTCTCAAGGCGGCGGTCGTCTCGCGCGTGCAGGTCGTCGACCACGCGGACGGGTCCCCCAACTGCCTCTCGTCGGCGCCAACCGCGAGCTACGAGGCCAAGACCAACTACCGCGGCCAGACGAGTCTCTTCTTCGCCAAGCACCAGATCGGCGTCAAGTTCCCAGCGCCGCAGCAGTTCCTCGGGCTCCCCGAGGACCGCGACTTCATCCTCAACGGACCGTATCTCGACTGCTCGCTGCTGCGCAACCACCTCGCGCACTGGTTGTTCCGCGGCACGGGACGCTACTCAGCACGCACGCGGCACGTCGCCATGTACTTTAGCGCGACGCCTGGCACAGCGCCCGAGTACGTCGGCGTGTACCTGCTGCTGGAGAAGGTCGGGTACGGTCCGCACCGCGTCGGGCTCGCGCGCATGACGCCGCAGTGCCGCGGGCGCGAGCTGAACGGCGGCTGGGCGTGGCACAACGACCCCGCGAGCTTCGGGGACTTTTCGCCCAACGTCGTGGTCGACCAGTTCCAAAACGAGTTCGGCATGGGCGAGCGCCCGATCCTCGCGTACCCGCCCGGCGAGAGCACGTCGCAGGCCATGCGCGACTACTTCGTGGACACGGCGACGGGGTTTCTGCCGCAGCTCTACCGCTTCCTGTGGCACAACATGACGTCGCCCGACGGCCTCGAGTCGCACGTCGACCTCGGGTCGTTCGCCGACTACATTCTGCACACCGAGCTCTCGCTCAACGTCGACGCGTACCGCCGCAGCACCTACTTCTTCAAGGACCGCGACCAGCCCATCAACGCGGGACCCGTCTGGGACCTCAACCTCGCGTACGGCAACGGCGCGCGCCGCGAGTTTCACGACTGGATCTTCCCGCAGTACACGTACTGGAAGCGGCTCATGTGCAACTACAAGCTCACGTCGCTCGTGATCCAGCGCTGGCGGAAGTTGCGCAGTGACGGGCAGCCGTGGAGCGACGCCGCGATCCTCGCGTTCCTCGACGCCAGCGCGCAGCCACTGCGCCGGCAGCTCGCCAAGTGCCACGGCGACTGGCGCTCCAACGTCGCGCAGTGCGCGGCCGTCGACCTCGAGACCTGCTCGGGGACGTACGAGTCGCGCGTCGACGACCTGAAGCAGGCGGTGCTGCAGCGCGCGCGCTGGATGGACGCGCACATCACGCAGCTCTACAAGCCGCTGGACGGCCGCACGTGCTCGTTTGTCGGTGCGCTGCCCAAGTACAACTGCGCCACCAACGGCGACGACGACGGCTGCCTGCGCGACCCCGAGAAGTACTACAACGCAGTGGCGTTCCCCGCGGTTCGAAAGCCGTACGATGGCCCCGAGTGTGGCGCTGGCGGTGCCGGTGGAGAGAGTCTCGCGATCGCCGCCGAGGCGACGCGGCCGTCGGTCGACTACTGCTGGCTCTCGAGCGGCGTCAAGTCGCTGTACCCGCGCGAGAAGGGAGTGCGCGACAAGACGCTCACGCCGTTCTGCGGCGGCTACGGGGAGTGCGCGCAAGGACCCGGCACCAAGTGCCAGTGCAAGCCCGGCATCGCGCTGGACCCCGTGTCGTGCGAGCGCATCGACGCCGAGTACACGGCGCTCAAGCACGCCAAGGCCGTGGCGACGCAGGGCTTTGCCAAGGACAGCAGCGCAGCGACCAACAGCGCGGCGCTGCAGCCGTCGATGGCCGTGGTGGTGGGCGCTGCGATGCTCGTCGTCGTGCTGGGCGTCGCGTGGAAGACGGCGCAGCACCGCCGTCGCGAGCGTGGACTGCTCGTGACGCACCGCCCGACGGTCTACGGCACCATCACGAGCGGACTGCCGCGCGTGGTGTGATCGATCGGACGCCGACAAAACACACAACGAATCCAATAGACGCCTTGTTCTCTTTTCCTCTTCCTCTCGCTCGGTCTCTCTACAGGAACAAGTGCCCACGCTCATGCCGAGATGGACGACGACCGCGACGCGAGGCGCAGTCGCGACTTGACCTCGTCCTTCATGGCGTTGTACGCGGCCGTCGTGTCGGCGCGCTCTGCGTAGCCGTTGGTCGGCAGCAGGTACGCAAAGCAGCGCACAATGTCGTCGTGGCTGCTGTTGCTGTCGTTGTCGAGGTCATTGTCGTGGCGAGGCGCCACATCCGCCGCCGATGCAGTCGTCGTCGTCAGCGAGAGCGACGCCGCCAGGTGCTGCTTGTTCACCGCCTTCTCCCGCACGGCGTCCGAGAGCGCAGCGCGGCCACGGAACTGTCGGCGCACGAGTCGCGGCACGAGATCGGCCTTGATGCTCGCAATGTCCTTCTTCTCCTGCAGATAGTCGAGCACCCAGTGCGAGAAGATGTAGAGATGCGCGTCGTAAAGATCCGTGTGCAGCGTAAAGTGCGGGCGGCGCTTGGTCAGCGCCTTGGCGATCGCAATGTCCTCCTCGAGGTGCACGGCCTGCGAGAGGAAGACGACGCGGTTCTCCTTGGGCACGAGCCCGATGCAGTCCGTCATGTCCTTGTCGCGGCGCGGCTTCTCGCCCTTGGCCTTGTCCAGCGGGCGCTCGGGCCGCAGCAGCATCGTGACGCTCGCGTCGTTGAGTCGGTGGCAGTCGGCGACGTTCTGCACGACCACGTCGGTGATGAGGTCGCCCGCGACGACGATGAAGTCCTTCTTGATCTTGTCGGCGACCTCGCGCAGCGCGTCCGCGGTCTCCATGTTGTCCTCGACCTCGCACAGCTCGACGTGGATCTTGCCGTCGTACTCGCGCGAGAGGTAGTCCTGCAGCTGCGCGAGCATCTCGGTCGCCGAGACCACGAGCGCGTGCGTGAAGCCCGACGTCTCGAGCAGGTTCAGCTGGTACCACAGCAGCGGGCGACCGTTGGCCGGCAGCAACGCCTTCGGGGTCTCCATCGTCAGCGGGTACAGCCGCATGCCGCTGCCGCCCGCGAGAATCACGGCCTGGAACTCACTCATCCTCGGTGCGTCGCTGTCTCGGTGTATGTATGTATGAGTGCTGACGGTGATGATGATGCCAATGGATGAGAGCGGGGACTGGAGAGCTACATGGGCCCAGGTGCGTACTTAGTGTACTGCCACATAATATTGGTGCCAGCCGAGCGTACCCCCAGGTTATCGCGTATCCATGTTGGCCCCAAAGCGTCGTGCCGTGCGTGTGTGTGCGCTTGCACCATTCCGCCAAGAGACACGCTGTCTGTGATTGATCGCGTTCCCCCATTTCCATCGAGCGCGTGCACAGGCTCACGACGGAGGCAGCGAGGAAGAGACTTGCTGCCGCGGATGGCGCTGGAGCAGCATCCATGAATGCGTCGGATGAGGTGCGTGCGTTGATTGCGTGGAGGTCGCTGCTCAGGAGAGCTGATCGTGCCTCTTGTGGCTGCAGGAGCGCTGTCTCCTGGACGATGAGGTACGTGACTGAGCGGCAGAGATAGAGCAATGGACTGATGCGTGCGTGTAGAGCATGGACGAGATGGTTGAGCTGGAGGAGGCGCTTCAGACGAGGTTGGTCTTCTGCTGTTCGTGTTTTGAAGTTTGGATGTGGCAGGCGTCTGCTTCCCTGCCTATTGCACGTGCATGAACAGGCTGTCCGATGACAGCGTGTTAACGAGAGCAGATCGAGACGGTCTTAACGGCAGCGATGAGGACGACGAAGACGCAGCGCAACAGGACAGCGATAGCAGTTTGGGCGCAGTCAGTGACAGCTCCCTCGATGACGACAGCGAGTCGGAGACCAGGATGACGTCGTTGCGTCGACCGATGGGCGACGCTGTTGGCAGCGACAACGGATCAAGCGACGCAGAGGACGAGCCACCCGAGATCCCCGGTAGCCCATTGCGGGTACGTGTCTCGGCGTGTATTGTTTGAGACATCGATCATCATCCGTATCCGTCGAATGCGAACAACAGGCCACGAGTCCCGAAGTTCCAGCGGCAATGAACCGAAGCAGTACGAGCGGTCTGATGAATCGACTGGGCGACGTCGACATTGGACGGTGCGGAGAGCTCACGAGGCAGCAGAAAGAGCAGGAGAAGAACAGCGTCGACATCCTTCGGATAACGCCGCGAGACAACGAGGACGATGAGTACCAGATCCGTGACTCGGAGCAGCCGCGAGCGATGGAGTTTCATTCCTCCAGCTCATCTTCCGAGGACGACGATGAACAAAACGACAGCGATGACGAAGACAATCAACGCCATGGACACAGCGCTGCATCGACGGGTCCGCCACCGCTTACAGCTCGCCCCAAGACTGCGGCCAGTGAGCTTGCGCAGTATCGAGACGTCCTCCCAGCAGATTTCTACGAGCAAAACGGTCAGGTCACACAGCAGGACTCCGCGCGGTCCACCAGAACAGAGCACGTCATCTCGAACGGAGGCAACGTATCGACTCCGAACTCGTTTGTGGTGCGCGTCCCACAGGAGATTCAGGCTCTCTTTCGCGTACGCCATTGCAATAGACGCACCGCACCCACTGAACAGGCTGTTGACTGACTGACGTGGCGCTGGTGCTTTAGCACATCGACGAGTACAAACCTGAAGAACTCGATTTACCAACACGACTGGAGCCTTTCATTCCCGACTTTGTACCGACGATCGGTCTCCCCTTCGATGGCATTCAGGTTTGTCCGTCAGGAACTGTCGCTGATAACTCGAGCTCATCATTGCGCGTCTCAGGTTCCGCGTCCCGATGGGAAACCAGACGACACGGGTATCTCCGTCGTGCGCGAACCGACGGCGCAGTCCAACACAGCAGAGTTGGAGCTTTTACTCCGCGCAACCGCCAAGCGCAAGCGGCAGCGAGACACGCGAGCTGCCGTGGTGCATGGCATCGAGGACGCCGTGCACCGACCCCGAGAGATTGACCGATGGATCTCTGGTGTCGCCAAGGTGCAGGCAACGCAGCCGCCAGCTCAAGTGATCTACAAGAAGCCCATGCCGACGCTGCTGGCATTGATGGAGTTCTGGCCCGAGTCAATGAGCGAGTTCCTGTCGGTGACTCCCTTGCTCGCGCTAGACAAGATGGACCTAACGCTGGAGGAAACAATCGACGTCGTTTGCGGGGTCCTCGACATTCCAGTTTATCCACAGCAACGGCTCCACTCGCTTCACCTGCTTTTCTGTCTCTATCATGAGATTATCATGTACGAGAAGGAGATGCTGTCGACGGCTCAAGCGCCATCTCGACCGCCGTGACGCTTACACCACTTACAGATCAGCAAATGTTCCCGGCCACGGACCTGGTCGATCGGGATTGGTTTCGCGATCGAGCTTGTTGCAGTTTGAGATATTGGACGAGAAGAATCGAGTCTCGGTCTTCCTCGCATGAAACAGGAATTGATGCACCAGGTGAGAGGAAGGATCTCCATGAGGCACCGCATCACAGCTCACGCTTACCGTCGGGCATTGAAAATTGAGGACATACGGGCACTTTCGGACGACGTCCTCGCAGAGGGACAGACAAGTTCGCTGACGGCCCGTGGTGCCAGCGACACACGCCGTCGGTGCAATGTCGCCATGAGATGGATCGCTCGGGCTCACAGCCGCTTCAAGTATGGAAACAGGCACTGGCGATGGCTGCTTGAACGGGCAGAGCGTGTGGTGATGCTGAAGCGCACTTCCGTCGGCAGGATTGAACTCCCCGCAGCGCTGGAATTTGATGCTGCAGATCCAGTATTTGTACGCGTCTCGGCAGTCATCGCACCCGTACAACGCGTAGCGCTGGTTGCATCCAAAGCGCTGCAGCACGACGTTGACGTTCTCGTAATAAAACTTTGCTTTCGTGTCAAACACAGAGCCGTCGACGTCGTGCTCGTCGACAACGGCATGGTAATCGATCATGGAGCAGAACGACAGCGAGTTCCTGGCGAAGAAGCGGCAAACGGGGTTCTTGGGCTCCTCGTCGTCAGTCGCTCGCACCATCACCAAACTGCAAAGCAGCAACAACAGCAGAAGCCCCCGCCACGAGACGAGCCTGCATCCGGTTGTCGTCGTGTTGATCGCTGCGCTCCGCAATGAGATCATGGAGGTTGAGAGCACTGAGGCTGGTCGAATCGATGATGGTGACAACGACAACCACGAAGGGACGCGCCTTGGATAACGGCCGGGAGGGTCAAGTTCACACCAACAATCGTTGCCTCGTACCCATATCATCTTCTGAGACCACTGACGTACCGACCTCCTCCCCCTCCTCCTCCTCATCATCACACAACGCGTTGAATAAGTGCGACAGGCGCTCTCTCGTTCGATGTACATCCGCTTCTTGCGTTCATTCGAGAACAGCTCCATGAGACAATGGATCAGCCACAGCCGCGGGTACTCACACGGTCTGAGACGTCGACGACACCGTTGCGCGAGACTCGCGATCGCCAGCGCCTCTATGCGGGCTGGCTAGCGGTCGAGACGGCTGGAAAGCGCGCGTTCCGGTGGCGCTACTGTGTGCTCGATGGCATCGTCTTCTGTGTGTACCGCAACTCGGTCGCGATGTCTGACGTCGTGAGCTCTGTGGTCACGCAGCCGATCTGTCGTCGGCACATTCTCGTCCACGTGGATCGACTTCACTGCATCAACCGAGGCATCTTGCTTATCGACACGACTGGTTATGGTGTCTGGGTGCATGCTACGCACGAGCAACGCTACTTTGACGAGTGGCTGACTGCCTTCCGTGCTGGACTCGCTCACGAGCCGTTCAAGTTGCCCATGACTCGCCTCGGCTTCCGACAGCAACGTAGTGATATTGCCAGTGACGATGCGGTCTCGCTCACTGGATGGCTTTGCGTGAAGAAGACCATGCTGTGTGGTAACCTCCGACTCTGCACGAAAACCATGTTTTTCACGTTGACCGGCAGACGACTCTCGGGGTTCAAGATCAACATGGAGGGCCGTTGGGCAGACGTCTTTGGCAAGATAATGCACGTCGCGCGGGACCGCAGGAGACCCGAATGGCTACACGTGCGCCTGAATAACCGAAGCATTCTCTTGCTACGTGGTCGGACAGAGGACATGACAAGCGCATGGGAAGACGCGATGGGGACGGCGTTGCGGAATGAGCCGGGTGGTCCATCGATATCAGTGGCTGCTGCATCATCCGATCTTCGGTACGAGCAGCCTGCTACGCGCAACCAGCGTGTTCGTTCAGTGTAGAGCATGCTGGAGGAGCGACAGAGATAGAGAGATACGAAGAGAGATAGAGAGAACCGTCATGATCGTCATGTGCATCATCGAGGTTGCCTCGACCAACACTCTCAACTTGAAGCGTAAGTGATGTGTACACACCACAAAACCAACACCAACAGCCAACCCAAAATCGTATTGAAAGCTGTCGTGGCGTGGTGTTTCAATCACACGACTTCAACCCAGTATGTTTTCTCTCCAGCTGGTGAACGTATCGAGTGCCGGTAGATTTCAGACGAGGAAGAAGAACACGGAGAAGGAGAGGAGGAGGATCTGACGCAGCAGTAATAATGAATCACCACTGCCGGATTCCTCTGTGTGTGATTTTTGGCGACGCTTGTGTGAATGATTGGCAGCATCGGTTTCCGAATGGATACGGTGGTCGCTCTGAAAATAGGCTCCAAAATGAATAATTCGCGTTTGTTCTTCGTTTTATTCAGTTGAACCAAAAACCACCGTACGCTGTTGTTGTTGTTGGGCCTGTCTGTCGGTCAGACCGACGCTGGCACGAAGAGAGAAAAAGACAGAAAGGACCCCAAGAACCAACAAAGGCGCGCCAACGTTGGTGCATGTTGGCAGCGTCGGCGACTGTGGGAAGTGCCAGAAACCTTTGTTGGTGAGTTGGTTCGTTGGAACTCGGCGCGTCGTGGCCTTCTCTTCCAACGACGGCGTCGTCCTCCATCTCAATCAGGGGAAACGACCGACTGCAACCGCAACAGCAACACGGTCGCGTGGTGATCGATCGCTCGTGTACCCGCGCGCACGCGTCGTGAGGAGCCGGCGCCATGCAGTTCCTCAAGCAGCTGACGGACCCCGCGCTCAAGCGGCTCTACAAGTTTGTGCTCAAGCGGCTCATTGGGCGCTTCCTCGCGGACGATGAGATCGACCTCGATCAGCTCGACGTGCACCTTCGCTCGGGTCGCCTCGAGCTCTGCGACTTGATGCTGAGCGCTGAGATGCTCAACGCCGAGGTCTGTGAGCCCCAGGGACTCCCATTCCGCGTGAAGAAAGGGTACTTGGGCTCCGTGCGCGTGACGATATCGTACACCAACATCATGAGCGAGAGCTGTCTCGTCGAAATCGACGATATTGAGATCGTGCTGGAGCCGGTGGACGTGAGTGACGCGCACGCGTCGACGGATCGTGGCTCAAGCTCTCGAAGCACCGTGGCAGACACAGCACGCGCTTCCTCGTTGCCGACCGCTGATGCATCTCAGAGTCGTGCGTCGAACAAGGACGCGCACATTGATGAAATCTCGCAGGAGGGGCTCGACTTCGTGGCGAGTTGGATCGAGCAAGTGACGTCCAAGATCAAGGTCACTTTGTCGAATATTTGTCTGCGAGTCGAGACGGGAGACAGCGACCCGGCAAAGAATGTGGCGCTGCTGTTGAAACTGGAGTGGGCGCAGTTCACCGATGAATCTGCAAGTGAAGTGGCGAGTGTATATGGACGCGTCGGTGGTGATACCAACAGTATGGGCAGCTCCCAAAGCATGTACCAGTCGATGGCATCCAGTTCGCTGTTTGGAGTTTCACAAAAAGGTGTCAAGTTTCGTGGCATCAGCATGGAACTATCTCTCCCTGGAGACGATGCGATCGACACTGAGCCGGTGCTTCGGCCGTTTTTGGCAAGTGATTCTTCAAGACCATGCTACGTGCAGATAAAGCTGTCTCATTATGAAGCTCTCGACGCTCCGTCAGTGGATGCTGATTTGTTTCTTCATTCTTTTCAAGTTGTTCTTCAGCCTCAACATTTTCCTCGATTTGGAGCTTTGATCGATGCCTTCAGCAGAGAAACACCAAGAGCTCACTTTGAGCAGGATCGAACATATTTCACTTCGATGCAGCAATCCATCTGTGAGACAAAGCCGGCCTGGTTGAATGACGATGATAACGATCAAGCTGCGGGTGAAGGAAATCTCAAACTGTCTTTTAGAGAGTTCCAGAGAATAGAGCAGATCCTCCAGCATTACCAGAGAACGCATGATGAACTACGCAACATTCGACGGCAGTCGAGTGCTCATGATGCAGACGTCGCGCCATTTCCGATGCCACGGCGCCTGTCAGCTGCAGAAAGCGTCGAAAGCTTTGGGTTGTCGGATCTGGAGGACGATGAGAATTTTTTCGAATGCGAGACAGGTGCAGCATCTGTCTTGCTCGGTGGCATCGATTCCATGGCTCAGTCTATGTATGCGTCTGCGTTATTTGAGCCGGCTGATGAAGACAATAAGGCAAGTCGAAGATCAAGCGTGATCCGGTCCAGTTCAGCGAGAGCCGTCAGAACTCGCGTTAAGGTGCATCTCCTCGAGTGCGACATTTGCATTTTGTATGACGATATCGGGGACGACGATCCGGATGACGACACGGTAGATGGGAGTGCCGATGAACGCTCTGCCGGCTCGAGGAAAAGGGGACTACCTCGCGTGTCAGATCATGAGCGCATTCATTTTGTGATCAAGGATGTCGTTTGCTCGGCTCTCGTCTACTCAACCCATCTCACTGTCAACGTTACGGTTGGAGGATTCGAAATCGTGGAGAAGATGCTCGCTCGGATGTCAACTGACATCGTGGAGGATGAAGACTCCCTCCTGTCAATTTCGGTGTTGCGTTTTGCCGATTACTCACCAGCGACGGGAAGAAAGGTTCATCTTTCGGCGAACATTTCTTCCCAAATCCGGATAGACTACAGTGATGATGAAAAGCGCGACATAACTTCATTGTCTGTCCAAGTAAGTGCACAGCCAATTTTGCTGGAGTGGGATACGCATCTGTTAGATCGAGCGCATCGGCTGCTGAAATTACTGGAGGAGCCAGTCTCCACAAAATCGACATCCACCAAGCCTGTTCAAGATGGTATCACATTCCCGAAGAGACTGGATGTGAACACAGAGTGTGTGGAAGTCAGTCTACGATTTCCCATGGTGGGCAGCGACCTCATCCGATTTGGACCGTCCTCAAAACGCGGGTTATGCGAAGACAAACTTGTCATCGTCCTCGAGGGTGTCAAGGTCACTTCACAAGGCGATGACCCTGCCAGTCAGGATACTGCTCATTGCAAAAGCGATCTTCCCTGGCTTGCAGATTTTGTCGTCAAATTCGAACACACCACCGTTTCGATGTCATATCCGGCAGACCTCAATCAGCGATCGACATCCACCCAAACATCGTTGCTATTGACGGGACGTGGCGACTCCACGTCTGGTGATCACTGTATGGTGCGAATTCGTCTACAATCGCCGTGTGCGGACGAAGTTCGGGCAGCTCTGAAGGCCAGGCAAGCGGTCTCCCAGGACTCTCTTGAGCATCTAGACAGCCCAAATTCAACTGCTGGTGAGGAGAAGACCGGTGAGGATAATGACGGTGGTCGTGTCGGCGCAAACGGATTGAGTCAAGAAGCACGCTCCCGAGCTCATGACTTCGAAACGTCAGCAGCCAAGGCGGCTTTGTTTGATCTTGACGTTGTGGTTCCCCAGTCAAAGATTGTGCTCGAGAAAGTTCCATTCGATCGGCTTATGCTTCTCTTCGACGCTCTACTTCTGATCAACCCTATCGACATCAACGGCCACAACCAGATGATGGCGAGTGCCAGTTTCAGGAATCGGTTAATCCCAAGCTACATGGCTGTAAGTGTCTCTCTCCAGGATGGTGTGCTTCAGCTCCCGTATTGTGCACCCATGTTGTCGCCAGTTGCCGCAAGTGATAGTGCAAAGGATGAAGGCGCTCAAACGCATGAATTCTTGTATCATTTAGTATTTCAAGACTTCAAGCTATTTCAAGTGTCTCAGTGGATGGGACAGCTTGTCTCCAGAGTGCACGTTGCGGTGGGAAATGCCACCCTCATTGAGGAAGAAACGAAGACGCATGTCATCTCTCCTGTCATCTACAAGAATCCGATTGGTGTTACGGATGCACCACTAATCTTCGTTGCCATCGACATTGTTGACCAGACGCAAGAGATGAGGGAGATGAAAGTGGACCTTCATTTTTCCCATGTCAGCTTGCGCTACGACGTGTCCTCGAAATGGATGGTGCACCTTTCTGAGCTGTTGCTCGTTGAATATCCTGTTCCGATTATTCCCTTGGACTCAGCCGGAATGTCTGACGACGAATTTCGTGACGTCTACAAGCAATTGACCGCTGGCAGTTATGATGTCGTGAAGCTTGCTGTTCCGCCGAAGACGATTTTTACGAAGCTATTTGTGAGTTTGTATGATGTGGTTGTTGACTACGCCCCGAGTGGACTTGAGTCGGGTGTCGTCTTAGTCATTGGCAACGTGGGTGTGTCGTCGAATGTTGTGACTGGTGCTGTGATTCAAGGATACAAAATCTCAGTTCGAGACATTCAGCTTTTCCTCACACCAGAAAGACACGGTTATGAAGAGCTGGACACGTCGATTCTTGGTCAGGATCTGTATGTGACATCGAAGAAGCAGTCGACGCGTGTTTCATTTGCTCACGTCGACAGGAGTCGCGGCCAAGCTATGGCGGTGTATCCGTCCATGCTTATATTCTTCGAGAAGCACAACTTTCTTCAAATTGTCACGATGGATTTCATCGACATTTTCCTTCGCGCAATCGTTCCTCCAGAGCCAGGTAAACCAGGGAATGCCTTCACACCAGCAGCACTCGGCTCTCCAGAGCTGTCCGTGGAGCTCAACTTGGGCACCGCCAACATATACGCGTGCTTTGATTCGTTCAACACACTAATTGAGTTACTGTCTGCATGGGGTGAGCAACTTACTGTTGAAGGAGAGCCTCGAGACACAACGGCATACGTCGGATTGGATCGTGTCAAGGACACATCCAGTGTGTCAGTCGTCACGAATCTGAGATCTAACTCTCACTCACTTGGAACTGACGCTGACTCTTCGCTTTTCACTGCACACAACACGAAAGATCAAGAGCCTCAAAGAAGCATGCGACGCCGGCTATCATCAATTGAGGAAAAACCATCGTCAGCTTCCGGTATAAACATCCTCGCGGAGATCGAAGAGAATGCGTTTGGCAGTGGGACGCACATATTCCCAGGCAAACACGTTGCTACAGACACCGAAGCCAGATTGTTGCGCACAAGACTGGACTCACTCCAACGAGAAAAAACGAGAGCTGTGCAGGGAACCGTCCCGCATAGCGATGACATGCTGTCGGCATCAGATCTACGACGGAAATATCTGCAAGAGGAATCAAATCGTCCGAGGCTTCGTATCAACGAACTCGTGATTGAAGACTATTACGGTGGAAATCGAACTCGAAGCTCAACGAAGGATATCGACGAAGCTGGAGCGTTCCTTCTCACAGCCGAATCCTCAGGTGCTGACGAAGGACATGAATCTGCTGATACAGCGTGGATGTCAAGCTCACCTGGTTTGCATCGCTCCTTGTTTCCAGCAGATACTCATCCTGTCGGTTCATTACCAGACGAGCAAGCAGCACGGTGGCTACCACCTCAGCAAGAGGTCACTCCTGGTCAGCCAGGATTCGAGTCGACAACATCATCGCCCCGGTTCGACCCCGTTGACGAGGATACTGTTGATAACGAGCTCGCATCGCTCAGCCGTATCGTTCTGGATGAAAATGATGGTGAGCTGGCTGACAAATTCCCAGAGCCTTCAGGTAATTGGTGGCGAACGGGCAAGCGGGTCGACATTGAGCTGAGTGAGTATCAGACCGAAGAAACGGGATCGGCATACTCTCATCAGCTTCCGTTCATGGACGATGAAGCGTTTGCTCAAAGCGATCGCTCTCAGCATCCACTGTCAATGTCAATGATGGGAATTGGCGAAGACGAAGGCACTGAGGTGGAGCTTGATTTCTCTTTGGATCGTGACATGCAGTCAACTTTTAATCAGCTGATGGACTTCGAATCAAGTGGTGTCCAGGATGATATTGATGAGTACTCTGACGAGGAAGAAAGTGTGACTAGTTCGTATTCGCCCGCTGCTCCGACAAGGACTCCTCGGCAAACGCTATCATCCGCACCCATGGCGATTCCTCCACAAGTCGTCAGCTTGGTGGACGCCGAAGACAAACCCAATGACTACCCACCGTCCACAGTGGCATCCATCATCTCACCGCCAGATGAGCCGACTGCCCGCTGGTTCAGCGATGACCTCGTCGGTGATCATTCGACAATGGGAGATGTACCTCCGCTCCGCATCATTCCACATCATGTTGAGATCCCTATTGGCGGAACTGCAGCATCGCTAAGCTTTGGTGAGAAAGAGGTTGACGAAGCTATTCGAAGTATTGCGCGCGAGAGTGCAGCGATGAAGGTTAGTGCGACTAGCCCCGTTGTCGTGCGTCACGTTTTGCTTCGTGACTTCAGCATATGTATGCGTTTCTTTGGTGGATCTGACTGGTCGAGGGACGCAATCAATGCGCCATCATTGAGGCATCATGGGATTGATAGCCACGGTGAAGCCAACTCGACAACTCGTACTACTTCAACTCGAAGTCAAACAGCAGCATCCCGCAAGGAGAAACTACTCGATGCTCTTCTAGATGACTACGTGCCTTCCGCAGGTGCAGATTTGTTTGGAACGGAGGCACCAGCAGCCTCGTTGTTCAGCTCAAAAAGTGCACCCACACGCGGTCAAGCTCCCGTGGCGTTGGGTCTTCGCACTCGAGCGGACAGCCATGGCAGTGTTGGGGCGACGAGGAAGCGTTCTCTAAAGAGTGGTCGCAAGACGGAAGAAATGCTGGAGTTGGTCGTCACTCGGATACAGCTCCGTTTCGACATGTTTGATGAAGGTGACCTTCAGCCACTTGCATCAAACGCTGTCGTGGCGCTGGGTGACATCGAGATTCTCGACTATATTTCGACCTCTCAGATTCGTAAAATCATTTGCCACTGGAAATCGGACACGAGCCACCCGCGTGAGAGTGGAAGTAGCATGGTACATGTGCACTTGACGACCGTCCGGCCTGGTCCGAACCTGTGTGAAGAGCATCGTCTGAAGGTGAAGATTCTCCCGCTTCGTGTAAATCTGGATCAAGAAGTAGTCAACTTTTTGCGACAATTTGTGCCTTCTGATGGATCACCGAAGCATGGATTCCCATCAGGGGCTGACAAAAGTTTCGACGACAATGCGGATCTTACGAGTGGACTGGAAGGTACGGAGCTGTCTTCCATGAGTGCACCGTCGCCAACACGTGTGCGTGAAACCGACGTGAATCTTGGCGGCTGGTTCTTCCAGAACATTGATGTCCGTCCGTGTAAAATCAAGATCGATTATCGACCGAACCGTGTCGACTACCAAGCTCTTCGCGCTGGTGACTATCTGGAGGTCATTAATTTATTCGCTCTGGAGGGTATGGAGCTCGTCTTGCGTCGCGTCAAAGCAAGTGGTGTGGATGGTTGGCCCGCGCTCGGCGAGCATGTCTTGATGTCGTGGGTCAACGACATCTCGCGTCACCAAATTCACAAGTGTGTGGCCAGTGTCTCCATGCCCCCATTGCGTTCATTCGCGAACATTGGATCCGGAGCCGCCGACTTGATTCTGCTGCCGCTTGAGCATTACAACAAAGATAGACGAATTGTTCGTGGCTTGAAGAAGGGTGCAAAGAGTTTCCTCAAGTCGGTCACGATTGAGACGCTGAACACGGCGTCCAAGGTAGCTCAAGGAACTCAGGCGCTGTTGGAGCACGCGGATGATGTCGTGTCATCGTCCAACACCCGCAAGCGCCAGATCAAGTACAGGCAGCCAGGAAGCCGAATTGCTCGTAACTCGAAGCGGATGGGAGGAGGCGGAATCCGAAGTGCTCAAGACAATGGCGGCATTGGAAGTCGCCAGTACCTAGCTCAGCAGCCCTCAAATGCGACTGAGGGGTTGTACCAAGCGTACGACTCAATTTCTCGCGAGTTGCACGTGGCTGCGAAGACAATTGTAGCGGTTCCACTGGTCGAGTACAAGAAGACGGGATCGCAGGGCTACGTTCGCTCTGTGATTCGCGCGGTGCCCGTGGCTGTGCTTCGACCGATGATTGGTGCCAGCGAGGCCGTGTCGAAGGCGCTGATCGGCGTGCGCAACGCTGTCGACCCTGAGCTCAAGGAAGACGTGGAAAACAAGTTCAAGGACTTTCGAACCATTTAGAAGATCTCTCGCCCCCACATACACACATACACATACACCCACACTCGCTAACATGCGATTGAATCGAATGTGAACTCTCCTTTTCCGCTTGTGAATCCATGTTGACATCAGGTTCGTGTCTGGTGCTGGTGTTGGATGTCTGTTGGAAGTTCCAACGTGGAACTCGTTTGTGACCCCTCACTCGAGTGACCAACTGCACCACCAAAGTCGGCCATCACACACACACAAGAAGCTCAAGTAAAGGACGAGCTCATCAAGCACAATGGGAAAGTCGTGTCGCGACATGGCGGAGCTGCTGCGCGACTGCATGGTGGAGGAGGAGTGCATGAGCGACGGCACGCGCACGCTCAAGCAGTGTCTGCGCATGAAGGAGTACGCGCACGAGTGCAGGGTGCGTTGGATTGTGTTTTTTTGGAGCTATTGGATGGTCGAGAGGAGCTGACACTCAGACTTGCGCTGCGTCCACTGTGGTCTGTGGGGGCAGGAGCTGCGCTACGCGTACTTTGAGTGCAAGCGAGGCCAGTTGGACATGCGCACGCGCATTCGCGGCCCCAAGGGCGGCGTCACGCGCCCAGAGAACCCGTCGTCGTAAGCAGATACGAATACGAGGACGAGATGTTGAGTTGTATTGCGAGAGCTACGGTGTCGCCATCGTCTGCTGGTTTTCCTCTCTAGAAATGAGACGTCGCTTCACAAGCGCAAGAGACGCACGAGGCGCCACTTCTTCCACGAGGGAGCGATGCGTGGAGAGCACCTGAGCGTCACAGTCCAGCAGCAAATGGTGCAGCGCTGTGCGCTGTATCCACTGGCGCGTCCCGTCAGTCGCGAGCACAGCGTCTTCCGACAGCGACGTCACGCAGTCCTCGAACGGTGACGGTGCGATTGCCTTCCAGACGCTCGACTGCGCGACCCGAAGCAACAGCGCAGCGCTGAGAAGCAAGAACAGCGACGATTCCTCATCTCGCACCGCCATCAGCGCCAAGAGACCGGGAACCACGGCGCGTTCCATCGTCTCTCGGTGGTTGACAGTGAGCGAGAACACGACGGACAATGCGTACGGCACCAAGTGGCTGTGCACGAGTGCGAGCTCTGCTACGAGCTCCTCTGCGAGCTGGTACTCGATCGCATCCGCACTTGGAGCCGAGCCGTCCTTGTAGCGGAGCTGCTGCTCGAGCGTCTCGGCTGCGGACGCTGGGAGTCGAATTCGCTGAGCGCCGCGCTCAGCAAACGCTCGAAGAGACGCTGCAGTGGTCGTGAGGATATCGAGCGCTGGTTCGAAACTGAACTGGGTGACCACCGTCTCCAGTCTCGGAGATAGTTGGCACCGCAACGGCGGTAACGAGCGCTGCACGACTGGTAGATACTCCACGAGGTTTTGAAACAGCAGTGGCTTGAGCGTGTGCGACCATCGCAGCGTCGCGGCGACGGACGACGCGAGCAGCGCGCGCTCGTCGTCGCCTTGAACGTCTGCGTGATCCATCAGCGTCGCCAGTTTGGTCGCGCACAGCAGCGCGACCGGCGCCAACGCGGCGTCATTGCGCCAACAAAACGCCAGGAATCGCTCGACGTCGTTCGCCTGCGACGGCGTTTGCTCAGTCTCGACTGCCGTCGCGTCATCGAGCTCCATTGCACGAAGCAGTCGTCGGTAGAGCTCGTGGTCGCTCTCGTGCAGCGCAGCGACGCGCAACGCGTGCGCCCATCGCTCGCGATCACCGGCTGCGAGTCGCTGGCACTGCTCGCTCTCGATCCATTCGCAGAGCCACCGACGAAACGCGATCGCATGCGATGAAGATGGCGACGTCAGCCACGCCACAATGGTGTCGAAGAGCGCTTGTCGGGATTGGGTTTCGCAGAATTCCAACAATCCGGATAAATTCTCACCGAAAGTCTTGTATTCGGGAAGACAGGGTACAATCGATCCAACGACTGCGAGCAGCTCATCATGAGATGCCTCATCCTGCGACTGCGTTGCAACAGTCGAGCAGCTCGCGTGCTTTTGGTGCGAGTCACCACAGAGAACGTCTCTCCAGGCGTCCGCAGTCGACACGTCGTCCGCGCTGAGCAATGCGCGCAACACGCGGACGCGAGTGCGTGCAGCCATTCTCGATCGAACCTTGCCTTGGTGCCTGTCAATCAATCAATCGGCCTTGCTGTCTCTGGAATGTGACGCGAATGTGTTCTGAATGTAACCATTGAGCTCTTGATGTGTGACACACAAAAAACAAGCGCATGACCATCACACACACACACCAACATCCATCTTGTGGTCGCGAGCATCATCACAAGTCCGCCGTAACATGCTGCGCCACGTGCGACGCACCGCGACGTCGACGTCGACGTCGACGCCAACGCTGGCGCTGGCGCCACGCGCGACTCGGTCGCTGGCGTCCAAGAGCAAGACCGGCGACCTGCAGGACAAGCTCGTGGCGCTCTGCCGCCACCGCGGCTTCATCTACCCGGGCTCCGAGATCTACGGCGGACTCGCCAACAGCTTTGACTATGGACCGCTCGGCACGCTCATGAAGAAGAACATCCAGGACCGCTGGTGGTTCGAGTTTGTGCAGAAGCGGCCCAACTGCCTCGGCCTCGACTCGTCCGTGCTCATGAACTCGGCGGTCTGGACGGCGTCGGGCCACGTCGACAACTTTACGGACCCGATGACGGTCTGCAGCCACTGCAACTCGCGCGTGCGCGTCGACCAGCTGCTCGAGGCCGCGCTCGAGACACCGGAGGCCGTCGAGGCCGTCGCGACGATGACGCTGAGCGAGATGGACGCGCAGCTCGCGGCGCTCGCGGTGCCGTGCCCGAACTGCGGGCAGCAGCACGCGTTCCAGCCGTCCAAGAAGTTCAATCTGCTGTTCCGCACCAACATGGGCGCGACCGAGGAGACGTGCAACTGGATCTACCTGCGCCCCGAGACGGCACAGGGTGCGTACATCAACTTTGCGCACGTGCAGTCGACGATGCGCAAGAAGCTGCCGTTCGGCATCGGCCAAATGGGCAAAAGCTTCCGCAACGAGATCTCGCCGGGCCACTTCCTGTTCCGCACGCGCGAGTTTGAGCAGCTCGAGCTGCAGTTCTTCACACACCCGGACGAAAGCGACACGTGGTACACGTACTGGGTCGAGGAGTGCTACCAGTTCCTGCTCAAGTACGGTCTCAAGCCCGAGAGCCTGCGGAAACACGAGCACGCGCCCGAGGAGCTCGCGCACTATGCGCGCGCGACGACCGATATCCAGTTCAAGTACCCGTTCGGCTGGAGCGAGCTGTGGGGTATCGCGAACCGCACCAACTACGACCTGAAGAAGCACATGGACGCCAGCGGCAAGAGCCTGATGTACCAGGACCCTACGACCAAGGAGGAGTACCTGCCGCACGTCGTCGAGCCGGCGCTCGGCACGGGCCGCGTCATGCTGTCGATGCTGCTGGACGCGTACGACGAGGAAGAGGTGCTTGGTCGCAAGCGCACGGTGCTGCGACTGCACCCCGAGATCGCGCCGTACCGCTTCGCGGTGCTGCCGCTCGTAAAGAAGGACCCGCTGCTGACAGTCGCGCAGCAGCTTTTCGAGGACCTCGCACACGGCGCGAGCGTGGACTATGACGTCTCGGGCAGCATCGGTCGTCGCTACCGCCGGCAGGACGAGATCGGCACGCCCATGTGTCTCACGGTCGACTTTGACACGCTGGAAGACAAGTGCGTGACGGTGCGCGATCGTGACTCGATGGAGCAGAAGCGTGTGCCAATCGCGAGCATCATTGACGCAACGCGTGCCGCACGTCCGACGTTCTCGTTGTTTTGAAGGGGGGAGAAAGCGAGCGAGCGAGCGAGCATAGAGAAGCGATGAAAAAAAAAACCCTGTGACATGAGAAATGTAGCCATGTCACTCAACTGAAGAGCTACGATTGTTTTGTGACCTGCTCGTGTTGCCATCCATCGTCACCAGCTGGCGCCGCCTGATCTATTCACGCTGCAGCGGATGCGTCGGGAAGCGCATCAACATGCATGCGCCATCTGTCAGGAGCGACGTGCTTCCGCCCCTTTACGCTTGACCGCCACGCCTTGGCCAAGCAGCGAGACAGCCAACGCAGTCGACGCCGGCTTGCGTCTGTGTGATGGCATCGTCCAACGTGCCTGCTCTCCCTGCTCGGCAGTCTGCACTGCAGAGACGGCGGCAGCGACGACAGCGCTGGCGCTCCCAGCAGACCGATTCCGAGATCGACACACCGTAGAATCCTGTTTCGTGCCTTTCGTCGACTCGCTGGCTGACTCGCGCTGCCTGTGTGAACAATGAGCTGGCTGCCGGCGTCACTAGCAGTTGAGACCATGCCGCCGCGGGCGCAGGATTCCTCGGTGTTCACCCCGAACGCCGATGCTTCGTCGTCGGCTCCTGTTGTGCCGCCGCCGTCGACTGCCGAGGCGTCGGCGCATGGCTCCAATCACGCGGACTCGACCACGAATCCCGCGTCATCCTCATCACAGGCCGAAGCAGCGCAGACCACAGAGCCGTCGCTGCCACAGACGATTGCTCCGACGCAAACGCCGCCACCGGCTCCAAAGCCGACACCGGCGCCACCAACGCCGACACTTCGACCGCCACTGCCGACAGCGTCTGCGAATACCAAGAGCGGCTCCTCCAAGAGCGCGTCGTCCGCGGTGCTCTCGGTGTCGCTGGCGCTCGCGACGATTCTGCTCATCGCTGGTTGCCTGCTGCTCGTGCGCTCGCGGCGGCGGCGGCGGCTCGAGGCGCTCAACCGCCGCAACAACCACACGAACCTCGGGACGCCGACGATCTCCATCGAGCTGCCGATGCCCTCGACCACGAGCAAGGACTTCACGGCCGACGGCTCGCACGTGCGCTTGGGCGGCGAAAGCCTCTTCAACACGCACGCGCCGGTCATCAGTCCGCAGGTGAACCACGGCCAGCGACTCGCGCCGACCGCGTACCAGCCGGCGCCGCCGACGACCTACCGCCTCGTGGATCCGTCGCCCAGTGCGACGCCCATGGGACTCGCGACTGCAGTCGCGCAGACGCCGCAGCAACGACAGCAGCACCAGCAGCCACCAGCGCTCGTTCGAGCGACGTCAAATCCTCGCTCTGCGGCTCCGTCCTCGTCTTCCAGCCATCGAGAGCAGCGGCGATCGCAGCGCCCCGCAGACAATCACGGGACGATCGCTGCTACGGCTCCTCCTGCCGTCACACGAACAGTCTCTGGAGGCTCCAGTCGCTCGGCGAGGTCGAGTCGCCGCCCTTCGAACCCGACGCCAGCACCAGCACCAGCGCCAGCCCCAGCAGCACCGACGGTCTCCAGGCAACGCAACCTGCGCGACACGAACGCGAGCGAGGCCAGCACGATCGACAACTTCCACGACAGCATGTGCGACGACCTGTACGAGTTTGGCGACGGCCTCGGGCGCCAGCGCGCGCAGAGTCGGCGGCAGGACGTCGGCACCGTCCTCGAAGAAGAGGACACCTCGGTCTCCGCCTCGACGCCTGCATTGACCAAGACGAACTCCAAGAAGACGCTGTCCATCGCGTCCATAACGCGGCGCGCGCCGCCTCCGCCGCCTCCCTCTCTCTCCGCCTCCCTCGCGTCTCACGCTGCGCGAGCGTCGAATCAACTGCCGATTCTGGAGGAACTGGCGCCGTTCGTCGCGAGCGACCGTCCCACCAGTGTGCTGGCGCACCACGCTCGCCCGTCCGAGGACCCTCGTGACCCGGACAAGCCGCTCGACGCGATCCAGCGCCTCTCCGACGTCTCACTCGGCAGCACGGGGTCACTCTCTCGCCCTGGATCGCTTGTCGAGTTTGTGCAGGTCGTCGAGGTCGAGCACCAGGACGGGAAGAGCAAGGAAATCGAAATTTAATCTGTAGCGATAATTTTTTGTTGTGTTCTCGAGTAGTGTTGTTGGCTGTGAGTGTGAATGTGAATGTGAATGTGAAAGAAAAAAATTAACGTGGAGATCAAACAAAGACACGATAGTAGTGATGAGATGATCTCACTGAACGACAGAGGCAGAGATGCACGACGTCGTCGTGTTCATGATGCTGACGGTTGCCATCTTGTCGATGGAATGGAATGGGAATTACATGAAAAAACAACGGATTTCACCGCCCTTTTTCACGAATCAGTCGGATTCATGAAATCGCCCATTTTTCATGTTTGTTTTTCTTCATGTAGCTCGACATGGTTCATGCAACCTTCGCGTCACTTTCTGGATCGTACTTACTGCGATCCAGCGGCTCTCCCCCCCGAGTGGTTTGCGGTGGTCTCCTCGTTCGCTCCGCGTTGATCCCGACTCCATCGACAACGACCATGGCGACGCTCCTTGTGGCTGGCAAGCGCACGGCGCTGGTGGCGGGCAAGCAGGCCCGCGTGGGCATGGCTGGCGGCGTGCAGCTGCAGACGCGCTCGCTCTACGGCGTGTACGAGAAGTACATGGAGGCCTACAAGCGCTACGGCTGGAAGCTGTCGCTCTGGAAGCTCTACAACCCCGGCGACATCAAGTTTGGCAAGCTCGTGGGCGAGGACGAGTTCGGCCACAAGTACTACGAGGACCCGACGGACCTGCACGGCCAGCAGCGCTACACCGAGTACAAGGTCGAGTCCTTCGACGACTTTGAGGGCTCGCAGATCCCGCCGCAGTGGCACATGTGGATGCAGCACATTACCGACGCGACGCCGGGCTCGCCCGGTCAGGACGTACGTTCCGTCGTCAAGCATGGAAGCACTCATGCGCTCGCTACCATTTTACATTCTAACGCCTTCTGTGTGTGTGTGTGTGTGTGTGTGCTTTGTGTGCCCTGCAGCCGGCCAACTGGGCCAAGGTCCCGATCTCGACGGTCTCGCACGCGCCGTACGCGAACCACGTCGGTCCGTCCAAGCCGTACAAGATGAACATGACGCTGGCGCGCTCGCGTGGCTACGGCGTCGGCAGCGTGCAGACGTCGCCCGACGAGCCGGACCAGTTCTACATCCAGCGTGGCCACGCGCTGCGTCGCCGCCAGCGCAAGAACGACCTGCAAGACGACATCGACTACAACGACCTGAGCAAGCCGCCGAAGCATAGCTCGGAGATGCTGCGCCCGCTGGACGTCAACTAGACGCGCCGCGATCGCCAGAGGGGACGCTGGCTGGCCATCGGAGGCATCGCGACGCTGTCGAGACGTGTCGTGGACATCGTCGTCGCCGCGACGGGCGGCCTGGTCTTGTGTGAGGATGCATCCCAATTGAAATCATGAACGAACTGTATGATCGATCTCTTCGTGTTTGCCGCGCTGCATCTGCGCTTTGCTTCTCCTTCTTTCTGTGGCTCAAACGGATCATTCCGACAGCCAGCGACTCGAACTGAGGCTCCTCGTTCATACTGTAGGAGAGTACGAAGCATCAGTCGATTCGGGCTCCACGTGCCATCCAAAGTACCGGTACCTCGAATTCGAATCGATACCAAAGCGCGCAGTAGTCATGCCGCATGCGCAACACACGGGCGCCGCTAAGGCGGCCCGCTTGTCTGGACTGGCTCGCGGAGCGGGACATTTTCCCTTCGCGAGTGCTACTCTCGCTCACGCACTGCAAGGCTGACAGTGCAATTGGCGCCTTGAGACTTTGAGTACGGTAAGGATCTGCCGTGTGTCGTCCCGCATCCAATGCCTTCACTCGCCAACAACGAGCCCCGAGCCGAGTCACATAGCTGTAGCCGCTTACGATGACCCGTGCGGCGTTCGCCCCGTACGCTGCGTTGTTGACTCTCAGAGGCATCATCATCAACCCAAGCTGCCGCTCAGTCGTTCTGACAATTGGTCAAGCCGGATATGACACGGCAGAGGTGGTGTGCTCGGACTCGGACGAGACCCTCAAGCCGTACTCCGACTCGCTCGATAATTCGATATATATGCAAAGGCAAATGCTTGTCTTGTTTGCGTCGGGGCATTCACCCAAAGTCAAAATTGCCGCGAGTAGCACCGCTAAGCCCATCAAATGCCTGTACGTGTTCAACTCGTGATGACCTGTTGACCCTGCGAACTCACGCTCTACTCCTTCAGGAATCTCGTTGCCGACAACACCGACGAGACGTCGATGCTGAGTCTGAGCTTTGATGCCAAGAGCCTCTCGGGGCTGAGCAACTTGACGTGCCTGTGCGTGGTATCACTCTCCCCTTCGTATAATTCGTGACGCGGGACGGCCAACTCGAAGCCTCACTTGAAACTTTCTTGCAGCCGTATCGAGCGCGCTTCCTTCACAAACGCTTCACTGAGTCTCAATATCAACTCGGCACTGCAATACATGTACGACTCGCATTTGACGCGGTCTAGGTTACGAGAAACGACTGGTGCTGACGCGAGGATACTTTGGAAGCACCATTCTCCGCTCCAAAGTGGAGGATCTCTCGCTGACGATCGCTGACTCCGACTCCACAAATCTCAAGTCTGTGTACGTATACAAGGCCCTGCTTCGGATGGTTCTACGATTCATCAAGCTGATCTGCCTGACCGCAGAGATCTCGAGGGGATCACATTCAGTCGACTGCCGTCATTTATCTCCGAGCAGGTGTACCCGAATCAGCTGAGCACGAGGTTTTCCATGTACGTTTGTTGTGGTGTCACGCTTTCATCATTGGTCTGCGGCTACTGACGACATCCACACCAAAGCACGAGCGGTCAGACGACAAAGCTGAGCCCTGCGAGGTACAAGATCGCGAGCGCGAACCTGGCGAACACATCCATCGTCGAGTTTAAAGGAGACTGCGCATCGCTTCGTCCACCGACACCAGATTCGGTGCATCAAGTGTGCCGAGAAGAAGTCCCTTCCCTTCCTCCAAGTCCCCCAATTACTTCACCAAGCCTTACTCCGGATTCGATGACAACGCCGTCGCCAACGTCATCGATCAGCGATTCGTCAACGCAACCACCGACGGGGGCTTCTGCAGCTAAGGCGCCCGGATCCTTCCAGCCAAATCTGACTGTGATTATCCTGCTCATTGGAGCAGCTCTCGTTCTGATGTGTGCGGGCGCTTGCATCGTATGTCGAAAGAGGAGAAAGACGTCCAAAGCTCTATCTCCAAGGAACGAAAGCTCCGGAGCCTTCCAGGATGCCAAGACTCCTACGGATCCCATGATCACAGTCGCGCGACCGACAGTGGGGACAGCCGAGTCCGCCATCATGACATCCCAACCACGAAGCTCGAGAGCCGACGTCACCAGCAACGACCGCGAGCTCGTCCGTGCCGCCTTGTCGGATCCTGACATCGTTGCCATGCGACTTCCGATGTCTGCGATCGATCTCGGCGTCAAAATCAGCCACGGCGCATTTGGTGAAGTCTACCGGGGAACGCTCAACGCCCACCCAGTGGCGATCAAACAACTGTCGCCACAGCATCGCAAGAGCACGAAGCTCATCATCTGCTTTCTGAACGAGGCCAAATTGACTGCCTCCATCCGACACGAGCGCATCATCGACTTGATCGGCGTCGCATGGACTAACACCGCGAACGTGCTGGTCGTCACCGAGTACATGAGCGGTGGCGATCTGCGAGAGCTCCTGGCGATGTACCAAGACGAAGACAGACCGACGGGCTTCGAATCACTCGAGAAACTCAAGATCGCGCTGCACACGATCGATGCGCTCGCGTATCTGCACTCGCGCCAGCCGACACCGGTGCTGCACCGCGACCTCAAGTCTCGGAACATCCTGCTTTCGATGACACTGGACGCCAAGCTCATCGATTTTGGTGTCTCGCGTGAGCGCACCGACTTGACCATGACTGCCGGTGTCGGCACACTGCGCTGGATGGCGCCGGAGGTCATGCTGGGAGAGCGGTATGGGCCTGCTGCAGATATGTTCTCGTATGGCGCTGTGCTATCGGAACTGGACACTCACATGATCCCGTACACGCACAACGGTCAGTCGCGACCGGATGCAGCCATCATCAAGATGGTGATTGACGGCACGCTGCACGTGGATTTCACGGAGCCCGAGACTCACGCCGTCGTTCGACTGGCACGGGCGTGCATGTCAAGAGACCCGTCGTCGCGACCGTCAGCGGTGGTGGTCGCAGCGCAGATTCGTCACATCTTGGAGCTATACCGAATCGGAGCGGACAGCGATGGCACTATTGCGACAACAGCCTTGGTCGATAGCCACGGCTTCTATGTGTAAACGGCGCACCTTGGTAATGGAGCTGGCGATGAGAGTAGTTTGATCAGGCCAATCGCCAGTCGGCTCGAGCGAGAAGATAATTTCGTTGTCGAATATCGTTCTTTGGCACATTCATCCGATGATTCAGGGAGTTGACCTTGTAGAGAGTGACCAACACGCCACAGTGCTGTTGACTCTGGAGGCGATTTTTCCGTTCCGATGATGACGACATGTCTGTAGTGGATAGATCACGAGAGGATGGTTTCATCGCTTTTTTCTTCTAATTCAGTCATGAGTCATCCGACGAAGCTTCGGCTTGTCGTAATCCACATCCCATTCACGTCTACCAGCATGTGTGGTGTCCAAGTAGAAAAGTGGTTGTTCGAGACACTGTCGCCAGGTTTATGAGTGAGCTTTTCCGGAGATCGGGAAACGCGCTGATGAATACTTCATGATCGGAGTACAGATTCCCGTCTTGCCATGTCCGGCCAGCAACCGTGGGGTGCGTTTGCCACCGAAGAGTTTCCGATCAAGTATTGCCCGCACACGTGATGCAGCTACTAGTTGCAGCAATCACAGATACTGCATCTGGATTGCTGACAACACCCATGCCATGTCAGTGGACAGAGGCTTCGCCGCTGGTAGAGTTGTATGCTGTGGAGGGTCCTTGTTGTCTTGTGTAATCATTGGCAAATCCCCAGAAGCACTACTGCTCTCTCCACGCTCTTCTACGTGAAAGCCCAACGTGGTCGTGAGTAGACTTCTCGGAAAATCGATCTCTTCGCACACGCTGGCAGCCATTTGCCGCGTCCATTCGGCGTCGTCGTCAAATGACAACATCACGAGTGATGTGAACAGCGTGTCCATTGGAGACCGATCCTTGAATTTAATGACCGATTGCATCGTATCTCTCGCTAGTAGGTGGAAACACGGCGCGATGCGGACACTGGAGGCACCCCAAACTGACGGGAAGTCGCCTAGACGCTCATACTTTTCCGAAAGCCACTCCAGACCGCACACGGGGTAATGCAAGATGCACGCCTGCAGTCGTTCGTCCTTCGGGATCCACGGCGCCCTTGACCGAGCTCCTTGTTGCGCACTACCAAGTCGCGGGTCATAAAAGTTGGACGTCGAGACCCAGTTCTTGTTGCTAGATCGCCAGTGGTGCACGCTTGCCGCCGCGACATCTTGCGCGACGCGGACGATCGGTTTGCCGTTGTCGTAGAAGAGAAAGTACTGACCAAACGGAGATCGCTGCTGCCAGAACTGCAGCGCGTCTTGCGCAGCAGCATGCAGCGGGACACGCGCAGTGTGTCGTCGGAAGCGCGTCGTCGACACGAAGAAGTTGCCGCCGAGACGCTGCGTTGGCACCGCTTCATAGTTGACGATGGCGAGATGGTCGCAGGAGTGTGTGTCAAGTGCGGCAACCCACTCGGCGAAGACCGCGCGTGGCGACTCGGAATGATGGTCACGGAAACCTTGGCAGAAGAAGAGCTCGTCCATGTCGAGATGCAGGAGCCAGCGCACGGCCGGCGCCAGCGCGACGCAGCGCTGCATCGCGATGTCCATGTGCCGCAGCTGGCGCGTCACGACGTCAGGCGTCGAGGCAGGAGACGATGATGACGCTGCGTATGCGTGCAATAACGTGCCGTCGTGCGCTTTGATGTGAGAGCCGTGGACGTAGAAGATCTCCAACTGACCCGTTGTGAGAAGGCGCTGCACGCGGTGATCAAGCGCGTGGTCAACCGGTTCCCGCGTGTCATCCAGGAAGAGGAAGATGCGGTCGATGCCGATCTCGATGTGGTAGAGCAGGAATGCGGTGAGCACCTGCATGTGACGACCATCGCGCTCGTACGACGCGAGCCATGCAGTCGTCACGAGCGCGACGCCCGTGGGATCCGCCGTCGTTGACATCGTCGTCTTCATTCATCCCATGTCGTGTTGTTGGCAACAGTCACTTGAGCGAGGTACCCCTCCGCACAGTGACATCGATTAAACAGCATTTAATGTGTTTAAACAACCCAGATGCGAAAACGCGATGGCTTGATGGGCGCCATTTGTCCGGATGTATCCAGAGTCTCCCTTCATGATCGCGGCTAATTCAGTACACGCGGTGTCTGTGGAGAAAGAGCCACGTGGGAGGAGAGAGATCACAACGCAATTGGGAAGCGATGAGCGGCGGCAAGGACACCAAGAAGAGCGACGGCAAGCTCGAGCTGAACACCGTGGAGGAGCAGGAGGAGTTCCTCCGCGTGCTGCGCCAGCTCAACCTCGTGCAGCCGGCGGCCCCCGCGAAGCCCGCGGGTCCGCAGGAGCACAAGTTCTGGAAGACGCAGCCGGTGCCGGGTCTCGATGAGTTTCCGAAGGAGCACGGCGCCATCGACGCGCCCAAGACGGTCGCTGATGTGCGCCAAGAGCCGTACGCGATGCCTGCGGGCTTCGTCTGGACCGACATGGATCTCTCGGACGACGCGCAAGTGCGAGAGGTCTATGAGCTGCTCACGCAGAACTATGTCGAAGACGACAGCGCGACGCTGCGCTTTGACTACTCGGTCGACCTGCTGCGGTGGGCGATGACGCCCCCGGGCTATCGTAAGGACTGGCTTGTCGGTGTGCGCAACGCCAAGAACAACAAGCTCATGGCGTTCATCAGCGGTATCCCAGTCAAGGTCCGAGCGTACGAGCACACGATGGAGATGGCCGAGATCAACTTCCTCTGCGTGCACAAGAAGTTGCGCGCGAAGCGTCTCGCTCCTGTGCTCATCAAGGAGATCACGCGCCGCGTGAACCTGCAGAATATCTGGCAGGCGGTCTACACGGCTGGCGCTGTGCTGCCGATGCCGGTCTCGCAGTGCCGCTACTACCACCGCTCGCTGAACCCGAAGAAGCTCATTGAGGTCGGCTTCTCGCCGCTCCCGCCACGTATGACCATCTCGAGCGTAGTCAAGATGCTGCGTTTGCCGACTACCACGAGCACGCCGGGTCTTCGACCGATGGAGCCCAAGGATGTGCCCCGAGTTACTGCGCTGCTCGCCGAATACCTCAGCAAGCATCAGCTCGTGACGCACTACAGCGAAGAAGAGGTGGCGCATTGGATGCTGCCGCGCGCCGGAGTCTTGAGCTCTTATGTCGTTGAGAACCCGACGACGCACGAGGTGACGGACTTCTGCAGCTTCTACTCGTTGCCGTCCTCGATTCTTGGCAACGACAAGCACAAGCTACTGCGCGCAGCGTACTCGTTCTACAACGTCGCGACGTCGGTCGCGCTGAGCGATTTGATGCAGGACGCGCTCATTCTCGCGAAGAACGATGGCTTCGACGTCTTCAACGCGCTGACGATCATGGACAACGAGAGTTTCCTCGAGCCGCTCAAGTTCGCCAAGGGTAGCGGAGAGCTGCAGTACTACCTGTACAACTGGCGCTGCCCGCGCATGCCCGGCAAGGGCGTCGGCATGGTGCTGTGCTAAGGAAGTAAGGCAAGAAAGAGAGAGAGATTGGACTTGCTGGAGAACATAATGAAGCTGCCAAGTCTCAGACTTGTCGTTATAGTGAACTCGCCCTTGTAGAGCACGCTGCTTTCGCTCACGACGCATGCACGAAGGGAACTCGCATTCACCAGAAAGTAGCGCGTCTTCTCGTTCCTCATGGATGTAGTATCCACAGCGGCTCCTTTCTTCCTCTAAAAAGCGCTTTTTCATAGAATCGGATTTTATCCAGATATTTTCTGCCACATCAATGTGTCTGTGAGCTCCTCACGTTGTTCCCATTCGCAACGACAACGAGATCCGCACCACGATGAGCGACGCGTCGCAACCGGAGAACAAGCCCGAGCTCGTGACGGTGGAGGAGCAGGAGGAGTTCCTGCGCGTGCTCAAGCAGCTCAACCTCGTGCCGGCATCGCTCGATCCGTCGGTCGCCGACGCGCCGATGAGCCAGTCCGAGTACAAGTTCTGGAAGACGCAGCCCGTGCCGGCGATCGACGAGTTTCCGCAGGACCACGGCGCGATCGACGCGCCCAAGTCGGTCGACGACATCCGCAAGGAGCCGTACGCGATGCCACCGGGTTTTGTCTGGTGCGAGCTCGACCTGCTGGACGACGCCGAGGCGCAGGAGGTCTACGACCTGCTCACGCAGAACTACGTCGAGGACGATGACAACATGTTCCGCTTCGACTACAGCGTGCAGTTCCTCAAGTGGGCGCTCACGTCGCCGGGTTTCCTCAAGAATTGGCACGTCGGCGTGCGCAACGCCAAGAACAACAAGCTCATGGCGTTCATCAGCGGCGTGCCGGTCAAGGTTCGCGCGTACCAGTCGACCATGAAGATGGCTGAGATCAACTTCCTCTGCGTGCACAAGAAGCTGCGCTCGAAGCGTCTCGCACCTGTCCTGATCAAGGAGATCACGCGCCGCGTGAACCTGCAGAATATCTGGCAGGCGGTCTACACGGCTGGTGTCGTACTGCCGATGCCTGTGGCGCAGTGCCGCTACTTCCACCGCTCACTGAACCCGAAGAAGCTCATCGACGTGGGCTTCTCGCGCCTCGCGCCGCGCATGACGATGGCCAAGACGATCAAGATGTACAAGCTGCCGGACCAGCCACAGCTCCCGGGCTTCCGCGCCATGGAGCTCAAGGACGTGCCGCAGGTCACGGTGCTGCTCAAGGAGTACCTGAGCAAGTTTGACCTCGTGCCTGTGTTCGACCCAACTGAGGTCGCGCACTGGATGCTGCCTCGTGACGGCGTCATCAGCGCGTACGTCGTCGAGAGCCCGACGACGCACAAGATCACGGACTTCTGCAGCTTTTATCACCTGCCGTCGACGATCATTGGCAACGACAAGTACAAGACGCTGCGCGCGGCGTACTCGTTTTACAACGTCGCGACGTCCGTGTCGCTGGTGGCGCTCATGCAGGACGCGCTGATCATGGCGCGCAAGACCGACTTTGACGTGTTCAACGCGCTCACGCTCATGGACAACGCCGAGTTTCTGCAGGAGCTCAAGTTTGGCGCCGGCGACGGCGATCTGCACTACTATCTGTACAACTGGCGGTGCCCGCGCATGCCCGGCAACAAGGTCGGCATCGTGCTGTGCTAAAGAGCGACGCGGTGCCCGTGTCTCTGCTGCTGCTGCTGCTGTCCACGGATGACGGATCAATGGGCTCATTGACCCAGAGAGACGCAGCGCCTGCGGGCGCTTTAAACAGACATCTAGATTCCTCGTTTTTCCCGCCGGTCTGTGATTCTTTCTTTCTGTGACAGCGTCTGGCTGCGTCGACGCCTTCGACGTCGTGCCAATCCCCGAGGACCTCTCATCTGCCGGGGCGACGCGCCGAATGGACAGCCAGTGTCAAACCGCCAGCGCGCGTCTGCGTGGCGGCTCCAGAGTCTGGCCATGGAAGCGCTGCGTCGAACGGAAGGGAGTCTATGTGGGTTGAGTCCGTCAGTCAGTCTCGGTCGGTTGGATCATTCATGCAAGCGCGTGAGTGGCTGCGACTGCCTTAGCGTTGATTGACTGGCTGACTGGCTGACCGGCGCCTCAGCCAACAACCGCAGATGAGTGGGAGCGCGGGGAGATTCGAATGCGACACGCCCGTCTCTGGGCGCTGCGACTGTCTCCGATGTGAGCAAGCGAGCGACTCGCGCGTCTGTGGACGAACGAATGTGCGTTCGGTGCCAGGACGCGGCGTCACGCGGCAGCGCACCGCCCGGCACACACGCCTCCATCTGCTGGTGACACCGCGGCCCGCGCCAATCGAGCAGCGCCACGTCGGGCGACAGCGCGGCATCGATTAACGAATGAGCGGCATCGACGTCGACCACCAACCTCCCTCCGCCCCTGCTGACAGTGAAGCAGTCAGTGGTGCGTTCATGCGCCATCCGCAACTGGTTCCCGACGCAGGACGCCACCGAGATCCACGTATACTGTACGCGACGCGCGATGGCGTCAGTTCTCGCGCGAGAATGAGAAGCACGCTCGCAGCTGAACGGCGCTGTTCGCCAGCAGCGCACGACAGTTCTCACCACACTGTACAGGTTGGCGCAACGGCAGGAGACGCATGACGCGCCGTGCTCCGTCAAGGAGCGGTCGGTCGTCGTCCCCGTCATCTCGTGCGAGCGTGGCTTGACACCCGCTTGAGTCATCAGCGGACTACAACTGTCGGAACGGCGCTGTTCCGACGCCGACTCAGCGTCTGCGACGAGTGAGTGGTGCTTGGTGAACAGGCACACCATCGTCGTCCGACACCGCAGCGATGACGCGCCACAATCACCCAATCACATCCGCCCCTGGCTGCCATTTCAGCCAACCATGATCTAGACGGCAGTGACGTCGTCGTCGTCATGGAATTCCAGCCAATCCGCGGGCAGGTGAACGCGAAAGGGTGTGTTCGGGGCGCGGTCATGGAGCTCCCCAACTGTCTCATGCGGGCGATGACGGGGATCGATCGCACCGTTGGCAACGAAGATGCTAGCGCTGCACAGCGCACAGCGCGTGCGCTCTCTTGTGATTGCGCTGAACAACGCGCGCCCGCGTCAACGCCGCCAACAGAATGCGGCGGTCACGAGCTGTCATTCTGCAATTCGCGCTCGCGCCCACACAACACCCATGAACTTCTCCGCGTTTGTGGCCTACACGGACGAGCGACCGACGCGCAGCGCCGCTGCCGCCGCGCTCATCCGCACGCTGCCCTTCAAGACCATGAAGCGCGACGGCTACCGCCAGCAGGGACTGCCGCTCGACGTGAACGTCGACGCGACGTCGCTGGTCGACGGCCACGTCGTCTACCACTGCCGCATGGAAAGCGTCGTCGCGAAGCGATCGTGGGTCGTCTCGTACCGCTACTCCGAGTTCCACGCGTTCAAGTCGCGTGTCGATGAGCTCTACACGTGTCACTCGACCAAGTGCGCGGGCTCGTGCCAGGCCATCCGCGACTACATGACCGCGTGCTTCCCGCGCAAGCGCGTCATGCTGTCGACGTCCTCCAGCGTCGTCGAGGACCGCAAGCGCAAGCTCGAGAACGTGCTGTTGCACCTGCTGCGCTGCGTGCTGCTGCCGGGCAGCGCCATGACCTGCATCACGGCGCGCCACAACCTGCCGCCGCAGCTGTTCGAGTTCCTCGGCGTCGAGTGCGCTGAGGACCGCCGCTCGCTGCTCCAGATCTACGTCGACAACCAGCAGGAGCTGCTCAAGCCGCGCTCGTCGGCGTCGTCGGTCGGTACCTCGTCATCGTCTTCATCCGATGCCTACGAGTCGTCGTCCGAGCCAGCGACACCCGCCAGCTACGCGTCCACGTGGGACTTTGAGGATGACTCGACCTGCGTCATCTGCCTCGACGATCTCTCCAGTCACGACGACTCGTGCTGCTCGCACTCTTCGACGGACAGTGCGTCGTCGACCGTCACGCTGCCGTGCCACCACTCGTTCCACCGCGAGTGCGTCTTTGAGTGGCTGCTGTTCCAGTTCCACTGCCCGCTCTGCCGCAGCCGCATTGGACCCCAGGCCGTGACCAACTACTGCCGCCCCAAGGGCTGCTCGCTCTGGTGGCTCGGCGAGTTTGAAGAGGATCCGCTGTCGCTCTCGGTCTCGCAGTCGCAGCCAGAGACCGTCGACGACGAAGCATCTTCTTCTTCCTCTTCTTCCTCTTCCTCCAGTTCATAGGAAAGCTGATGTCTCTTAAACTATTCTTCAATTTATACGATGCAGTTCTGAACAACTCAACAAAACGCGTTCGCTCATGTCGCTCGTGCTTCCTTCGCTGGCTGCTGACGCCGCTCACTATCGTACTGATCCAAGATCTGCTGGATCTCGTCAGCGATCGCTTGCGCGGTCGGTCGTTGGGACGGATCGCCGTGCCACGCTCGCACAACCAGCTCCTGCATGGCGGTCGGGTAGTCCTGCATCGCTTCGATAGGCGGACGCAACCCTTCGGGCACACGGACGTACACCTGTTCGCGCGGAAGACCCTCGAACGGTTTGACGCGCGAGCGCAGCGTCCACAGCACGAGCGCGAGGCTGTAGATGTCGGTGGCCTCGTCAATGTCCTCCTTCCGGTACTCCTCTGGCGAGCGCCACTTGCCCTTTGCGAGGTTCGTGCGTGCGAGGCACTTGAGGTTGCTTTCGCCGGGCAGTCGACTCGGACCGACGTACTTGACGCGGTTAAAGTCGTTCAGCTTGAGCCGTCCGTTTGGCTCCACCAGGAACTGCCGCGTCTGGATGTCCGTGTGGGCGAAGGGGCCACCAGGCGCAGTGTGGAGCTGCGCGAGACCGCGTGCCGCGTCCCGTGCGAGCTGCAGCGCGACGCGAACGGGGAGATCGGCAGACGGATCGAACACCAACTCGTCCAGTTTTAGCGCAACGTACTCGACGACGACAGTCGTGTTGCACCAGCCGACGAGACTGACGATATTGGGCGCCTCTCGGATCGGGAACATGGCGACGGCCTCTTCAACATGGCGGGGAATGATGTCGGTGCGCTGTAGCAGCTTGGATTTGACGACTTTGACGGCGACCTCGCGGCCTGTTCGTGGCATGAACCGTGAGGAAACGGACAGACCATCTCAGCGAGGAAGAGTGAGGATGTTTCCGTACCTTTCCATTGCGCCTTGAAGACCTCCCGCCAAAAGCCCTCACCAATGTACTCGCCGAGCTCGAGACTCGCGATGTTGTCGCAGTTGATCTCCAGTTCGCTCGGCTCAAAGCGTCGCACTGCTTCGGAGAAATCGCAGCCACTCTATCGGAGCATTCGCCCATCAGGGATCGATGGATTGACAAGACCGGTATGAGAAGCTACGTACGGCGTCTTCGTAGGTCTTGGGCTGCAGAAACCACGGACGGTCCCCGAGATCGCGTGGCGCAGGCTCCGCCGCTGGCTTGTGGGCCTTCTGATAGAGCTGTTGCTGCTGAAGCTGCTGCTGAAGCTCAGCTTGTGGCGGGGGCTGGCGCTGCCCGACAGACCGCAGCCGCACGTCGTCCTGCCGCTGGCTCGCGACCGAGAGCAGCGACATGTTCCACGCGACCATGACGACCATCGCGACGACCACGATGAGCCGCACGACGTCCGAGAGTCGATGGGACGACGCACGCGTCGTTCGCGTCGGGATCGCCATCGTGTTCGGCGTCTTCTTGATCTCACTGCAGTGAGGTGGCGGCGTGGAAACTCCATCGATGGTCATCAAGCACAACCATGTGTCCTAACACAGTAGATTAATCCAATTCACATGGCCAGATTTACTGATAGAACAGCTGCTTTGGTAGGTAATGGTTACAGTGTAACCATACCCTGATTCGGCAGCGCTTTCGGTCAGTTCGCCATTCTTTCTCTTTCTTCGTCGGCGTCTTCAACACTCGCAGATCCAACTCACCAACGTTGGATTCGTTCGGGTCAGCTCAAATGGCGCCAACAAACCCGATCGCGACCGGATCTCCTCCGCTCCACGAGCGCCATCCGCTGCGTGACCTCCATTGGAAATATGCGACGTGTGCAGCGCCACCGTTGCCGTTTGTCCTGGCGCAGCGTGAGACGCGAGGCCAAGGCCGCCGGTTCAACGCCACACTGCAGAGCCATGGGGCGCTGCTGCGTCGGCTCGCGGTTGACGCCACGCTCGAGAGCCATCGTGGCTGTGTGAACCACCTGCGATGGAACGAACAAGGCACCTTGTTGGCCTCTGGCTCGGACGACACCCGCTTGATCCTATGGGACTACGCGACGCACCGCGTGCGTGCCGACATCGCGACGGGTCACGTGCTCAATATCTTCGCGGTGTGCTTCGTGCCGGGCACGCAGGACCACATCCTCGCGACTGGCGCCATGGACAAGGATGTCCGGATCCACTACGCGCCGTTCCGCCGCGACTCGACCAAGCGCTTCCGCTTCCACCGCGGCCGCGTCAAGGACATCGCGTCATCCCCAGGCGTTCCGCGCGTCTTCTGGAGCGTCGGCGAAGACGGCGTCGTCTTCCAGTTTGACTTGCGGTCTCTTCCAGCGACGGACGGCTCAACTGCCGACGGAGATCCGTCGGGTGCGCTCATTCGACTGGGCAAAGGTCGTCACGGACGCAGCACGCTTCGCGGCATGGCGATGGCCGTGCACCCGCTGGACCCGACCCAGGTCGTCGTCGCATGCGGTGACTTTTACACGCGCATGTACGACCGCCGCATGCTCCGTGTGGACCCGTATCGCGTCGGGCATCACGCTGCGACCCGCGCGGTTGAGATCTTTGCGCCGCCCCATTTGCACATTGACGCGAGCTGCGACGATCGCACACAGCGGCGCCACGACGACGCACACGGCACAAGCGTGCAGTTTAGCAGCGACGGCACACAGGTGCTCGCCAACTACCACAACGACCACATCTACCTCTACAATGTGCGCTATTGCACGCCGCGCGTCGAAGCAGACGAAGACGAAGACTTGAAAACACCGCACGACAGCAAGGCCGTGCTCAAGCTGGATGCAGCGCGCTCGTCGCCTCGACAAGTCACTCCGACAAACGCGACAAGCCAACCGCCAGGCGCGCGAATGGATCTCTCACCCTCATCAACAGCGTTGCGCCCCGACGACGTGCGCACGCTGTTCTCTCAGGGCGTCGTCGCGCTGCTCGCGGGTCGTCACGCATCTGCGCTCACGAGCTTTTTAACCGCTGGCAGCGCGTCTTGTGTCGCCTCGATGCCAGCTTCGTTCCGCAAGGATCTGTTGTTCCAGACCGCGAAGGCGTATCTCGGACGCGCATGGCGGGCGGACGCGTACCTTGCTGCGTTGCACGCCAAGCTCGCGCTCGCAGTCGACGATCGACCCGAACGTGAAATTGAGAAGCTGTACATTGAGGCGTTGGACGCTTCACGGCGCTACAAACACGTGCTCTATCGCGCTGCGCTGTACCAGACGCGCCACCCGCAGCACCAAGAGGACGTCGAGGAGATGATCAAGGAGGCGATGGCGCGGCAGGCAACGCCTAGGAGGGACCGTCACTTGCGAGTGTATCGTCGTCGCCGCCGACGACGATCGCAGCGTTCGAACTCATCCTCCTCCTCATCGTCAGAAGCAGAAGCAGATGCCAACCAGTTGGACCAAGCAAGTGATGACTACAGCGACAGCGACGAAAGTGACGACGATAGCGACAGCGACGATGAGGAGCTGCACATTGAGGAGGAGCCGGTGCCGTCTCGAGCGCACGACGAGCAAAACGGCGACGACGAAGAGGACGATGAGGACAGTCACAACGAAGACACGCATGCGCCTCTGCTGGAGGACGAAGATGCGCGGTACTGGCGCAGTCCACGGCGTGAGCACTGTGTGGTCAACTGCGACCCCGAGCGACGCTTCATCGGCTACTGCAATCTGCAGACAGACATCAAGGAGGCGTCGTTCTTCGGGCCGAACGACGCGTACATTGTGGCTGGCAGTGACGATGGCCGCGCGTACATTTGGGACAAGCTCACGGGCCGCGTCGTGAACGCGATCGAAGCCGACGCCGATATCGTCAACTGTGTGCAGCCGCATCCGTACGACGTCTGTCTCGCAACTAGTGGCATCGAGAACGTCGTCCGGCTCTGGAAACCGACAGGCGACAGCAGCGACGAGCTCTCGCGCGACGAGTTGGACGAGATGATCGCGCAAAACCAAAGCAACATGGCTGATTCAGCGAGCTACTACTTGGCGGGCGCGAATCCGAACATCATCCGCCTCATCTTTCAGTCGGATCAACACGAGGGCGTGCAGGAGTGCGCCACGAGCTGATCGTGTGGTGATGGACGAGGCAAGCAAGTACGGTCGCTTTGTGTGTATGTTTATATGCTGTGTGTGCGCGCACGCGTGGCGGTGATTGTTTTGTGTGCATCTATCTACGCTGTCAATGGGGGAGAGGGAGAGTGAGAAACAAAAATGTTGATTAAAAAGCAAAAAATTCAAAAACGAAAGCAATCAGGTGCTTGTGTCGGCCGATTGTGCGCTGGAAGGACTGTGTTGCGTCTGCGTCTGCGCCTGCTGCTCATTGATCACCGCTAGAATCTTCTCCCGAAGATCCTGATCGTTGCGCTCTTTCAGCAATTTCTGCAGAGGATCCTGGAGAAGACACAACACGCAGTCTTCGTGACCCGGAGAACTACTGCGCTGATGAAGCAGTCGGTGCCGCAGCAACTGCACATAAGGAGACCGAGACAGCAGCACTGTTGCTGGAGCCTTGTCGTCGCAAACGATCTTGGGCTGTCCATCGACGTCTGCACTAGCTGACTCGACTGTCCGAGAGTCATTTTCCGTCAGCATTTCGAGTAGTCGCATGACTCCAGACTCGAGCATGGCGACTTTCTTCTCCATCGCATCGCGAAGCTCGTGTAGCTCTGTCTCGTGCTCTGTGCGGAGCTGCTCTGTGATTCTTGCGAGTCGTTGCTCCCAGTGGCGAGTTACTCGCTCTCGTTCTGCCTGCACGACCAGCTCAATATCATGGGAAGTCGCAGCTGCGGCCGAGTTACTTGACACCGTTGAGCTCTTGCTCCGTTGTGATGGCGGCGAGCTGAGCGGATCCATCGAGCTGCTGACTTTGGGGCTGAACACCGCTAACGGTGGCTTGGGAAACGACGGTCGAAACAGCGGACGCGACATGGAAAACGCGGACACGCTGCTGCTCTCAAGCTGCGTGCGCGCGTACAGCGCGTAGAGCTGCTCGAGCTGGATCCGCTGCTCGTCTTGCTTGAGCCGACTCGACATGAGCTGCTCCTCGAGCACCTGGTTCTTGGTAACGAGCTCTCGAATGAGGAGCGCTGTCGTCGGTGATAGCTCGCTTGGGGAGCTCTCCATCGCAATGGACTTGGAGACGACCGCACAGTGGATGTCAGACCCGGCGCATTGCAAGGAATTCCGCTCGAACCGGAACAACGCGAATCCGTTGCGCGACGACACGGCACGTAATCGCTGCTGAACGTCCGTAAACGTCGCGATGCGGTGCCCATCGATTGCGACGAGCACGTCACCCACGCGAATCTGCTGCGACGCCTCCGCTGGTCCGACGTCCGTGGGATCGCAGCGTCGGAACGACGTCACCACGATCGCCATCGCGTCTTCCGCTGCGTCTCGACGCGACGTCGGTCGCAACGCGAGGTTCAGTCCAAACCCACGCGCATCTGGCTGCAGCAGCACGTCGACAAACGCCCATTTGCGCTCGTTCCGCGCCGTCGCGTCGTCGTCGTCCTCGCGCGTCGACGCCTCGCTCTCGTCACAAGACGACTCGCACAACTTGTGAATAGAGACACGATACGAAGGCGACGACGCCGCCGTTGGTGTGGTGTTGGTGTTGGCGTTGGTGTTGCTGCTGGCTTTGACGCTGCTGGAGCGGAAGCGGGCGATAGTGAAGGTATTGACGACTTGCGCTGATCGTCGCCCCACGAGATCTGCTCGTTCGGTTCTTCTGGCGATTGATCGCGTTTGTTGGGATCGTTCGTTTCGGCTCCGTTCTGGTTGTCGGTCAACGCGTTCGGGTCGTTGGACGACCTGAACGCGGCGCGCCAAGCTGACGCCATGGAGCCACTCGCAGCTCGAAACGATAGCCGCTGCTTGTGGTTGCGCACTGATGAATCACATGCGCCGTTGTTTGGTACTGGCATGGACGTTGTTGACGGTGAACCACCCGATTCCGTCGACGGTGATAGCGTCGCTGCAGTTGTTGGCGATGTCTTGGTGGGCGACTCGAGTGTCATGTTGGACACCGGACCGGAAGGAAACACAGAAATGGAATCAGTGAAGTTCGGTCTCGTCCCGTCGGCGACGCCAGTCTCGTTCCGTCCGGTATCTTTCGTTTCGCGACGCTTCGTTCCGGATCGCTAGGTACGATGCGAACCTAACGGTGGTCGCATGTCACCGTTGTCGTTGATGACTCGGAACATTTCCAGTCACCATCGTCTCCCAACGGCAACATGCAGTCGACGCCTCCAATGCCGCAGCTTTACATGGAGATCCAGCCTGACTGGGCGACGGACAGCGCACGCAACGAGCAAAGCGACGACGCTACGTCGTGTTGGGTCCGTCTCTATGACCGTAGGATCGACGCCGACGCCAGTGCCAAGCCATCGACAACGCGTATCCAGCAGTATCAGCTCTCGCTCGCATCGTCTTCTTCTTCTTCTTCTTCTTCTTCTTCTTCTTTGGAGGGCACACAGGCATCAGAGACGGACGGACATCTCATCAGTATCGCTCAGCGCGGTCGCGACTGGGTTGAAGTCGTGGTGACGCGTCCGACGTCGCGCGATGACGTGCTGCGCACTGTCTTCCAGTCGCCACGTGAGGCGTTTGACGTGTTGGCGCCGCAGCCAAGCGAGCGACCTGGGACGCCGCGACCGAAGCAGCAACTCAACGCCATCGACGTCGCGTGTGACGAGTCGCTCGTGGTTGTCGGCGCCGCCGAGGGCAAGTGTTTGCTCTGGGATCTCGCGCAGCAGGCTCCAGTCAAGGCGCTGCAGGGCCACGTAATGGACGTGACACGCGCGCTATTCTTCCCAAGCGGCAAGGTCGTGCTCACTGCGTCGCTGGATATGACGCTCCGCATCTGGGGCGCCGAGCGAGGGCAGTGCGCGGCGGTGCTCAAGGGCCACGTCGGCGGCGTGCAAGACCTGGAGATCATCGGACGAGGACGCAACGTGCTCTGTACGTTGCCTTGCGTGTGTGTGGAGCATCGACTGAGTGACTGATGGTGTCAATTGCATTAGCGGGTGCGAGTGATGGTGCTGTGCACTTGTGGTGCTGCGCAGATCAACAGATCGTTGCCAAGTGGACAACTGAGAGTCGAAGTCCGGTGCACACAATCTCGCTGCTGAATGAAGCGTCGATGTTCGTGTCGTCACGAGCTGCAGCTCAAGACAATCAAGCAGAAAACGAGTTTGAGACCGAAGGAGCACTGCTGTTTGCCGGTCTTGAAGACGGCACCGTGCTTGGAATTGACGTGCGAGCGAGAACGCAGGTACAGTGGCTGGTGCGGACGAGGAGTAGCTTACGATGTGCTAACACCACACGGCAGGCGCTTACATTGGATGGTGATGCACCTATCCTCGCGTGCAAGGCGACCAAGGAGCACGGGACTCCGCTGCTCGTTACAGGGTCTGAAGATGGAGTCCTCAGTGTCTGGGACATCCGCCAGACAAGGTAAATTCGCTTGGCACTTCATCGCCAAATGACTGATGAATTAACCGTTCATTTCTTGGCCGACAGCGCTCCGTTGCATGCACTTTCTCGAAGCTCGTCTGCCATTCATCGGATCGCAGTTCTCCACGACGATCGAGAAAGCGTCTGGACCGCGCACGGAGACGGCGTCTGCTCCAACTGGAGCCATCTCCTGACGCCGTCAAACGTCTCGCCATTTGTGTCGACTGAGCTCACTGGACCCGAGTACGATCCGGTACGAGATATCGCGATCGCTCCTATCTCTGGGCGGGTGTTCTCTGCGTGCCGTGACGGTCTCGTACGCGAGTACATCCCCCATTTCCTGGCGTGACGTCGCCGATGCGTTCATCTGTGCGAAATTATATCGGGGAAAATTTGACATCCATGGTACGTTTTCACTGTGTTGTGCGTGGTGTTGGCACATTGGCGTTGCTTCATACGATCGCGTCATCTTCGTATATCTATACATCTACACGTGCTGCACGTCGTCTTCGTCGACGTACTCCTTGCTTTCTCTCCGCGTGAGCTCCAGTTCGCTCGAGAGCTTGGATGTCGTCGACAAAGGCGACGTCGACGAAGACGCCGTCGACCATGCCAATGGACTGCCGCCGTCCTGCATGTGCACTACGACAGGCGATCCGAGCTGGTGCTTCTCTTTGGCGAGCACGTCGTCGTCGGCACTCGTGGGCACCTTCGCGTAGCGTCCCGCGTCGCTTTCTGCCTGCTTGAGGAACGCGTAGAAGAGCATGCCGCAGGTCGCGACGACGAGCCCAAAGATGTTGATGTGGATGAGCCTGTCGCCGAAGATGAAGACCGCGAGCATGATCTGCGTGACGTCCTTGAAGCTGCCGGCGATGCCAAGCGAAAGAGCCGAGGTCTTCTTCACGAGCGAGATCTCGACGAAGATGAGCGCGAACGCGAGACAGCTATTCAGGAAGATGAAACCCATGGACTCGAAGAGCAGACTCGAGTCGCGCACAAACTTGGACTGCAGCATCGCGGGGCCCTCGGTCGCAAGCGCGATCGGCAGCAGCCCCAGCGCACTCGCAGGCGAAATGTAGTAGACGACGGCGAGAATGCGGTTCGAGGACTCGTCCATAGCCTTGAGCAGCGACTGTGTGAGCACCCAGCGCAGCGTGCCGATGATGGAGGCGCAAAGCACGAGCACGAAGCCGTGCAAGACGAACTGCGTGGAGCCGTAGCTCGCGAGGCTGATGCCAGACGAGATGAGCAGGATGACCGTGAACAGCGCGTACGACGGACGCTGGTGGCCGAGCAGGATCGAAAAAAGCAGGTTCCAAACATTGCCGCCCGACTTGACAATCGTGTAGAACGTGACCGTGATGTAGAAGAACGAGAGGTTGGACAGCATGATGTCGAGCGACGTGCAGAGCCCGATGGGCACCGCGAGTCGCCAGTAGACGCGCGCCGGCAGCGCCGTCATCTTGCTGGTCGCGCAGCGGTTCATGAGCCGCGAGAGCAGGCACTTGGTGAACATGTTGATGCAGGTCATCGTGGTCGAGAAGGGGAACCCGCCGTCGGCCCAGACGCGCAGAAACCACTTGTTGAACAGCGTCATGCCGATGCTGATGGCGTACCACAGCACGATGTAGACGCTCACGTCCAGCGCGTGCAGCACCGCTTTGAGCTGCCAGCCGCACACGCGGCGCCCGTTGCGCTGGTGGAACTGGCGCTGCGAGCACACGACGACCGCGAGACGCAGCACGAGCGCGAGCCCGAGCATCGCGGAGCACGTCGCGACGAGCGCCGTCGTCTTGTCTTCGTTCGACGGCCCCAGCGACGCCGCCGCCGACGCTGTCGGCTGAGCGCGCATGCCTCTCGATCCGGTGGAGCTGTCGAGATGAGATGGAGAGCTGACGTGGAGTCAGTCAGTCAGTCCGTCACTGGGACAGAAGAGAGGACGTGGGACTGGCACTATTTTACCTTTGGATAGTGACGGTTGGTGAGGATGACGATGAAAGGGATGGATGGAGAGTGATCGGACAGCGACGCAATCGGGTCCTGCAAGAGATCCTGCTATCACCATGATGTAGCCGTTTGAAGGAGAGAGCTGTTGCACACAGAGACACCAATACTGTGCTGCACTGGATGAATGGATGGATGGACATGTGTGATGATGATGATGATGATGATGGAACAAAAGCGTTCGACGCCATGATCACGGACTGTCCATTCGAGTGAGGCGAGTCTTCGTCTATCAGAGTGGAATCATGACTGAGACTTGTTGTCTCCCGTCGGTGCATCGCAGTGGTCTGATGAACGCGACGCCTTTGGCAACAACCATGGTCGTCTCGCACCGCTCGAGTCGGGTCGAGCCAGCAGCTCAGGTCTTCTTCTAAATGGCTACATGTCACTCCAACCATGTCACTCTTCCGAGTTATCCTGTTCATGTAAGCACTGGTCGACCTCCCGTGAATAATGACGGCGCTGCGTGTTGTGGCGATTCTCGACGACATCGCAGCGTTCTTGAGCCACAGAGAGCAGCAGCGACTGGCATCGACATGTCGTCTCATCTACGCGACTCTCGGAGAGAAACGCTGGCCACTCGAGACACTCGACTCGTTCCTCCGTGAGCGCGAGCACCTCGAGAGTCTCGTGCGCCAGCTTCTCCAGCAGCCTCGTGGTCGCAGTCGCCGTCGATCCCGGCTGCGCGACGATCAAATCCGTGTTCTCGTCCGCGATCTCGCTCTCGTAGCGCTGGGAGTGCGACCTTCGTGTCTGATCGACGTCTGCGCTCTCGATGACGAGACGATCACAGCTCTCCTGACGGCGTTCCAGAACGACTCGGTCCCGTGGCGAACCTTCGGCTTCCATCAACTTTGCTGCATCTCGCTCGCTGGCAATGTCTTCTTCGTCCACGTTAGCGCGTTCCTCCAGCTTAAAGCGCTGGATATCGCCTCCTCTTTTCGCCTGACGACGTTTGTCGACGCGAGTGAATCGCTGCAAGAACCACAAGTGATGCTGCCCCACCACTTGAGCATCGAGCGTCTCCTTGACGCCACTCGTCGAGTGCTACAGGACCTTTCCTCTCCTTCCACGACTCGATCAATCGCTGTAGACGTCCGTGGGCTCAGTGCGACCGCACTCGCAGGCATCATGCTGTGCTATCCCTTCGTGTACCACATCTCTCCCCCCAGCAACGACAACGGCGGCGACTCGCTGTGGTCTGTCGAAGGCAACTGCCTTGCGATGCGCCCTCTGCACGTCGTGCAGACCGCCATCAGACGTTCTCCAGGCGGCTCGCGATCACTGAAAGCTGGTGGAGATCACTCGACAGTGTCATTTGTATTGCAGGAATTCTCTGCACCCCAGCATCTGTTCGCGGCCGCAAGAACCAGCCTGGACGCGCGCTCGCTCTCACGGGTCATCAGCACATACAGATCCACTGTCGAACGCTCGCTTCTTCGCGCATTGGCGCGTGGCAATTGCCAGACGATCGCAACGTGGCAACCGATCGTCAGCATCTCGACGCGCACACTGTCGCACGTCGGGCTCTAAGATAGCGTGTTTTTGAAAATATAAACATACAGTATGTCTATGTTTGTGAATTTTCAAATGAGCCGGTGGCTTCAACTTGGGGTTACACTGGCCCTGCCCTAATCTCGCAGATCTGCCTGTTGTGGTCTCGTTGAGATGGGTTACGTACAGAGTGTAACCCATCCCAATGTCATGCCACTCTTGTCAGAAGACTTGCAGAGGGGCTGGTGCGGTTACGCCACGCGAGCAACAGCTTACTGTACGCAAGCGGAGTGCACTCGCGGGGACTGCGAGAACGCCGCGTCGGCCCAAAGGACATCCGCCGCATCTCCTCGTGGTCTCGGCATTGGCATTCGCATTCGCATTCGCAGCCGCATCGCGCTCTTGCCGTGCGTCCTCCACTCGCAGTGCTCAAGAAGTTGGAACTGTTGGAGAGTCAGTCGTTGGGTTGAAGCATCCAACGGGAATCCCAACTCACCAACAAACGCCAACAGTAGCGAGGGGAAAGCCACCAGCCTCGAGCCATGGGGGCAGCGGCGTCGCGTGTGCGCCCCATGGGAAGACCCTGTTCGTGCCTCTCTCTCTCTCTCTCTCTCTCTCTCTCCCTGGACTCGCTCGCTCACGTTGATCTCTGTCCGTCGCTGTCTCTTGTCTGTCATTCGCAGTCGCGCCCAGTGAGTTCACGGTCGCGTGGCTGACCTTCAAGGTGTGTGTGTGTGTGTGTGCAAGTGGAACTAGCGCCATTCCGGTGTCGCTCTCTGTCAGGAACTGATGATCGTATGCGTAGGGGGACTCGGTAGAGAACACGGACCATCGATACGTCGCCAAGAAGGACGGACTCGTGTCTTCCAAGCTGCTGCATCGACTCTTTGGGGGTACGTGCACATGTAACCGAGACGTTTTCCGTGTGCTGTAGTGTTGAGTGTGCAGTTGCATGTCTGTAGACAGCACCATGGCGTGTTTCGTGGAGCAGGATGGCGAGTACATTTCGCGCGAGATGTTCATCTGCACACTCGCGATGGGTTACGAGTAGGTCGACGACGGACGTCATACTGGAGAGTGGGAAGAAGCGCTCACATGCCATCGTTCGTGTGGGCAGTGGGAACACAGAAGACCGCATCAGCTACATCTTCACGATGTACAGCATCATTTACGGCCTTGAACGGTGATGCAAGGGATATGCTGAGGGCCTTTAACTGCGCATTCACTCACAGTGTTTGGTTTATGTTGGCTGTTGAACAGTGAGAGTGACGGGTGCATTATCAAGCGCGACTACACCTACTTACTCGAGTACCTCGAAGCGTTCAATTTCATTCCCAAGGTAACTTGATTGTGCGCGCGCACAATGATGAGTACGAATGGCTGATGAGTTCATCGACCAGAAATTCTACGCGGCGTTTGACGAGTGCGGCGTTCCAAGTGGCGGAATGCTGTTGACAGCTCAATTTCTGGAGTGGGTTCGACGATATCCAGTTCTGATTGAGGTGGGTGGGTGTGGCTGCTGGAAGTCAGTTGATTATCCCATTGATTTGTTTTCGACAGTTCTTGTCGAGTCACTTGCCCCCATCTTCAGCCTCCGGAAGCCCACCGTTTGTACCAGCAGCGGATGACATCCCAGGCTCCTTGTATGTGTCTGTGTAATCTCGTTGGCGTGATGTGTTCAGGACGACTCATCTCTGTGACGGCTTGTAGAGATCGACTGAACTACAGTCCTTCCTTTCGGCTTGACCGCGACAAGGCAGACTCGTTGTTCGCCAATACGTTCGACTTCATTGGGGGAGAAGACAGTGGGGATGACTCTGACGAAGCCTATGACTCCGATCAGCTTGCAGAAATGGAGGAGTTTGGAGCGTTCCAAAGTGCATATCCGACGTCTCGATTCGACGGAACGGGAAACGACAGCTCCGATCGCAGTGACAGCGAGGAAACACTGATGGACTCAATCGAATCGTCAACCTCGTCGACTTCAGAGCCACTGGCAGGAGTTCCCGATGCCTCCGGTCGAGGACGAAACCGTGGAAGCCGCTCGCGCGGTGTCCAAAAGATGGGCCGGAACATCACAAAAACGCTGGGTGGAGGTATTTCGAAGGTCGGCCGAACGATTCTACATGGCGGGAAACCTCATGCCTCGCCAGACGCAAGTGACTCGATTCTCGCCGCTGGTTATGCATTCTCATCGGAATCTCAGATCAGCAAGAACTACGTGTGTGGGTACCTTCACAAGATCAGTGATGGCAAGTGGTCCAAGCGCTCGTGGCATCGTCGATGGTTTGTTCTTGACAGGCAGCAGGGCATACTGTCGTACTATCGGCATAACCCTGCCAATCATATCACATCGACACCACGAGGAAACATCGTGCACATGGAAGACGAGAACACTGCGAATCAAAGCGAAGCTGCTGGCACCCAGCCACCGACCAAGCGCAACTCGAATGGTTCAAATGGCACGGCATCGAAGGCCTCTGTGTCGCCTCCAGGTAGTGCGTCCTCTGCTTCGACAGCTCAGGTTGCGTCCCTGCCGTCATCCGCATCATCGGCCGTGGATAAATCATCTTCTCCCCACAACATGATCTACTTGAACAAGTCACACCCATGGTATCGGGGCGAGCTGAACTTGAATCAAGACAATGTGTCGCTGTTGTTTGAGAAATCCCTTGCAAGGAATGCGCCAACGAAGTACTTCTTTCAGGTGTCGACCCTTGCATTACAGGAAATCGACTCCAAACGCGGAATGCAGTACAAGCTATGTGCAGAAAACGAAGAAGAGTTTGATCGATGGACCCAGGCTATTGCAGAAGCAATCAATCGGAAGCATAGCGACTCCGTCCCAGGTATGACAAGAACTGCGTAAAGCTATTCGCCGGTGAACAGAACGAAACACTAAAAACGTGCTCCACGCTACAGCCCAGCCATTGTCCCACCAGCAGCTTTATCGGCAACGACTTCTGAAAGAGCAGCAAGCCAAGGGAACCGAGTCTCTAGGCAGCTCGATAGCAGTGAGCGATGCACCGCTCTCGGGAATCAAGACCCCACCTCCATCCCAGAGTGGAGCATCGACTGCAGAAACGAATGCGACCAGCACGCCGCAGTCGATGCCGGAGAAAATACCCATCAGACAATCGCCATCTCCAGCAAAGCCATCAGCACCTCGTGTCGTATCGTTCACGACGTCCGGCTTTCCGCCCCCGTCACGCCAATGGCGCTTGCAGATTACGATTGAAGGTTCGAAGCAGTGCCTCATCGTGGGCTTCATGATCAACATTATCGCGCTCAAGTGCCTCGCAGCAGAGCATGCCATCTGGAAGGTCATCGTCTGCATTTGTGTGACGGCTGCGTATGTCGCCGGAATCTATCAACCGCCCTCCGCCAACCGCCCGACGCCAGTCACTCGGACAATCTCCGATAATACCGTGGATGCTGCTGTACTGGCGACAGAAAGCAACCAATGCAGCAATCCAGACACTTGCTGTCTGCACCGTGTCGAGCTTGCCCCAGCAACCGCGAGCAGCAGCGATGTCATTGGTGATGGCGGAGCTGTGCCGCTTGCACCAGTGATCGCAGTCGCACCTATCGGCGGCTTCAAGAAGTTCCGTTTGGGCAGCACAATGAAGAGCACTGAAATGAATGCTAATGGAAAGGCTGGCAAGATCCCGCAAGCGTGGGCAGCGACCCGAGCTGAAACATTCGTCGTGCGGAGTCAGGACTACAAAAAGTCGAAGCGAAAGGAGGCATCGCAGCCAGCGTTATTCGAGTTCTTGGGAGCGGATTTGATTCGGACGGATAGCAAGGTTGATCTCATCTCGCAACGAGTCGAGCTGGCGCCAGAAAATGCAGGGGACAATGTGTTCATCATCAACGCTCAGGTAAGCCGATGCCTCGTTTGATGATGAGAAATGGCGGGCTCGCCTCATGAGCTCTTTATGTGCTTTAGATTCCCACATATGGCCCAAGCGTGTGGGGTGACTCGTCCTATGATGGGCCAGGCATCAGCCTCGTGTTGTGTTGGAGAATTCCCAAGGCGGTTGTTGAGGTGAGATTCCGTGCTACACATTCCATCGTGGCCCGGCTAACGTTCAAGTCGAACATGTTGTCCAGGAGCTGAAGGACCCGAAGACGAAGACCATCAGCCTACTCCGGCGTTTCCTCAACGCCGGCAACGATACGTCGTTAACAGATCGTTTCAAGGTCATCGCTCAAGTGACGAACCAGGAAGAGTGTGGGCTCACAGGGATGGCGAAGAAGTTGCTCGTGAGCCACAATGCCACTCCCGTGTTGACGCGTCCCCAGCATCGCATCTACCACTTCAACGACGGCAGCACCGAAGTCGTGGTCGACGTCCATGCCTTTTCCTACATCGCTCGACGGGGCATTCACATGCTGCTTGACAAGACATCCAAGCTCGTGATCGACATCGCATTTGTTCTACAAGGCGAAACCGAGGACGAGCTTCCCGAGCGGATACTGGGATGCTGTCGCCTCGACAGCGTCGATGTACAAAAGGCAGTAGACCTCCCGAGATAACAATGCTAAGCACAGTCTAACTCTTTCTCTCGCTGAATGGAGTAATGTGATCGGCTCAACTCTTCTACTTCTACGGCTCATATTCGAAAGCAAAACTGATGACGAGGAGGCGGTCAGAAAACCTTGTTAGGTCCATCACGAATGGAAATCAGACCCGAAAGATGGTTAACGTTTGGTAAGGTAGTCATCATCCGCGACCTCATGCACACAATAAACTAATAGAGAGGAGTGCTCGGAGTAGGCTTCTCAACAACCAGGGCTACTACCCCCTGGATTCAGAAACTCTAGTCTGAAAATGTAAAAGGAGATCGTCACTGCACTTCCATGAACGCATGTTCCAAGCTGACAGGCTCAATTTGAAGAATGAACTCCGTCGTCACACAGTCGGTCGGGCAGTCAGTCAGTCAGTCCAGTCACCAGTCGATTTGGAAGACCCCTCGCTTCCAGTCATTTCCCTCGGCCTCCAAATTGATGTGTACCACGTTAACACAAACATACTGGTATAACATTTTTTCGTGCCGGTATTTTGGGCAGCTCCAATGACACACATGGCTACACTTTTTTCCATGTCTGTTGCTGGCAATTGCTAGGGCAACGCACCACTCGGCGATGAAGCATGGGAACAACTCGCTCGCGAACGGCTTCTTCCTTCCTGCGCAGCGATCCGTACATTGCAAAGGCGGTTTCTTCTCCTCTGCGAGTGGTGGTGGCGGCGTGCCGCTTCTAGCGCCTCCCAACGCCCGACGCGTGCGCGTATACGACCCCCATGAGGGCGAAGAAGACGACGATCGTCCGCAGTTCGAGCCAGAGGACGAGCAGCACGCGCAACATGACGCTGTGTTTTCAAAGCCAAACCCAACACAACCACATGTGCCTCGATCCGTGATGCCGCCCTTGCGAGGAGGAGGTTCACGTGGGAAGCAGGTGAAACCAGTACGTGGGAGCGTCGTGTCGTCGCTGCAAGGTCATTAATTGATGCGATGTCGTGGGGCACAGCGCCACTCTCCGGTCCCCGATCGACAGATCACGAGTCATTCAAGTCAACCCTCGAGCCAACGGCGCCGTTCCAATAACCACAACGTGTCGTCTCGCATCAGCACCAGCACCAGCACCACGAGGGATCCGAGTGCTCCCAAGGGCGACATCAACGCCAAGTTCATGGTATGACTCGTCATTTGTTTGTCTTTGTCCATCACGTTGACCCTCTTTCTTTCCTTCTCTGCTGCCCTGCAGATAGCACTACAGGAACTTCACGAGATCAAAAGCAAGGCCAATGAGCTGAGTCAACAGCGGTGCGTCGCTCTCTTCGTCTATCTCTCTTCCCGACCGTGGCAGGTGATCTAATGGTTGAGCGAAACACGACTCTGTAGGCAGCACTCAGCCCCAGCCTTGGCGACAGCACCAGCAATCCCGGCAGTAAACGGCCAACCACAGCGCAAACCATCACTTCCTCCAGCGAACGGACTGACGCAGCCACCAGCCATCGCGTCGACCAGCTCCACGGATCCGCAGCAGCCCGCTCGCGATCTTCAGTCGCCTCGACAGCGCCTCCAGGTCGCCGAGATGGTCATGCGCAAGCTTTACCGCCAGAATCTCCAGTCTGAACGCGAGCTCGCAGCTGTGAAAAGCGAGAACGTCGCACTTCAGAAGCGCATCCTGGAGCTCGAGAGCGAGAGCGTGACACGCGAATCCCGACACTCGGTCGCGTCAGCATCATCCTCAGCCCCTGCGCCATGTCCGCGCTGTGCGGCTGCGTCGAACGCCATCGTTGCACTGGTGAACCCGCCGACACCGGAGACGCTCGCTCGGATCGACGAGACGCAGCTCGAGTATCTGCGGCACCTGGCGACCGAGCAGGACAAGACGATCACGACGCTTAAGCTTCGTATCGAAGAGCTCTCGACTCAGCTTCTCGACAAGTCCAGGGCCGTGCCACCCGCTGTAGCGGGTACAAGCAAGGCAAGAAGCAAAAGCAAGCCGTCGCTGGCGACTGCGCGACTGCAAGGGCGACTGCAGGACGCGCTGCTCGAGTCCGAGCGCCAGCGCCACAGTTATCTGCAACTGAAGCGCGATTTTCAGCATCTTCTCGCGCTCAAGACACGTTCGATCGCCGATAACCCGACGGTCGTGAACGCGAACGCGCGTGAGCTCGTGCAACTGCTCGAGCGGCAACTGCAGCAGCTTGAGCACGAGCACGCGCACAACCGGTCGCTGTACAACTCGCAGTTGTACGAAGCGGAGCAGCTGCAGTGCGAGTCGTACGCGCAGCAGAAGCTCATGGCGGACGAGATGGCACGGCTCGCGCAGGACGTCGAGCAGCGCGACGCGTTGGATCAGCAGATCGAGCAGTGCATGGTCAGCGTCTTTGAGCGCCTGCATCAGGTCGAGACCGAGAACGTGCGCCTCCGAACGGGATCCAAGTGAGACACGTTCGAATGTCAACAAGAGAAAAAAAGGGAATCGATCGCGAAACGAACATGTCGTCCTCCTACTGCGGCTGCGGCCGCATCTCGGTCGTCCAGATGAGCGGGTGCGAGCACTCGACCGTCACGACGTCGGCTTCGAGGTGGTTGGACGTGCTGATGAGGCCGCCAAAGCCCATCGGCATGGCGCCGTCGAGGTCCCACTTGAGTCCAGTCGTCGTGCACGACACGCAGGCGCCTGCGATCGGCACGAGGCCGCACGTTCGGGTCTCGAACGTCTCGAGATGCGGCGTGATCACGTGGCGTCGACCGGGGACAAGCAGTCGCGCAGTCGTCTCCTCCGAGAGCAGCACGAGGTCGCGGAAGACGTCGTGCCACCGGAAGAGCGCGTTCAGGTTCTGGATCTCCTGGTCAAAGCGGCCACCCATGGCGCCAAAGATCACGACGCTGAACCGCTCGTCCGTGTCGGGTGTCGTCGTGGTCCGCGAACCGTCTTGCGGAGCTGCTTCCTGCAGGTCACGCAGCAGTTGCAGGCACTTGTCGAGGTCGTTCGTGTTCTGGTCGGCGTCGTGCTGGATGCTCGTGCCGCGCGCCGCGTAAAACGAACGCACGTCCGCACGCAGCGAGTCGAGATCGCCCTTGATGTACTGCGGCAGCACGCGCTCCTGCGCGTCGAAGCGCGCGCACAGGTCGAACAGTCGGTTGGCGCCGCCGTCGGCGCAGACCGTGACGCTCGCTTGGCGCCACAGCGTCCAGAAGAGGTCACGCGGCTGCAGCGGAGCCGCGGGCGAGCGCTCACCGGACGCCGGCGGCAGGTGCCACGACGCGTGGCGCGCGTTGAGCACGAGCACGGCGAGTCGCTTGGGCGTCTGTGTCGGATCGCTCCAGTAGGTGTGCGAGTGGAGCTGCTCGGGGAGCGCAGTGGGGGACGAAGAAGACGCCATGGAGGAGGATCGGGAGGAGGAGGAGGAGAAGGAGCAAGAGGGGAACGACTGCGGGTCGCGGCGGCAGCGGCGGAAGAAGGGACGCGACGACGACAGCAGCGGACAACGCGTCACGCGCATGCGCCACGTTTTGAGTGGTTCAAGGCGACTTGAGAAATGGCAAGATGGCAATGGAATATGACAGTTCATTCAACGTGGATCAACGGGTGCCTAGTGACAGAAGAGATATGCAGGAAGGACTCTCTCGAAGCGACAGCAGAAGATCGCTGCATGTACACATCACTGCTGTATTGAGTATCGACATGTTGTTTACTCCATGTGGAGGGAAAGCAACGCATGATGGATCGTCGCACGCGCGGTGAAAATGGATGCGAACTTAACACACTAAGTACGATCTACGAACGGGGGTACACTGGAGCGTAACCATTTGTGAATCCATTCCAGTGGTCTTGCGCTGTTGCCATCTGCATGCAGAAGAGCTTCCAGGCGGCAGGTGGCAATGGATGGATGGATGGATGGATAGATGGATGAATACCCTGCCTTCTCTGTCGCTCTGTGTGCCGCGCGTGAGATGGGATCAGTGACTCGGCGTCCGCCTGTTCACGCCTCGCTCGTACATGCGCCACATGGTCAACGGATCGCTGTGGGGCGTCGCCAGTGACCTCTCGAGCCACAGACACCGGAGCCGACAAGTCGACCTGATACCAGGCGCCGTTCTCCACGTGGATCGATGGAACTCACATGAGCACAGCAGGTCAGTTCGCTCGCTACGGATTCCTCGCGTGCGTTCTCGCGTCCTCTTCATGTAAGCGCGGGGGTCCTGCCGACGCCTGCACCACCGACAATCACATTCTCCCATTTGCCATCGAGTCACAAGAGACACGCAGCCTCCAAGCAGCACCGTCCTCTCGCCAGCATTCATATCATGGTCTCCGCTCGTCTCGTTCTCGTCGTTGCCGCCACCGCGGTGCCTGTCATGGCAAAGAAGGAATACATGGACCTGATCCCAAACGGATCCTCTATCGGCAAAGCACTCGGCCACAACGGAGACAATTACACCAAGTTTGGGGAGCTCTTCTCGAAGAAAGGCAAGACCTGGAGCGGTGTCTGCAAGGAGATGTGGCCTGGTAGCCAAGTCACGTGCGGTGCTGTGCTTGGAGACCCGTGCTGCAAGTGGAGTGCAGGCCAGAAACCCGACTTTGAGCTCACACAGCCGTTCCTTGAAGGCAAGAAGTGCGCCAGCGGGGGCGATGAGCCCGGAAAAGTCAAGCCCGGCAGTCCTTCCCAAGCTCCAGCCCCTGGTCCGACGCCTCCCGCAGGCGGGAAGCCTGGTCCCGCACCAGGTCCAGCTCCTGGCCCCGCACCAGGCCCAGCTCCTGGTCCTGCCCCAGGCCCCGCGCCAGGTCCTGCCCCAGGCCCCGCGCCAGGTCCTGCGCCAGGCCCCGCCCCGGGTCCTGCGCCGGGCCCAACGCCAGCAGCGAGCAAGCCCAGCAGCCCAGGCAACGGTACGGCTCCTGCCCCGACACCCGCTGCCAGCAAGCCGTCCTCTGGGGGCAAGCACAAGCTCTGCGTGTAAACATTGTCGTCGCGTGTCGTGGTGTCTCAATGGGGAAACGTTGCGTGGGGCTCGCTGCTCTCGTTCACACCACATCTTTGTGGCAGCCTGTGCAAGCGGCAGTTCGCTCTTCCTTGCTCTCTCTCTCCCTCCACTCGTTCAGCGCACCGCGTTCAGAGTCTGCGCGTGCGGCGAACATGCGAATTTTAACTGGAGCGCTCCATATTGTTGTTAGCCTTGCGTACCATAATACAATGAATCGAACCCACTTGCGGGGTTGAGACTGGACGAATTCGTGCAACGAGTGCGGTGTCCGCGTGAGCGCTGAGCACCACACTGGAAGCGGCAGCGCAGCCATGACGCAAAGACAAGCATGAGCGTGTGGCGTCGTCGTCACTTCAACCACACGGGTGGGACACGTTGTCATCCTCGAAAAGCTGACTCGCTGTTCAGTCAGTCTTCGACCAAACGCGGGAGGCAAGCGTTGCCGCCGTCGAAAGCCACGCGTGACAACGGTGAATGAATGAGAACACCTGCATGCGTGGGCGCCACACCGGATGAATGACAGGATGCCAGCGAAGCGACATGCGTTGACCATCGATGGAGTGATCACTCGGACCCACAACGACGGCGATCTGATATTCATAACCCAGCGTTCGTTTTTTCCATAGCTAGGTGTAACCGAAACTATCTTCATGCTTGTTTCTCTATCTCGTATAGCGTATTTTGCAAAATGAGACTACCGTTCCCGACCTTGTTTTCGATCGTATGCATCGTAGCTGCTCGTTCATTGGACAGCAGCAGCGTGTCGCATCACATTGAACTTGGCGGGTCCTGCCCCATCTCTGCGTGAATGCCTGGCGCGTCGAGCGGCAGATTCAACAGCTCGAAGGCGACGCGGCCTTGCACCCACCCGCCGCCTGAGGCGCTCAGACAGAGGTGCTGAGCTTGGAGTGTGAGGGGGCGCTCGCTCTGCAACCTCAACGGCTGAAGAGCGCAACAGTCTCGGCGAACACCGCCGATCTCGACTAGCCATCGCATTCCTGAATTTCCTAGTTCCGCGTCACCCGACAACGACCACCGCCAGGACCTCCTCGACCTCCATCACCATGGCGTCCTTCCACCACGTGTCCAACCCCAACCTGCTCGAGCTCAACGGCGACGTGATGTACCATCTCGGCCTCACGCACTCGGCGGAGGAGCCTGAGAAGCTCGCCAAGCTCTTCGGCGACGTCAAGTTCTTCATCACGGGCGGCAGCGCGGACCGCATCACCAAGTTCGCGTCGACGGTCGCCAAGGAGCTCGGTATCGAGACGCCGTTCGGCTACGCCATCTCGACGATCGGCACGACGGCGCGCTACGTGATCTACAAGGTCGGCCCTGTGCTGCTCGCGAACCACGGCATGGGCCAGCCGTCCGTCTCGATCCTGCTCCATGAGGTCACCAAGCTCCTCGACTACGCGGGCGTCAAGAACACGGTCTACATCCGCATCGGCACGTCGGGTGGTGTCGGCGTCGAGCCCGGCACGGTCGTGTTCTCGTCGGCCGGCGTGAACCACCAGTTCGAGTCGGTGCATGAGTTCAACGTGCTTGACCGCATCGTCAAGCGCCCGTCGCTCTGCACGCCTGAGGTCTACGAGGCGCTCTCGGAGGCCGCCAAGCAGCTCGGCTTCGCACACACGGTCGGCAAGACGCTGACGGCCGACGACTTCTATGAGGGCCAGGGCCGTCTCGACGGCGCGATCTGCGAGTACACCAAGGAGGACAAGATGAAGTTCCTGCACGCCGCGTCGGAGGCTGGTGTGCGCAACATCGAGATGGAGGTGCGCCTCTTCGCCGCGTTCTGCCACCGCCTCAACATCCCTGTGGCGTGCGCTTGCGTTGCGCTGCTCAACCGCCTGCACGGCGACCAGGTGCTCTCGAGCCACGAGACGCTCAAGGGGTACGAGGAGCGCCCGGCGGCCATCGTGCTGCAGTACATCAAGAACACGCTCGCCAAGGCGTAAGCAGCTCCACCTGCTCACCACTCGCGCGCGTCCTGCGTTTGTCGTCCACGTACGTTGCCAAACAAGAGAAAAAAAACGAATACAAAGTGTAGAATGAAAACCCCTCACGACCGCCTCCATGATGATCAGTCTGCGATGGTGGTCTCCACTGTACCCATCACGGTCGTGTGCAGAATCTCCAATCAACAGGGATGCTGTCTTGAAGCCAGTCGATCTGCTGAAGGCGTGATCGAGCACGTGTTCAAGTGGTAGGACACGCCAGCGGAAGGATGGGCACACGCACTCGCTTGTGTGTCTTGTGTCTTGGGAGAGCCGCGATGGCGTCTCTCATTTGGCTACTGATGCGCACGCGTTTGCAGCTGATTTCCGAGGAGCTTTCCCGACTTCCACGCTTGTTCCGATGGTCTCACACACAGCGCGAAAGACGACTTGCAGTGCACCACCTGGCTCGTCATCCGCTTCCACGGCAACAGCTCGGACACGGCAACTGGCACCCTCGCTCAGCCCAAGATCCACGTCCCTACATCGATCGACGGGCGTCTATCACTCATTCAATCACGCTCACGAAGGTTGCCGTTCGATAGTCTCATTCCTCGACTTGCCTCCTCATCGGCAACTCAGCAGTCATCACAATGAAGCCGTTCACCGTCATCACCACCGCTGCTCTCCTCGCCATCATCGCCACCGACTCGGCCGTCGCCATGCCAGCGTTCCTAGAGAAGATCCCCAACGCCGAAGCTGCCGGTGGAAAATCCCTCGGCCACACCGACGCGGGCTACACTGAGTTCGGCAAGCTCTTCCGCTCGTCTGGTAAGGAGTGGGCCAAGGTGTGCTCGCAGCCGTTCCCTGATGCGGGTATGACTGCCGGCGAGGCGCTTGGCGATCCTTGCTGTGAGTGGAAGAGCGGTGCTGCGCCACAGAAGATCGAGGCGTTTGTGAATGGCAAGCCGGTGAAGAAGACAGCATGCGACAAGAATGGACCGACAACAGCGCCATCGCCCGCGTCGCCCACCACGGCGCCATCTCCGTACACGCCTTCGACACCAACGACCGGCCCGTCGCCGTCAAAGGGCCCCGCTCCGAGCCCCAACACGACCTCCACACCGACGATGTCGCCGTCTCCGGTTACACCAGCGCCTGGCAAGCCCACGACCTCGCCTTCGGATCCGTCGACGCCAGCGCCAGGAAAGCCCACGGCCTCACCTTCGGGCCCGACGACGCCTTGCCCTGGCCCCAAGCCATCGAAGAAGCCGCACCACCGCCCTGGCCACAAGTGCAAGGCGAAGAAGGAGGAGAAGTCGCTAGATGACGAGGACGAGAACGACGAGAACGACGGCAACGATGACGACGAAGACGACAACTAATCGGTAGACTTTCTATCGGACCATTCAGTGTTTTGCTCACAGAGAGTGTAGCTGTAGTTTGTTGCTTGTGAGATACCATATTGTTGTTCCATGCGAAGGTTAACCGATTGGACGTGTATCTAACTTCGGCGTTTGTTTCGCTTCAACTTCACTTCGATCATTCAACCCGCAACAACAACTCTTCTCAACTCGCGTCATGTTGAGTTTGAGCTTGAAACTTCAGGAAGCGATGTTGACCAGGTGCAGTACCACAACAGCAGAACACAGACTTTCGTATTGATGGGTTGCGAACTGGAGTGCGACGCGAAAGTCATGGTAAACAAGCCATGTGGTCGCCTGATCTTGAGCGGATGCTGACTCTGACTGGAACCAGACGAGCGTCACCGATTGGGTCAACTGAATTGTCGTGAATTCTCGAGGTTCAGGTGGTCGGATCGCATCCTTTGCAACCCCCGTGGAAGCAATCTGCGACCCGAAAGCGGACGCCATGGTGAGGCTGCGCGGTGGCATCTGACGTGACCAGCAGGATGGACCCGCATCCACCTCGAAATTTGGCCGCTTTGGGGGCTTCCAGGTCGCTGACCTTCGTTGTGCGGGACAACCGTGAGCCGGATCCGAAGCCAAACTCGCTCATTCCAACATTTACCTTCCGGCCTCCACGACCACACACCAGCAACAAAACCTCCGCATCATGAACACATCCACGTCAGTCACCAGTGGCAGCAAGACCATGAAGCAGACGACGTCTGGCCTCGACAACCGATCGACGGCGGCATCGTCCGCCTCGGTCAACTCAGGGTCGTCCTCGTACGCGGCGTCGTCTCCTACCTCCGGTGCATCATCGAACAAGGGACCAGCGTACCGGGAGAGCTCCAGATCCCCGTCCGGCTCCATGTCGTCAGCGTCGGGAGACTACTCGACTTCACCTTCAGGCTCTACGACACGAGGCTCGGGTAACCAGTCGACCTCGTTTTCGGGCTCTACGTCGTCGATGTCGGGGAACCACTCTACCTCGCACTCAGGCTCCACGACGTCGATGTCGGGTAACAGCTCGACTTCGCACTTGGGCTCCAACCAGTCAGCCTCGTACTCAGGCTCCATGCCATCATCGTCAGGTAACCAGTCGACCTCACACTCGAGCTCCCCAGTGCGTGCCTCGAGCAGCCAGTCGACCTCTGGTGCAGGTATGGCACGAGCGTCGGGTAGCCACTCGACCTCGCAATCAGGCTCCACGACACGAGCCTCTGGTAACCACTCGACCTCGCACGCTGACTCCACGAGAACGTCGGGTTACAACTCGACGGCGCAAGCAGGTTCCATGACATCGATGTCCGAGAACCATTCGTCATCACACTCGACTTCAGCGAAGCGAGCCTCGGGTAACCAATCGAGCTCAGAGGCAGGCGCTACGCAAGCCCCGGGAAATAACACGACCTTGCGCTCGGGCTCCTCGTCATCGACATCGGGTAACCACTCGACCTCGGGTTCCACGACGCGAACCTCGGGTAGTCAGTCAACGTCAGGCGCAGACACGACGCGAGCGTCCGGAAACCACTCGAACTCGCACTCAAGTTCCATGTCGTCAACGTCGGGTAACAACGGGTCATCGCACTCGGGTTCCACGACATCGATGTCGGATAACCATTCGACGCGCGTGTCGGGTAACCAGTCAACCTCGCAATCAGGATCAATGTCGTCTGCGTCAGGATACCAGTCGACTTCGCAGTCAGGCTACTCGGGTTCCGCCTCTTCGACATCGGGTAACCACTCGACGACACACTCAGGGTCCGCGTCGCGACCCTCGGGGAACCAGTCAGCCTCGTACTCGAGCTCCATGTCATCGACGTCCAGCAACAGCGCAGGGGATATTCTGTCGAGTCCCACTGCTCGTGCCCCTGGCCAATTCTCTCAGACAAAGGGTGATCATCGACCACAAGCTCAAGGCCAGCAACGCGGAGACGTCGCTGACCGTTGGTGAGTGTGACGATGATGGTCAAGACAACTACTGCGACGAACCGACCGATCGCTGTTCTGCTCATGAAGACCACGTAGTTTGTCTGTTTGCATTTTGAGTTGCGCTACATGACATACATCCTTTTTTTTGTGTGTTTCCTCTTGTTGTCACGTCTTTAGATTCGACCTAGGCGTCTCATTCATTCGTGCCGCTACCCTGGCAAGTCTCCAGCGCCATGTTGAATTTCAGATTCAGACTCAAAGATTTGAGGTTGACGTCGCTGACGCACGCAGGAACAGCACCATCGGAACGGAACGGCGTCCACCGTTGCTGGCTTGCATCCACGAACTCGCCTCGACGGCGCGGACGAAACAGGTGGTTCCCGGATCTTGAGCGGTCGCTGATTCGCGCGAGATCCACATGGCGGCCACTGACGCCAGGCGTCAATTCCGGAGGTCCAGGTGGCTAGATGACGTCCACTGGGCGACCTGTGGACGAGTCTGCGCCGCAAACGGACGCCAAGGTGCTGCCGCCGTGGCAGCTGCTGGAGGCAGCAGGATAGACTGTCATCGTTCTCGTCCCCCTCCTCACAATCCATCCACGCTGTGGGTTGCTTACCCTGAACCAAGCCAGCGTTGTCTTTCGTTTCGCTGGACAACCGCCGGCCGAACCGGAAGCCGATCCTGCCTCACTTTGCGATTTCCTTTCCGGCATCCACATCCACATCCACACTCCAACTCTCCAACGGTCTATCCTCCTCATCGCCATCACCATGAAGCCGTTAACCGTCATCGCCACCGCTGCTCTCCTCGCCATCATCGCCACCGACTCGGCCGTCGCCATGCCAGCGTTCCTAGAGAAGATCCCCAACGCCGAAGCTGCAGGCGGCAGGTCTCTCGGCCACACCGACGCGGGCTACACTGAGTTCGGCAAGCTCTTCCGCTCGTCTGGTAAAGAGTGGGCCAAGGTGTGCTCGCAGCCGTTCCCTGATGCGGGTATGACTGCCGGCGAGGCGCTTGGCGATCCTTGCTGTGAGTGGAAGAGCGGTGCTGCGCCGCAGAAGATCGAGGCGTTTGTGAATGGCAAGCCGGTGAAGAAGACAACATGCGACAAGAATGGACCGACAAAGGGTCCTGCTCCGAGTCCCAACACGACCTCCACGCCGACGATGGCTCCGTCTCCGGTCACACAGGCGCCTGGTAAGCCGACGACCTCGCCGTCGGGTCCTTCGACGCCAGCGCCAGGAAAGCCCACGACTTCCCCGTCCGGTTCTACCACGCCAGCTCCTGGTAAGCCAACGATGCCCCCGTCAGGTCCCTCGACTCCTGCTCCGGGTAAGCCGACGACATCGCCCTCGGGCTCGATGACGCCAGCGCCTGGCAAGCCGACGACCCCACCTTCGGGCTCGATGACTCCAGCGCCTGGCAAGCCCACGACCCCACCTTCGGGCTCGATGACGCCAGCGCCTGGCAAGCCCACGACGTCCCCATCAGGTCCGATGACGCCAGCGCCTGGAAAGCCTACATCGAAGCCGAGCGGTCGCCCTGGTGGCAAGTGCAAGACGCCGCAGGAGCAGCGGTCGATGGACGACGATGAAGATGACGACGAAGACGATCAGTAAGCGTCGCTTTTCAGTTTTTGCTTGCTTTCCATGTATGTGTATGCGTCGCGTTGAGAGAGAGTACCACCTTCAGCAGAGATCTATAGTGGCGGTTGCCGAGCGGCCGCCATAGAATCGTTGAGTTTCCTCGAGCCATTGTTGTCGTTGCAATCTTCATCTTCTCTTTGAACGACTCATATGTGATGGTAGTCGGGATGCGAAAACGTCCGTGTGAGATGCTCTGCCTGCATCTCCACCGTATCGAGCTGTGCATCCATCAACCCAGTCAGCGATGGAATCTACAGTATGCATACGGCATAGGTCTCACCTGAGTATCCGCGAGGCGCAAGAGAAAGCTGTCACACAAACGCAGAGTTAGCTAAGCACCACTTGGCGCGAAATTATGCTCTCCTCACCTGATGCGCTCGGGATTAGCTTCGTGTCGGTTCTGTTCGTACTCGAAGCGCAGTCGTCGCCGCACGTAGTCGCGTCGATCGCGCGACGGCATCTTGGCTGCGGCCTGTTGGTTACGTCCACTGTCAGGCAAACGACGTATCTAGTCCATCAATATCCTCAGTGCTAAGCGCCGTCGTACACGATAGATCGCGCGATACAGCCGCAACGCCTCGCGCTGCAACTCGACCGTCGTCATCTTGCTCGGCGCGTCGAAAACAAGAGGTTACCATCACTCGTCCACAAAGTACGCAGTTGACGATGCCGCACTTTGTGTATTGCAGGAAATAGGTACATTCAGGCAACCTTGACTCCAACTTGGTACATTCAGGCAACCTTGATTCCAATCCCATCAGTTCCCTTGAGAGCATTGATTGACCGAATGAGCAGCATGGCGACACTCCCGCCAGCGATCACCGCTGTGCACTGGGTCTTTCGCCACCATCGGCGGCTTCGAGAGGTTGAACGCGATGGGATCGCGCGACTCGTCAGCGCCTTCGTCGACCCGTCGGCGCACATCACGATCTCCGCAGCCGTCGAGTCCGGAAGCCCCCGTTGGGTCAAGCGCATCGTGGCCGCTCATGAAAGCAAAGTACCGACCGTGTTGTTGGACCACTGGCTGTGTGATGCTGTCTTGAAGGCTGTGGAGCTCGCGTATGTCGACGTTGTTCGCTGGGTCATCAGTTATATGCAACATCGACTGCCTTGCAGAATCGCGATGACGACTGCGGCGACGATAGGAGACCTCGCTCTCCTTCAGTCTCTCGCCTCTCGCTCAAGCGGTGACGATGCGATGGTAGATGCCGTAGCAGTGGCAGCGAAGCGCGGGAATCTCGATGTGCTTCAGTTCCTCTTGAAGACCATGCAACAACCGGAAGAGTTGTGTCACTGGGTCATGGTCGACGCTATTGAGGGTGGTGATCGTGCATGTATCGAGTGGCTTTTAACACTACCGTGGGTTCAAGTACCAGCAAGCGTCAACGCCACTAACGCGGTCTGTCGAGGCGACGTGGAGACGGTGCGCTGGCTTCTCCAGCGGTTTCCGTCGGTGCTCAAAGTCACGAGCCAGGCACAGCAAACTGCGTTGGCGACTCAGCCCGCGATCATACAAATGCTTCAGGACGAGTTCAATTTCACGCTTGACGCGTTCCCATTTAAATCGGTGTTGCGGTGCGCGTACAGTGCTGGCTGCCTTGACGTCATCAAACTGCTTTGTCGAGACTCTTTCCCCATGAGCGATCTCTACATTTGCTCTGCGGCCGAGCGAGGACACCTCCATGTGCTAGAGTATGTGTGGGAGGCTCTCTCTGCAGAAGTGTGGCACAATTCCAACGTTCTGGCGGTGGCTATCAAAGCAGGACACCACGAGATTGTCGAGTGGGTGTTCGAGCGGGACACTATCGCGAAGATCAAGCCCTTGAGTCCGCTTGTCTGCAGGGATGTGGCGCTCAATGGTGACTTGAAGATGCTACGATGGTTGTACGACCAAGGGCTGACGCAGGATGCGAGCGAGTTGGTGCAATACGCAGCGTTGGGTGGTCACGTCGTCATCTGCGAGTGGCTTGTCCAGCAAGGCAAGTTTTGCGGCAGGTTAATGGACATTTTCGAATACCTGCTACGAATGGAACCGAGCCACATCAACAGCACAGATCGCCATATTACAAAGGCACTGGAGCCGCATATCACCAGCGTTCACTGGCTCTGGAAACGTGTCGCTCCTGATCTTCGAGCAATGGCGGACGGTGCTGCTCTTCGTGAGCTTTTTCAATCCGCATCCGGTCATGGAGTGGTCGAAATCATTCGAGATATGCATGACATGCACCACGAGATCGATCTTTCCGGTGCACTCGAAGTAGCAGCATCGTTTGGGCGCGTGGACGTCGTGCGGTATCTGCTGCGATGTGGTGCAACGCTTAGATCACCCGGGCCGAACATGCCTGAATGGTTGTCGAAATCTGTCCATTGGCGGCACCTCGAGACGTTGATACTGTTGGATGATAGCAAGGCCATCGCATGGAACCCGGATGTGATCGACAAATCACTCAAGGCGATTGATGACATGCACCCGTCGGTTCGACCGGTCTACGTTCAGCTGTGGCTTCTAAGCGTTCGTGAGCGACTCGCGTGAATCTGTAGAGCTCTGTAGTTCAAAGGACTGTTGGTAGCGCCGGAGGTTTGCGAGTCCGCCATGGCTGAGCCGAGTTGTCGAGGCACACCGGATCCGAGACTCGTTACGAATGCCACTCGTGCTCTTTTGATCACTACAGTTTTCGAGTGTAGTGGTTAGGCCGATGGATGCAGTGGTTCTTTCGAGCAAAAATCAAGAGTCAGAAAGCATTGGAGATGAAACTATACTGTGTGAGTGCACGCACAACGGATGCGTGCACGTATCACCCCTACATCAATGCGCTAGATGCCAAGCATACGCATGTATTCTTCGATCTGCTGGTTCCATGCGTCCCCGCGACGGTACTTGTGATCCACCAGATAGTTTCGGAACTGCCAGTACTCGCTTCAGCTTTGCGCGTCATTGTCATTATGGCGCGCGCGTAACCCGAGGAAAACCCATGTGCGCAAAGTTCCAGTCATCGGTGTTGTTGACGCTGTCCATGTTGGGGCGCAAATCACGATCTTGATCAAGACCGGATACATGTTGTCCGTTCGTCTTCCTCGCTCGTACGATACTTCGTAAGCTGCTGGCGGTCGACGACGCGCGCGAAAAGACTCTTGCGGTGCTTCCACAAGTGATCCCGCCTCTTCGAGTCGTACTCATGTCTTCAGACGGTGACGTCTTTCTCATGGCCCTTGAAGCCACGCGCCTGTTGTCGGATATTGTCGAGGAGGAGATGAACACGTATCTTCCCGAGCTTACAAAGCAGATTCACCGCAAATTGCTCACGAAGCAACTTCGCTCGCCAGTCGAAGAGACGCTGGCTACGCTCGAGCGTAACGGAGGGAAAGAAGCTTTGGCGATCATTCGCGCCAAGATTCCGACATATACATCCGTGCACTAGGTATCAAAGAAGAACCAAGTCTTGATGAGAAGTCCACCGGAAACGGGTCTCGAACAATGAAAAGCCACTGAGCCAAACAATATACCGCATCAAATTGTCTCGGACAAACGCCTCCACATTCGACATCATTGGTCCATGACTAATACGAACCAAAGTTGGAGGCACCAACGGGAAAAGGTTGTCACCGACCACGTGGTTCATTCCTGAATGAACGGGAATACTTGGAAATCCGAGTACACGAGTTTGTCATCTTTGTCGTAATGCGCCGCTCGGTAGCATCGCTCGCAGAAAAACATGGGATCACTGATGCTCATGCGATCCCCATAGCATACGTATTTCGCGCTGTAGTGCGAACAAATGAGACAGCTTCCTAGCTGACGGTACATTGTGCTCGGCAGACGCATCGGAAAATCCTCTCGCCGTGTCGACGTGTGTGTGTGGGGGGGGCACGCTCGATAGAGCGGGTAGTGTATTCATCGCCGACGGCCACAGCTCTCACATGTGGTCAGTCCCCAGCGATGGCGTAGCCTTCGGTCGGCGAGCACTTGACGCTCTCGTTGCATATGGCACCAACAAAATTGGCAAACTTCTCTCTCGTCGCGATTTCCGTGTGGATGTATCTTTGAAAGCAGTCGCTTGTCCACCGACCTAGCAGCTTAATCGTAGAGTCTTCGCAGCCCGCCTCGAATAGCGCCATGGCTCCTCCGCAGCGCATTGGGTGTGTTCCGTTCTTGCCTGGTCGCGTCCTTGATGCACGTTCGAGCAAGTGACATACAGTTCTGTAGCTTCGTGCACATCCTGTTGATCGCTTGATGCAAGCTGGCTGCGGACCACTCAATTCAAATTGTCAATGCCAAGGTCTCGACGCATAGGATGGGCAAGATGCACGTCAGTCGCACGCAGACACATACAGAATATGCACTGTGCAGCTCACAACGTAATTACCTTCTGATACGCCAGGAGTGGCCGGCATTATGTGAGCGTCCCAGCGACTATCTCTCTTCCGTCACACACGATTATTCGCCGACCTGTGCGGCAGCAAGCCCATCGACGCTATGGGATCGGCGTTCTCGTACATCGACTGTCAAACGTGCGCCATCGAGTATTAGGTTCGCTTCGAGTCGTGTCCAAACAGCAAGTGTATCCGCTTTCTGGAGGAACACTCAGCGCACAAGCTCAAGTGTTTCTTCATCGGAAAGGACAAAAACCATATTCCGGTCGAGAACTTCGCTCTCTATCTCTCCTTCGTCAGGACGTTTTGTGCCGACGGCCATGAGCTGTGCAAGGACACGGGCGCAATGCTCGACAACGTTTGCCCCGAATACCTAAAGCGAATGCAAGACGAGAGTCGACTGGCAAAAGAAAAGCGGAAGCGCCGAATGAGGAAGGTGTTGAACACCCTGTTTCCATGGAGCAGACCGAAGCAGAAGGCAAGCGCCGGATAGTGACTCTTCTCGTGTAGTTTCCATTGCCCCCACGACCGCCCCCCGAGCATACAGTTTGTTTTAGAAAATGTGCCTGGTAGACCAGTTACGACATGCAGTTCCTATTGTGTGGAACAGGAATTCAATTCACATTAATCGAGAAGGCTTCAGTTGGACAAAGCTGAGTAACTCGTAGTCATGTATCCACTGCAGAGCCATTGACTTCCTCGAGGCAGCACATGCTCTGGTGTTATGGCAGAGTCTCTCATTTCGAGAGTAGACAAATGGGGCGGCCGAAATATGTGTACCACACATTTTGGGAGCCCAATACGGGCGAAGTCATCGCGGTGGTTCCCGGTTTCCAACACAATGTGGTACACATCAATGCCGGCACTGCGTATCTTTTCGTCTGTCCTTGTCATCTGTCATCGCCGACGTCATCAGCCAACAAGCACAAGCGATTGATCTCGTTCTCATGTTGGCGGCATTGACGCGTCGCGCAGCCGGTGGCCGAGCAGCAGCGTCATTCAGTCTTTCCTCGGCGACCAAGAGAGCCATGGCGACCGCAAGCAGCGACAAGAAGTATTTCATCCTGCGGTACGAGTACGTGCCCGACATCCTGGAGAAGCGCGGACCGTACCGCGCCGAGCACCTCGAGAACGCGCTCGCTCTCAAGGCGCAGGGCAAGATCGTCATGGGCGGCGCGTTGTCGGAGCCAGCGGAGGCCATCATCGTCTTTCACACGTCGGAGAAGAGCGAGATCGAGGAGTTTGTGAAGAAGGACCCGTACGTGCAGAACAAGCTCGTGACGTCGCACAGCATTCGCGAGTGGATGGTCGCCATCTAGAGCACGCGCCGTGTCGCGCGTCAAGTAGTGTCATCTCCATGCGTCTATCTGGCTAGAGCTCGCAACTGGAAGTATGAATACAGGAAGCGTCTCTATTCTCCAAGCATACACAGTCAAACAGGATCCACACGATATCTTCACATGGTCAGGGAAAGAAGGGCTGTCCCGCCAGGAAGCGCTGCATCATATCTAGCGCCGCCTCGGGCTGATCGGCTGCAACGAGATGCCCGGCGTTCGTCACGACCACGTAACTCATGTTGCCAGTGGTCTTGGCCAGCCCCGCCACCTGCCCTTTGACGCGCCAGGGCTGTCGCGGCGCCGATCGGTAGTCAGCGTTACCGGTCCACGCGAGGCGGTCGATCAGCCGCCCGACGCCGAGGTTGTTGCCTGCCGAGCCGTCCATGTTGCCGGCGTAGAAGAGAAACTTGTAGTTGTCGAGCAAGTCGCGGAAGACGTCGATCGGGACGTCCTGCATCTCATCCGCCTGCAGGTGGCGCGCGACTGGCGGTGCTGCCGGTGACATCCCGAACGAGACGCCGTCGATCGACGTCCATGACGCGCCCGGCGGCACGTTGAGCGCGTGTCGAGTGGCATCGTCATTAAAGTACTTGTACAGTCGAGCGGTGAGCGCCTCGATCGTGTTGTCGCTCTTGCGGACGTCGTACATGAACGGATTACCGGCGTTGACGTAGATCTAGAGCATGCGCCACAGCTCGTTAGCCGCTTGCACTTCTTGAAAGCTGAACTGCACGACGACTCACCTGCTCTGTGACGCTGTGACAGACCTGGAATGCGTCGATATGCCGGCTGAGGCGATGGAACTCCTCGCAGATGCTGATGTTCGCGTTCGCATTCTCGTACTGCTGCGAATCGATGAGCCCCAGCGCGATCGCAAAGTCTGGTACCGAGCGCGTCTGAAGCACCGGCCACATCAGGCCGTTCCCGATCGCGAGGCCCATGAGCGGAACCGCGATCTCACCGGGCGGTAGCGTCGCTGATTGCTCGAGGACGAGGTTGCGGCTGTGAATATAGTGCGCTGCGTGAGGTACAACCTTGCCCGCGTACGCCTCGCCGCAGAGATACACGGGGTTCACGGCGTACTCGGGGTGGCGCGCGTAAAAGCCCTGCAGTCCTCGGTAGAGCTGCGCCGCCATCTCGTCCTGTGTATTCACGTAGCCCACTTCATCGCGCACTGTGCTGTAGCCTGTGCCCACGGGCTGGTCGATGAAGAGCATGTGGCCGAGTCGCGTCCACGAGTAGGCGTGCGGGATCAGTTTACCGTCATCCATGAGGCGGTACGGCCCCATCTCTCCCAGCATTCCCGTCATGGAGGACAGACCGGGGCCGCCGTTGAGCCACACGAGGAGCGGAATGGTCGAGGGATCCGTAGGAGCTGCCATGCGGGTCTCGATGAACCAGTAGAAAAGTGAGCCGGCCGACTGGTCGTTGACTGGGACGAGCCCCGCGTACTGGGTCTCGAGAGGGGCGCCAAAGCCCGGAACAAACCGCACGCGGTCATGGCTGCTGTCACTGTCGCGCTGCGGACTGAGCGTCGTCCACCATCCCGCCGGGTCGCGATTGTAGCGAGCGATGACGCCGAAGATGACGCAGACCGACGCGATGCAGAGGACACCGAGTGCGCGCCATCGCGTGCGCACGAGGGAACTCCAGGAGTGGCGGTAGCGTTGCTGTGGTCGCTGCAGTCGGTCGCTCTCTGTCGCGGTCGCTTGCGGCGCGTACATCCTCAAGGGAGTGAGCTCGTTCATGATGAAGATGAAGAAGGGAGGAGGAGATACGAGGGGAGGGGAGATAAAGGGGGGAGAACAAGACCCGGGGGGGAGGAACGAGAGAACAAAGAGCAAAGCGCAAAGAGCAATTTCTCGGTCCGGAGCGACGACGATCAGGGAGCGGATGTTGTTGGTGTTTGGCGGCGATGGAAGTTCGATATTTCTGCTGCTTGGAGTCGGGGCGGGGTCCGTTTTTGCGCTGCTGGACGTGCGTGTTGCGTTTCGAGGAGGATCGACACCAGGATACAGCAGTCTATGTACTGTGGGCATTCGTCTAAATACGATTGGGTCTCGTCATGATCCACTTCAACGTGTCTATGGGCGCCTCAGCTGCTGACAGTTGCCTACTGTGCTGCCTCGCACGTTGGCGCGATCGCGCGCTCGACCGTCGAGTGCAGCAGCGACGCGCGCGTCTTGGCCGCCTGCATGCAGCTGTGCAGCGTGTGCGGGGCGAGCAGCGCGCCGCCTGGCTTGTGCACACCCGCGAGCTGCTCGAGACAAGGTGTAAGTTTCCCTAGAGAACTTGGTGGAAACCGCAATGGGACTAAATGCTCCTCACCTGTTCCTGCGTGTTGTACGTGATGGAGAAGACGCTGCTGGCCAGCGACTCCTCCTCACTCGTCGGGTCGACGACGATGCGGCCCTCGAGATCCGCAAACGTCGTCGAGTACACGCTGTGCTGGACTTTGAGTGGCGTGGACTCTCCGTCTGTGTAGGGCACATTGCAAGGCAAGCGATGAGCTCTCTATGAGATGCGCCAAGTAATGAATGGCTGCACGAGTGTTTCTTGAGACGTACCGGGTTGAAGAGACACCACGTGGTCACTTTCGCTGATGACGACGGCAGGAAGACGAAGCGTCTTGAGCGCTGCCATGACCGACATGAGCGCCGCGTCATGAACGTTGCCGTCGTGATCGATGCAGTACACATCCACGATGAGCTTCCACGCCGACTTCCCGCGTTCGATGCTCAGCGTCGACATCTCCACGACACGAGAGCTGGACACGACCCTTGTGTCAGCGCCTTCATCTCTCGATTCAACGCGGTGTGTGGGACGTACCCTGTGACGATACGCATGAGCTGGCTGCCGATGCTTTGCGCCTCCTCTGATGGACGTCCGAGCGAGAAACGCGTGGAGCAAAGCGGCGTCAAATGCGCCTGAATAGCTGGAGGGAGCCGCACAATGTCAGACGATGAACTGTTTCACCATCTCACGAATTGACCAGCTACACCCAGCGCAGCGTACCGATTTCGCCCTGATCAGGCGTAGCAACTGCAGGCGTGCCGACTGCCAGCTTGATCGCCGTCATCACGGTCGTGTTGCCAATCTTGACGAGACTGGAGCTGGCGGCCGTCTCAATCGCTCCTGTCTGGATGTGCACAGCACGCGCTGCTTGCAGTCGTCGTCCGTCCGGTCGCACGTCATTCTCGATGCACTTGCGCACAAACTCGCGCGGAAACAGCTTGCGATACATCGCTGCATCGAACGAGAGCGTCGCGCTCGCCATGGTGTCGGCCATTTTGCACGCGGTTTCTCGTTGGGATTGCGACCTCTTGACCAACGGACTCTTAACGTTACTTCATGCTCGCTCATCAATCTAGTGTGGCCCACATCCAGCCATGCCATCTGAGTCACTGCGTAGATCTCTGAGTCTAAAAATCCAAAAATCCCAAGGACGTCCGACCAGAGTGGTGGTCCGAACTCTCTAAATTTCGACAAATGCCAGTTGCGCGCCATTCCCGCGGCCTCCGTGAGCGCGCCAACACAACAAACCCACATCGATTGATCAGCGACAGGGAAACCGAGCGCTCCATCTCTGTCTGTCCTCTGTCTATAGGAACGAGAGGAAGGGGAACGAGAGAGAGAGAGAGAGAGAGAGAGAGAGAGAGAGAGAGAGAGAGAGAGAGATGTTTCGCAGCGTCTCGCAGGATGCCGCGCTGCCGCAGCCGATGGCAGGGCGGCGTCGCACGCGCGCGCAGGCGCGTCTCGAGATCCACGAGCGACGGGAGAAGTTCAAGCGCGCGCGCGAAGCCATGGAGGCGCAGACGCGCGCCCGGCAGCTCCAGCTTCAGCATGAGCAGCAGCAGAGGGACGCACCAGCCGTAGCTCCAGTGTCAATATCAGCATCCGCGTCCGCCCCAACGTCGGCGCCGGTGGCTGTCGCCGCTCCAGTGCCTGTGGCAGCGTCTGCGCCGGTGGTGACACCCACCAAAGCCAAGAGCGCGGTCGTGGTCGGCGCGTCCTTCGGTGCGGAGTCGCTGCCAGTCGAGTGTACGCCGGTAAAGAGAGAGCTCATGTCGCCGCCTCAGATTCGCCGCATTACGGTGCCGCCCGGCGGCTCGGTACCGACGATCGAGCGGACGCCCGCGAATGACATGGAGCCTGTCGCCAGTAAGATGCTGCCGACAACGCCGACAGCAGCAGCAACAAGCGCTAAATCCAACGAGACACAGCAGATGGGTAACAACGAGGATGTGACAACTGCGGTCCCCCGGCGACTACCAGTCCGCGGCATCGCTCAAAGCAGCTCGTCGTCCACGCGGAAACGCATGATCTCCTTCTCACCAGAACGTGCAGAACGCCCCGTGAACGAAGCGTTTGAACAGCAGAAGCGGCAGCGAAATCTCAAGGTGACCGAGAAGCTTCAGTTGCGACTGGAAGGAATCCCCGTTAAGACGCCAGAAAAGGCAGCGCGACCTGTGTCCGCCCAAGTCTCGACCACACCAGCGGCCAAGTCCCCCGGCATGTCGTCGCCCGTGGTCCTCTCGCTGGAGGCTGTTGCGACGCCCGTCATTCAAACGCTCCGGACCGATACACCGTCGCTGCCCACGACGAGTCGAACGATGGAGCTCGACTGTGAGGAATTGAACGAAGTTGAACAATCACCGTCATCACGAAAGCCTCCATCGCGCCGCGATGACGTCGTCAGCTGCAAGAAAGAGCTTGATTTTGCCATCGAGGATGTTGACGAAGCGAAGGACGACGAAGACGCTGCTGCTCCCTCGTCACAGTGCGAAGCTGACTTGCTCAGTCAAGATACGCTGGCGTCGTCTCAGCTGTCGATGGAGGATGGTGTTTGTAAAATGCGCGATGCTAGCGATGGTCCCGCTCAAGGCGAGACAACAATCGGCTTTGGGGCATCGATGGATGAAGCATCGACCGAGTTCACAAGTACATCCACAATCGAGGATGTCGGGCTCTTCAATTGCGAGACTGATGCGGAGTATACTGGTGGTGTGTACGGCGAAGGCACTGATGGCAAAGTGACAGCCGCCATGGTTCGTGGCCAAAAAGTCGCGCTAAAGCGGGCCAAGCCACATGAGGGGTTCCCCGAAGACGAAGCCAAACGGCGAAGTGCGTTCGAACTGCACTACCTCCGTAAAGTCCGCCATCTGCCAGGTTTCGTCCAGTGTCTTGGGTTGTGTGACGCAATCGAGCACACATGCATCGCGCTGGAAGTGATGGATTGCAAGCTTAGCGAGTACTTGCGACGCTATGGCAAGATCCATGAAGTTGCGGGAACGTCTGGAGCACCTGGAAAACGGAGACGCCGGATTACGCTCCCTTTTGATGTGGCCAAGGGGCTCATCAGACAGATATGCCAACCGATGATCGTGTTGCATGAGCAAGTCAACGTGGCCCATGGTGATCTGGCGTGCCGCAACATCCTCATGCGGTTACCTCCGAAGGGGTACGAGCAAAAATGGGAGCCCGTCCTCAAGCTGTCCGACTTCGGTCGTCTGAAGACAGCTGCGCACGAGCCCACTATCTTCGACCGTGGCTTCAGCTTCTATAAGAACTGCGATGTCGGCTCTTTCGCGCGCGAGATTCTCTTCCGTCTCTTGGTGGGCGAGATCGTGCCGACAAACTGCACCGAGACCCGAAACCTTCACAAACAGCTCAGCGACGTCGTCGTCACAAGAATTCCCGACTCGGCAAAGCAACGTCTCGGTCCATTTTACCGGCTCTTCATGCGTTGTGCTGGCTGGGGTGTCCGGCCGACCTTCCGAGAAATCCTGGAGCATCTGGACGATCTCGAGTACTTCGAGACAACCGAGAATGGACTGTTCCCGTTGCGACCGGCGACAGCTCCAATGCCGACGACTGACTGCAGTCCGCAAACCTTCATGTCCCCTGATGTAAACCGCGGTCACAAGCCTCCGTCGAGCGACTCGAAGGGCCAAAAGTTGGACACACCGACGACTGTGAACGCACGCGCGTCGACGGTATCTGCTGCAGGTGCACCACTCGCCCCGCCGCGTCTCGTCCCGTCCAAGAGCTACACAGTCACAGATGTGAACGCGTCGTCGTCTGTTGCGATGTCCAGCTCCAAGCTCGCACCCAAGACAGTGAACTGGCTGAAGGCGCGTTCCGTGCTAAGTCATCCGGCACCGATGCACAAGCTTTCCCGCACGACCACGACATCCTCTGTCGCGACTGTCTCGAATGGCACCAGTGGACCCGCGTCGTCATCGACCGTTGCCCACACGCCGATGGTCGGGCGCCCAGCGCAGCGCCTCTCGAAGAAGACGCCTCCATCGGCCGGAGCTTCTCGTCGGTCTCTGCAGATATTGAACCAGATCCAGCATCGCCTCCATGAGCAGGAGCGCAAGCAACAGTGGAAGAATTGAAACTCTACCGTAATCTAAACCGATAGACTCGTCGAATCTTAAATGCGAAGATTGCCTTGCCATCGAAAAGTTTTGTGGAAAAAATACATCGATCGATCCTGAAGCGACGCCACCTGTCGCTGGACTCTGGATCCCATGGCTCCTCCGGTGGAAAACGCTCCGTGGTTTGGATAGATCAATTACAAGCTTGGCGTGCATCATGAGCATCGCGACGGAACTGGAGCCGACGCCCAAGTGCCAGTTGCTCTCAGGCACTGAGACGTACGCGATCCAACTGCTGCTAGGCTTCATCGCCTTTGCCACGCTATGGTACAAGCGCCACGTAGAGCGACCGCGACGCACGCTGCAGATCTGGATGATGGACGTCAGCAAGCAGGCGATCGGGGTACGTTGGGGCAACTTTTCTTCACATTGGAGCATGGTTCTCACCATAGATGCAACAACTCTAGGCTACTGTCAGCCATGTCATCAATCTCGGCATTGCAATACAGCTCCCACCCGTCACGGACGAATGCGTCTGGTACTTCCTCAACTTTATCAGCGACTGTACGCTCGGGATGATCGTCAGCCTCGCGTTTCTTCGCTTGCAGCAAGAGCTCGCGTTCGCCATGAACTGGACGAATATCCAGGAAAGCGGCGAGTACGGCAACCCGCCGTCGTACCGCTCCTGGCTGCTACAGCTGATCGCATGGCTCGGGATCATCGTCTTCTCCAAGGCGATCGTGCTTTGCGTACTTATCGCATCCGCCACGTCACTCGGCGCGTTCGGGTCTCTGCTGTTTCATCCGATCCAGGCGTATCCGTTCGCCGAACTGTTCCTGGTCATGGTCGTATGTCCGACGTTCCTGAACGTCGTCCAGTTCTGGATCCAGGACAGCTTCCTGAAGCGAGACGTCAGTATCTTACCGGCTCAGTATGCTCGCTTCCGCCACACGTTCGACGACTCGCTGCAAACCAAGTTGCTTCATGAAATGTAGACGCGCATTTCTTGCATTTATCTTACTGTATAGTCTCGAAAGTTGGAAAGTTGGGGAAGCGAAACTGAATCTCTATCACAGCGTCACTCAGACGATCGAAGGGGTCTCAAAGCAGGGGAATGGCCTGAGATTCGCCATCGTGTCCATGCCGCTGAGCGCTTTGAGATACTCCTCGTTCACGCTCAGCCAGTCGCGCTGCAGCACGCCTTCGACAAACACGCCCGACTTGTCGGCCGGATTGTATTCGTACTTGGACTCGGGGTTGAGCGACCAGACGAAGCCGCCAGCGAAGCCTGGCTGCGTGATCAGCTCGATCGTGAAGTCGGTGCACCGCTTGGTCGTCTTCATCGGGTGCCTATCCGTCGAGTACAGACCGCCAAACTCGCCAAGCAGCACCGCCGGTCCCGTCTCGGTCGCGAGGTAGCCAAACATGTCCTGCATCGTGGCTTTAATGCGCCGTCGAAGCGTAGCGTCGTCCAGTTCCTTGTAGTCCTTGTACCCACCATCACTGAATTTGCCGCCACCAAAGAGATACGGCTGCGGGTACACGGCGGGCGTGTAGTAGTGCGGCGCCCAGACGACCTTGTTGGGCGAGCCAAACTCGAGGCCCTGAGTCTTGACTTGCTGGAGACCACCTCCGAACCAGTCTGCGTACGACAGCGACTCGCCGTCGACCTCCACCTTGTGGTTCTCTGCGTACAAGCCCTCGACGAAGCCCAGCCACTGCGGGCAGCCAGCATGCATGCGTTCAGCGATTCGCTTGGCTCCCGCGCGGAAGTCGGTGGCACTGCCGTCTCCCCACGTCGCCTTGTACGGCTCGTTCTTGAGGTCGATCCCCATGACGTTCCAGTAGTCTTTGGAGCAGAGGTTTGTCGTCAGGATCTCGATGGCGTCGAGAAACTTGGGCTCGGGCACAGCGGCATTGTACCACAACGGCCCGTTGTCGCCGTGGCTCAGCGTGTGCATGCTAATGAGGACGCCGATCTTGCGGAATGCGAGTGCCTTGACCAGACTCTTGAGCAGCGACATGTAGTCCTTGGTGCTAATGGCGCGGTTGGACTCCTTGTTCAGCAGGTCGCCATTCGGCACCTTGTTGTCGAGAATCCACTTGGCCATGAGCGGCAGACGGATGGCATTGAAGCGGTTGCTCGCGAGAAACGACGCGATGCTGTACACCGTCGTGCCGTTGTCCGCGTTCTCCCAAAGTCCCAATGGGATTCCCTCGATGCTGCGAGACCATGACACATCCATGCCAGTCAGTCATGTCAAGTGATCTCGGCTGCTGGCGACACAAGCCACGTACTCCTCCATGCCGAACCAGTTCACGCCCTTGATCTTGATCGGCACTTCGGTGCCATTCTTTGACACGGCGACGATCTGGCCGTTCTTGCTTTGGTAGTCGGGGAGCTCGCAGACTACAAAGAGTACCACAAGTCAGCACACGACGCGACCAACAACACGCCGTCACATGGGGTGAAGCTCGAGTCTCACCGGTCGGCGGATACTTCTTGGGGTTTCCGATGGCGCCGTCTTCCGACACGATATCGTTGCCGACGATCGTCGTATCGTTGCGTCCGCCCTTGATCTGGCGGCTGCGGAACTGCTTCAGCTCAAAATCGTGGCCGCGCTTGTGGCTCGAGGCATCGGCTTTCGTCGCATAATGCACGATCAACGCCGTCGCGGCTCCTACGATCAGGAGAAAGAGCAGCACGCCCGGCCAAACCTGTTATTGATCATCGAGCGAGCGTCAGAGCCAACGAGAACTAGCAAGCGTCGTCGGGACGAGTGACGCACTTTTCGCCGCCCGTTGAAGCGACCTCGAGGCTGCGCGGACTTGGTCGTCTGCGCTTCGACGTCGGTGTGTGTCGCGGGGATCGGTCGATCCAGCAGTGAGCCCCGCACGAAGACGCCGTGAGAGACGTCGGCATCCGTGGACGGTCGTGGCGTGTGGCTGACGTGGCTAAAGGCCGTCGTGTTGGTCGCGTCTGGGCTCGAGATGCCCATGGGACTGCGGTCGCGTGTCCCTGTCATCCTGGTGAACGAGAGAGAGAGAGACTTGAGCGGAAGCAGAGCGTTTGGATTATGACTGAGCGAAGACGAAGGAAGGACTGGGCGTCACAGGCGGACGTTCCCAATGAACCCATTGATTGTCCTGTCACGGAGGGTGATGGAGATTCCAGGTGCAATCACCGTCGAGCCTCGGCTCGTTCTTTCCCTCCCGTGGCTGTCCGACTCTCGCCGTTTGCATGAGAAAGGACCAAGTGCCAGGTGGCTCATTCAGTCTCAAAATTGACACGTTGGATGCCAAATCAAATCAGCTTCCGCGATCTCAGTGTCGAAAACGAATCCGTTAGGGAAAATTTTGCTGTTCAGGATTTTTCTTCCCACGTCGCAGCGTGTACCCTGTTATTCCGTGTGAGTTTCGTTCCAGGCGTCTCTTGCGTTGGGGTTGATCTTAATGAGACAGCTTCATGGATGGCAGGAGACTCTCCTGCCATCCATGAAGGAGACCGAGTGGGGTCTACGCTGCTGAAGACAACGTAAACGGTAGCATCATTCTATACGATTTAGATCACAAAACAAAACACATCAACGATGACTGACGGCTACGGAGACGACGATGTGAAACACGGGAATGGTCTCAGGTTCTCCATGTCGTCCATCGCTGCCATGCCACGCATGTAGTCGTCGTCGGCGCTCAGCCAGTCGTCTTGCAGCACGCCTTCGAAGAACCGGCCAGGCTGATCTGCTGGGTTATACTGGTACTCACTTTCGGGATTCAGCGACCATACAAAGCCGCCAGCCCACCCACGGCGCTTGATGATTTCGATGGTGAAGTCAGTGCATCGTTTCGTCGTCCTCTGTGGGTGCTTGTCGAGGGAGTACAGCCCTCCAAACTCACCGAGCACCAACGCTGGTCCTGTCTCCGACGCCAGAAACCCGAACATATCGTCCATTGTGGCCTTGATCCGTCGTCGCAGGCCGTCGTCATCGAGCTCCTTGTAGTCCTTTAGTGCGTTTCCGACACGTGTTCCGTTAGCGTACAAGTAATCCTGAGGGAACACGGCGGGCGTGTAGTAGTGCGGTGCCCAGACCACCTTGTTTGGGATACTGAACTCGACGCCCTTGGTCTTGGCGCCCTGAAGACCGCCGCCGTACCAGTCTGCATACTTGGTCTCTTTGCCATCCAGCGTGATCTTGTGGTCCTCTGCGTACACGCCTTCCACAAAGCCCAGCCACTGTGGACAGCCCTTGAGCATGCGATTGGCGATGCGTACCGCGCCAGTGCGGAAGTCGCTGGCTGTGTCGTCGCCCCAGGTCGCCTTGTACGGCTCATTCTTGAGATCGATGCCCATGACGTTCCAATACTCCTTGCTGCACAAGTTCTTGGTGAGGATGTCGATGGATTCGAGAAATTTGTCCTCGGAGATGGCGTCATTGTACCACAGCTTGCCGCTGTCCTTCTCGGTTAGCGTGTGCATGCTGATCAACACACCGATCTTTCGGAAGCCCAGAGACTTGATGATACTCTTCAGCAGCGACATGTAGTCGGCGATATTGAGCGCGCGGTTTGACTCTTTGTTGATCAGCGATGGGTTCGGCACCTTGTTGTCGAGAATCCACTGCACCATCAGTGGTAATCGCACCGCATTGTAGCGGTTACTCGCGAGAAACGTAGCGATGCTGTACTGTAATAAATGACAAAAACCGAAGTGAGCATGAGTCCCCAAGAACAAAGGTTCGCGATCACACTTACGGCAGTCGTTCCGTTGTTGCTGTTCTCCCAGAGTCCGAGCGGGATGCCTTCTGGGCTGTTGACACAACCGAAACTCACGATTCAGACCTTCTTCGGTAGAGCGCCAACAATGAGAGATCACGGCACGTACCCTTCCATGCCGAACCAATTGATGCCCTTGATTTTGATGGGCACTTCAGTTCCGTTCTTGGCCACCGCGAAGAGCTGGCCGTTCTTGCTTTGATAGTCGGGAAGGTCACACACTGGAAACAAACAATCAAACAGCAGACAGAACAAACAGCTCCATCAGCATCTCTCGCATCAAGCGCCGCCCGAGCGTTGAGGAGATCCGCACCGCTGGAGGGGTATTTCTTGGGGTTTCCGATCACGCCGTCGTCCTCGACAAAGTCGCCGCCGGCCACAGAGCCGTTGGCGTTGCCGCCTTTGATCTGTCGAGCCTTGTACTGGTGCAGCTCAAATTGCGTGCCTCGCTCCTGGCTCGCGGTCCACGCTTTCCGGCCAAAGACCGTGATGAGCGCGCCGGCGCACCCAACGACGACCACGAGCAGCATGACCCCCGGCCAAACCTACAAAGCCCCCTGTCAACAAGCCAAGCACGTCGCCCCCAGTGTTCCAAAACCCAAGCGCACCTACCCTTCGGCGGCCGCGGTAATCGGACGCGCGTTCGGGTCCACCGCGGCGCGTCGCCTGCGTGAGCGTGACCGCCTCGATCGTGCGGTCGTGCAGCGAGCCGCGCACAAACACGTCGGGCGCCGGCGCCGAGTGCGAGAGCCGCTCGCTGTGGGGCGGATGGCCATGCTCCTGCACCGTCGGCGTGTGTGCGGTCATGTAGCTGTAGCGGTACCTGGACATGTCGGAATCCGGAGAGGTCCCCGCGTCCACAACGTCCACAACGTGCGGCATCGTGTCGGTGTCGGTCTAAACGAGGGAAGAGAGCTGGTGGCGAAAAGTTGGTCCGTGTGTGCGGTGTGCGGGTGGACTGGATTTTGTGGATTTGAGCAACCGAACGCGACCCGAACCGAACGGCACGACCGGCACGGCACGCGCTGCACTTGCAGCGAGAGAGAGAGAGAGAGAGAGAGAGAGAGAAAGAGAGAGAGAGAGCGCGCCTGTACATCGCCACGGAGACTCACGGCCACTGCCAGCTCACAGTGTCAGCTCCTCGTCAGACTGGGAGCAAAAATTTGTCTTCGTCGTGTGAGTCACTCGCCCATCTGGGCGCAGAGATGCGGCCACTTGACCTCTTGCAGGTGCGCATGAGCAGGGGCGACTGGGGGAAACAAGGGGAAAATTACAGGTGACCGACGTCTCAGCGCGATTTAAATGCGCTTTTGGGTGTTTAAACGACTGTGTATTTTTGGTAAAACGGAATTTTGGTGACAAGGCGCGTGACGAGCCAACATCCCGACTTCAACTTCATCAACGGAAACGTCCGTCCAGTCGAAGGACGTTTCCGTTGATGAAGCTCGGAACAAAAGCAACATTAGAGCATTGCTATTGGACAATCAGTCTATCGGCGCGAGAAAAATGACGACAGAACGTGAAGGGACGCGCACGAGATCCATTGCATTAAACTGAAATAGTGAGGTGGAAGAAAATTGTCGAATAAACTTTTCCGTCTCAGCTTGAGCCGGACCCTGAGGATGCCTTGGACGACTTGTCCGTCCCTTTCGTGGGGAAGCACGGGAATGGACGGAGATTCTCCATGTCGTCCATGGCGGCGAGGCCCTTGAGGTAGACGTCGTCGGCGCCGAGCCAGTCGTCTGTCAAGACGCCCTCGAAGAATCGGCCTGGCTGATCAGCAGGGTTGTATTGGTACTCCGACTCGGGGTTCAGAGACCACACAAAGCCGCCAGCCCAGCCTGGCTTCTTGATGATCTCGATCGTAAAGTCAGTGCAGCGCTTAGTGGTCTTCATCGGGTGGGCATCCTTGCTGTAGAGTCCTCCAAATTCACCGAGCAGCAACGCCGGTCCCGTCTCACTGGCGAGGAACCCAAACATGTCATCCATTGTCGCTTTGATGCGGCGTCGAAGCTTGTCGTCCTCCAGCTCAACATAACCGGTGATGGCGCTACCAACGACCTTGCCACCACCGAAGAGGTAGTACTGAGGGAAGACTGCAGGCGTGTAGTAATGAGGCGCCCACACAACCTTGTTTGGGACACTGAACTCGACGCCTTTGTTCTTTGCTCCCTGGAGACCACCACCGAACCAATCGTAGTAGTTGAAGTTCTCGCCATCGATTGTGATCTTGTGTTGAGCATTGACGCCTTCGATGAAGCCCATCCACTTGGGGCAGCCCTTGAGCATGCGGTTAGCGATACGGATTGAGCCATCACGGAAGTCGGTCGGGCCACCATCTCCCCAAGTTCCCTTGTGGGGCTCGTTCTTCAGGTCGATGCCCATGATGTTCCAGTACTCCTTGTTGCACAGATTCTTCGTGAGAATGTCGATTGATTCGAGAAATTTGTCCTCCGAGATATCGCTGTTGTACCACAGAGCACCGTTGTCACTGAATGTCAGCGTATGCATACTGAGCAAAACACCGATTTGACGATATCCGAGTGTCTTTACGATGCCTTTGAGAAGTGGCATGTACTTGGAAGCATCGATAGCTCGGTTCTCCTGCTTGTTGAGCAACGCTGCGTTCGGAGCCTTGTTTGTCAGGATCGAGTCAACCATCAATGGCAGGCGGACACCGTTGAACTTGTTGCTCGCCAAGAAGCTGGCGATTTGGTACTGCAAGCAATCACATCTGTCAATCACAGCTCAATGACGCGAGGATATTGTTGTATGAACTCACCGCTGACGTTCCGTTCTGACTGTTCTCCCACAGACCGAAAGGAATAGCTTGGCCACTGCAAGAATCAATTCACGTGAATCTTCCGAGTTCCAACGTGCTGATGTCTGATCAAGTACGTACGTTTCCATGCCGAACCAGTTGATTCCCTTGATCTTGATTGGCACTTCAGTTCCGTTGCTCGAGATAGCATACAGCTGACCGTTCTTGCTCTGATAATCTGGCAGCTCGCACTCTGAAAAGAATCTGTCAATCAACAAGATTCCACAGCACTCAATACCAAACAGAGAGACGTACGGCTGGGGGGATACTTCTTGGGGTTTCCAATGATACCATCATCGTCGATGATGTCTCCACCAATGGCCGAGTTGTTGGGTTTGGCGCCTCCCGTTTTGATCTTGGAGCTCTCAAACTTCTTCAGCTCGAACGCGTCGCCTCGATCATGGCTCGTCGTCCATGCGTCCATGCCATAGTAGGTAATCAAGAAGCCTGCGCCACCGCACACCGCCACGAACAACAGGATGCCTGGCCAAATCTGAGATGGAACACAAGTTAACAACACGGAAAGAGTCAGAGGCAGAGGCATGGGCCACGTACTCGACGGCGACCCTTGTAGTCGCGTGCCCGCTCGGGGCGGCCATCGGCCTGCGACGTCGGCGCGGCTTCGATCGTGCGATCCAGCAGCGAGCCGCGGACAAACACCTCACCGCCGGGTCCGCCGCTGGACGACAGCCGCGAGCCGACATCCGAGGACCGTGGCCCCGGCGTGTCCGCGTTCATGTAGCTGTAGCGGTACGTCGGCTGGTCACCGCCGCCGCCTGTGCTGCGCCCGATTTCATTGGGCGACGGCGCGTAGAAGTCCATCTCGAGGTCTTCGGCTCGACGCGCCATGTTTCGCTGCAGCTGTGTGTGGGCGAGATCGGAGAATGAGAGCAAGCGTTGGTGCGTCGCTCCGACTTGTTGGTTTGTTTGTTAGACCACGCGTTGGTGTTGCGTTGGTGGTGTGTTGTTGGTCAGATCGCTGGATCGATTGTTGGGGCGTCGCTCGTTGTTGGCGTGCGTGGGTTGAGTGAGTGAGTGTGGTGTATGAGTTGGTCGCCAGCAACAGCAGTAACGCAAGATGATTCGCTCCCAAGCGCCAACGAATGAGAGAGAGAGAGAGATCTTGTTCTGGTGACGTTCCGTTCCTTCCTTCTGTCGTTTCCGGACTCCGGACAGGATGGTGTGTTGGGGTTTGGCCGCATGTGGGTGCTCCCGGCTCCGGAGCCATGGGATGAAATTTCCAGCTGCCGCTCGGTGCATCTATGCAGCCATCGCCCTTGGAGTGAACCCAGCGACATGCCGGATTCTGTGAAACGGTGCCGCGCGGTGATTGGGGGAAACCCAGCACGCGGCGGTTCGGGCTGCTCTCAGTTCTGCCAGAGGCGCGTCCACTGGCTCACTGAGCCGCTCACAGGCGCGGTGATCAAGCCAGCGAGCGGGCGCCCTCGCTCAGCATGGAACGCTCCAAGCGTCACCAGTCACCTGCTCCACCCAAGCAAACCAACTGGTGGTGACGCATGCCATAGAGGATCACTGGATACGTAATGTACGCTGTGTGGAAATGAAATACCATGCGAGCGAACGAAATGGCAGTCAAAACGAAGAAAAAACGAAAGAGAGGGGTGTCCGGATGATCGAAGGCGCCGGGAATGTTGAACCGAGCGAATGATAATGACGGTGGCGTCACGGGGAAGCTGAAGTATGTGGACCACACTATTCAAAACACGAGACCATCACTCCATCCGAAGGCAAGTGTAGCCATCTTGCAACAGAACCCCTGCTTTGTTCTGTCACACGTCACATGCGGACACAGACTACGTTTTGAAAAGTGAGAAGCGCGTGGTACACGAGGCGCTTTGTCTGTGTGATCATAGTTTTTTGGTGTCGTGTTCACAGGTAAAGCGGTAGTACATACATCTACGACAGTCTCCAACTTACTCGAAGGCAGGCAGCGTGTCTGGCGGTCCAAAGTCGCAGCTTCCAGGCTTGTAGCTCTTCACGTGCGTCGCCATCTGCGCCACAGAGCAGCAGCAGCAGCACAGCGACACAAAGACGTCCTCCACGAGCGACCCCGGCAGCTGGAAGCGCTTGCGGATGCTGGTGCGGAGATACCATGGAAAACCGACGGCCAACACAAAGAGCGCGATCGTGACGACGTGCACGAGCCAGTCGGGCAGCACCGTGATGAGGAGCGACGAGAAGACGTTGCTGACGGCCCAGATCACGACGTATGCGATGAGTACGTGTGAGAAGGGGAAGATGTTGACCCGGTGGGAGACTTGTGCGACGGCGACGCAGGGTAGGAGTGTCGCCATGCAGCAGTTGGGCACGAGCTGGTCGAAGCAGCCGAAGAGCTTAGCGTCCCATGCACCCACACGAATGTCTTGAAAAAACACTCGCTGCTCGATGCCGCTGTGGACTTCGACGGCGATTGTGGTCGTGTTATCGTCGTTTGCGCTGACGTAGTCGGTGCTCATAGTGGTTGTCTTGGTCGTGATGGTGGTGTGGTAAATTGAGGAATGGGAACTGATTGTTGTCTCTACAATCGAATGAGGGACACTCGATCTTTCGGGGTCGCCAGTCAGATGGATCCAGCGCAACTCTCGTCTGTATCGCCGTTCTTGCGTTCCAGGCGGTCAAAACTTCAACACAGACTTGAACCGTTCGCTCGGCTCGGAAACCAGCGACAAACGCAGGCAAACTGGTTCTGTACCCATCAGCACATGCATCAATCTTCTCTGCCACCGCCCTCAGTGATCACTTGATCCGACTGTCAATGGCAATCTGCAGCTGTGTGCTGTCCAAGCGCAGTGTCTGGTCTCGGCACCGCCACCGTTGTCTGGTTTGTGTGGGTAGTTCACCAGAGTAGTCGGTCGACTGGATTTCGGCAAGGGACGCACTCTTCGGTCCGAAAACCAGGATCATTCTGACATTTACCTCGAAGCCAACAGAGCATCCCTCGCCTCAAGCTTTCACTCTTCTTGTCTGTCGTTTTTTACAATGAACACCGAATACGTCAGCGCGGATAACGACAAGTCGGTTCAGGTCTCGGTCTCCATCTCCACGGAGGATGTTCAGGTCCCGGTCAACGCTGTCAAGGTCGGCGTATGGGACGCCAAGCTCTTCGGCTGCTTCGACCAGCTCGTGCCCAACTGCTGTATGGCGACACTCCTACCCTGCGTCGCCGTCGCACAAGTCTCCCACCGGGTCAACATCTTCCCCTTCTCACACGTACTCATCGCATACGTCGTGATCTGGGCCGTCAGCAACGTCTTCTCGTCGCTCCTCATCACGGTGCTGCCCGACTGGCTCGTGCACGTCGTCACGATCGCGCTCTTTGTGTTGGCCGTCGGTTTTCCATGGTATCTCCGCACCAGCATCCGCAAGCGCTTCCAGCTGCCGGGGTCGCTCGTGGAGGACGTCTTTGTGTCGCTGTGCTGCTGCTGCTGCTCTGTGGCGCAGATGGCGACGCACGTGAAGAGCTACAAGCCTGGAAGCTGCGACTTTGGACCGCCAGACACGCTGCCTGCCTTCGAGTGAGCCACCCCTCAGGAGTTCCCTGAGTTGCTGAGGCAGCACGTCTTGTATGTTGAACAGTAGCGTGAACATTTTTGATATACAGAACGATTCCAACAGCACACAGGCACAATGATGCGGCTTGGCATTCTTTACAGGAGATCTTTCGGTCAAGCGGATGTGGGACTGACAGGTGTGACCCTCTGGCAAACAGGTCAGTACGAGCCAATCGCGTGCAACGGCGCTTTCGCGGAGGAAAGTCGCACCCTGCCTCAGCGCATCTGAACCCATTCCGCAGAGACGGACACGGAAACAACTGACCGAAAGCGCTTTTCAGGGACTTGGTCTCATGGACTTGGTGTCAATCGTTCCGGTTCGGCTCCAACCAGTGATGGCACGCTGCTTGCTGCGTGTCGCCACGCTCGTCATAGAGAAACGTCTCCTACGGGAGCACGCCTTTGCAAGCCATCGAGTCGAGTCGTCCATCATACAGAGAGGCCGTCGTCCTGCGCGTCATGTCGCTCTCTCCCATCTGATGAACAAGAACGCGAAGGAGGTGTTTCGTTTGGGGGTTTTCTTTTCAGACCAGTTGCACGGAATAAAACTGGTCGGCTGGTATACAAAACCTAAGTGTACATCTGGCATCACCCCTGCCGCACCGGATGATGCGATCAATGGATGGGATGGATGCGCCTCTGCTCTGGCTCAGTTCTTTTCTGTTGCGACGGAGCCACTGATGCCACTGGCGGTGGGAGGGGCGTAGCGTGGGGATGCGCTGACTGACGGTACAGTGCTCCAGTTGAAGCTCCTGCAGGTCCCCAGGTCTCCTCCCCGACTCAGTCTCTCAATTGCGTCGTCTCAAGAAGAAGCGGAAGATCTCGAGTCGCAATGACCGCCGCCGCCGAGCCACAGACGACACAGACGACGACTCCCTGTAGCGTGCAGGTCCTCGTCGGCAGCACGCACGAGTGCTATGTCCAAGTGCAAACGCTGCCCGAGTTCCACGTGAGCGGACCGCAATTCGAGCGGGGTCCCATCCGCGTCGGTGCCTGGCGGACGCACCTCTGCTACTGCGAACCACCGTGGACACCGATCATTTGGATGCCGTGCTTCTTCCCGTGCGTCTCGCTCGCGCAGGTCTTCGCGCGACTCGGTAACCGATGGTACACCACGCTGTGCGTCGCGCTGGGTGCGCTGCTCGTCGTCGCGAACGTCACCGCCGTGCTTCCGCTTTTCTTCCCGAGCCTCACGCCGGCATCCGCGACGTCGTTGCTCGACAACTTTTTCCTCTGTACGACGGCGCTCATCACGAACGGCGTGTGGGTCGCTGGTCAGTTCCTGTTCGTCGTCGCGACTGTTATCGCGCGCCGCCGTGTGCGTCGTCGCTTCGAGATTCCTGGCAACATCGTCGCCGATTTCGCCATCTCCGCAGCATGTAACTCGTGCGTGCTCGCGCAAATGGCGATCCACGTGCGTAGCTTCACGCCGGGATCCTGCGACTTTCGCCGCCCAGACGTGTTGGCCGCTTACGAGATCGATATCAAGAGCCCGAGCAAGCCGTCATCGGTGTTGCCGCCGACAAGCAGTCGCCCCGCGTCGCCATGTCGTCCACCGTCGCTCAGTCATTACCAGTAAGGGAGAGAGAGAGAGACTCGAGATGATATTGAAGGTGAAATTAAGGGTTACAATCCCAAAGCGATGTGTTGAAGTTTTGGCTTAAAAGCTTGCGTCATGACGAAGATGCACTACAGGTACAGCGTCCTCTGGTCGTTTTTACTCGAACGCCGGCAGCGTGTCGGGAGGGCCAAACGCGCAGCTTCCGGGTGTGTAGCTCTTGACGTGCGTCGCCATTTGCGCCACGGAGCAGCACGAGCAGCAAAGCGACAGCAGCACGTCCTCCAGAGCGCTTCCTGGAAGCTGGAAACGCGCGCGCACAGTCGTGCGAAGGTACCACGAGTAGCCCAGCACAAGCGCCAGCATCGCCAGCGATACGAGGTGAGCGAGCACGCTCGGCACGACGCTCACAAACGCAGTGGAGAACGCGAAGTTGAGCACCCAGATCGCCAGAAACGCCAGCAGCACGTGCGAGTACGGGAAGAGGTTGATGCGATGCGACACCTGTGCGACAGCGACGCACGGCAGGAACGTGACCATGCAGCAGTTGGGCACGAGATGGTCGAAGCAGCCAAAGATCTTGGCGTCCCACGCGCCCACCGAGATATCGTTCGTCTGAAACTGGGCGCGGTCGTGATACGCGGCGGAAACCGAGACCTCGATGGGCTGATCATTGTCGACGCTCACGTACGCAGAGTTCATGCTGATGCTGAGGAAGAACGCGTTGAGAGGAAGAGCGCAAACGGCAGAATGAGGTGTCGATTGGCGCCACGCCACAGCAGTGCTGTCATGGGTACAGACAGCGAGCGCTCCACTTGTGTGGTGAAAGAGAGCTTCAAGTGAGAAAAACAAAATTCCAAATCGCATGGACTGCGAGCGCTCTCTGCCAACATCCGCCAACTGGTTCAATCCACCGGTGGATTCCATTTGACCTCGTTCGAGTCGTTCGCCGTGACCCCGTTGCAGTCGTTCGCCGTCAGATCTCACCATCGCCGCTGGTGTTGAACCCTGGACGGAACTCATCGCCGCATGTCGAACTCAATGGGTTCGTTCCGCCAACTTGAAGGTGACGTCATCTCATCACCATCATCAACATCATTATGCGCAGCAACTTGATGAAATCCAGCATGAGTCTTTCAACGAGAAGTTGGTCCAGCCCCCATGACCATCACACGCCACGATGCGAGCAGTTCGTTACATGGTCACATCATGGAGCTGCGTGAGCTGATGTCGCTTGGGGGGATTGGTTTTGCTATTTGAAGAACTCCGCTCGACCGTTGGCTCGAAAGTACTGCGAGCGAGAGATCCGAGAGCGGGGCCAACGCAAAGCTGTTTCCCTCTTTCTTTCTGGATGCCGATTTGCGTCTGGCTGGTGCTTTGGTGCCTGCTTGTTGACAGCGCCAGCGCGGGCGTCGCCAGCGCCTGGTACCAGTCGACGCGCTGCAATGAGCTGTCAACGACCACTGCGTGCCGCCAGTATGAGCGCTGCAAGGTCACGCATCGCTGCGCTCGTGGCGAGGAAGGTTTGTTTCGTTTCGTTCTGTCGTCTGTGTCTGACATAGCTTCACCGTCTTCGCTCTTCTGGCGCACTCGCTCAGACTATTTCATCCGCGACGTGCGGCTCGAGAGCTACACGCGGCGCTTTGCAGGCGGCGAGCGCTCCATGGTCGCGCTTTCCAATGACTTTGAAGACTGGAAGACCGGCACATTTGGCTGGCGCATGCAACAGTCCAAGACTGTGCAGCGTACGTGTCCGTAGAGTCTCCTATCAATCTCTCTCTTTCCCTGATGGCGCCCTTTTCTTCAGCGACGTTTGCGTCCTCCTCCACGTTCGGCTGGGACACATTCAACTTCACCGTCATCGGGTCTCTCGAGCTCGACGCCGGGTACCTCGTGTTCGACACGGACACAGCAACGCTCTGGGGCGACGTGAACCTGCAGGGCGTGCTCGCGACGACGCGCAGCGGTCGCACGCAGGTCGCAGTCTTCAACTTCATGACGCTGTCGCTCGGCAAAGACGTCGTCGTGCGCCTCCAGGGCCGCAACGCGCTCAGTCTACTCAGCCGCAGCAGCTTGATCCTCGACACGACGCTTGTGGCGCGACCTGGAACGCTCGGTGGGTTCCCAGGCGGAGGGTTTCTCGGGGCGCGCGCCACGGACAACAACAACCAGAACGGACCCGGCAGCACAAGCGTACGCGTGCACGTCGCGACGCTATCAACCGCGGGGACGCACGTGCCGGAGATCCAGGAGATCGAGACGAGTGCGGCGCCAGGGCAAAAGATCCAGGGCACGTTCACGGTCGCGTACCGCGGCGTCTGGACACAGCCGATCCGCTACGACACGAACGCGTACGAGCTGCGCAAGACGCTCGAGACGACGTTCGCGACGGTCGGAACGCTGCAGGTCGAGCGCGACGACCTCAAGATGCAGGTGCCGGAGGTTGGACGGCTTTGGCGCATCACGTTTCTCACGGCGGTCGGCAACGTCCCGCAGCTGCAGGTCGCGAGCCAGCTCACGGGGCTCGACGCCACGGTCGTCGCACGCACAGTGCGCGACGGCAACGAGCTCGGCGGGACGTTCCGCCTCGCGTTCCACGGCGTCCCAACGCAGCCACTGCCGTTTGACATCTCGGCCGACGCGCTGCGGCTGGCGCTGCTGACGGATTGGACATTCCTCGTGGACGCGCGCGTCGCTCGCACAGACTCCAGCTCACGGTGTCTGCAGGGATCGACGCTGCCCGCGCAGGACGCTGCGAGCTCAATCAGGTCGCCGCTGAACCCAGAGGAACTGTACGAGCCGTCTGAGTGGCTCGTGCCACAGCAGACGCTGCAGGACGACCTGGACTCGGTCAAGAGCTTCCCAGACAAGCTCTGTGCCGCAGGGCGCAACGTCGCCAACGGCTTCGTGTGGAAACTGCAGCTCTGGACGACACGCGGCAATCGGGTGCCCACGAGTCCGTCGTCGCCTGAGTATCAGCAAAGCGACGTGGTTGCCAACATCTCGGTCGACGGCGCTGCGTTGACAGGCGCAGGCGCGACCGCCGCCGTCGTCAACTCGCAGTGCTTCTCGCTGGCGTTTGGTGGCGCCGGAGGAAGCTTCGCTGGTCCAGGAGGCGGTGGCTACGCGCCTCCGTATCGGAAGACACCGGCGTACGGCGCCGTGTACTCGAATGCGTCGATGCCTGATCTGCTCGGCGGAAGTGGCGGCGCCGGCGGAGGTCGTGAGCCGCTGGACGTGTTTCCCGTCGTGCAGCCAACACAGGGAGGCGCCGGCGGCGGCGCGATCCACTTGTCCGCGGTGAACGACCTGGTCATCGGAGAAAACGGACGGCTCGTCGTCAATGGCGCGCCGGGCGCCACGGGGTTCACGGCGGGTGGCGGCGGTGCTGCTGGCTCGATCCTTCTGGACGTCGCGGGCACCGTGTCGCACCACGGCGTGATCGAGGCGGTCGGCGGTCACGGCGGCGCCAGCACGGTGATGCCTGGGGGTGGCGGCAGCGGTGGCCGCGTCGCTGTCTTCGCGCAAAGCTTCTCGACGTGGCAGCAAGGCGTCGTGCTCGTGAACGGTGGCGCGTCACAGAACCCGCAGCGCGTCGGTAGTGCCGGCACGACGCTCGTGCGCGTGTTCACAGCGCTGAGTTACCGCGTGGATCCGTCGCTCGGCGCTGCCGGCACCGCCAAGTCACTGCTGGTCTCGGGCCACGAGGACGTCTTCGCCAAGACGACGCCTGACCGACGCGCGAGTCGCCAGCGCGTGCGAAACGGCCCTCGCTTCGTGCTGCCAACTCCGAGTCGTCCGACGCGCGTGTCGTTCTTCGTGCGCGTCGCTGATTTGGCCGAAGGCACGATGCAGACGAACCGCGGCGCCGTCTTTGGGCTGCATCGAGGTCCAATCGGCGACTCGGACCGCAAGGACGAGTTCCTCGTGGCCGTCGGACTCGTGGACGGCGCGCTGCGGCACGGCGCCAACGTGTTCGACCTGCCGCCGCGCGTCTTGGAGCGCAAGCTCTACGCGCAGCGCTGGTACAAGGTTGACGTGCTACTCAACTGGTGGCGCCGGTCGTACTCGATCTCGCTTAACGACGTGTTGCGCGTGCAGGACGCCGCGTTCGACGGCGACAACGTGACGTCGCTGAGTCTCAACAATCTCCATGCGATGGCCTCGTGGTGGGATGAGATCTACGTCGGCGACAGTCATCTCGGCGACTTTCGCTGCCCGTACGTGCGGCCGACGGCACCGACGACGGCGCCCACGGACGCACAGGATATTGGTGTCGTCGTGACGCCCGCGAGGACGCTGCGCAGGCTCTGGGCCAACACGACGCGCGGCCCCGCGACCGCGTTCCACCCGATGGTCAAGCACGAGAGCCACGTCTCGCGGCGTGAGCTGTATCGGTTCAACGATGGTGGCCTCGTCCCGTTCGACGGCGCGCCGCATCGATCGTTCCTCAACGACATTCGCGAGACCGAGAGTGAGCGTCCGGACGGATCGAGTGAAGCCGAGACGACGGGAAATGCTGCTGCCAACGGCGAAGAGCTGCTGTCCCTGGCCGAGACGCTGACGCTCGAGGATCTCCCGCAGGACGCAACTATCGTGCAGCCACTCGAAACGGGGCGCGACTGGGACGCGATGGCAGCGTCGACAGCCGCGTTCTCGCCCCCGGCGCCGCCACCGACGCCGTCGGGACCGACGATCTACTGGTACTCAGAGGTGTTTAACGCGACCACGGGCGTCGGTGCCGTCGGTGCGTGCTCGACACGAGACTACCTCGACTGGCGGAACGAAGGGCTCATGCTGCAGTTCGCGAACCTGACGTCACCGCTCGGCGATCGGCCGTCGCCGCTGTTCGCTGAGCGCCCCAAGGTGCTTTGGAACCGCATGACGCAGCAGTTTGTCATGTGGTTGCACGTGGACAACGCGGAGAACACGATGGGCCTTGCTGCTGTCGCGACCAGCGCGTTCCCCAACGGTCCGTTCGTACTGCAGCGTTCGTTTTACCCGGACGCGCCGCTCGAGTCACCTGGCGGCATGAGCGTGAACGAGACGCAGGACCAAACCGTCGCGGTCGTCGCGGACGACCGCGCGTTCCTGCTGCGCACGTACTTCAAGACAGTCGAGTACTGGCTGCCGCGCGCCGTGATGAACCCGCTGTGGGAAAGCGTGAAGCGCGCCGACGGGTCGACCGACTTTGGGCTGAGCTACCACCGCGCGTTCTTCCACGAGGGCTACGACAACCCGAACGACATTTATCTGCAGCGCTGGCGCATGGAGGACATCCCGTGGGAGGTCGTCTGCTGCACGCCGACAAACGCGTCCGACTGCGTGTCGGTCACGACGGTCCCGAACGACCCTGCGCTGGTCTGTCCGCCTGGGCGCGTCAAGAAATCGGTCGTCGGGCAGTCGCAGTTCCCCGCGGGCTCGCAGCAGCACCTCCGGTCACGGTTCCGGGACCCGCGCGACGATAGCAACAACGTCTTCCGCGCGAGCAGCGTGCCGTCGCACGCGCCGTGGGGCTTCCAGCTCTACAACGTCAAGACCTGGCGTGGCAACTACTTTGACGCGCTCAGCACCAACCTCACGCGGTTCGTGTTTCAGCGGTTTGCAGGCGAGCGCCGACGGCTGGCAATCGAGGGCGACGCCTCGATTGCGTTCACGTACCCGAACGAGGAGGAGTCCATTGACCGCATTCTCATGACCGACACCGAGATTATCGATGGGTTGCTCGGAACGCTCGGCGTCCCGATCTCGCTGGCGTTCCGCACCAAGTACTCGTCGTTCGATCTCGCCGAGATCGACGGCAACAACGACGGCAAGATCACGGCCAGCGAGCTCGCGACGCTGGTCCGAATGCATCGAGAAAACGCGATCACCGACACGCTCTATACAGCGCTGCGCAAAGACTTTGATGCGATGAAGGCCGAGCAGCTCATTGCGCTGGACGCCAACGGCGATGGCGCGATCACTTACGCCGAGTTCGAGGCGTGGGTCGGCATGGACCCAAACCTGCTGTTCGACCAGTTTGATCTCGACAAAAGCGGATACCTCGACGAGAATGAGCTCGCGCGACTGATGAAGTACCGCCAGTTCCCGCGCTTGGACGCCGTCATCATTCTCTTGGATCCGTCGTTCGACGGCCGCGTTTACTATCCTCGTTTCCGTGCGCTGCTTCGAGAGGCACCCAACTATCTCTTCACAGCGTACGACTTCGACGGCTCCAACACGCTGACGCAAGACGAGATCGAGCTGCTCATCAAGGACCTCGGCGAGTTCGCGGATCGCGCGACGATTGAGGCGCTCAAGGATCCCAAGACCAAGAGCATCTCCAAAGATAAGTACACGGCGTGGCTCGCTGCGACCACGAGCCTGCTCGGGAACGCACGGGACGACCTGAAGGTCGACAACGCGGTGCATCCGACGAAGCCCGACACGCTCGCGGGCCCCATGCATGTCGTCGAGCGGCGCCGAGCCAAGTACGTCGCGATCAGCCGTCTCACGCCCGATTACCTCGCGACAGAGGGGCTGCTGCGCGAGATCGAGGGCGATTTCGAGGGCCGAGAAGCGCTGCTCAATTATTTCTCGTTTGCGGAGCAGCTCTTTGGACTGCAGGACGTCGCGGAAGCCGTGTCGTTGGACGCGACCACGCAGCCGTACCGGGTTTTCCTCTCGAGTGCGATGCTCAAAGAGAGAGCGTCGTACTGGAACGGTCGGTACTGGGAGGGTCGACCGTCTGCCCCGCCCGTTGTCACTTACGGCGCGCAGTGCACGCAGTACGCTGGCACGAGCAGCAGCGATCCGGGCTGCATGCCATGCCTCACTCGCTCGACGTACGTGACTGCGAACGTGGACGCGTACCAGTCGGAGGCGAGGTCAACGGCGCACTGCCGTTCGTACCGCGAGATGGACGCGTACATCAAGGAGTTTGACCAGCAGGTCTCGATCCAGCTTCGCTACCAGCAGTCCGCGGCGTTCGGTCCGCAGGGGCTGCAGCCCCATTACTCGCCGTGCATCAACCAGTCGCAGTTCTTTCCCTGCGACGTGCACAAGGTGCTCGACGGCGCCGTCGCCGATGGACTGCGCGACATGGGCGCGCGCCAGACCGAGTGGAACCTCGCGTGGGAGCGGCACCCGAACAACGTCGGGTCGTCGCAAAAGATACGAGCGGACGACGCGCAGCCTGCGTCCAGAGGACCGTCCTTCACCGAGCGCTTTCCCGAGCGCGACCGCAACCCGGTCACCGGCAAAGTCGAGGTGCTTGACCGCGTGCTCGCGCCCGATCAAATGCGCGACATCCTTGGTGGTGGCTCCTGATGCGACAGAGCCGATGATGGAGCTCCGTGTAGCCATATCGCAGAAACCGATAGTATACCGGTATGCGGGTAGCAAAGTTGCACCTCGAGAACGAGGTGGAATACCAAATTTGGCGCCAACATCTTTTGTTCTCTTCGTTGAGATGCGATTCAAATGGTGAACGAACGAACCAACGTTGGTGTCCCAGTTGCCGTTGCGACGCCAACGAACTGCCAACTCGATCCAACAGACTCCCACCACTGCGGAGAGAGAAAGGAAACGCGCCCCCAAAGGGAAACGAGCGATCATGGACTCGGACGACGACGTATGTGCTGCTCGCTCTGTTGTGGCGAGGCGACAGGCGCTGAGCTAACGAGTGTGGCACGACAGGTGTGGGCGCCGTCGCCTCCGCCGGCGGCGAAGAAAGCAGCCGCCCCCAAGAAGAAGCCAGCGAAAGCTGCGGGTGCGACTGCCAAACCGAAAGCAGCCAAGAAAGCGCCAGCGGCGGCGGCCAAGAAGCCAGTGAAGAAGCGCAAGAAGAAGGACTCGGACGAGGAGGACGACGATGACGACGACGAATACGATATGCTCGATGACTCGGACCACAACATGGCCGTCGACTCGAACGACAACAGGTCGATCGAACAGATTTACCAGAAGAAGACGCAGTTGGAGCATATCCTGCTGCGCCCGGACACCTACGGTGGGTCGTGTCTTTGCTGAACGTTCCTCCCTCGTGCTGACAATGGGCGGCGTGCGATTGCATTCACGTAGTCGGCTCCATTGAACCTGTGACGCAAATGATGTGGGTCTTTGACGATGAGTCAAAGAAGATGGAGCAGCGCAAGATCACGTTTGTGAGTGCTCCCGCTAGGATAGCGGGCGGTGTGGTGTTGGTGCTGACGTGGTCGGCTGCACTCTTCAGGTGCCAGGTCTTTACAAGATTTTTGACGAGATTATTGTCAACGCCTCAGACAACAAGCAGCGCGACAAGTCAATGGATACTCTGCGAGTCACGATTGATGTTGCGAAGGGAGAGATCTCCGTTTGGAACAATGGCAAGGGTATCCCCGTCGCTCTTCACAAAGAGCACGGCGTTTACGTGCCTGAGTTGATCTTCGGCCACTTGCTGACTGGAAGCAACTTCGACGATAACAAGAAGAAGACTGTTGGTGGTCGAAATGGATATGGTGCCAAGCTGGCCAACATCTTCTCCAAGCAATTCATCGTGGAAACTGCGGACGCGAGCACTAAACAACGATACAAGCAAGTTTTCGAGGACAATATGAGTACGAAAAACCAACCGGTGATCACGCCATGGTCCAAGAAAGACTTCACATGCATCACATTCAGACCCGACCTCGAGCGATTCAAGATGTCCAGCCTTGACGAAGACATCGTTGCTTTGTTCAAGAAGCGAGTCTATGACGTTGCCGGTGTTACAGACAAATCCTTGAACGTTTACCTAAACGACGAAAAAGTCTCGATCAAGTCCTTCCCGGATTATGTCCAGTTGTATAAGCCCTCGTCAAGTGTGGCTGAGGGAGGAGAAGGAAATGATTCGCCTGTGATCTTCGACAAGCCAGACGGCCGATGGCACGTGGGGGTTGGCTTGAGTGATGATGGCTTTCAACAAATCAGTTTTGTAAATGGCATCTGCACCACAAAGGGTGGCCAACATGTCAACTATATCGCTGACCAAGTCGTAAGCAAACTTGTCGCTGTGGTCAAGAAGCGCAACAAAGGGGAGGCAGTGAAGCCCAACTACGTGAAAAATCAAATGACCGTGTATGTGAGTGCGCTCATTGATAACCCAGCATTCGATTCCCAGGTATGTCGAGCTCAACAAATACGTGAGGTACCCATTTCTAACTGCATTGGTCACGGCTGGATATACAGACAAAAGAAACGCTGACAACGCGACCGGCATCTTTTGGCTCGACCTACACACTAAGTGAAAAGTTCTTGAAGCAAATCGAAAAGAGCGGAATCGTTGAGAAGATTCTCTCATTTGCGCAATACAAGCAGACAGCTGAACTTCGTCGCAAGGGTGGAGCCACCGGCAAAAAATCGAAGTTAACAGGAATCCCAAAGCTCGACGATGCGAACTACGCCGGCACAGCGAAGGCTCAAAACTGCACGCTGATTCTGACTGAGGGCGAGTCAGCCAAAACCTTCGCAATCAGTGGCCTCTCTGTTGTTGGACGCGATTACTACGGCGTCTTCCCGTTGAAGGGCAAGCTGCTCAACGTTCGAGAAGCGAGTCACACTCAAATCATGAAGAATGAAGAGATTCAGAGCTTGGTCAAAATCTTGGGGCTCAAGCACGGTCACAAGTATGAATCAACGAAGAGTCTTCGTTACGGGCATTTGATGATCATGGCAGATCAGGATCATGACGGCAGTCACATCAAGGGTCTGGTGATCAACTTTATTCATCACTTCTGGCCATCGCTACTGAAGATTGAGGGGTTCCTTCAAGAGTTCATCACACCAATTGTGAAATGCACGAAAGGAAAATCAACGAAGGTTTTCTACACGATCCCCGAGTACGAACATTGGCGCGAAGAGAACAACAATGGACGCGGATGGAAAATCAAGTATCACAAGGGTCTTGGTACAAGTAAATCGGAGGACGCGAAAGCTTATTTTTCGGATTTGCGAACACATCAGATTGGATTCGTTTACGAGGGACAAGCGGACGGCGACTCGATTGATATGGCGTTTTCGAAGAAGCGCGTTGAAGAGCGGAAGGACTGGTTGCGTGGGTATGAACCTGGTACACACGTCGACTACAATGTGGATGAAATGCCATACACGGAGTACGTACTTTCTCGATTTTGGCTCATGTTGTAATGACCGACCATTGTCTCACTTTTCCTCAGCTTCGTGAACAAGGAGTTGATTTTGTTTTCAATGGCGGATAACATTCGATCGATTCCCTCCGTTGTTGATGGATTCAAGCCATCGCAACGTAAAGTGCTGTTTTGTTGCTTCAAGAGGAACCTGAAGGTGCGTCGAGGTGGATTTGAAGCATGATGTCACAGTATCGTCTAACGCCTTCTACAGAATGAAATTAAGGTTGCTCAGCTTGGTGGATACGTGTCCGAGCATTCTGCGTACCACCACGGTGAACAGAGTCTCAACGGCACGATTATCAACATGGCCCAAGATTTTGTGGGAAGCAACAACATCCATCTGTTGTCTCCAAACGGTCAGTTTGGTACTCGACTAGCGGGTGGTAAAGATGCAGCATCGCCTCGTTACATCTTTACGAACCTCGAGCAACTCACACGACGCATCTTCGACCCTCTGGATAACGACAACTTGACATATCTCGACGATGATGGACAGTCGATTGAGCCTGAATGGTATGTTCCGATCATTCCAATGGCACTCGTCAATGGTGGCGAGGGTATCGGCACGGGTTGGTCCAGCTCTATTCCCAACTACAATCCTCTCGATTTGATCCGCAATCTTCGCCACAAAATTCGGGGTGAAGAGCTGGAGCCACTTGTTCCTTGGTATCGCGGCTTCACAGGAACAATTACTGAGAAAGTAACGGGAAAAAGCACCGACACATTCATTGTCCAAGGCACGTACGAAATTCCAGACGATAGCACGATTGTCATTTCAGAGCTTCCAGTCAAGTCATGGACGACTCCTTACAAGCAGTTCCTGGAAACTCTGATCGAAAGCGACACGATCAAAGATTTCAAAGAGGGGCACACTGACACAACTGTTCTATTCACGATCTCGCTGGAACCAAACAAGCTTCGAGAAATCGTGAATGCTCCTGGTGGTGTCGTGAAGAAGTTCAAGCTGGAGACATCAATTTCAACATCGAATATGCATCTATTCGATGCGACGGGCCGAATCAAGAAGTACGAGACGCCTCTGGAGATTTTGGAAGAGTTTTATCATATTCGGCTGGAGTTTTACCACAAGCGCAAGGTATCCATGATGGCGAAGCTTGCCGAACAAGTGAAAGTGCTGTCAAACAAGGCCCGTTTCATTCTTGCCGTCGTCAGTGGACAGATGGTTGTCAGCAATCGGAAGAAAGATGATCTTCTCCGTCAGCTTGTTGATGATGGATACGACCAGTTCCTTCCCTCTAGCTCGAAGCGATCACAAACACCTTCACCCGATGAGTCCGACACCGAATCTGAAGAGAGTACGCCGACTTCGAAGGGTTATGACTATCTTCTGTCGATGAAGATTTGGAGTCTCACGAGAGAACAACTCGAGAAGCTCAAAGCTGAGCTGCAACAGCGCCAACAAGAGTACTCGGAGTTGGAAATGACACCAGAACACGAGCTATGGCTGCGCGACCTGGATCAACTCGAAGAACTGATTCACGAGACAGAAAGGCAACGTGAGCGAGTTGCAAACTCAGTTCCAACCTTGACAAGCAGCTCGCGCCGTCCTGCAGCTAGACGCCCGAAGAAGAAGGCAAACGATAGTGACTCAGACTACGAAATGACTGAAAAACCGAAAGCGAAGCCGAAAGCTAGAGCGACGAAATCAGCTCCCGTGAAGACTGAATCAGGGACAAAGAAGGAGTCCGCATCGAAGTCGATTTCTTCATTTTTCAAACCCACAGCCGCGAAAGAAGAACCCAAGATTGAGGAGAAGAAAGATGACATTGAGGTGTTATCGTTAGCAGAACGCCTTGCTCGGCGAGTTCAAGTGACCCCGAAAAAAGAACAGAAAACCCAATCAGAGTCACGGCGCCAACGAAAGCCCATCTCTCTTGTCAACCTTGCGAGCTCCGACGATGAAGCGAGTGGAAATGATGATGCCGAGTCAGACGACGATGTTTTTGCTCTCAGTGTGGGCAAGCAGTCGAAAACGTCTGCATCCAAGGCAGGTTCAAACCGGACCGTGGTTTCCAAAGCTGTCACAGATGTGTCCTCACCCCAAAAAGCGAAGGGTAAGTCCACGATTTGTGTCGTTCCAGCACTTGAGGCAAAGCTGAGTGTACATGGTCTGAAAACCCTAGGTGCTCTCAAACGGAGAAAAGAGAAAACGCCTCAGAAGGCTCGGCGCCCAGGGGCTACATTGCTTGACGATCCAGCACCTCAATGTGAGTCGCCGTGTGTTTCAGTGTGCAATTACATGTACTAATCTTCTATGATTGCAGCCTCACCATTGCCAAAGAAGCAACGAACATCTACAATCAACTTAGATGATGACGAGGACGAGGATGATACCTCAGAGGCCACAACCGCAGTCCCGGCTCGTCGTGGGGGACGAGCCCGTCAGCGGATCGTTTACAACGATCTGATGAGCGATGATGAGGATGAGGAAACACCGCGCAAACCGCCCAAATCTAGAAAGGCGGCCAAGTCGAAGGACGACGATGACGAGAGTGAGTTCTCCGATGCTGCTTTTGACGATGATTCGGATTGAAGCCGCAATCAAGAAAAGCTAGGCATGTTTCCGTGAACGGTTGAAGAAATAAATACAGGAACAGCACCCGTCGATTCATGATTCATGCTCTTTGGATGTAGTTCACGCATCAGTAGATCAAGGGCAAGCATCATCACGAACTCCTCCAATGTCGAATGGTCGCAATCGCGATGGATCGCTTCCGCGAATCAGCGCGCGTGCAAGCGCAACGATGGGGTCGACAAGCATGACACCGTCCAACGATGTCAAGCCATTGAACACGAGCGGGATCTCCGTACAGCCCAAGATGATCGCGTCTGAGCCAGCGTCGATGAGCATTCGGGCGTAGCGGTGAAAGTTGGCGGCACAGCGAGGCTGAATGACAGGTGCGTTGCTCTTGATTCCCCACTCGGGATTCAAGATCGTGTCGTGGAGCTCTTGCTGCGTATCCGCCGGCACCTCCAGCACTTCGTAGCCGAGCGGTTCCAGCAGGTCGTTGAAGATCCGAGCATCCCTCGAGCCGTTCGTGCACATGACGCCAACGCGACGAGCGTGCGGTGCCGTCTCCGCGAGGAAGGACGCAGTCTCCTGCAGCATGTGAAGGCACCGCACGTTGGCAGCACCGCGGCACCGCCCGTCGTCGTTCAAGTCTACCAGTCGGCGGAATTCGTCCCAAATGGGTCTCACGTGGAACGTGATGCACGGGATTCCGACCACTAGCGCTTCGTTGTCTGCCGCGACTATGCGCTGCATCCGCTCAAACGTACGTGCCATGCCGCTCGCGGGATTTTCGAGTTTCTCATCATCTTTGTCTGTGGTCTTGAGCCGCGCGAGAAACTCGGCGCGGGACGAGACGTCCGCGGACCGAGACAAGTGGCAGACAGGCAGGTGCCCCTGATCAATGCCGTGGCTGTCGGTGTGCTGAAGGATCGCTTGGTGCAACAGCACGCCCGCAGCGGGACCGACACCCCCGCAGATCCCAATCATGAAGACGACGTCGGCGAAGGCCAGAAGCGCCAGAAGTGGGTCTTCGATCTTCAGTCGAGGTCACGAAATAGGCTTACGCCATCGATCGTGCTCGGCGTCATCTGTCCGTCTGTCGACGTCTTGTCGGTGATGATGGGGAGCTCTTCTTGGTGGCTGGCGGCACACGCGCTGCGGATTGGTCGACTCGCGCTCCAATTAGCTCGCTGTGTGCGCGTGAAGTGGCTGCATATTCCTCTCTCTTCCTCTCTATTTTTCTGTCGTCGCAAGCAAGAGCCGCTCGATGGCTTCATACGTCGCTCGAGCGTCGGGCGGTGTTCGAGCCAAACTCATGCGCCGCTGCACTGCATCCAGCGCTGTCTCACCGAAGATATCGAGCTCAGTGGCATCGGCGCCGTGCCGCAGGAGCCACGCGACGGTGTCCACGCAGGAGCCGTAACGACGTCGACCATGCGCGCCACGAGAGACGCGCTCGACCGCGAGATGCAGCGCGGTGCCTCCTCCGAGTCGCGTGGCTGGCGCGTTGACGTTGGCGCCATGCGCGACGAGCACCGAGAGAACGTCGTCAGCTGCGCCGATCTCACAGGCGAACACGAGCGCGTCGTCCAGGCGCTCGCGCTCGCTGGCGTCTCGCTCGTCGGCGCAAAGAGCGAGAAGCGACTGCTCCAGCAGCGCTTCGTCATGCGCGTCGATCGCGAGACGCAGCGACGTCATTGCGCTCGTGGTGTCGTTAATGATCCCTCCAAAAGACACTAATGGATGCAGCAGGCTACTCATTTTCAGCCAATGGAATCAGCCTCATGCTGTCTCCTTGATCTCCCATTGGCTGATATACCCACCAAAAGTGAACCCAAAACGGAATGAACCGGCCTCGACAAGGACACTCGCAATTACTCGTCATTCCCAGTTCCCGATCTTCCATTCATTTGTCATCATGACGACCACGATCTCCAGACTGCTCGCGTTCGTCACCAGCGGAGACGTCGCCGGCGTCGCGCGCGTGCTCTCCTCCGCCGCCGACGCCGCGCGAATGGAGCTGCTCACGACGCGCAACAGCGACGGCCACGCGCCGCTGCACGTCGCCATCAAGAGCCAGCAGCTCCCCATCCTGCAGGAGCTCCAGCGCTTCGGCGCTGCGTTGGATCTGCCCACGGCCGCAGGTCACTCGCCCGTCGCCGTCGCCTCGAGCGTTGGAGCGCTCGACGTGCTGCGCTATCTCTGTGAGCACGGCGCGCGCGTGGATGTACCACCGACTGGCGTCACGCCGCTCTACGTCGCGGCGCTCGGCGGCCACCGCGCTATCGTCGAGTTCCTGCTGCAGCAGGGCGCGAGCGTCGACGCCGAGGGACCGCAGGGCTACCGACCACTCACGATCGCCGCGTTCAAGGACGCTGACGCCGTCGTGGAGGCGCTGCTGGCGCACGGCGCTGACCCAACGATCCGAACTGCGACCGGCTCGACGGCGCTCAACACGGCAGCGATTGGCGGCAGCCTGAGCGTCGTGACTCGGCTGCTGCAGCGCGATGACGTCGACGTGAACGTCCGAGACGATCAGGGTCTGACCGCGCTCTACGTCGCCGCGCAAGGCGGCTACGTGGACGTCGTCGCGGCACTGCTGGCGCACCAGAGCGTGGAGATTGACGCCAAGACGGAGCAGGGCGCGACGCCATTGAGCATCGCAGCGAGCGGTGGTCACGCAGACGTCGTGGAGCTACTGCTGACACACGGCGCCGACGTCGACTGCCAGACGACTGCGACGCTGCGGACGCCGCTGCATTTCGCGAGCGAAGCTGGCGCGCTCGCAGTCGTGCGGAGCCTCGTGGAGTGTGGCCACGCCAACGTGAACGCCACGACGAAGCAGCACAACACGCCCGTGTTTCTCGCAGCCACGGAGGGTCATTTGGAGGTCGTGCAGTACCTCGTGCAGCAAGGCGCTTCGCTGGAGATCGAGCTGCCGGAAGACGATAGCGATGAAGATGGCAACCCGCGTCAACGGCGGTGACGCACTGCGTTGAACGCGGCTGTTTGTGGAGGACACGTCGCAGTCATCGAATTCCTGATGCCGTTGCTGCCAAACTGGCGCGACGACGGTGCTGCGCTGCTGCTGCAGGACGCCAGTTCGCTCGGTCACGCAGACGTTGTGCGTCTGCTGCTGCAGCGCGGCGTCGACGTTAACGCGGCGGCACCCGAGACCCCCGAGACGACGGCGCTCGCGCTCGCCATCGTGAACGGCCACCACGACGTCGTGGCGCTGCTCGTCGAACACGGTGCCGCCGTCGATGTGCTGGTGCCGCAGCCAGCGATCGACGTACAAGTGACGCCGCTGCAACTCTCGATCTCAACGCCGACGGCGATGGCGCACGCGCCGTCGTTTTGGCTGCAGCACGGCGCCGACGTCAACCAATTCAACGCGCAAGGGCATTCGGCGATGCACACGGCGGCGCGACTTGGCGCCAAGGAGCTGCTCGAGACGATGATGGATCAGTTCGGCGGCGACCTGCTACTGCGATCGCCAGCCACTGGCGCTGCGCCGGTGCATCTGCTGGTCGAGCACGGCCACGAGGACGTCTTCTGCGAGTTTGTCGGTCGTCGTCGTGTTCTTGGTGACGATTGGGAGCGCACGATCGAGCGCTCGGGGATTCGACTCCTCGGACTCGCGAGCTTCTACGGACAGCAGCGCGCTGTGGAGCTGCTGTTGCGGAGCGCGTCGCCGTCGCCGATTGAGCTGAATCACGTCGACGCGTTGGGCATCTCGGCGGTCGGCTACGCCGCGCTCGGAGGCCACGCTACGGTCGTCGACGTGCTGCTGGACGCTGGTGCCGACGCGTCGATCGCGGCGGCGGACGGCCGCACACCGCTGTTTCTCGCGGCGCAGCACGGCTTCCACGACGTCGTGAGAGTGCTCTTGACCAAGGGACATCGAGGAGAAGACGTGCACAAGACGATGCGCTCGATCGGCCACACGCCGCTGCACGCCGCCATGCAGCACGGCGACCTCGCGACGGTCGAGGCGCTGCTGCAGCACGCGGAGCCGCCCGTGGACGTGAACGTGCAGGCGCTCGATGGCTCGACGCCGCTGTTTCTCGCTGCGACGCACGGCCACGTGGACGTGTTGAGGCTGCTCGTGGAGACGCACGGCGCTGCTGTCGACGTCCGCGGTCCGAGCGGCGTCACGGCGTTTTACGTCGCCGCTCAGAACGGGCACCGAGACGCCGTGGAGCTGCTGCTGACGCATGGCGCCGCGATCGACGTCACGCAGCGAGACGGCAGCACGGCGCTGCACATCGCGGCGTACGTCGGGCAGCAGGAGATGATCAGTCTGCTCGTGGACCACGGCGCCGACGTGAACGCCGTCACGAGCCACGGGTTCACAGCGCTGGAGCTGGCGTCGAGTCGCGGGCACCAGGACATCGTCGGTCAGTTGCTGGCGCTTGGAGCAGATCCATTGGCAGTCTCAACGGAGGACAACACGGCATGAGACGCAACGGTGACGTTCAGTTGGAGAGCGAGCAATGGTGTTGTTTATACTGGTAGTGCTCCGAAGGAGTACTCCAGCTCTCCACACATTATGACCGTCCCACATTTCCTATCAATTTTCAACGCGGATTCATCTCAGCTTTTGAATGGACACCAGATCAATGAATATGTATTTATAGGATCATAAAGTATAAACGACAAAATACCAAGAAATAAAGGTATGGAAGTATCATGATGTAGTTACCCCTTCCAAATCAATACCCACTATACAGGCGGGGATACCATTTTTGCCCAAAAGTCACTCCAAATATGATCTCTTTAGCCAGGCTATAAAAAGTCAGAGTCATAAGTTTGTCTTGAGGTCATTCTGCACGATGCGCTTCCCCCGAAAGACGACCTCCTTGGCGGTGCACAGCAGTGAGAATCATGCTCACGAGCGTGCACGTCGTCATCGGCGGGCCTCATCTCGCGTGTATCGCCGACGCGAACGGCGGGACGCACGCGGGGGAGTGGCTAAAGCAGGCGCTGCTGCAACGCGCAGTGATCGATCCGCGATCGCGTGACGACGGAGCAACTTTTCATGCGTGGCGTGTTGACCGACAACCTTCATAATCACATTAACTCGTGCGATTTGATTCCAGTGCACTACCAGCCCCTCCCCTCTAGTATTGGTTTTCGTTTTTGGTTTCATCTTCAGCTTCCGATTTAGTTTCAGCGTTTCGTTTTGAGATTGAGATTGAGGCTGAGGTTGCGAATTGAGTGTTGCTCCCTGAAGACACCCACGACCAGGTTACTTGCAGGCCGCGATGGGCGGGCACGGCGCCATGAAGCACTGCACGCGCACGAGCTCGCAGACCTGCGTGGGGCCGCAGCGCGTGGGCGTGCAGACGTCGGCGCAGTACTGGCGGCCGTCGTAGAAGTAGCAGCGCTGGTCGGGTCCGCACTTCTTGGTGCACTTCGGGTTCGGCTTCTGCGGCACGCATGACGGGAGCGGCGGGCACGGCGCGCGGATGCACTGCACCTGCTTGGGCACGCACTCCTGGCTGTCCGGGCACAGGTAGCCCTTGCAGACGTCCGTGGATGGCACGCAGGTCGGGATCGGTGGGCACGGCGCACGGATGCACTGCACCTGCTTCATCACGCAGTCCTCGTTCGCCGCGCAGAAGTCAGGCGTGCACACGGGCTGCGTGCCGTTGGTCTGGTCGGCGGCGACAAGCGCGAACGCGGCGAGCAAAGCGGTGGCGAAGACCTTCATGGCGTCTGGGGAAGAAAGGAGACTTGAGCTTGAGATCGCAAAATGCGGAATGACTCGAGAGGCGGAACGCGCAGCCAGGAGAGCTCTCGTTGTTGTTGGCTGGTTTTCCTTCCGGCGATGGAGGCAACAAGGGCAGCGCTGATTGCGCCCCCGCCACAGCGTCAACCTTGGTCCGTGGCCACGAGCGCGCCGTGTTCGCAGTGGTGGTGGCGGTGGTGGTCCGCCACGAGTGGATAGCCCCTGCAACTGCCGCTTGCCGCGTGCGTTGGGGTAAGCGCCGAGCGCAAGGGTTCAACTGCGTCCAGAGAGCGGCGGAAGAGCCGAGTCTGCACGCGGCACGCCTTGAAGCTCGCTCATAAACTAATCTTGCGTCCCTTCGCGCCAGCCAACGGTGCGTCGAGACGCCGGACGAGAGACAGCGCAGTGGGATGCAAGTGACTGCAGATTGGCGCCTGACGAGTGAGACAGACAGACTGCGGCCCCCGAGTCCAACTCGACTGCGTCTTCATTGCAGTTGGCAGCTTCTGGCGCCTGTGACAAAAGCAAGTGGCGCTTGCTGTTGAGGAATCCTGATCACGATTCACGATTCGCGTTGGACGCAGAGCGCTGTGGGTCGGTCGGTCTGTCTGCTCTTGTTGTTCGTCTTGAGATTCCTTTCACATCAACGGGATCAAAGGCACGTGGCGTGGCATGGCATGGCATGGCGTCTCTTCTGGGACACGCAATGGCGGCAGGATACACCAGAGAGAAAGAAGACAACGCAAGAAGGCGCGGTGTACAGGCGTTTAAATACTGTTACAAAAATGCACGATCATCGTCATCATCATCATCGTTCGATCACTGCAGTTCCCACACGTTTTGCACGGTCGCCGTGATCGAATCGCGGGGCGCAAAGATGTGGACCTGGTAGCGCTGGACGCCGCACTCGCCGTGCTTGCACACGCCAAAGCCCGAGAACTCGCGCACCTCGCAGCCCTGCACTTCGTAGACGTAGCGCGCGCCGTCGTCCAGGCTCTCGCGCCACACGGCTTCGATCTTGATGAAACAGATCGGCATCGTCATCTGCGAGTCGTAGTTGCGCGCCTGCCCGAGCGCGTTCGCCAGCAGCACCGAGTTGTCGGGCGTCACCGACATGTACTGCAGCTCAGCACGAGAGAGCGTCGCGAGCGTGAGCAGTGGAAGGAGGACGAGGAGCAGGAGGCGGGTCATCATGGAGGCCGTCATGGAGCTACGGATCAGGGCGATAGACCGATAGACGGACGGATACACTGTAGAAAGGATAAGAGGCTTGTGCTGCTTGAGATTCAATTTGAGTATGGCATGGTGTGAGCCGCTCTCAAGCCTGCACGCCGCCCCCTCGCATGCCTCTGCTTCTGCTTCTGCTCCCTGTCGCTGCGTGTCTGCTCCGCGGGCGAAAGAAACACGATGCTCGAACTGTGCGGTGCCGAGTGAAGCACACAAGACACGCGAAGAAAAACAGGTTCAAGCGTCAGGTCAGGTCGACACGAATTTTACATGTTTCATGTGGTATCTTCGCGTGTTTTTTTTCCTCGCGTCGTTCAGACTGGAAAGTTTTCACGAAAGCCAGTCTGTCCGATGGTACCACTGGCATGGTACAATTGTGGTCCACACAGTGGATGGTCTGGCTCGTCACCCACACTGACATCTGCCCGCATCCATTTGCACCCAGCCACACATGACCTCTTCACTCCATCTGGGGGTATAGATGCCCGACCTGTGTCCATCCACACTGGCTGCTGTGCGATGCTCGTGGCACGCTCCACTCCAAAGGAAATTGCCTCTCGCCGCCCGCCCGTTGCCATGAGCAAGATGAAGAGCGTCGACGTGGAGGACGACGAGCCGTCGTGGGACGTCGATCTCGTGGATGTCTGTGGTCTCCCAATGACCGCACTCTTGACATTCATCACGACGCCCTGTTTAACGGCCGCTCAAGTCGCGAATCGGGTCTCTGGTTGGTCTATCAAGCAGCTCAGCGCGTGGCTACTGGTGCTCTTCGCAGCGACGACGGCGCTGGCGATCGCGGTCGACCGCTTCGATGGCCCCGGGCTCGTGCTGCTCACGCAGTGGACCGGCGTGCTGTCGGTGCCGCTTGGGGTCGCCACCCACTTGCTCTGTGTGCAGTGGCAGTGGACGCTGTTCCCGGCGCTGTTTGTCGCGCTCATCGCGTATCTTCGCAGCGAGACGCGACGTCATTTTGATATCGACGGCGACTGCCTGGAAGACGTCTACGTCTCGTTCAACTGCACGATCTGCGTGCTGCATCAACTGTCGGTGCAGTGGCGACAGAATGACGACAGCCACACGCCAGAGCTCCAGGCGCTACGCTCGCGTCATGCCGACACGCTACCAGCATATACATATACAGACGTATGAGAGGAAATGTACAAGTACCATCCAGTAATGCCGTTCATTAAGAGGCAACATTAATTTCAAATTCAAGTCCAATTCACGATGACATCATGTCCATTACAGCACAGGTACCTCACTCGAGGCGCGAGATGCGCTCGACCCTGTACGTGTCGGTCCACGGCTGCACGTACACCTCGACCTCAAAGTTGGACGGCTTGTCGCACTTGTTGTCCTCGCAGTTGCCGAGCTGTGCGTCGCCAAACTGCGCGGGACATCCCTCGGCCTCGAACAGGTACTTGACGCCGCTAACGACCTGCACCTGCACGCGCTTGACCTCTACGATGCAGATCGGGCGCTTGACGGCCTCGTGGTAGTTCTCGGCCTTGCTCATGGCGCGCAGCAGGTCCTCGACAGTCTTGGGACCGACCGGCGTCTCGTGGAAACCACCGAGCGGCTGCGGCGTCGACGTCGAGTTGCTGGCGTCGTCCGCGACGGCGGTCGCCAGCAGCGCAGCGGTAAACGCGACGAAAAGCGAGGCGAACTTCATGTTGCTGGCAACAAAGGTATCTCGAGTTGTTCGAGAGGCGGTGATCTCACGAAGAAACACACGCGGGAGAGAAGAGAGGGCGGATGCGATGGTCGCGGCGGTCAGAGCGCAAGAGCGGATCTGGCGGACGACGGAGCGCTCGAGAGACTCAAGAGACTCGGGAGACAGAGGAGCCGGAAGGACCAGGAGCTCCTCATGGTCTTCCACCGAGCCAGATGGTCTGTTTGTCACCTTCTGACGACCTCATTGCGGTTGCTCATGAGACCCAAGCGCTTCTGACCAAATGCTTTCCACGAACATGTCGATGCGTCGACAGCAGTGCGTGTTGGCTTTGATCACACGATGGCCACCACGAATTGGAAATGCGTTTAAAGTTTAATTGAAGGGCACAGGCAGGATCGAGAGGATAGACAACACGTGGATCTGGCGATGGCACGCACTCACAGATTATTGGTTCAACGCACGGATTAACGGATGGAAAAATCAGAGCAAGGATACGATGATAGCATCTTGCTTTGGATGTATGGCAGCGTCATGATGGCGCTTGGGTGATCCACGCTGCCAGAGCAGCACAGTGTTGGGGCATGTACTGAAGGCCGCTCTCCGGGAGCGACACACTCAGTCGCGTTGTCGTTTTGGAGTGTCATAACGACTCGAAGGCCCGAAGTTCATCAGCTTCGCTTTGCCCGTTGACTTCGATTACCAGAGTCTCCCAAACTTGAGATCACACTACAGCATGATCAAGATTGGTTGCGGCTAATGAAGATACGTGAGCACATTCGCCATGAGCAGAGCAATCTTGATCTGGCGGATGAGGATGACAATTGAGAGTCGAGGGGGACGAGTTCCCAGCAGCGACGGTGAATCGTGCGATGCCTTCGTAGTATGTGGTCAACAGGTCGAGGCCTCGGATGTTCATGAGCCGGCGATGTATTTGGTGCGATCCCTTTTGTAGCACTCGGATATCTTCGTAAATGCACGTTCCATTAGCCCGAATGAATGAAGCAAACTGATCGGTCGTCGTGAGATGACCGAGGGGCGCGCCATAATCGGCATCAGACCGTCGCGTCGGACTGTTATTCCTCACATCACAGTTGGTCACACATCACCGACGATCCGCACCAAGGTGGAAGGACAGCGAAGCGACAGTTCTCTACTATAGAACTAGAAAGATGCTGACTGCTGGTGCTGGTCAACGCACATCCATTACATATTATGTAGCACTGGATGCCAAGTTGGAACGCACCGCCATCCAAGTTGGATGGCGGTGCGTTCCTCTTCCATGTATTTCAGCGAAAGGCGCATGAAGCACCCACGACGCATGTCTCGATCTGTCAAGCGCACTAGAATGAGCCGGGCGGGATGGGCAAGTGGGTACAGTGTGCCATTGTAGATCCAAAATATCCCCCAAAACGCACATACCTTCTCGATAATGACAGCTTTAGCACAAAATGAATGTACATATTTCCATGTCCGACAGCAACCCATCGAAACCATCCCATTTCCGCAGAAGAAGATGAAACCAGAACGTCAAACACAAATAAAGGCAAATTGTCCAACGCGTTACAACAGGAACAGTTCCAAAATCGTATCGTATATTGACACTTTCGTGTCTCCGCTTGAGAAAATTGAGCCACCCAGATGGCGTTCGGTTGAAACGTTCAGCTCTTTTTTCCAGCGTTGGACTCTGGTGAAGCAGCCACGGGTTGCGTTCGGGTCCGCGGCTCTGTCTGCTCGCACACATGCGCTCTCCAATTCTGGACACATTCCATTTCTCCTTCTCCGCCACAAACTAAACCAACATCGACAGGTTCCGACCATGCAGGCACCACCGACGCCCACGAAGCTGCAGCCCGTCGGCGCCGTCGTCGTCGAGCCGCTGACGCCGCAAATGGCCTACGCCGTCCACGTCGACGGCCCCAGTCTCGCGGTGCCCGCGCTCCGCGTCGGCGCGTGGGACGCCGGGATCTTCGGCTGCTTCTCGAGCATGGTGCCCAACTGCTGCATGGTCTACTGCGTGCCGTGCATCTCGCTCGCGCAGATCTCGCAGCGCATCGGCATGACCAAGTACTCGACGGTGCTCCTGACGCTTGGCGTGATCTGGATGGTCGAGCTCGTCCTGCAGGTCATGTTCCTTCCGCGCTACCGCTGGGCGTACTCGTGGGACGACCACTACTATGACGAGTCCAACAGCCGCGTCGGCTACATCACGGTCGGCTCCACCGACGACGTCGGCTACGCGGCGCTGCTCGGCGCCTCGCTCTTCACGCACCTCATGACGTTCACGGGCCTCGCCATCATCTTCGTCACGTGGACGCTGCGCAGCCGCATCCGCGAGCGCTCCGAGATTCCTGGCTCCTGTGTCACCGACTGCTGCCTGTCGTTCTTCTGCACGTGCTGCACCATCGCGCAGATGGCGACGCATGTCAAGAGCTACAAGCCTGGCTCGTGCGATTTTGGCCCGGTCGACACGCTGCCGGCGTACCTCCCCAACTAGGCACGGGAGCGTGATCGCTTTGCACCGACCAACAAATAAAAGCGAATATCATGTGTGCGTTGCTTGAAATGGACAACTTGTTCTTCTGACGATGTCTTGTACTTCGCTGCACGATAGTTCATCTCATATGGCACGTGCGGCGTCGAGATCTTTTCGCTGTAGTTCCTCGATGAACGCATTCAGTTTGGCGTGGCACGCAAGGTATGGATTTCGGTTCCGCACGGTCGAGATCGTGATCAAGGACGTCATGAATTCGTCAAACTCCATGTGGATCGTGTCGTCGTGACTGAACTTCATGGAGCCCTCGAACACGAGCTTGGCACCCGCGCTGTTCAATGCAAACCCAGCGGTTGCACTTCGAGTGACCGAATCTTCTAGCAGCCCAAAATGACTCAAGAACGTGACAAATTCCTCGAATGTCAGAGAGCAACGGGCATTCTTGGGTGCTTGCTCGTCGACGACATCACCGTCAGTGACCTGCGGCGTGCCATCATTGTCCACTGTCCGAGCAACCGAACCAGTGCCACGTTTCGCAAACCGGAAGAAAACTCCACGCAGGAAGGGGCGATGGTCCAGCAGCACCTTCAGCACGAACGGGGACTGTTGTCGTCGTGCGTGGAAATCGTCAGCATCGAGCTGAAGCACGAACGGCAGAATGACCTGACGCATGAATGAGGACATAATCTTGGCGCCAGGAAGCGATGGAGACTCCAACAAAAGCGGTCCATGTCTCGAGCTGCTTTCGCGGTCCTTCCCACTACGGCGATGCCATTCTCTCGATGTCTTCACCAAGAGTAGCGTGAAACCAGTGAGTGACACCAGAAGTTCTCCAACCATCGCTTGGGGTTGACTGGAATCGTTGGCATCCTGGCTTCTTGGTGACGTCGTCTCCAATATCGCTACTTCCATGAAGATGTGATCGACGAAAACGCGCGGTATTCGCCATTTGTCGATGAGCTCCAACGTGTTTACGAGCTGAACCCATTCCCCTCTACTCATTCCATCGACAACGGCCCGAGAACTCGTCGCGTAATCGTACAACAGCGCCACCGACCACGCAAAGCGCGCGATAACGGACGCAATCTCGGCAGCAACAACTGCATTACAACCAAAGACGCGACTGATTTCATCTTCAATGCACTTGTCGGAGACAGAGATGTGTCTGAAGCGGTCACTCATCACGAGGTCATCAGTCGTCTTTGAAGCATGTTCGCCTGCTGGAAGCAAACCAGCCGAGCGGACAGCCTGTTGTACGTAGTAAGCCTCGGTCAGAAACACAAGCAATTGGTTTACACGTGTCGGTCGCGATCGTTCCGCTTCCTCTATCCATAGTGCGCGTCGTCCGCAGATACGCCAGGCTAGACCCAGTACATCCCGCATATGATTGACAGGGTCAAGAAGACTCGAGAACGGCGACTCTTTTCGCAAACCAGCCTCGAACGCCTTGATGAGTCTTTGGCCGTGTTGGCGCACGAACGGATTCCAGTCGTTTTGAACAATCACGGAGATGTGCCGCACTTCATTCCAAAGGTGCTTCAGCATTGGGTTTTCGTTCACGTGATCCCCTGAGATTTCTGCACTTGACCACCACGACGAGAAATCCACTGCATACTCACGTCGTTGTAGTACACCGAGATGTACGAGACCCGCGTAGACTTGATCGAACGAGATCATGGTCGGTGATGAACCTGCGGAGACAAGCAACGCCACGTACAATGCGTCAAAATCGGCGTCCGAGGTTTCAGTGGCGATACCGCTTTGAATCAGCAACTTCTTGAAGCGCTCACGATTCAGCCCACGGAGATACCTATCCACTCCTTCGCGCACACCATTGCCACGACTGCCGTGCTTGCTCTTCTTCTTTTTCGACGCACGCTGGGTTTGCTTGGACGGAGAGACCGCGTCGGAGCGCTGCGCCTTCGAACTTCGTGTTTTTGATGCCGCCGCTGCTGCAGCAGCGGCCAGTTCTTCTTCACGCGCCTTTTTGGCGTCTTCGATTTCTTGCTCCTCCTCTTTTGCGAGATGAATAAACAGCAACCGAAGTTGTTTCTTCCCCCACTCCATTTGAGTCGCAAACGCTTCGACTGTAAGTACTAGGAAGATATCCAACGGGATCTTTCGTTCATCACCTGTCGGACAATAAAACGCACCAAGTCGATCCTTCAACTCCATTTCACTAGGTATCTCAGCGAAGCCTAGCACCAGAGAGTTGAAGCAATCAAGCGGTAGTGGTCGTCCCCCGTTCTTCGCAACCAACTCAGCGTACGCGCGGATCGAAGTTTCCACGATCGAGAGCGTGCCACTCGGCTCTGGCGAAAGAGCCTTGGAGTTTCGTCGGGGGCTTCGTGTCGTGGGCTCGACTAGAGCTTGGTCCGAGTTGCTATTGGCTCGACTTCGTCGTTTCCGGCGACTAGGAGAAGTCGATCCTGGGCTGGCTGGCTTTCTTGACTTCGCCTGTGGCGTCGGGCGCAACACCGTCGCCGCTCTTGAGGGTGTCATGCGAAGTAATCGGTACATCATCCTGGTCACGAATGCCATCTTGAGGGAGCAAACATACGGTCCTTGACGAGTGTCAGTCCCTGACTGAGTCGATTCTGCATAGTTGACACCAACAGAGACAGCATCGATCGCTTGAAGGATCCACAAGAGGAAATGCAACTCCTCGTTGTGGCGCTGGCCTTTCAGAAACTCCCAGAACAGCCGAATATCACCATGATCTTTACGAAGCTTGTCTAGCGTCACCAGAAACACACGAAGCGCGCAAACCGCCTCACCCTCGTCGATGTGCCGCTCGAAGAAGAAATGTACGACAAGCGACGGAAGGTCCGGAAGCTCTGCAGCATGTCCTGTTTGCCACTCGTGCCACTGACGAGCGTGGGTCGTTGATTTGATGAGGCAGCGCGCCTCAGCAGCCATCAGATATCGCTGGTACAACAGCCACACGAGGTCGCGCATGCACTGGACTATTTCATCGTCTGATAGCGCATGCTCGGTCGAATTAATCGATCTTTTCCGAGTCGCTCGGTCAGTCGACGCGCCAGAAGTAGCTGCCCTTGCCGGAGCTGACGCTGGACGTCCTCGTTTCAAGTTACTTGAAGATATGAGCGAGGTAGTGGGTACATTCACCTTTTTGCGAGCTTGGACTTGAGCCTTGAGTGATGCAATTTCTGAGTCACTTAGCCGCAGTCGCTCAATCACAGATGCAACTTTGATATCCGGCGTCTCCGATTCTGTAGTAGACGTGACCAGCATTTGATCGATCCACGGCAATTCCGTTTTCTCGGCGATTTCGGCATGCGTATGCTGAATTTGAACTTCATTTGATTCACCAGAGTATGAGGAAGGCACTCGACAGGACATGTTGCTTTGGTGTCCCGCGCTGTTTCCCCCAGCATCATCAAACCCAACAACGGGAGCTGCAGCGTTGCCATCGCATCCAGCGGATGCGACCGTGAGATCTGATTTCCGACGATCTTGGACCGTCGCGGCGTCTGTACGGGGGTTTTCGACGATGGGGACGCTTGAATTTGCCATCATACATTGCAGCTTGGCCCCCATATCTACTTGAACTTCTCGTAACGCTAGGTTCTCCATTTCTAGGACCTTTACACGCTTCTTCTCAGCGTGCAACTCGTTACGCAGCTGCATGACCTCACGATCCTTCATTGTCTCCTGCGAAAACTCAAGAAGTCGTTGTTGCTGAGCTTGACGATCTTGGTGGCTCAAACGAATTTCTAGCTTTGCCATCTCAAGCAGTCGAGCATACTCGTTACAGCGTTGTCGTAAATGCTCAAGTTCTTCACCCACTTCGCTTGGATCTGAGCCAGGTTGATTGCTGTGCCGGTCGTTTCTGCCAGGTTCAAGTTGCTCTTGACGATCGCCACCTTCCACTCGAGAATCGTCATCTTCAGGTCGATTGGTGTGGTCGATAACGCCCGCTAAATGCATCATGTTGCTCTTCACAGCCATCTTAGCCGCACTCTCCACAGCTTGAAACTCTCGAAGCGTCGCTAGCTCCACCTCAAGGTTGTCTCTGAGATTCTTGACTTCCTCCAGCTCTTTTTGAAGTGCAGCCGAGCGTTCTTGCAAGTGATCGATTTTTGCGAATAGAACTGACCGCACGCACGAATCAAGCCGTGTACATCGATCTACCACCTCGAGCAAAAACTCGCGAAGATACCTCTCCTCTCGACCGGTCAGAGATGGTTGGCCAAAGTCACTGTCAACGTCATCGATCAAACCTGCAATTTGCCTCAGTCCATTCAACATCAACGTCGCGATACCTTGGGCGGGACCTCGAACAACAGCAACCAGGTCTTGCTTGTAATCCTGAAGCTGATCACCGATCGCGACGAGCAAATTGTCAAGAGAGCAGCAGATGCGATGAATGCGACTCGACTCTTTATGAGGTGCCTTGATCGTCAGCTCGTCGTCTCCACTGTCTGAGGAGTCGCTGTCACGTCCGTCCAGTTTGCTTTGAATCGGACGCAGTAAATCGACGAAAGTAAGCAGGATCGACATATTGTCAACAACCGAGTCGTCTTGCCCTCGCACATCCTTTGCTGCGCTCTGGCTCCTCTCTCTCTTGAGTTCAGATTGTAACGACTGGAGGCGAAGAGATTGACGTGAATATCGAGGGCCCTGAGGTACTGATGACGGACTGTCGGCTTCTGCATTTTGTTTGCTTGGGCTAGAGTTACTTGTGACTGTAGCGTTCGAAGCGCTGCTGGAACGGCTTTTCCCTCTCCCTGGACTTCTGCTGAACGATCCTGAGGCTCCAAGAAACCTTAACTGACTTCTCATACGTGTCACGCTTTGCCTCATCTTTGCTGGCAACTTGCCTCCCGCTCTTGAGGGACTCACGGGAGCATCTTGTCGGCCATCATCAGTCGCTGTAACTATACTGGCATCTTTGCCAACACCTTGAGTTGGAGGAGAGTTGATGTCTTCTCTCTGCGTCGCTGTGTCGACGAACAGGCGCCGCAACGAAGCCCGCGTCGAGAACTGAGCAGCACTTCCATTCACATCAGCCACAACCGAGTCCTCCTGAGGTGCACGGTACTTTTCGGAAGACGACGATTTGCGTCCATTGTCGGCTTTGAAGAGAGCGCTTCCGATGCGGCGAGTGGACGGCGCTGCATGAAGCGTTAGAAGCCGATCAGAGCTTGTGTTTTCTCTCTGCATCTTACGCCATCTCACGAGGCAACGGGGCTGTTGTGGGAGAGTCCTCTTCGGATGATCCGAAGCACAGCTATCGAAACGTCACCTATAATCGCACGAGATTGCAACTTTTGAGTCACACGTTACACTACGGAAACTGACACAACGACATCATTTCGAGAGCAAGTCCTACAAGACTCACGGGTCGGCTTGATGGACCGTCTTGCCCTTCACGATAACTCGCACGAAATTGCGGTTGTCTCCGTTGTGAATGATCTTCTGGAAGACGTCCATTGGTGTGTCGCGGTCTGCGACGTCGATTGTGTGACCTCGAGAAGTATCAACGATGATCCCATCCAGGCACTTGCCGACCTCAAAACTGCCGGTATCACGATCTATCCCAAGCGCGAATGCACCTCCCATGGTCGCGACCCAGAATGCATCCTTGAAATCGATGGCCATGAAGTCACCACGCGGCGTAGCGATTTCTAGCGCCTTACTTGTGAGAACTGCCGTCTGAATAGCGCGCAACATGCTTGGTGAATAGCCGCCTGCGATATCTGTCCCCAGACCAACGTGGACATTCTTTCCCCAGCATCGGTGAATGTCTAGCAGTCCGTTTGCAAAGAAGAAGTTCGATAAGGGACAATGCGCGATCGATGTGTTGGTCGTTGAAAACACGTCGAGTTCGTCGTCCTTCAGATGAACAGCATGCGCCATGCAACTTCTCGAGTTCAGCAGATTTGCAGCCTTGAAAATCTCCGTATCTCGTTGTCCTGGGTGCAGCATCTCCACGAAGGTCCATCGTCATGTGACTCGGCGATGTGGGACTGGATTCGCACGTTGAATCTTGCCGCAAGCTCACCAAGTCCCTGGAGCAGCTCCGGCGTGCAGGTCGGCACGAATCGCGGCGTGACAACTGGCTGAACCAGCTCATTATTCCTTGACAGTGTCCACTTCACAAACGCCTCGGCGTCCGCAAGGCATTGCTGTGTAGTCGGTGACACGTAGGACTGCGGTGCGTTGCGGTCCATCGAGATGAGACCGACAAACGCGCGCTGCCCTCGCTCTTCAACCAGCTCGACGAGACGCTGCGTCGCCTCTACATGAATCGTCGCGAAATACTGAGCAGTCGTGATGCCTTCGCTGAGCATGCGGTCAAGCAACTTGGTGTACCACGCCGTCGCGACATTCACGTCTGCGAACGACGCCTCTACGGGGAACGTGTACTTGTTCAGCCACTCCATGAGCGGCGTGTCAGTCCCAGTGCCGGTAAACTGATACTGCGGCGCATGTACGTGTGTGTCGATGAACCCTGGCATGAGGAACTGCGTCGGCGAGAGCTCAAGAACAGAGGAGGCGTCGACTTGCATGGCGTGGCGCAGGCGCTCGACGTCCTCTGGCTGCGTCTCAGGATGGAATGTCGTGATGCGACCCGTGGCGCCATCGATCGCGAGGAACGCGTCCGTGTAGATGTCGATACGTCCGCGCACTGGCGCATGCAGCACTTGGCCGCGGACGAAGCGGATTCGCGTCATGTTCAACCTGTGCTATCGGTCATGTCGATCGCGCACAGTGGGTTTCCCTTTTGTGGACCACAATAATGGATGCTCGAAGCAGGAGACAACCGAATATCATGTCAACCACATTATGTTTGTAAACATAATGTGGTTGACATGATATTCGGTTGTGGAACGGTGGTCCACAACAGACGTGGACCACACTATCTGGTCCCCCTGCATGATGTGGTGATTCCACCGAACTCCACGCGGACGACCAACGATCGGAGCCGACATGGGCGTGCGGGGGTTGGCGTCGTATTGCTACCAGCACGAGGCGCTCACAGCGCTGAGCTACGAGAGTCTGCGGGACGTCACGCTGGCCGTGGACCTCGCGGGCTTCCAGTTCTTCGTCTGCGAGGAGATCGTCAAGCATGCGGAGCCCAAGGCGCGCATCCCGACAGCGACGTGGCTGCTGCTCGGCGGCTGTCCGCGCCGGCTCGAGCAGTGGCTCAGCGAGTGGCTCGAGCGCCTCGCGGCCGCCAACATCTCGCTGACGTTCGTCGCCGACCCGCCGCAGTGCTTCCTCGGCCGCGACCACTACAAGGCGCTCGAGCTCATGGACCGCGCGCAGCAAAAGCTCGACAAGATGCAGCAGCTCCGCAGCAAGCTGCTCACGCTCGAGCCGTCGCCGGAGCGAGGCGCAGGCGGTCTGCCGGCCGAGATGCGCTGTCGCCTGCGCGACGACGCGAAGGCGCTGCTGCAGGACACGCAGAGCTGCTTCCCGCTCGCGCGCGAGACGATCCGCCGCGTGCTGCGCCAACACGGCTGCCGCGTGATCACGGCCGAGCGCGAGGCCGACGAGACGCTCGGCGAGCTCGTGCGCTCGGAACAGGCGTTCGCGGTGCTCGCGCAGGACTCCGACTTTGTGTGCATGCGCGGCGTGCGGTACATTCCGTTCCACAAGCTGCGCGCCGACGAGAAGACGCGCCGCGTGAGCGCCAAGGTCTTTGACGCCGAGTTGCTCGCGCAGGCACTGCAGATCCCAACGGAGAGCCTCGTGGACCTCGCGCTGCTCTGCACGAACGACTTCACGCCACAGCTCGACGCCGCGTTCGACCTCGCGCGCTGCCTCAGCTTTCCTCGCGCCTCGAGCGACTCGCGAGCGAGCAAGGGCTACGACGGCATCTCGCCAGAGCTCGCGGCGGTGTCGATTCAAGGCAGCCGCACGTCGATTCTGCAGGACCCGCGGCTTGATGAGATCGCCACGCGCCACCCGACGTTCCCCGCAGCGCTCTACAAGGTTTATCGCTTCTACGGATACGAGGCCGAGTTCCGCCGACGGTTCGCTGTGCCGCCAGACACGCGCGTGTTGTCGCTCACCAAGATGGCGATGTACACGCAGCTGCTGGATCGATACGACGTCTCAACGTCGATCATTGACGTCATGTGCTGGCAGACGCGCAAGATCAAGCTGCAGATCGACGTGCTCTCGATCGTCGTACCGGGCGCGAGTCTCATGGATCTCTTGGTGCCGGCCCGAGTGCTGCTGTACCATGCACTGGACGTCCCGAAGGTGCGAGAGCACTACGTGGTCGCTGCGACCGGCGAGCGCCGTGAAGCTGAGCTCTCCATCAACCGGCTGGAGCAGCTCTCCCGGTTTCTCTTAGCAGCGCCGATTCACGCGAGAACTCCGGCGGATGTAGAAGACGCGTGGCGAGCGCTGGTGTTTCATATCGTGTATTCGAACCCCCAAGGACCCGAGAACGCGGCGTTCATGTGGAAGATCTTGCGTCGTGGACCCATGGCGAGTGCCGCGATGACAAGCGTCGTGTCGGCGCTGCTCGTGCTCTGGAGCTGCGCGAGTCGCTACCAGCCGCCGACGGCGTGGCCTGCCCCTGGACAGCTTGCCACAATGGAGGTGCTTGACACTCTGCTGCTCACAGCACTCGTCTGCAGCGCTTTGCGTCCTGGACAAAAGCTGGAGCCGTTCGACGTCGACATGCATGCGTCGCTCGACGCGCTGCCATGGCATCTTCACGTCTCGACGACTGCGTTCCTCGAAACATTGCGCGCGATACATTACGCCCGAATCATCATGGGCGACAAGTCATCAAAGCTGCAGTCCCCACTGGTGAGCGTGGAGGTCTTGCTGCCGGTCTACTCGATCGTCACGAGCACGCGACCAGCGGAACCGCCAAGTGCCATCAACGGATTGGGACTCTCTCGAGCACAGGTGAACTCGGTTCTCGTGTTCTACACGCACGAGCTTCAAGCGGACACCCGCGAAAATCTGTGGGACTCGTACTGCCGGCTACGCGACATCTTGAATCGCCTTGTAGAGCTCGTGGGACCTCCGCTCCCGCGCCAAGGCGCGGCGAATGGACAACCGCCACTTCCGTTGCAGCCACCTCGTCCCCTTCAGCCCCCACTCCCATTGCCAACCACCGGCCCATCGCAGACTCCACGTCCGTTTCCCAGCGATTCCTCATTTCAACCCCCACTACCGTCTTCCAGGACGCGATCACCTCAGCCTCCGCTTCCGTCTCCCAGAGCCAACTCACCTCAGCCACCGCTTCCGTCTCCCGGAACGAAGTCGCCGCAGCCTCAGCCGCCACTTCTGCCTTCCAGAATCCAGCCGCCTCAGCCGCCGCTTCCATCTCCAAAGACGCAACCACCTCAGCCACCGCTCCCGCCTCCCAGGACCGAGTCACCTCAGCCTCAGCCTCCGCTTCCGCCCCCTACTCCTTCGTTTCAACCACCTCTCCCAACGCACCCCCCTGCTCTTGCCCAGCCTCCCGTCCCCCCACAGCCTGCAGTAGTGTCTCGAGAGCGAGGGTCTCAGAGACGAGCCTCACCGTCAGCGAAACAACAGCCAGCAAAGCTCAAGGCCGCAGCATCACCGAAGCGTCAAGCTGCCCGAAGATTATCTCCGACGGCGCCAGTGTTTGTGCCTGTGTTGCAGTCAGCTGTGGCACCTGCAAGCAAGACGAAAGAAAAGAAAAATGCGAAGAAGAAAACGGCCGGAACGAAGACCATCAATGCCGTTGCGTCGGAGCATCAGGCGGCTTCAACTGCGCCACAGACGCAGGCAAGAAACAACACAGACGCTGTGCTTGTGCGTGTGGCGGGCCAGTCTTCAACATCAAACCCACACCCGCCGTCGGCGTCGAACGGGACAAGAGCCACAACAACAGTCAAACCTCTGCTGACACCGAATCAAGCGGCCGCAAGAAAGCAGGGCGCCAAGAAATCGCCCCGCCAGCCTGAGGTTTTAGTTGCTAGCGATACAACAACTGCAACTCGATCTGTCTTGATGCCTGCGGCGGTCACACGCCGCTTGACCAGGCAAGCGTCCAACAAGAAAGCGCCAAACGGCATCACGACTGGAAGCAACTCTACGTCACCCCGTGTCAAAACCCCTCGCAGCCAGGGCCGAGACCGTGGGCCAGAGCCGTCTCCGACGTCGCAGCTGGACGATGGTACGGAAACCAAGGCAGAGGTTCCCACGGAGACGTCGAGTCTGAAGGGGTTACTCGAGACGTTGCCAGTCTTCCAACATCGAGACGAGATTCTCCGCACGATCGCAAATAATCAGCTCACGATCGTGCAGGGCGAAACAGGATGTGGCAAGAGTACGTCCGTTCCTCAATTCATCTTGGACGACTGGCTCAAGACGCAGCGCACGTCGGTGACGACGACGAAGCCGGTGAACATCTACGTGACACAGCCGCGTCGTATCGCCGCGATTGAGTTGGCGAAGACGGTCTCCCGCATGCGAAACAGCGTTGTGGGCCACACAGTTGGCTACCGAATCGGCCAAATCCAAAACGCGAAGGAAGGAACAACGCGCATCACGTACGTCACGACGGGCTACATGCTCGAACGCCTGATCCACCAGCGGGACACGCTCAGCGACGTCACGCATCTCCTGATTGATGAGGTCCACGAGCGAAGCATGGACGTAGACGCGTTGCTACTACTGCTCAAGCTGCACTTGCGAGAGCACTCGCATGTGCGTGTTGTGATCATGTCTGCGACCATGGACGCGCGTGTGTTGATCAAGTACTTCAGCGCGTGCCTGTCGACCAAACTCACTCGCCGACAGCCACTTTTCGTCGGCTCCAAGCTCTTCCCAGTGGACAATCTCTATCTCGGAGACCTCGTTCAAGTGTTCCCGCAGCTAATGCGTCGCCACCAGAACGACGTTCAACGCGCTGGTGACTGGTTTCGTCGTGTGGAACAATCGAATGCCGGTGCGAACTCGGAGGCTGGCCTCGGCATCATCTCGAATGTACACGACTGCCAACTGCGTATCATCCCGACGCTGATTCAGCTACTCATCGATGAACACCACACGCCGAAGAAGAACGGCTCCCTCTCGGCTAACGATGAGTACATCCCTCGGCAGTGCATTCTCGTGTTTCTTCCCGGCATCAACAGCATCACACGACTCTACGAGGAGCTGATGACAACGTACTCCCGCACAAGAGACGGTGTCAGCGTGACAGTTACCGTGCTCCACTCGCTCTTGGAGCTCGAAGAGCAACAGCTATCGTTTGCGACGCTCTCGGCCGCACGAGCGACCAAGATCGTGCTCGCCACGAACATTGCAGAGAGCAGCATCACATTGCCGGACGTCACTCACGTCATCAACTGCGGACTCGAGAAGCAGATTTGCCTTCCGGACTCGGGCAACACAAGTGTGGAAGTGCTCAAGGAAGTGTGGTGCTCACGCGCGTCGGTGCTTCAGCGCGCTGGTCGCGCCGGTCGCGTGATGCCTGGCGTCGCCGTGCATCTCTTCAGCGAGACGTTTATGACGGCGTGCATGGCCGAGTTCACGACGCCCGAAATTCTCCGCAAGCCGCTCGACCGCATCGTCCTGCAGTTGAAGGCTCGTATGCACGAGTTTGGCACGCCAAGTGATTTGCTGCGACAGGCGTTGGATTCCCCCGATCTCGAGCATGTCGTCGGTGCCTACAGGTTGCTCGCTGATCACGATGCAGTCGACACCGATGACGAGACCAAGGCGAAGATTACTCCATTTGGCAACTTTGTGTGCCGCATGCCGCTGACGATGCCGCTTTGTCGCCTTCTTCTGACGAGCAGCATCGCTCGAACGCCGCGCGGTGCGCCGATGCTACCACTTGTCGTGATCCTGGTCGCGATTCTCGCGAATCCCGATATCTTCATCACGCCGTCGTGGTATCACGCCGAGTCGGCTGTGCAGTATGTCAGCGATATGAAGGCGAATCTGCGCGGTAAGCTCGCGGTGGACAGCGGCATCTGGAGCGAACCGCTTGGTGTGTGGCGGTTGTACTTGCATCTGCTGGGCGAGCACACCGCCACGACTCGGCCTCCGACGACCGTCATCTTGCAATCGCTCAGCATCTCGCAGCGACGCTTCAAGGCCCTGAATATGCTAATCGCTGATCTCTGCGCGCGGCTGCGTGGCGACGCACATTATAGCAACATCCCAGGCGTTGATAAAGAGACAAGCACATTGCTCGAGAAGCTGGAGAAGTTTGCGACCAGCCATGCATACGACGTCAGGCTGATCACGTACGCCCAGGAAGCTGTGCGAGGTGATCTCTTTCCGCAAGAGACGCGCGAACTGCTCGACGTGTTGCGCTTCATGGTGGTGCAAAACTACAATGACCAAATCATCGCAGGGTTCGTGGAGCCCACGAAGGACAACGACGACGAAATTTTCGAAGACACGACCGATCGCATCGACCTCGCGATCGTCAAGGACCACCTCCCCGCGTTGCGAGCACTGACAAACCAAGAGCGCAGAGCACTCGTGGCGCAAGCGTCCAGCCGCGCGATCGACGATGCCGTCGACATTTCTATGATTGAGCTTGGTGGCGATGTGTTGTCGGTGCACACGCGCGTGCTGCGAGACGACCCTTGCACCGCTGGCTCCATCTTTGGCCACGTCGTGCAGCACCTTTCGTTCCCAGTCTCTTTGCTGCACTACATTCGCGACCAGCGGTACCCGATTACGCTGGGACGCGCTGCTGGGGAGGACGAAGACGAACGCGAGCAGCGTTTCCGCTTCCGTCTTCGGGACTGCTCTGGCTCCGCGGTGTCGTGGGCGCAAGTTCGAGATGACGCACGCGTGACCATCGGGACGCGCAGTCTCTTTACGCTGCCGCTGCGTCCGACCACCGCAGGTTCGAATACGCAACGCCTCGAAGCCGTGTACGTCGATCGGCTCTTCACGGGAGACGAGACCCGCATGATGTGCTACAAGTGCACGCTGCTGCCGCCAGACTCGGCGACGTACCTGCTGGTCGTGCGACTGCTGAGCGTGCGCGCGAGCTCTAGCTCTAGCTCGCTTTGGGTCTTCTGCGACGACAAGACGGGTGACATTTCGAGTCTCAAGGACAAGCGTGCGCTGACCTTGCCGTCCCACACATTTCTCAAGGCTGGCGTCATCGACAAGATCAACAAGCTGCGCGCCGCGTTCTCGCACGCGCAGCAACCCTCAGCTGATGTTGAGGCGCTGGCGGCGGCGTCTGTGATCGCGCTATGCCGCGACGACGACATTGTGATCCGAGAGACGAAGCAAAATGCGCAAGCGAGACGGTTCGAATGGCGCCAGTTGACCACCGCACCAGCGACCGAAGGTGACGACGGGGTCCCAGTTCGATATCCTCCACTCATGTTTGTCTGATTGATAGAAGAGAGAGAGAGAGAGAGAGAAGACAGATTCAGACTGACAGGCAGAAGGAGCATGCTAGCAACCATGTCGCTTGACCATGGCAACGCGCTGTCTATGACGTAATGAGTCACATCCATGAAAAGGTCCTGAGCAACGCGTGTGGTGTGCGTGTCCTCCCTGAACCAACCACGCTCGCAAAACCGCTTGGTGCACCGCGAGGTCCATACCACCGACAAAGTCGGGAAGCAGCGACGGCTGCACGTTGAGCAGCTTGCTCTCCCAGTCCTAGGAGAACGATCACGACAGGATCCGCATGTACCCGATCAACAGCACGAGATCTATGCTCCAGTCCTTGAGCACGTTCGACACCAAACGTCCTGCGAAGACAGCGCCGCAGCTTCAATGCTGTGCTTCTTCGCCCGCTCGAGGATAGTACCAGCGTCGTGCTTGTTTAGTTTTTTTTTGCTCTCTCACGACCACTTTGATGCTCGCCGGTTGCGCGCCCGAATCGATCGCATTGATGACGGGCTCCATGCTGCTGCGGCGCGTCGATCCGCGCGGTCAATCGCGGTGAGAGTCGGTCGGACATCAGTCACAGCGAGCACGCAACCGCCAGACGTCACAAACAAAAGGGAAGTGTCAAATGCGAAGATTTAGATACCTGCCTCATTTGCAGAGTCTGTTTGGGAGTGTCGTCAACGTCATTCACGAAAACGCGTGAGGGTAATGCCTGAGGCAACTCGAGATAATGCGTCCTAGTGTGTGCTCAGGTGTGTTTTCGCGAGTCATGGGTCTGTCATGCGTGCATCGGCTTTGTGCATACATACGCGATGATGCTTCACTGAAACCTGAAGGTTTTCATGCACATCGGTGGGTGGATCGATCGATTCTCGGCCCCTGTACAGTACGAGCCGAACCCTGTTCTCTTGGATCCCACAACGCAGAGCGACCTTGAAGTCGTCGTGGCTGCGCGTTTTTCTTGGTGCATGAATCTATTGGTGCATCCTTGCCTGTTGCCTCTCGTGTTTAATGTGATACAACGTCAAAAAGGTTGGCACTGTACGAAAGGTTGGCACTGAGCTGTATCAACTCCCCGCATCGTCAGTCGCATGATTGTCGACGCGGCCATAAGCATCAAAGCAGAATGTACACTGTAGTGACTCATTTGGCTCTTGTCTCTCGTTCACCACGCCACTCCTGTGACTTGGAACGACAGAACTCCTGTCGTTCCAAGAGCTCCTGGGAGGCCGCAACGAGCCTTCGTTCCGAGAAGAGGTCCAAACGCGTTGTGACTCACAGTCTCACCGTTGATTCTGAGGTGACGACCAGCTGTGCGCGTCGCTTGTGAGTCACAACGCGCTCCAGCTGGCGCGACGTAATGAGAGATTTGACGCATCTTTGCCAGCGTCGCTCGTGGGTGGTTGGTTGGTTCTCCACCTCTGAGGCTGAGAGTCACACAGCCTGTGACTCGACTGCGACTCGGTGGAACGGAACGACACGCTCTGCAGTGCAGCGCCACAGTCCAGCAACCGATCGTCGGCTCATTCCTCATTCCTCATCACGCACGCGTTGCCAAGCAGTGATCCCTCTCTCCACGTCACGCCCAACGACGATGGACGCCAAGACGCCCAAGATGCAGGAGCCGCAGGCCGACTACGCGGCCGACCTCAAGACCAACGCCTCGACCACGACGACCGCCACTGCTGCCGCCACCGCTGCCGCCAACGGCTCGCGACCGCACCGCGTCGTGGCGCAGGTCGCGCGCGTGGACGAGGACGGCCAGCAGTTTGACGAGAACGGCATCCGCATCGGCCGCTGGGAGATGGAGCCGTGCGGCGACCACTGCGTGCCCAACGTGCTGGTCGCGCTGCTGCTGCCGTGCGTGTCGGTCGCGCAGATCTCGCACCGCATGGGCGGCTCGTACACGGCGATGCTCGTGTTCTCGGGCGTGCTCTACATCGCGTGCAACCTCGCGTGGTCGCAGTCGTTCGAGGAACGCGAGCTCGTGATCTACTCGGACGGCTTCCGCCGCGAGGTCATCGAGGAGCGCATGCCGTGGACCGCGCGCCGCTCCGTGTGCACGGCGCTGTCGACGATCATGGGGTTCATCTGGGTCATGATGATCCTCACGCTGCGCAACGGCGTGCGCGACCGCTTCCAGATCCCAGGGAGCTGCTGCGGCGACTTCTGCTGCGCGATTTGGTGTGGCTGCTGCGCGCTCACGCAGATGGCGACGCACGTCAAGTCCTACCGCCCCGGCTCCTGCGACCTCGGCCCCGCGGTCGACCAGCTACCGGGGTACGACGTCGACAGCGCTGTCGGCGAGCGCGTGTAGACGCACGTCCATAGAGGAGGGAGGACCATTCACATGGTCCTATTAGTACCAGTGCATTTAGTGTCGTGTAACCCAATAGAGCATGCAGTGTACCCTCATGCCATGCAATGACCCGGGTCGAGTCGGGTCGGGTCGGGTCGGGTTGACCGTAGTCGTTTCGCGTGTTGTGGGCTCGCGCTCAGATCTGATGGCATGACACCTTGAACCTGGCACAAAGCGACAGGTCCACTTTTGGTGCGTTGGATTCTTAAAAAGCGCTTTTTTCTTTTTTCGGGTGCCCATGCTCCAGCAGAGCCGCTCGCTCGCGACTCACTCGCGCATCGTCATCCTGGGGGTTTCCACACCGGAAGAGAGAGAGAGAGAATAGCACAATGAGCTCAACGTCCGACGTCCCGATCAAGGGGCTTCTCTCGGCCACCGCAGCCGCCGCCGCCGCTGCGTCCATCGCCATCATGCAGAAGCGCCGCGCGCCGGCGTACGCGTCGGCTGCGGCCACGGCCGCGTCGTCGGCGGCGTCGTCAGCGTCGTCGTCGTCGAGTGACTCGGGCGCGGCTTCTCGCAGCGGCGCCGCGGCGGTCGACGCTGGCAGCAACGGCGTCGCGCACGCCAACGGCGCGTCGCATGCCCACGCGCACGCGCACCACCACCACCGCGTGGGGCGTCCGGCCGAGAAGGAGTACGAGCTGTTCCCGATCGACTACTCGATGCACGTGCAGCACCGCGAGACGCTTGTGCGCCGCTTCCTGGCCGCGCACCCCGAGGCCAAGACGAACGCGTCGGCGATCCTGCTGCACGGCGGCTCCGAGGTCGACCGCTACGACACGGACACGCAGTACGCGTTCCGCCAGGAGAGCTTCTTCCAGTACCTCTTTGGCGTGCGCGAGCCCGACTGCGCGGCCATGATCGACCTCACGACCGGCCAAAGCGTGCTCTTTGTGCCGCGCCTCAGCGCCGAGTGGGAGCTCTGGTGCGGCGAGCGCAAGCCGCCGACGTACTTCCGCGCGCACTACAAGGTCGACGCGGTGCACTTTGTGGACGAGCTCAAGGACGTGCTGCAGAGCAACTATGGCGTCGAGACGCTGTACGTGCTCAAGGGCCGCAACAACGACAGCGGCCTCGAGACCGTCACGACGTCCACGTTCGACGGCATCGAGGACTTCACGGTCGACACGGCCGCGCTCCACCCAGTGCTCGTCGCGTGCCGCCTCATCAAGAGCGAGAAGGAACTTGAGCTGCTCCGCTTTGTGTGCCAGCTCTCGTCGAACGCGCACGTTGAGGTGATGAAGGCGATCCGTCCGGGCCAAATGGAGTTCCACGCTGAAAGCGCGTTCCTGCACTACTGCTACTCGTACGGCGGCGCGCGCCTGCACGCGTACACGTGCATCTGCGGCAGCGGCCACAACGCGTCAGCGTTGCACTATGGCCACGCGGGCGCGCCGAACGACAAGAAGCTCGAGGATGGCGACATCTTCTTGAACGACATGGGCGCCGAGCTGCACGGCTACGCGTCCGACATCACCTGCACGTTCCCGGTGAACGGCAAGTTCTCGGCCGATCAGAAGATGATCTACGAGGGTGTGCTCAAGGCGCACGACGCCGTCATGGCGGCCATCCAGCCGGGTGTGAGCTACGTCGAGATGCATCTGCTCTCGCACCGCGTGCTTACGCAGCACCTGCTCGAGCACGGTCTCTTCCAGAACGGCACGGTCGATGAGCTCATGGATCACGAGATCTCAGCGTACTTCTACCCGCACGGTCTTGGTCATTTGCTTGGTCTTGATGTGCACGACGTCGGTGGATTCCCTGTGGGCCACAAGCGCTCGACGAAGAAGATCCTGCAGAAGCTTCGCTGCGTGCTCACGCTCGAGAAGAACATGGTGCTCACAGTCGAGCCCGGCTGCTATTTCATCGAGGCTCAAATCAACGAGCTGCTCGCGAACCCCGACAAGGCCAAGTTTGTCAACCAGGAGATGCTGCAGCGATTCCGTGGCTCGGGGGGTGTGCGCATCGAGTCGGACGTGATTGTGACGGCCAACGGAGCTGAGAATATGACCAAGGTCCCGCGTACGGTGGCGGAGATCGAGAAGCTGATGCAGTCGAAGCGATGGGTGTAAGTTTCTCCTCTGCGGGGCCACTTGAATGAGACGTCGTTTGCTTTGCTTGCATTGTTCGCTTGACTCTCGGTTCAGATGAAGAAGATGACACCTAGAAACCCACAGCGATTTTAAGGAGCACTGTGTTTCTTTGCTTACTAGATGTCGGATCGCTTTGACTTGTTTGCTGGTCTTTGCCGAGGCATCGTCGCAGTTTCGTCACGGGAGGGCTCTGAACGAAGAAGAGGAGGAGGAACACGGTACGGTGACACCGAGTACACTCTGGTGGGCGCTGCTACGCTTGCAGATGTGAACGGACCAGCAGGCGGAGATCTTACACGCAAAGGCTGGAGACTTGAGCGAACTACCTTCTGGTCGTTGACTTCATCCCGGGGCGATCTCTTGTCGTAAATGTTGGGAAGCCGAACGTAGTCGGCCTCGGTCGAGGTGCGGGACGACAAAGAAGCTGGTGGAGGATGAACTTTCGGGCTCGGCCTGACGTCTGACTCAGCTGAGGAGGCTCTAATACGTCTTCGACGTCGATGTGGCCTTGCTGGTGGTGCGATGGGCATGCGGACCTCTGCTTGCGAGTTTCTCGGTTGCTCGGAATTGGCGTTGAGCGAATTGGCTGTGGTGTTGGCCTCCTCATCCAAATCACTGTTCACTTCTCGTGTATTCCGAACTGGCTTCAGATACGTCCTGCATCAAAGCGTTCATGCATGAAGCGCAATCAACTGTAGTTTCGCTCAGAGGATTACCTACAGTTGTCGCCCTCGATGCTTGAAACATTTTTTGTTGGGCTGGTACCATTCGCGAGTGTGGGAGTAGGCAAGCGTTCGTATCTTAATTTCCTCCTCATCATTCTCCTCCAGTCGTTGACGAAGTAGCTCCTGGCGCCTCTCTTCCTCACGGATTCGCTCCTCTTCAAGCGCTTTTTGTTGATCAGCCTCATGACGTGCACGCTCCTCAGCTTCTTGTTGCTCCTGGAACCGTCTATCATCTTCCTCTTTCTTCGCCTGCGCTGCAGCTTGACGAGTCTTCTCTTCTTGCAACTCACGAGATGCTCGGAGATCCTCTTGCCTTTGCTTGAACATCCCCTCGACAAATGATGTCGCCTGACAGACAGCCAATGACTATTGTAAGAGTAGAGATTGAGTGATGGGCATGCTTTCCACCTTACAAGAGGAATGACCAAATCGAAAAAGCTCCGAATCGTGAGAGCATCCTTGACTTCTTCGAGTCGCGTTGAACGAGGCGATAAACACACAGATGAGTTCTTGTACGTGAACGCGACACCTTCCTCACCCTCCGACTGATGGTCCTCCTCCAATACTTCTTCCATCTCTCCATCGCTGTGAATCAATACACAATCGTCACTTTGACCAGCCACGGGATGTGCACGAATGTTCTGCATCCGCTTACGCAAGTATAATCTCCTCTTGTGGTGGATCTGATGTATCAACTCCGAGAGAGCACGCAGTTCCCTTGACCATCAGTGGTCCGTCTTCAATTGATGCGTCGGGTGATGCTTGTGAGTGAGGCACTGGCGGACGAATCTGAATGTGCTCGTCAGGTGCTTCCGCCAATGCTGAACGGCCTTTCACCGAAAGGTACACGAAGCTTTCTTGCCAATCTCGAAACCGTGGCGGTTGTCGCAATCGAAACGAGTCGCTCATGAGTATGTAGGATGGCAAGTGCAGATTTCGCTCTGCTTCGCTTGGTTCCTTGTGCCTGTCGCTCCTCTCAAAGAGCTGGAAGTCGAGTTAATACCGCATGAATTCTCACGCGAGCCAACCTGGGATGTGCCACTCACCGTCGCCGCTGTGTTGTCCATCACCGCTTGAAGTCGAGCTTCCGCCTGCAGGTCCAAGCAGTCGATACAGTCACCCATGGACGAAAGCGCCTGTCACCGCCCACAGCGTCGCGACGTACTCGTCGGTGAAAGTCCTCGAAGGCGCCCAACAGACCGGTGCCTCCTTCCTCCTGCTCGTCGGCATCGTCAGCATCGTCATCCAAGTGACCCATCGGTGACGCGCACATGGACGCGTCTTCCTCTTCTCGCGTGGTCCACTCGTCATCGATTGCTCTGCGCACTGTCTGTTGTTCTTGCAGCCACACGCCTCCATCTCCATCGTCATCCGGCACCGTCATCTCCATCTGCAACCTCTGGTGGTGTTGCCGCCGCTTCAACTTGCCCAAATAGATTTCCAAATAGCGTGAACCACATTCTTTTGTTTTGGACAAGCTGAACTGAATGCTCTGAATATGTGTCCAGGCGGAAGTCATGTTGATGAAGGCGGCGCGTGACTGTCGCCTCGTTCGTGCAGCGATGACTGACAAGTGAGCAAGAGATGAGTGGGAGATTCATCTGTTCATCTGCTGCAGCTCGATTCTCCATTCCTTCAGCGACTGCATCAGTCTACAAATCGCTCAAACGGTCTCAGTCAGTCATCATCTCAACGAGTGACGTGCTGTCTCCACCGAATCGCTTGACCAACAACAGCAAGCGAAGCATCCTCGACGGTTCATGTAAAGGGCTCAATGGACTGACACGAAGCTCTCGAGATTCGTGCGTGCTCAATCCAATGTTCAGATCGTGCAATTTTACTCGACTGTGACGCACGTCAAGCACACGCGATAATCAGAAGAGTGGCACGTGGATGGGACGCTCGATAGATTCACGCACGATCGGTCGGAACTTGGAACGCCACCACCACACAAGCAACACGCCACGAGCTCCTCACTTCGCCATTCGCCGCTTCCACAAGAGACCAAGATCTATTTCACACATGGGTCGTCGCGCCATCGCGTTCGTGCTCGCAGCAGTCGCTCTCGCTGGAGACGTGATCGCCAAGCGCCCGCCGTTTGAGCTCAACAAGTCTTTCGGTACCAAGACTGCGTACTGGGATCAAAGCCGACGCGAGACGAATGCGGTCAAGCAGTTTGTGCAAGAGCTCAGCCACGAGGAGGCGCATACACGCTTGTGCAGGTACAGCAGGTCGTTCGCCATGGCACCCGGTTCCCGACCGACGGCAACATGGCCGAGATCCAGGACCTCGTCAAGCGCTTGCAGGCAAACCATTCCAGTTCGATTCCCAAGTGGCTGCAGTCCTACGCGTTGCCATACAACGCATCGATTGAAGGAACGCTGGCTCCAAATGGCGCCACGGAACTCTCCGACTTTGCGACGCGAACTCGCGAGGCAATCGGCACCAAGGCGCTGCCTCCGAGGTTTTCGACCGACAAGTTTATCTTGCAGCACACCTACAAGTCTCGCACGAAGGATAGCGCGATCGCGTATGTTGTAGCAACGGGGATCATTGTTGTTTCTTCGACTTCAGCCATTGACTCCATCTTTGTTTTGTTGCTTCTTTATGTATCAGGTTTGCCTCCAAGTTTTTCTCAAACCCTCAGAACGTGAAGTACATCGAGTACGGCAAGAAAGATGTACGTCGGTGATTCAAATGGGCTGCATCCTCCTGCTTAATGCACAAACTAAAGGGATCTATGGCATTAGGATTTCCTACTGCGGTTCTACGATCGTTGTCCTCGCTATGAGCGGGACGTCCTGAAGAATCCCGCCGCGCTGCTTGAAGTCCAGCGCTTCAGCGAGTCGCCTATGATGCTCAAGAATGTGGAGACATTGCGTGCCAAGCTCAAGCTGCCAGCCAGTGCTCCGCTGACTGTCAAGGATGTGGCGTCGGCTTGGTCGGCCTGCGCCTTTGATCTCGCACTGTACAAGCGCTCGGACAACTGGTGCACGTTGATGACGCCGGAGCTGGTCAAATCAGTGGAGTATTTGGAAGATTTGTCCGAGTTTTACGAGGAAAGTCATGGCTACAAGATCAACTACGAGATCGCGTCGCTCTTGCTGCGTGACATCGTCAAGTTTATGCGTGACTCGGCGGAAGGCAAGACGGAGGTCGTCGGCAATTTCCGGTTTGCACACGGGGAGACCACAACTCCCCTGCTGACGCTTCTCGGATACATGGACAGCAAGAAACTGCTCGCAAGTTTCACGCCCGAGATGATCGACACGCGTCGATTCCGCATGGCGAAGGCTGGTCCGTTCATGGCCAACATTGAGTTCCGACTATACAAACGCGTCGAGAGAGATGACGACGAATCGCAGCAGCAGCAACAACAACAACAGCGCCCGCAGCCGCCCGCGAAGACGGAGAAGTTTTACGTGCAGATCCGAGTCAACGAGCAAGTCACGATGGTGCCTGGCTGCGACAGCGAGATCTTTTGTGAGCTCAGTGAGTTTGAGCAGATCCACGCGTACTACTTGCGCGACTACGACTTTGCGGCGGATTGCAAGGTGTAGAAGCGCGTGAGTGGGTGGCTTCGTGGATTCTCAGATGTATTGTGTTTTCCTCTTTGAGCGAATAGTTTGAATTGGGTTCATGAAATAACTAGGCGGATGGTCATGCGAAGCCGATTTCCAACTTTTCCTGAGGAAAACGGACTGCTTCGATGGTGAGATGCCACTCGCATGCGCTTCAAGCTCCTCTGCCCTACCGAAAGCAAGATCCATTCACGCCACACCTTTTAATGATGAAAATTCGTTGGTTTGGTTGACATGACGGCATGCTAGGATGATGGCTTCAAAGTCAACCAACAATCTGCATCACCAAAGTGACACACTCTGAATCTCGTGACGATTCGGATGTACTGAACCCCTGCAGTTCATTCCACACAAACGACTAGAATCATCTCACGAGTTTCAAGACATCCTTCCTTCCATTGAATTTTCACGTGTGCTGTTGAAGAGGTATAGAAAGAAGTAGAGGCGAGCACAGCAGCTTAGCATCGCTTGAGACACTTGTTGGCTGCTGTCTCGCCGTTCCAAGCCCCAGGCGTGTGACTCAAACCCAGTCTGTGTCACTCGACCAGCACCAACCTGACAAACAGGATGGTGAGTGTTGTTCCGAGCGTGCACGTGCCGAGCGAGCGGCTCAAGGACGAGTCTCGGTCATCGCCTGCATGCTTCTCAGTTCGTCCACCAACTGGTTTTGGCGGTGGCGTGGAGCTTTTCGATTCAGAGACTTTCCCACCCACCCCCCAACTCATGGGGACAGCGCTCTCTTCCGTGCAGCCTCCAGGTGGCACCGAGAGATGGCTTCATCGTGGGCTCGCGGCTGTGCTTCTCCTGCACGAATGAGCTATCGTGAGCTTGTCGCTGACGCCCAGCCGATCGCACCGCCTGCCACACCAGCAGATCGTCAGACCAGAGAGCCTGTGCGGCGCTGGGGCTCCAGCTGGTGGCATCGCTCGATCGACGATGGGGGCCGTGGATACCCATCCAATAAATCAATACATTCAGTCCCTAAAACCCCAGGTTTAATGATAGAATACGAAAGTGAATGGGTACATGCACCGATTTGTTGCCCGAAACTTCCGAGGGGCCCCAGCCGGATGCTGCCAACCAGTGCGTGCGCTCTCTCCCCGCTTCATCGCATGTTGCGACGAACAAACCACCTCTGCGGCTCGTTCCTGGCGCTCCCGAGCTTCGCTGCTCTCGCTCACTTCTCATTTCGAGCTCCACCCAGCACTTCTCCCTCGAGTCATGAGCGACAACTACGTCAAGGGCGAGGGCGAGCAGCCGGCAGTCAAGGCCATCCCGGTCGACGTCGAGGCGCAGGCCGGACAGGTCACCGCGGGCGGCATCCGTGTCGGCGCCTGGGACGCCGAGTTCTGCGGCTGCTTCAACCACTTGGTGCCCAACTGCTGCATGGTCACGTTCCTGCCGTGCGTCTCGGTCGCGCAGATCGCGCAGCGCATCAGCGTGCTGTCGTACCAGACCGTGCTCATCGTGTACTTCGCGCTCTGGGGATGCGCGCTCTTCTTCTCCAGCGTCGCGTGGATGGCGGCCGGCGACTCGTCCGTGACATGGACGACCGACTCGAGCGGCCGCGTCCACGTCGAGACCTCGGGCGGCTACTGGGTGTCGGCTTCGGTCGCCAACTCGATCTCGTGGGTGCTCAGCGTCGCGGCTTTCATCTTTATCTGGCAGCTTCGCACCAAGGTCCGCGAGCGCTTCCAGATTCCCGGTAGCTGCGTCGAAGACTTCTTCCTCTCGCTCTGCTGCTCGTGCTGCACGGTGGCGCAGATGGCGACGCACGTCAAGAGCTACAAGCCCGGCAGCTGCGACTTTGGCCCGCCGGATACGCTCCCTGCGTACGAGTAATTGTGGCACTGCTTGTCACCTCGCCCGCTTCGATGTAGTTTGCATTTCCGAAAAGCGTAATCTATCACTACCTTTCTTCACACGAGTGTTTTCCTTTCGTAAGGCGAGCTGCTGCATTCTCGTTTGGTATCAAGTCCACGATATCGACACATCGAGACATAAAGGAGAGCTACCCATCGTAATGGAAGTAAATTGTTCACTGTCGCGTTGAAAGGATTAATGCTTCGGTGCTCGTATTGACGTAGGTATCTGGATTGTAAGCGAACGAGTCGAGTGGCCGCGAGCTACTGGTCGTAGGCTGGCAGCGTATCCGGAGGACCAAAATCGCAGCTGCCAGGCTTGTAGCTCTTGACGTGCGTCGCCATCTGAGCGATAGTGCAGCACGAGCAGCAGCAGGAGACGAAGCAGTCAAGGCAGCAGTTTCCAGGGATCTGGTAGCGACTGCGAGTCGTAGCGCGGAACTGCCAGACCAGGAGTGAAGCCAAGATGCACAGGACACCCGTGATCGCCAAGTGGGTCGTCACATACGACTCCGATTCAGAGCGATGGTAGTATTTCTCATTGTCGTCCGAGGACATCGACAGAGCTGAGAGCACGATGGCGGCGACCTGGAGAGCGAGGTACACAAGATGCACCGACAAATACGAGTAGACTTCGAGACGATGCGCGATTTGTGCCATCGAGACACAAGGTAGGAACGTGGCCATGCAGCAGTTGGGCACCATGTGGTCGAAGCAGCCGCAGAAGTTGGCATCCCAGGCACCGACGCGGATGGCATTCGATGGATATTGCTCTTTTTGCGCCTCGACGTCGACGGCCTTGACTGGAGACGCGACCGGTGGGTCAGTGACGCCGACGTAGCCACTCATGACTGACGGATTGCTTTTGGTAATGTGTCTGGGGAGTCGAATTGAGGAGTGAGGCAGAGTCTCTGCCACAGAGGCCTCGATCGCCAGCGCAAAAATCTAACGCTCGTCCCGAAAAGGCTCACTCGTGTGGGCAATGTCCACGGTGGACTCCACCAGGTTGCAGAACAGGGCACGAGCCGCGAGCCGCGCACCTGACCTCCCTTCATACAATGCAGTCAGCATTCATAGTATTTGAGCAGGTATGCATTTATGTGTTTCTATATATCGAATGTTATGGTCTATTGTGTCAAACCATACATTATGTATATGAAATGATAGATGGTTCAAGGCATGGTCTTTCGAAGACGGAAGACGGCTCGTCTTCCGAGATGGTCGGTCCCCGACCACGGCCTTCTATCGCCAAGTTGGCGTGCACGAGTTGACCTCCGTCGAAGCGCTCTGAGACAAAGGCGCTCAAGGCCTTCAGGTCTCACAGTGGGCGTTGGGCACGGTTCGCAGTTTCATGCCATGAATCATGTTGGGCAATGTCCAGTTCGAAAATGTGCAAACGGGAACTCGTGGCCTGACGCATCCATCGACGGATCGCGCAGGACCGCGGTACTGTACAGACGGTGTATGAGGCTTATCTTTCAGTGTGACTCGGCACGAATCGCCTCCAATTGCTGCCCGACACGAATGGCACTCAGAATAATGGGGATATGAACATAATGAAAGGTAGTGTTGCCATCCTGTGATCTTTTGGACCCATTCCAGTTGCGTGAGCCAACGCGTCGAGCTCCCTAGCTCCGGAAGGTCAAGATGTGATTGAGTCAATCACTGATAGCCCACGATGGCGAACGTCGCAAGTCCTTTGTGGTTGCAGTGGTGGCAGGAATAAAGCAGTCGTTCATGGAACTACATGTATTGTAAGCGACTACGACTTCGACGCGTGGTTACCGATTGACCACAACTCTTCATGCTCTTCATGATAGAGTTGCAGTCAAGTGGAAGCCACGCGTCAAAGATAAAGAAAAAAACTCACTGTGTCTGCGTGGAAACGCTCAACACAACCCATGGACCTTTCGACTCAGGAGTCCTGGGATTCTCAGTGAGAACGGTGGTTCTCGGCCACCAACTCACTCGAGTTGCGGCTTTGCTTCTAGCAAATCGATGCCATCCACTTCACGATCCATTGAACTCCAATCGATAGGGAGGTCCAAATTGGACAGAGTCCAACGCGTCATAGTTGCACGGCTCTCGAGTGTGTGTGTGACACATGGCCCTCGGGTGACCCGAGTCGGGTCAGTCGGCGGCGTCGATCTGTTGCAAATGCACAGTTCGCAGTCAACAAGCGCACGCTGACCCAAGTGATCCCCACGATCTGCGCCTGGCAACGTGTAGCCATCCTTTGCCCAACGAGAGAGCGTCTCAGCCTCTGATAGGCTCTGAGTCAGAGAGGAAGGTGCGCCGCCATCGCCCCCTCGCCTCTCATTTCCCAACTTCTTGTCTCCAGCCCACGTCAGATCCCCATCATGGAGTCCACCAAAGTACAAAACGATGCCGCGTATGCCGAGCACTGCGGCACACCAAGCGCCACGTACGTCGACGAGAATGGGCTCCGCATCGGCGCGTGGGACGTCGGTATCTGCGGCTGCTTCCGCCACATCGTGCCCAACTGCTGCATGGTCACGTGGCTGCCTTGTGTCTCGCTCGCGCAGATCTCTCAGCGCATGGGCATCCTACGGTACTCGCACGTGCTCATCGGCTTCCTCGCGCTTTACGTGTTGGAGATGATCGGCGTGATCGTGATGGCGCCCATCTACGTCGAATACATGAACAACTCGGTCGACTTCTCCATCTCCGACTCGAACGCGTTTGCGTCGACGTACAGCTCCTCGGTGACGATCAGTGCGACCGGCTACATCTGCTCGGCCGCTGCGTCGCTTAGCGCGCTCATCTCGTTCATCCTCGTCTGGCAGCTGCGCACCAAGGTCCGCGAGCGCTTCATGATCCCCGGAAGCTGCTGCGACGACTACTGCTGCGTCTGGTGGTGCCCGTGCTGCGTCATCGCGCAGCTCGCGACGCACGTCAAGAGCTACAAACCAGGCAGCTGTGACTTTGGACCGCCCGACACGCTGCCGCCATATCGCGAGTGAAAGCTCGATATGCGCTTGACGTCTAATACGCTTGCAGTTATCATGTCCAATATCCAACTCAATGCACACATTGCTTCCACCTTAGCTGCGGTTGCCACACTGTGTGTGTAGGACACCCTGTCTGCTGTACGACGCAGGGCATCATGCAAGACATGCGACACAGGAACTGGCTGAGACGTTGGGTGTCAGTGGATGCCAGACCTGATTCATGATTCATGACCTGGAGTGACAGAAAGAGAGATACGTGGATGTGATATCACACCTTTCACAGAAAAGGAGAAACATGGAGCGACCGCGACAGTGTGTTGTGCTCACAATGAAAGTTTAACCCATCGCGACAGGCGCCGCATGACGTGGCAGATCTTTGCTCAGCAACTGTGATCTGGGGCGTCGCACCCAAGGCACCATCTCACTTGCGCTCACAGTGTGACCACTGGCCGTCCTGCCGCCAGGGCTCGATCGATCGCGGGGGCTGCCTGTAACGCGCCATTCTCCTTTTCCCCGTTTCTCGATCGAGTCAATTCCCCGCGGAGAACGCACGATGCCACCGGTCCCAAAGCAAGCGCCTGCGAGCTCCACCACCACCGAGTCTGCTGCCGTCGACCGCGACGCCAGCGGCATCCGCCGTGGCGCGTGGGAAGTGGGCTTCTGCGACTGCTTCACGCACCTCGTGCCCAACTGCTGGATGACGTGGTGCTGCCCGTTCGTCTCGGTCGCGCAGATCTCGGCGCGCGTCGGGCTCTTCAAGTACAGCCACGTGCTGCTGACGCTGCTCGGGCTGTACGTCATGGCGTTCGCCATGGGGACGCTCTCCTTCGTGCTGCTCTTCGACTCGCTCCAGGACATGAACAACTCGCTCAGCGACGACCGCCGCGTCGTCCTCGGCAACAACCCGCAGCACGTCAGCGACGAGCTCGTGGACAAGCACGGCACGCAGCTCGTCGCTGGCGCCGCGATGGCGATGTGGGCGCGACTGCTGTCCACGGCCGCGGGAGTCGTGTACCTCCTGATGATCTGGCAGCTTCGGTCCAAGATCCGCGACCGCTTCGCGATTCCCGGGAGCTGCTGCGCTGACTTTTGCGCGTCGTGCTGCTGCTCGTGCTGCACGATCGCGCAGATGGCGACGCACGTGAAGAGCTACACGCCCCGTAGCTGCGACTTTGGACCGCCAGACACGCTGCCCGCGTACAAGTAGACGGAAAGAGAGAGCCAGAGACAGAGAGACAGAGAGAAGGCTCTGCAGTATGCGCGATCTCTGCATTCCCTCCCCCCCCCACATTCAATACACAACACACATTGCTGTAGATAAATCCTAGTCATGTACGATCGCAACGCCATGGCCCTCGTGCCGACACATGAGAAACAGCAGCGAGCCACGACGTGGAATCGACGGCGAGGAGCATCAGCATACGAACGCGCCCCGCACGGAACGCGTTGCGTTGCGGCTGAGTGTCTTGCCGTTGGAGCGTCGCTGTTGCATCCATTTTGAACCCAAACGGTGGTCGAAGGCACGCGATTGGGCTTCAGTAGGTGCGGCAAACGGTCGTCAATACAGAGGAGACACGAACGAATGGAATGCGTCTCCTGGAGAGCAAATCTGAGCCAAGGCAGCGGCGTCAGCAGGCGCGCAATCGCCTTCTCTTCCTTCATTCTGGTGCCCTGCGTCGAGAGCAAGTCGGGAAATGACGAAAGCCACGACGGCGCTGCATCATCACGTCGACGTAATCGCAGCCATCCGTTCAGGTACTACCTTTAACAACGCATACAGGCGTAAATTTAATGGCATATATCGCATTTTGGGTACAAAATCGCCTGTCTATCTGGATGACTTGTCTAATACGATAGCAATCGATGCGCTTGACCGGCTTGAAGTTGGGAGCTCCTGGTCTGAGTCTGAGTCTGGTTCCGGCACTGAGCGCGGCGTTCGATCGATCTTGGGGAAACAAGCACAGTCTCCTCCGCATGAGCTGCTCAGTTCTCCATTTCCGCCCCGCTGCTGTTGCCTCGCTACCACCGCTAGCCAGCTTCCTCTACACGACACCATAATGGAGCGCATCGATCGTATTCGCGCGCACGTGCAGACGCCAGCAGCGCACGCCCCGGCTGTCCACGCCCACTGCGACGACGACGTCGTCGTGGTCTCGGCGCTGCGCACGCCGATCACCAAGGCCAAGCGCGGCGGCTTCAAGGACACGACGCCGGACGTGCTGCTCGGCCACGTGCTGCAGGCCGTGCTCACGCAGACCAAGGTGGACCCGAAGCGCGTCGGCGACATCGTCGTCGGCAACGTGCTGCAGCCTGGCGCCGGCGCGGGCATGGCGCGCATGGCGCAGCTCGCGGCGGGCATCCCGTACGACGTCCCGCTGCACGTGCTCAACCGCCAGTGCAGCTCGGGGCTGCAGGCCGTCGCGAACGTCGTGTCGGCGATCAAGGCTGGGTACTACGACATCGGTATCGCCGCAGGTGTCGAGTGCATGTCGCTCGCAGCGATCGGGCAGGACGCGCCGACCGTGGACTGGGAGCGCATGCAGGCCTCGAAGGACGCCATGGACTGCACGATCCCGATGGGCGTCACGAGCGAGAACGTCGCGGAGCAGTACGGCATCTCGCGCGAGAAGCAGGACGCGCTCGCCGCGGCGTCGCACGCCAAGGCAGCGCACGCCCAAGCGCAGGGCTGGTTCCGCGACGAGATTACGGTCGTCTCGACCAAGTTTACCGACAAGGACGGTAACGACAAGTCCATCATCGTGTCCAAGGACGACGGCGTGCGCGCCGGCACGACGGAGGCGGGGCTCGCCAAGCTCAAGCCCGTGTTCAAGCCTGGTGGCACGACGACGGCCGGTAACTCGAGTCAGGTGAGCGACGGAGCTGCCGCCGTGCTGCTCATGCGCCGCTCGACGGCCAAGCACATGGGGCTCCCGATCCTCGGTAAGTTCGTGTCCTTCGCGGTGGCTGGCGTGCCGCCGTCGATCATGGGCATCGGTCCTGCTGCCGCCATCCCTGAGGCGCTCAAGAAGGCGAAGCTGTCCATCGACCAGATCGATGTGTTTGAGATCAACGAGGCTTTTGCCAGCCAGGCAGTCTACTGTGTCGAGAAGCTCGGCATCCCGATGGAGAAGGTCAACCCCAAGGGTACGTTTACGTGTGCGTGTGAGCTGTGTTGGAGCGACGGCTGACGTGTGTCTCTCGTGTGGGAGCACAGGCGGCGCGATCGCGTTGGGTCATCCGCTGGGCTGCACGGGCGCCCGCCAGGTTGCGACGCTGCTGCACGAACTCAAGCGACGCAACCAGCGCTACGGCGTCATCTCCATGTGCATCGGCACTGGTATGGGCGCGGCCGCCGTCTTTGAGCGCGAGCTGTAGTCGCCACATGCCCCCACAAGGCACGCGTGCGCTCGCATGCTCATCCAGTATCTGTCGCAAGGGATTGCAAGTTCTCTCGTTTCTATCATACCCATGAATTCAAACTTGTAGCGTGCGTCTGTCGGCTCACGACGTCGCCGACAATCAAGAGTTTCGGAGCTCCTGCTTCTTCTTCACCGACGCAGAGCTCCGCAGCGAGCTCAGGTTCATGCCCCACAGCGCCAGCAGCGCGACCGGAAACGCGAGCCACGCGACAGACGCGCCCTTGGACGGCAGCTGTGTTGAGCGGAACTGCTTGCGCTCGCGGAAGCCCGTCGCGCGACGTCCGATCGCGGCCGGCGCTCGCGCGGATCGCATGGCGTGGTACTGTGCCGTCGTGAATCGCTCGTACGTGTTGAGGCCCGAAAACATGGTGTCCACGTCCTTCGCGGTCATGCCCACGTAGTCGCCGTGGTCGCCGCCAGCGCTGCCAATGTCCTCTGGGTTCTGTGACGCGCCGTAGCGCTCGCGGTCGTACGTGCGCCGCAGGTTCGGGTCGCTCAGCGTGTCGTACGCGGCGTTGATGCTGAGGATCTTGCCATTCTACACAGACAGCGAGCCATCAAATCAAATGCGTCAGTATGCTGACGAAGAACGACTACGTAGGCTACAAGGCAGCCAGCCAGCCAGCAGTACCTCAGAAGCGGAGGCGTCACCCTTTGTGGCGGCAGCGCGATCAGGATGATGGACGAGCACTGATCCCCACACAACAAAACAGGCCACGCGTTAGACAGCGCAACGACAGCGACGCAGCGCCAGCAGTCGACGCGCACCGAGCTTGCGATACGCCGCCTTGATCTCTTCTGCCGTCGCGGAGGGCGCGACGCCCAGCACGCGGTAGTAGTCCTCGGTTCGAGCCGCCATCTTCGCTGGAATTCGGAACTCGGATGACCGACAGACTGACGCACTCGACTGACGGAGAGGAAAAAACCGCCCACAAAATGTCAGTCAAGCGAGGGAATGCCGGTGGTTTACACTCGGATGCGGGTGGTAAACACCGACGGCAATAATATCGCTAAAACAGGAGCCTCTTCCCACACAAAAAATACTACAATAACACGGATCGTGAAGAAAAACAGATTTTTTGTTTCATGAAAAAGAGTCGATTTCAGGAAAAGCCTAACTGTGTGGTCGGTCATCACACGCTCGTTTGGTTGTCGGCGAGGTATGCACTGTCGTCGAGATGACGCTGCAGCCATAGTAATGAGAATGGGTGAGAATACAAGCCACGGACGACCGAACGCATGAGTGGCGGAGACGCACCTTTAAATAAAACTCGAGCTGGTCTTTCATCTCCATCAGACTGACGGGGTCTTCCGATGTGATCTGCTCATGCGCGTTTCTTAGCTCCTCAAGGTATCTTCGTCGACAGCGACACGATACTGCCATACGTACAGAGTAATGCCGACTTTGACTGGTCGAGCTCGTGGAAGACTGGGTGTCTTCGGATGCTGGGCTTGGATTCGAGCGACTCTTGTCCATCCGCGCCCACAGCATCAACTGCTTCTGGAAGGCGCTGCAGAGACAAGGCGAGTGAGAGTTTCCCAATTCAACGCATGGACAAAGAACTAATGCGACGTACATGGTCGATTGCTCCGACTCATCCTCGTCGCGGTGAGACTGCTGAATGTGTCTCACAGGTCGGAACGCTGCCTGAATCATGCGCTTTTGAGTACTGGGGCGTCAGTTCGACATGGGAGTGTGAAAACGTACCTGCTCCACTGTCATTGGAAGCCGTCGTGGGGTACCAATGACAGGGCGGGCTCCCTTTGGGATGAAGATGATCTGTTATCATGAGCGTTAGCAATGACTCGCAACGAAATGGACTCTTTTAGCATACCTTCATGTCTTCAAATGTGTCTCCATCGACACAGTAGACATTGATGGCCATGACTTCGGGCAGCCCATGGTCGAAATGGAAGATGTGAACACCTACGGAACTCACGATCAGAGCTCCCGATCCAGCGCTTGAAGGCGTATCTTCACTAAACGTACCGCATTTGCTGCAGAATGCATGCTGTGTGCTTGTTGCCTGAGGCTCGTACAGTGAAAGCGAGGATGCTTCAATCATTTCAAAGCATGCTGTCGGTAGTAGCTGTAATCGAGTGGCAAGAATCGCTGAGTATGGAGTCGAGCGAGAGTGGCATTCGGAGCGAGCCGTACCAGGTAGGGAAAGCGGCCCTTCTTGCACGACAGAGCGTTGCTGTCATCAAATGCTTCCACTCGCTTCGGAGCAAGAATGAAGAAGCTGACGCAGACGACAAACATGCACATGAGCTCTCCGGCCTGGCGACGTCAGATTTCACGGTTGGATCCTACCGCAGTCCACCGCAGTCACACGATCCACGATGCTGGAACAACGGCATCTTTGGTGCGCCATACTTCTTCCTGTAGCGACGGACACAGCAAGCAAGAACGCATGAGTCCAACAAGATCGACTGTAGCTATGTCAACTGGCGTTTTACATACTGGTAGTAGATGTCGTTGCCGTCGTCGGTGCTTTGGTCCAGTCGCTCCCACTGACTTTTTCCGTCCTTGTCATTTCGCAGAAACTCTCGCAGCTGAAGCAATATGCAACAGCGTCGACATGTCGGTCAGTATGTGCAATATCCTAAGTTTCCCGGCGGTCAAGCCCGAATGAAACCCATGCAGCGCGTACCGCCAAGAGTCCAAGGCCGACGACCAGCGTCGAGATGGCGCCGATGGCTCGGTCCACGTCGCGCACGAGGCCGTGGGTGCCCATGGTGTCGTCGAGTCGCTCGCAGTAGAAGCGGGGGCAGCAGCAAGTTGTCGAATGCGCGTCGAGCGTCGACGCTGGCGCACTGGTGCGGTGCCCCCTCTGCGGCTTCCAGTGAGCGAATGTGGGAGGAGCTCTTTTCTCTCACGTCGAAAGGCAACGAGCGGCGCGCGAACCTAAAGCGAACCTACCGACCATCACTCGACCGCACGCATTCTTCGCGAGTGGCACCAGGCGACCGACTGGCCGCACCCAACCCCAACGGTCGAATGATTGTTAGACTCGGGAATTGGACGGCAAGAACAAAAAACAAATTTTCTGGATTTTTGAACCCACTGCTGGCTGGCTTCGCCTCAGGGTGGCAGCCAAAGTTAAATATTACGATACCGAACATGCCTCTCACAACCATTCCGCCTTGACGCCCGCGGATGACGCTGCTGGCATCGACCGCCGCTTGTGCGTGGCATCGTCCTTCCAGTTCGACGGCATCGCGATCACGACATGCTGCTGGCTCTTGACAGCCCGCAGCCGCGGAGCCGAGTGCAAGCTCGTCCGGTAGGCGCCGGACTCGGTGTAGTCGGACGACGCGGTCGACATGCGCTCGAGCATCGCGAAGCTGCCGCTGCATGTCATGGCGATCGCTTCGAAGCGCGAGAGCGTCGACAGCTCTCTGTGTGGAGACGGTGAATGCTGAGGGGCGCTGTTGGTGGGAGGTTTCGTGGTCGTCTTGACGCTGAGACGAGAGCCTCGTGGCTGATGCACGCGCTGGGCCGACGCTCGAAGTGCGACAAATGAGCCCGCAGTGAGCAGCAGCACGAACGCGGTGAACGCTGGCGCATGCCATGTATGGAAGTCGATCCATTCGATGGATGGATGGTGGCCGGTTGTGATCCAAAGGAACTGCGTCACGAGCCACACGGACGGCCAGACAAGCGCCAACAGCACGTGATTATGTCGAAACTGCGGCGTCGTGAGGAAGAAGTCGGCGCAGGTTAATGCGAAATGCACAGTCACACCTTGCACGCGCGCGACGTGGAGATGGCGATGCCGAGTGTCGATCGAGAGTTGCACGAGCCTGCCGTGCGATGAGTGAGTCTCCCTATTTCAAGCCATGAACATGAAGGCAAGACGCACCAAAAGGTGAGGAACGTCGTCATCGATGCGGTCGTGGCGCACTGGTACAGCACCCAGTCGACCATTTCCCAGGAGAGCGCGTGTATTCGCTGCCGAGCGATGACGCGAGACGATCGCGTCGAGCGGTAGAGATTGCACGAGGCCACGAGCATCGAGACGGTCGACAGCAGTGCCGACTGCACGCTAAAGACCAGCGGAGCCGGTGTGATCTCGCGGCCGTCAACGCTGGTTCGATGGGGACTGGGGACACACATCCACGGAACCAAGACGGATGCCGTAAAGCTGCAGAGCGCCATGCGGGTCATGTGCCGTTCTTACGAGCCCGAGGATACGTAATGTATGTATGTCCACGTACATGACAACGGCGCAGCAGGACTTCCAGAGGAACATCTTCTCGGCCGTCGCGAGGCGGGTCGTGGCGTACTGCATGCCCGCATACTCGCGCGCCTTGAGGTCGAAGAAGTTGAGCGCCGCGTCCAGCCAGTCGACGACGAGACACTGGGACGGCGCGCCATCCATCGCGTGCGATCTCGGGCGGCGATGGCTCGAGGATCCAAGCGCTCGTCTTCAGAGCGAGTCAGTCTGTCCGTCAGTCTGTCTGTCGTCGAGATTTATCAAGCGCCAGCCAGAAGCTAGAAGCGGAAGCGGGGGGCGTTGGCGACATGTCGACCATAAGCAGCGAGTGAAGGATGCCGCACCCGTCGGCCCTTTCCGCTTGAGCTCCAGCTGGCGACCACCTGGTCCAATCAGAAGGATAACGCGCGACCGGCTGGACGGCGCAGCGAATGCCGTGAAAGGTTCCATGCTTGCTCGCTCCGCCGCTTTCCGCCCCGACAGCGAGACAGACACACAGACAGACAACGAGAACGACAGGTCGTCCATCGAGCGTGCGATGTTGTTGACGGGTGCGTCTTCCCCGCGCATCAACGATCGCGCGTCTGATCATGTCCGCCCCGATGGAGACGATGCCAAGTTTAAGCGTGTTATATCAGTGCATGTGCAATGGAAATGAGGTAATGCAATGATTTTAGTCAAAGGTGAAGCCAAAAGTGAACCCATTTGAGGAGCTACTCGACGACGTCGGGCCTGCAGCGGCGGCCTCCACGTCGTTGCCTTCGCTGTGAGAAGACGATCCGGCCAGCAGCAGTTCCCACTTGGACTTGCGGTTCTTCTTCGCGCGTTCCTCGGAAAGCTCGGTGTCGATCTGCGCGAGAAGCGAAGGTTGATGCTGCTGCAATGCGCCGCGGAACAGGCCACCAAGCAGTGGGCGTCGCTCCATCGGAAGACCCGAGACCTGGTCTGGCTTCTCCTCCAAGAAGCGTACAACGTTCTTCACGTTGCCTTGGCAGACATAGTTTTGTGTGATCGCGATGGACTCCTCCACGTTCAGCACGAGGTGCCACCATCCGTTCGGCACGAAGATGATTTCGCCAGCGTGGCAGATTCCCTCGAGTGGTTGTTGCGCGGGCGGAAGCTTGCGCACCTGCGGATAGAACGTCACGAACCACTCCATCAGGGACACGGGCGTCGAGACATCACTGCCGTCCTCGCTCGGGTGAACGCCAGGAGGAATGATCTCCGGTGGGAACATGATCCACTTCTTGGCGCCGCGGATCACTCCATTCCAGGCGTTGGTCGAGTTCGGGTCGATGTGGAAGGACGACCCCGACTTCTTGGGGCCGATAATGAGCCAGCGATGGTCGGGGCGCTGGTCGCCGAGCAGCGAGAAGAAATCTTCCTGAAAGTACTCGGGCACGTCGTAGTCGGCCGCGAGTTGAGGCACCTTGGCCGCGAATTCCTTGTCAAAGATGAACAGCGGTTGATCGTCCACGAGCGTGCGGCTGTAGTGCAGATACTGCTCCATCGAGAGCTGAAAGCCGCCAGCCGAGAACGTCTGTGCGCCACACGTCTCGATCAGGTACTTGTCGGACCATCGCTCCATCGCTGGCCACTTGTTGATACAGTCGGTCAAAATGACGGGACGATTCGCGGCCTCGAACTCGCGTTTGAACGCCTCGAGCGTCAGCTCCGTGGCGCTTCTCCGCTCGATCGTGTCCTTGGCGAGCCAGCTCTTTTCGATCGGGGCAGCCGCACAGTAGAACGCCTGGAAGAGCAGGTCCGAATAAAGACCGACGACCGACAGTGGCTTGATGTTGTCGCTGAGTGCGTCACTGCCAGTCTTTGTGCGGATGTAGCTTTGCTTCCATGTCTTGCGCGGCACAAAGCTTCCTTCCATCTCCTCCAGCACCAGCGTCCGCCAGAGTTCGTCGTGCGACGCAAAGACATAGCACGCGCGACTGCAGGTCGACAGCGTGCACAGGTCGACGGCAGGCAGATAGCCCAGCAGGTTAAGCATGAGCACGTCTGAGAGCGTCGCCAACCGACCGAGACCCGGCGCGCGGCAATCGCGGATGCCCTTGAACGAGTCTTCAAAGAAATTGCCGATTGGACGCACGCCCAACGGATGCACGAGACGGCCGCTGCTTTCATCGTCGCTGTCATCGTCAGGCACCGACGTTGCAGGTTCGACGGTGTCGGCACCGTCAAAGCGCACGCGTTTGCTCGGTCGCGACGCCTCTGCGGCTGCTGCCTGCATCTCGCTATCGTCTCGCGGTCGGACGTCGGTCATCGCATTCTCCTTCTCGTTCTCTCGCGCCGCGAGCGCCGCCGCCTCCATAGCCATCGTCAAGAGCTCAGTGGGCGATGGCCACCAACATCCTTCGATGGCGATGCGTGTCTCTGACTCAGCGCGTCACCTTCGTGTCACCCTCGCAATGTCTTCCGAAGGTACATTTACTATTATTTATAATACGAATTGCATTATGTAGAATATGGAGCCCGATGGCGCCGGTCCGTGCTCTGCGCCGAGCAGATCCGCAACCTTTCGCCGCACGCGAGTCAAGCTGTCGATGCGCCGTCTGTCTGTCTGTCCTGCGTGTCCACACTCCACTCCTCGCGACCAGTTTCTCACATCTCAGCCGAGCGGTCAGTCGTCATGTTGTGCCCATTCGCCCACTCGCTCCCGCGTTCCCCCCGTTTCCCAGTTTCCCGCGAGCCGACTCGCTTTCCATCCGATCCGACAGGCGACGATGTGTCGCCGCGTGCGTGATGGCGAAGCACCCGCAGTCATCACGTGCTGCCCCAAGTGGCCACAGCCAAAGAGGATGTTGCACCGGGCAATGGCTGTTCCGCCCTCCTGCTGCTCCTCCCACTCTGTCGAACTCCAAGTCTCCATCTCCGTCAAGGACCTCGGACCTGAGGACTCCTCAGGTCCAGTGAGGCTCACTGTGAGCTCATGCTGGCTGAGCTGAGTGAGACCGAGTGTCCCTTGCCCTGCCTCCTCGACTCGGAGCAAGTTCCTCCTCGTCTTTTCAACTGACTCTCGGTCGTTTGAGGCAGCCACATTTCCAAGGAGAGACGCCTGTGAGTGGACTCGACCAGCGTCAGCTCCAGCATGGCGGCGACCAAGCTCGATGAGCGCGCGATCATCGCGCTGCTCTGCTACATCAACCTGCTCAACTACATCGACCGCGGCATCATCCCCGGTGCCCCCGAGAGTTTCCAGAACTTTATGACGCAGACACTCGGGATCCCCGTGACCGAGCAGAACGTGCAGCTCGGACTGCTGTCGTCGGCGTTCATCGCGAGCACGTCCGTGTTCTCGCTCATCTACGGCTACCTCGCGATGACGTACCGCCCGTTCCAGCTCATCGCGTGGGGCATGGTGTCCTGGATCCTAGCGGTCTCGCTCTGCGGCGCCGCGTACTACGCCGACAGCTATGCGCTGCTGCTCTTTGGGCGCGTGCTCAGCGGCGTCGGTGAGGCGTCGTTCCACTGCAACGCCATGCCGTTCATCAACCGCCACGCGCCCAAGGAGAACAGCACGCTTTGGCTCGGCATCTTCATCGCGTCCATCACGGTCGGCATGGCCGGCGGCTACGTCTACGGCTCGCTCTTCGCGTCCTCGAGCCTCACGTGGGCCTGGGCGTTCTTCATCGAGGCGATCCTCATGGTGCCGCCTGTGCTCGCGTGCTGGTTCTGCATCCCTGACGAGTTCGATAAGGTCCCGACCGACAAGGACGACGAGCCCGACGCGCTCGACGCCAGCAGCACGGGGAGCAGCCTGCAGGAGAACCTGCTGCCCAACAGCGACCGCGCGAACGCGGCTGCGCTCACGAGCGTGCGATCTGCGCGCAGCGATGACAGCGGCAGCGGCAGTAATGGCGGAAACGATGGTGTCGACAAGGCCGTCGTCGAGTCGACGTCATCGCGGTTCGTGCGGCAGTGGGCCAAGGTCTTCCAGAACGTGCCGTTCTCGCTCGTCATCTTTGGCCACGCGGCGTACACGTTCTCGCTCGCGTCGTTCAGCGTGTTCAGCCCCGTGATCCTCATCGGCATGGGCTTCTTTCCGTCCGAGTTCAAGGCGTCACTCGTGTTCGGCGCGCTCATCGTGATCAGCGGCACGATCGGCACTGTCGTCGGTGGCGTCGCGCTCGACCGCATGACGCAGGGCAACTCGGTGCCGCGCGCCAAGCGCTGCGAGATCGCGGTCAACATCATCTTCTACATGATGCTCGCGACCGTCGCGTGCGCGCTCGTGATGATGCTGGTCACCGACTCCAAGTGGGGCTTCCTCGGGCTCATGGCCGTCACGTTCTTCTTCATGAGCGTCATCGGGCCGGCGGAGACCGTCGCCGTCATGGAGTTTTTTCCCGAGTCACGCCAAGCGATGGCCGTCGCGGCCAACACGGTCGTGATCCTGCTCTTTGGTGACGTGCCGTCACCCGTGATCCTCGGGTACCTCAAGGATACGTGGGCGCCTCGATGTGGCACTGTCGAGGTCGACGGCAAGCCGCGACTGAACCCGCTGTGCCACGTCGATCGCTCGGGACTCGACGGCGTGCTGCTCTTCGCAGTGCTGTGGCTGCTGTGGGCGGTGCTGCTTTGGGGCGTCGCGAAGCTGCTGGTCTGGCGAAAGCAGCGGCGTCTCGAGAAGAAGACGGCGACAACAGTCACGATCGACTCGCCTGTGATTCAGAGTTGAGGGAAGAGAGAGAGAGTTGTGAACAAAAACTGTGGTAATGAAGGAGAAATGGATTAACTACAACTACTGCTTGTTCGCTTGTGAATGGAAGCACTACTACTGCTGCCGAGAAGCGCCGTCACCGAGCGTCACAATGGATGAACGAGAAGGTACGTTGTGTGTTGTAGTGTTGATGGTATTCGGTTCATGTGATTAGATAGTTGGGTCTCTCTCTCTCTCTCTTTCTCGGTCGCTGACAGCAAGCTCAGGCTGTCTTGGCCTTCGTAGGCGTCGCGATCGCCACGCGCGGGAGCTGCTTGCTCAGCCACCACGCGACGACGCCGATTAGCAGCAACTGCCAGACCGGGAACCGGTCGAAGACACTCAGGTCGACGTCGCGCGGCACGAGATGGTCGGTGCCGACGGTCGCGGCCATCGTGATGATGCTCGTGACCGTGGCCTTGGCGGCATCGCTGTTGAGCTGGCAGATCGCCTTCCACTTGGCCAGCGTCGCGCTGTACGTGCTGTTGGGCTGCGCCATCTCGTCGAGCAGCGTCACGATCTTGCTCGTCATCTCGTCGGCCGTGACCGTGTACTTGTCCAGTGACAGCGCGAGCCCGATGCTCTCGGCGTTGACCGTGTTGAGGAACTGGTCGAAGTAGATCGGCAGCATGACCTGCCCCTTGCCGTTGACCATGGCCTCGGTCATGCTCGCGTAGCCGGCCTGGTTCAGGAAAAGCTGCACGGCGTCGTGCATCAGCGCGCGGCGCATCGTGATCCACTGGGGCGTAAGTAGGCGGCCCGGGTACTGCGTCTGCAGGCGGTGCACGCGCTCGGCGTCGTGCCACTTGCAGGGCCACAGCACCGCGAGCTTTCGGCTCTCGTCCGAGATGAGCTGCTCGATGCTCGTCATCATCGCGTCGTAGAGCTCGGGGCTGTCCTTCAGCGTGAACACAGAGCCCAGCGCGATGGCGACCACGCGGACACCGTCGGCGTGCAGCGCGTCCAGCGCAGCCTTGGTCTCGGGCTCGATCGCAGGGATGTTCTCCTCGTTCACGACGGGACCAAAGACGTGGATGTTGGACGGAACGTTGCGCGCTGGGTCGACGCCGAGCACGTGGTGCGCCAGCATGAGGTGCTTCTGCGGGTACTCCCACGGCTCCGTGAACGGCACCGTGAAGCCGAGGCGCTCCTGCGCGGCCTGGATCTTCCATCGCGCCTGCAGCGTCGCGACGATGAACGGAATGAGGTCGAGGTAGCCCTTGGCGCGAAGCCACGGCGACGCGATGAGCTGCTCCATCGGCACAGGTGCGAGGAAGTCGGGGATGTACCAGTCGGCACCGACGCCGTACTGGCCGAGCGGGCCATAGATCGCGAGCTTGTGGCCGGTCTCCTTGGCGACGTCCATGCACGCCTGCTCGACGGCGTCGCAAAGCACGAGGTCGTAGCGGTGCGAGCGGAAGTACTGCAGGAACGCGGCCGCGTTGTCCTCGTAGACGTCGACAATGTGGCCGATGCCGTCAAGGAAAAGCTGCGTGTTGTCGATGCGCGTCCGGGTCTGCACGACGCTCGCGATCGCCGTGTGGTTCGGACTGAGGTACGCGGGCTCGCGCAGCGCGTAGATGAGGTGCGTCTTCACGTACGAGAACTGCGACGCGTGGCGCTCCGCGATGCCGCGCGCCGCGACGTACGTGATGGTGTTGCCAGGCTGGCGCGCAAAGTCGATGAGCCCTTCGAAGAGCGGCGCGACGTCGCTGCGCGTGCCGAACGTCGCGACGATCGCGATGTCGATCGCGCTGGCGAGCGGCGCGACCACCGCCAGCAGTGCCAGCAGCAGCAGCGTCACCGGACGCGAGCGGGGACTCGGGCGGACAGGCATCGGCGGCGACGAACGGGGAGAGGTCCTGGGGCGTCGGAGGCGAATTCGCGAATGACGGCGGACCGACGGATGGACCGGCGAGTGGCCGAGTGGCGGGCGACCTGAGTCTGACGGAGTGACTGGCTGACTCAACTGAAGGAAGGAGAAGCGTGAAAAGCGGAGCAGAGCATAGCTCGGAAGACCGCCCGCGCCCGCCACTTGCTCGAGAGGGACGTGCTGACGGGCAAGAGAAGCAGGAGGAGGAGCAGGAGAAAGAGGAGGAGGAGGAGGAGCTGAGCTGAGCTGTGACGTCGACTCGACTCGGAGCTTGAGCTGAGCTGAGCTGAGCTGAGGAGACCTTGAGCATGAGAGGCGTGGGCTGCCGATCCCGTCGGAGCCGCCGTCGACAGATGACTCGTCTCCACTTCCAACAGCAGTTGAGGCGGTCGCACGTGCCCTCAACTCGGGAAGGGGTCAGGCAATCAGATCGGCCACGAGCCTCTCTTCCTTCCTTGAGCCGACGGCGTCGGGTGTTGACAACACCCAAAGTCGAGCGGGAGAACCAGCTCTGCGTTCGGCAGGCAGGCGGGCAACCTGCTGTGGCGTCATCATCGGCTTCGTCACACTCTGGTCAAACGAAGTGTGGGCCGCGTCCCCACTTTCCCGCGCCGCGAGCCACCGGTTTTGACAGCGGGCAACGCGGCAGCCATGGCGTTTTGTCACCCACAGCACGAGAGCTCGCCATCGCCCCTCAACACCAGAAAGCTGCTCTGCATTCTGCGCTTTGGATCCTATCAAGGGCGTCGGCATGAGAGTCTCTAGGACGCTCTGTGAGGAGGACCTGGTGGACGGGAGGGAGACACTGGATGATGATCATGGCATGCAGGACAGACCTGTACACTGTAGTGTACACACAGACTGGGCAGACTGGATGACGTCTGACGTGGTCGCCACTGGCGAGCACGAGCGCAGGCGTGAGCAAAGCGCGGACACATGAAGAGCGGCTCCTCTTTTGGCGAAGTCAGCACGCACGAGGCAACGCAGACGATCCGCGCCTCGACCTCAGACACCAAAGGGTGTCCGCTCCATGCGCCATATTCTACGAAGAAGCATAGACATCGTACGACATAGAAAATCGAGATGGAAAGGTGTAGCTGTTCGCCCAGAGATCTCACACACGTCACACATTCTGGTGAATGAGGAGCTGTGCTCTGCGCTGTCTGGTGCACGCTTGCGATCTTTCGTCGTGGGCTCTGCATGTGTGTGTGTGTGTGGGTAAATGGGCGTGGATGGCGACAGGAATAAAAGCGCACGGACGACGGCCACGCCAGCAATGATGGGACGCTGTTGTGGGCGGCATGCAAGACGATGTGTCCAGCGTGAGTTGCGTGATGTGCTTTGCGGGAGACGAGAAGTTCTCGTCTGCTTTTTGCTTTCGTGAAGACAAAGAGAAGTGCCTTCACGATGAGGAGGTGTGTGGTGTTTTCGCCTGGTGGCATCCAAGAGTGCCTGCGAGTGCCTACAGCTTCTAGGCTACACGAACCAGAATGGAAGATGCCGCGTCAATGAGATACGGAGCGGTAACGCACGCGTCCTCACTTCTGGTTTGAGCTCATGAAGCGTCTCTCATGGACCTCTCACATGGCGAGGAGATCAAGTAACGCCAGCATCACGAGATTTTTGGTTTGGGTCTTCCAGCCATTTCGTTGATTCTCGTGTTGAAGAAGAAATCTGGACGTACTCAAGAAAAAACTTCCGGTCTCTACGTCACGATGAAGTCAAGAAGCAGATGCTATACATCGAGGTTGATCCTACATCTCATCCGTGAACAGATCGATGACATTTCCTTGCGCATTGGCACTGCACTTGATTTTTGTTGCCTCACAACGCCACGGTTCGTTGGCACTGAGTACCTGCTGAGGATTCTCCCAGTCGGATCACACATAGCAACACCTACTCATCACAATTGGTGTGCCATCTCACGACCCGACGCAACCTATAGACATACCAACGAGCGACCTCGAATTCCAGAATTTATATCGAATTGGAAGTTGAAGTTGAAACGAAGAGTCCGAGCTCCGGGTAGATCCAAGTCTCAAGAGCACACAAACACGGTGTCAACTGTCGAATTATGTACATCTTCATTACAACACACGTCACTATATATTCTCGTTTGAAGTTATCGCGTCTCTTGTGGCGAAAGAAAAGCTTCAAAAAGGTGTGGAATTTCTTGCTGACCGTCGCATTTGTGCGCAGAGAACGGCTTGATGCTCGAGATCAGCACCAGGGTTACGTTCAGATACTCTTCCAGCAGGCGACACAATTGCTCCTCGTTGCTGAACAGCTTCGTGTGAAGCCTCGGCTGACAATCGCTTGACTGCGTGAAGGCCACGAGATGCGAGCAGAACCCGCAGGGTTTGTCCCCGTGTCCCGAATGTGAGCGGTAGTACATCTCGTCGCGCAGATTGCTAAACTCGGAGAACCTCCGAAGAACTCGAACGTCGCCGTTGGAGTTCGCTCGCTCAAGCGGTAGAATTGTGGCAGATGTGCTGGCGCTGGCATTAACGCTGGGGATCCGGCTGTGCCCAAGCTTCATGTGGACATCAATCACGTAGAAGAGGTGGCCGTTGCGCTTGACTGTGCTGCGCACCGCCACCGACTGGATGCGCTTGAGTGCGACGAGCTTCCGCGAGTATCGGGTGTTGTATTGCTCTGGGAGCAACAAGCTCGTGATGCAGAGCTGCGGCAACGCATCGCTATCCTTGGTCACTGCCTCTGTCGACATGTTCAGCGTGTCTCGTGTTGGAGAAAAGTTGGAGTGTGTTGCTGTCTAATCGGTTCTCTCTGCCAAGCCCACGGCCTTCTACCGCCAACTTGGCCTGCACGAGTTGACCTCCGTCCAGGCGCTTGAGGCCGTCAAGTCTCGCAGTGGGCGTTGGACATGGTTGGGCTTTTCGCAGTTTCATAGTGGTCAATGTCCACCGGGCAATGTCCAGTTCGAAAAAATGCAAGCGGTAACGTGTGGGCTAAAGCATCGATCGACGGCTCGCGCGGAGCTGCGATATGACGCTTGTCTTCTTGGTGTGTCTGCGTGGAAACGCTCTCCTGTCGCCCACGGACTGGAATTTTCGACTTGCACGTCGAGGAGAATTCCTGAGAAACGCTGATTCTCGCCCACCAACTCACTCGAGTCGCGACTCGCGGCTTTGAGCCAGCGGATCGCCTCCAATTCACTTCGCGATCCATTTCGGACCGAGTCCAACGCGTCACAGTAGCACGGTGTGAGACACATGAAGGCTGTGCCAGTCGACGTCGGCCAAGTGTAAATGCACGACAGTGCCTCAAGGTACATTACGAGTCGCAAGTGGTGCGTTGGTTCGCGGGACACCACCGGCAGCTAACAAGAAAGTAGTGATTGAAAGCATACAGCATCGAAGCGAGCGAGGTGACAAGCCGTCGCTGTGCCAACGTTACTCGTATGCGGGGAGCGTATCGGGCGGGCCAAAGCCGCAGCTGCCGGGTTTGTAGCTCTTGACGTGCGTCGCCATCTGAGCGATAGTGCAGCACGAACAGCAGAGAGAGAGGAACAAGTCTTCAACGCAGCAGCCGGGGATCTGGAAGCGCTCGCGGACCTTGCTGCGAAGCTGGGAGATCATGCAGAATATCACCGCGATGATCGCCCACGAGATCGAGTTCGCGGACCTCGCCGACACCAAGTAGGTACCGTCTGCAATCCACGCGACGAAGAGGAAGAAGAGCGCGCATCCCCACATCAAGACGTACTGTACCTACTCAATGAGCACAGTCTGGTACGACGGCACACCGATGCGCTGCGCGACCTGCGCGACCGAGACGCACGGCAGGAACGTGGCCATGCAGCAGTTGGGCACCAAGTGGTCGAAGCAGCCGCAGAACTCGGCGTCCCAGGCACCGACGCGGATGGCGTTCGACGGATCTTGCTCTCTTTGCGCCTTGACGTCGCCAGTGACGACCTTGACTGGAGACGCAACCGTCGGGTCAATGACGCCGATGTAGCCACTCATGACCCAAGGATTGATACTATTGGAAATGTGTCTAGCTCGAGAAAAGGAGTCGAATTGAGGAATGAGGCAGAGTCTCTGCCGCAGAGGCCTCGATCACTCGTACACGTTCGTCCCGGAGCAAAGGCCGCCAATCGTGCGGATAATATCCACCAGGCGGCGGAACAGTGCATGAGCCGCGAGCCGCGCACCTGACCATCCAGGGTCAGAGCATCCTCGTTGAAGCCACTGGAAACATGATCCCTTCATACAGTGCAGCCAGTGGATATAGTATTTGAACAGGTATGCATTTATATAGACTAATGGTGTAGGTATTTGTGAAACAGTCAATTATATAACTACTCAATGATAAATAGTTCAAGGCATGGTCTTTCCAAAACGGAAGACGGCTCGTCTTCCGAGATGGTCGGTTCTCTCTGCCAAGACCACGGCCTGCTATCGCCAAGTTGGCGTGCGCGAGTTGACCTCCGTCCAAGCGCTCTGAGACAAAGGCGCTCAAGGCCTTCAGGTCTCGCAGTGGGCGTTGGACACGGTTCGCAGTTTCATGCCATGAATCATGTTGGGCAATGTCCAGTTCGAAAACGTGCTAACGGGAACTCGTGGTCTGACGCATCCATCGACGGATCGCACGGGGCTGCGATATGACGCTTGTCTTGCAGTTTGACTCGGCACGAATCGCCTCCAACTGCTACCCGAAATGACAAGAATGACACTCGGAATTATGGAGTCATGGGCAGAAGAAAACGTTCGCGTAGTGTGCACGACCTGTGTTCTTTGTACCCATTCCAGTTGCGTGAGCCTCACTGTGACTGAGCGGAGTTCCCGACCTCTGGGAGGACAAGGTGTGATTGCCTACACTCAACGGCGTTTAGAACGTCGCAAGTCCTTTGTGGTTGTAGTTGTAAAGCAGTCCCTGATTCCATGGTGTCGACCTGAAGGTGTCGTTTTAGGCGACGACCCTCGCCAACAACGACTTCAATGCGCGGCTACAAAAAGTCACAAGCTGTGTCTGCGTGGAAACGCTCACCTGTAGGTACATTAGTCCGTGCCTGTAGCCTACGAGTTGTATCGAGTCGAGAAGTTTCCTGAGAAACGCTAGTTCTCGCCCACCGCCTCCCTCGGGTCGCGGCTTTGATTCCAGTAAAACGACGCCATCCACTTCACATTCCATTGAAGCGAGTCCAACGCGTCACAGTCGCACGGTGTGAGTGAGACACACGTCGATGTACTTCAAATGGACAACTGTACTCTACAGTACTGTACCATTTGCTGTCACTGCCCGCTCGCCTCCCATTTTCCCAACTTCTTCGTCTCCGACCTCCATCAGATCGGAGGACAGGGCTCAGATCTTTCTGCTCTCTCCGTGCGTGGCCTGGTGTCTGTATGCGACTCTATGGAGTGTCTTTCTAAACGCGCAATTGAGTAGATTTACATGGAGGAGCCCACGTCCTTTATCCTCTAGAGATCCCAGTGGCGGTAGAAGTGGAGCTCCTCGTCGTGCGTGTCAAAGTAGTCGACCCATCCCGTGCGATCGGGCTCCGAAAACGCGTAGTGCTCCAGCAGCACCAGTCGCGAGTGGCGCGTCGGTCCGCGCGACGTCACGCGGAAGCGGAACTCGACGACGCAGTGGTTCGTCGGCACGCTCACAAAGACCTCGTCGCGCTCGACCTGGAACGTGCCTCGCCAGACGTCCTTGACGGGCGTCGACGCGGCGACGTCGTTGTCGAGCTCTGCGACGTAGTGGTGGTGGCGCGCGCGGCGAAGCACGGCACCTGCGTCATGCGGTGGCTTGAAGAGCATCGCGTACAACACGGTGCCGTCGCGCTGGAACGAGAAGTACCGGTAGTAAACGACCTGCAGGATCGTGCCGGGCGGGATCTCGGTCCACATGTTGAGCTCGGGTTTCTTGTAGTAGTACGTCTTGAGGAAGTAGAAGCCGTTGTGCCGCACACGTGGGCGCTGCTGCAGCATCGCGAACCAGGTCGGGAACTTGCGCAGCTGGAAGCGTCCGTGGCGGTGCGCGAGCGCGACGCGCGGACACTGCGCGGGGAAGATTCGTCGACACAGCGTCTCGAAGACGACCTCCGACTGTGCGACGTGCCGCAGACGATGGCACGTCATGAGGCAGTTGCCGACCGCGTCCTCGTCGAGATAATAGAGAATGTCGACGAGCAGATACTCGGGAAAGTTGAGGAGCACGTGATGCAGATTCGCTGTCACAAAGACCATCACAGTATGAGTGGGAGAACAGACCAGAAGCATTCCTCAAGCAGCAGCAGGCAGCACACATACCGTCTTCTTCTTCCTCCTCATCGTCGTCGTTCGTGGTGGTGGTCGCGGCGGAGGTCTGAGCGTGCGCTGTCGAGGACGCACCGCCGCTTGTTGAGCTGGCGTCGTCAGCATCTTCGTCGTCGTCTTCGCTATCCTCACGATCCACAGCGCGACTGCTCTTCAGCGTCAGAGTCAACGGCCTCGATGCAGCCGCAGACGCTGCGGCAACAGTGCTGCGCTGGGATTCCGCGGCTAGAATCTCGGCCAGAAAATCGGGGCTGAGCAGTCATCACAACAAGCGATTATTAGAGTCTTGATTCGTCCGTGGCGAGAATCAAGGATACGCACGCCATGCTCTCGCGCAGCGCCGCCTGAAGCGCCTCCTCATCGGCGTCGCGGCGGCGATGCGGCGGTGCTGCAAGCGTGGAGACGGAAGACGACGGCGAAGATGACGACTCGGCGGTCGGACTCATCTTGCTCACTGTGGCTCTTCACATGCGTGACACAGATGCGATGAGAATTCAGAGATACCGGTATCATACCGATACCGGTCCCACAGTGAACGTTGCCGGAACACGACCTGCGTTGCCATATTTGGATTGGTTGAAAATAATAGTCAAATGAAAGTTTTGACCAATAGAATCACTATTTGTGGACCACACAACGTACCTCCTCGTTCCAGCGTTCCCGCATGTGTGCAGACCTGGATGGGCGCATCCTAATGCTGGACCTCGTGGCCGAGTTTCTCTTGCTGCCGCCGCGCGAGGCGCTCATCGTGCTGCTGAGCCATGCTGCGTGCTTCGTGTTTGCGCGAGTCTTCTTCACGTGGTGGCTGTTCCGCGACTATGAGCTCAAAGCGTGGTCCACGCAGTGGCTCTTCGCGGTCTCGTTCACGTTCTCCTTCAGTCTCTTCGAGATGGTGCTCTTCGAGGTCATGGAGATCCTGAGCGTCTCCACACGTCAGTACGTCTGGCGACTCGACCTGCTCGCGATGACGTATCTGCTTGTCGTCATCCTGCCGCTCGCGCTGTTCTTCAATGTGGCGCGCGAGTACGGACTCGCACGGCGCCACGCGGCCATCGCGGCCGCGGCACTGCTCGCGGTCTACGTCTACCTCTTCTGGCGGCTCGGCAGCGTTGTTGAGACAGATCTCCCGCCCATGATCGACGCCGCGTCGGTAGAAGCGCTGTTCTCCATTCGCAATGTCGTGAGCCGCGTGAGTCTGTTGGGCGTCGTGTTCATGGCGCTGCTGTCTGGATTCGGTGCCGTCTACTGTCCCTACGAGTACCTCTCGTTCTTTTGGCGCCGCGTTGCCGAGGAAGACATTGAATTTCTCGAGAAACGACTGCGCCACAACGTCGACATTCTGTTCGCCAAGAAGCGCCGCCTGCACAGCGAAATGATGGCGTCGGCAAGACGACGACGTGCGAGCGGCAGCGGCTCCAGCTCCGGAGCCGCCGCGACGCTGTTCCGACGAGCGGTCGCGCTTGTGTCGTCGATTCCTCAAGACGACGGTACGTCTGTCGGAAGTATGGTTCGGTATTGTTAATGACAACCAAACTGATAGTGCTATGAGCTCTAGATTCCTATCTCCAAACACTGGAGGCCGAGATCGAGACGCTCGAGAATCTCGGACGCGAGCTCTTTCTCGAGATCCACGACATGCGCGACGCCCAGCAGCGCTCGCGACGTGCGCGCACGTTGCGCGGCCGTGTTTTCAATCTCTTTGGCTACGTACTCTCTGCGTTTTGCGTGTACAAGATGATCATGAGCACAGTGAACGTCGTGTTTCGACGCAACCGAGAGAAGGATCCGATCACGGACGCGATGGAGAAGATCTTGTATATCTGGCCGTCGGTCGCGCTGTGGGTACGTCCAAATGTCTGTCGCTGGTTTGCTTTGAAAGGGCGACAGGCCTGAGCCGTTTGCTCGGTATTGGGTAGATCAACATCCGATTCATCTCCGAGATGGCGTCGCTGCTGTTTGTCGGCATCCTCGTGTTCACGCAGACCCGCGGGTTCTTGCTGACGCTCGTCAAGATCTTTCGCGCATGGTCGAGTAGCGTGTCCTCCAACAGCGTCGTGCTTTGGCTCGCTCATCTCATGGGGATGTACTTTGTCTCGTCCTTTGTGCTCATGCGGATGAATCTCAACCCGACGCATCGGTGCGTGTGCTCTGCTGTGGTTTTGAATCTGCAAAGAGGATTCCATGATGCGAACGATGGTTTTGTCTTGTCGACAGGCGGCGCATCGACGAAGTGCTGGGCGCACTCGAGTTCAACGTCTTCCACTGGTACAATGACGTCGTCTTCGTGCTCAGCGCGAGCTGCAGCGTCGCAGTCTTGTGTCTCCATCAGTTCTCGAGAGCCTCACGCACCTCCAACGACTACAGCGCGCACGACAAATTCCCATAGACTGTAAATTGTTAACTTCTAACCTCTCTTACATTTGGTATCATTCTGCATTCACCAGTGGTGCATCACCCCGCCTTCATTCAGTTTGTGTCCCATGCTGCTCCCTGTACGGTGAGGAGATCCTGTGCGAACACACTCATCCACTGTAGTTCCGCCAGACGTCCCACGCAGCGTGGGACACGCTGAACACCCGCCAATCGCTCCTCGTTTTCTGGTGTTGCGCTCTGTACCCACGCGCGTTGCTTGAAGTACAAGATCGTCTGACGTGTGGCAGTTCGTGTCCGTCCATCTGAGTCACTATTGTAACCAGATCAAGGATCTCAACTGGATGAAGGAATCTTCCTTCCTCTTCGAGGGTGAAGTCGGCAGCCTTCACAACCCACCAAGGCTTTGCGCCTCTCGGCATCCGACTGGGGCTGCATCTCTTCAAGAGATGCAGCGTTACCCACAGACGTTCGGTCGTTTCCGCCGGCTTCCCGCAGAATCAGACGGCAGCCCTTGCGTCCCCCATCTTCAGAGAAGACTTCACCGAGCTCGGAGGATCTCACTGAGAGCAGTGATCTCTCGGGTCCTCCTTGCTGTTGGAGATCTGTTCGACCACTCGGTTGCCTTTGCTGGTTCTCACTTGTGCATTTGCCAGCCCCCGATCACAGCCACCCACACACCATGAAGACCTTTGTGCTCGCCGCCGCTGTCGCCGTCGCCGCGACCGCCAACGTCGCCTCGGCGATCGAGCAGTGCTCGCTCAACCTGCTGCTGCCGTACGTGTACCCGATCGCGGGCAACCCGGCGTTCCAGCCGTGCCAGAAGGAGACGGGCTACACGTTTGTGCCGTTCACGGGGCTCCCGACGCCCGAGCAGGAGGCCGCGATGTGCAACAACAAGAACTGCAAGGTGCTGCTGCAGGCGGTCGTCGACGCCAAGCTGCCGGCGTGCACGGTCTCGTACAACGGCCAGACGCAGAACATCCAGGACATCATCAAGACGTACCAGGACAAGTGCCTCCCGCGCGCGTTTTAGAGCGAATCGCGGTCGAGCGATTGCTGCGGTCGTCCGCACGCGCGAGTTTTGAATGCGTGAGAACCAGACGTTGAGTGTCCGAGTAAATGAGAGTGCGATGCAACGAAATACACGTCTCTATGAACGGAATGAGAATGCGCAGTCTCCTGGCCTTCTGAGCTTGAGCGGGAATCGATTCATGCAAAGTTGAGATGGAAACAACGCGACGCCTCTTCCCCGTGACGATGATGACGACGACGACGACAATGATGACACATGAGAGACGTCACCGCGGAGAGCGATGGCGAAGTCTACGACGACTTTAGACTCGCCGTTGTGCGTGGGCATCGAACGCTAGATCTGAAGAAAAGGAGACGAATCCTGGAGGAGAAGCACAGCTGCAGCGTGCTGTTCGCAAGGATCGATGGAGATGTCATGATCGATGGTCGGCGCCTGTTCCGACGGTTCCCATGGTTGCGTGCAGAATCGATGGCATCACTGTCTGCGGTGTCGCTTGGTCGTTCATCCCCATTACACGTTCGACGACTGGGGCGAAGTTGAGACAGACCGTCTGTCATCAGGACACCGTCAGTTCATCTTCCCGTCAAATACACACACCGTAACCTCGTGGAGCTCACCTCACAGAAGCGGAGGTTTTCCATGATGGTAGCCTCCACTTTCCGCTCTGTTTCTCGCACAGACTTGGCCTCTGTGTCGCTGCCAGTGCTTGACCTCTTCGTTGATACCCTTTGGGAGCCAAGCCGATTCAGGTGACTTAGATCTTCAATCACTTGGTTGAGGACTTTGTGGACCATGATAAAATGGTTGAGAATCTGCAGTTCAACCGTCGTGATCGTTGGTCTCTGAGGCTCAGTGGATCCTGAGTGAGTCTGCTCTCGCCGCTGCACCAGGACACCAGTGGTCGATGCTGGTGAAGCTGGAGGTGTCGTGATTGGCGCATTCAAACCCGGAATCACTGGCTCCTGCTGTCCACCCGATAGAATGGACAGCGGAGAAGCGCCTCGTGTCTCTATAGCACCCGTGCTCGCAGATCCGTTCATAGCGGACGGAGAACTTGACGTCGATGCGGCTGCCTCCCTGTCTAGTTTGGGCTCAACGAGATTGCTCCCTGTTCCTTTCTGTCAGAAGCCAGTTTACAGGATTAGAGAGAATTCTACAGTGAATGCTGAGCTCGGCTTCGACTGACCTTTCGTTTCATTTCCAAGAGATAGATCTCGTAGCAAACGTAGAACTGGCCCCCGACCAGCGTTAGCGGCATTGCCGTATAACAAGCCGACATGATCATTGTGAAGATATCGAAAAGCCGCCCGAGAGGTGTGCGCGGCACCAAGTCGCCATACCCGACGGTCGTAATCGTGACCAAAGAAAACCAAGACGACCGCAACATGTCGGTAATTGTGGCGGGACTGTCGTCTTGAATGAGAATCCGCTTGCCTTTCGGGAGCCCCCTATCGAGCGGAGGCACAAGCACACTCTTGCCCCACCATATACACTTTTCGCCGACAAAGCACTGTGTTCCGCGCTCTAGTTCGAAAAAGATGGCGCCACAGATGATGGAGCCCATGAACAAGAAGAAAATCTAGACGCATAACTTCGTTTTCAGCAACAACAGCCAGATCAAATGATTGCATCACACGAAACAAACAGACATACCGGAATCATAAGACGCTTGTGCACAAGATACGCAGTGCGTGAGAGAACCTCAGCTCCAGGAATATGTGTCCCCAGTTTCAAGATTCGGAACGTCTTGAGGACACGAATAACTGAGAAAAAGGAAGGCGCTGTCGGAACCACCGAATAGATTGGCATTGTCCCGCTGATAATTTGGCCCAACTCGACGAAAAAGGGGACCAGAATGAGCACATCAACGAAGAACCGCAGGTCCTTGATCACGTTCTTCCTGCATGGGTGAACGTACACGTGAACAGCCATCTCAAAGATGAACAGGAGGTTGAAGAAAAACTCCAAATACACCCAGAACGGCTCCATGTTGAACCAAAATGCCAACGTGGACTGGCACAATCGGTTGTTGCAGACACGTTGCATTCCTTTCGCGCCAAAGACGTCGCGACATGTCAGCGGGAAGTGCTCGGATCCGTAGTTGTAGGCGTTTCCATAACACTGAGCGCTGGAGTCACTCGCGGCACAGTCGAAACGAAGGTGTACTGCTGTTGCTTTGCCCTGGGCATCCAACACGAAGCAACCTGGTTGGTCGAAGAACCCACGCACTTTGTGCTTGCAGAAGTCCTGAATTGAGCGCTTGCACAATGCACTGTTATGCCCGGTTTTCTGAAGCTCTGGCGTCGTCTGAGCGTAGAACAAAGCAATGCTGAGAACGACGACGATCAGCCGTATCTTGTTGATGACGACTGCACGCCGAGTGCGATCGTTGTACTCGATGATATCCCACACCCGTGAACGCCAAGTGACGGGTCCAGTGTGCATGTATCGATGGCTGCGGGCACCCATCGTCGATAAAGCTCGTCGCGCTTTACCAAATACACTGGTTGCAAACGATGCTGTTTTCGTTAAACTCCCATCGCGTCCACTTGAGCGGCGTCCACTGGATGATCGGTTCACATGCGTTTTCTTCGCTTGCTCCAGCGGCACCAGGCCGCGAATATCCGTGCACACGCTCTTGTGTGTCTTGAGGACACCCATTATAACTTCTAAAATGATCACAGTTGTTTCGTTCCGCGATTTCACGAGGGTTAGTTGGGAATCCTGAGTTACCGAGTCGTCTGACTCCTTGAACATTTTCTCTGCGAGTAAATTAATCTCACAGATCTTGGACGCAATCTCGTAGAATCGATCGCATATCACCGAGCTGAGTGTATAAACTTTGCGTGCCTCAAGTGGCTGCAGCGTGTCGTCAACAGTGCGATCAATGTTTCCTTTCACAGCTGCAGCAAAGGCCGATGGGCGAGTCGTTAGCGGTCCATCCAGAATGCTTTTCGTGTCGAGCTCTGGACACTCTTGTCGTCGACGCTCCTCGTACTCTCTCCATGCAGTATCGTATCGGATACCAACGATCGCAAGTGGCATGGCTAGGTATAGAGAGCCGAAAAGCATCACAACAGCGGTGATCAGGACGGCAGCTTCGCTGAAAAGTGATGGAACTTGATTTCCGTAGCCAACTGTGGCAACACTGCAGATGGAGTGTTAGCAAATGAGTAAAGGTGGAAGCGACATAATGAGGGAACGTACGTGACCATGACGAAGTAACCAGCGTTGAAGATGTCGGTGAATGTGCATGTCGCAAGATCATAGCAAGGGTCCGCATAAAAGAGAGCAGTAGCGAACACCATCACAACGGTGATCAGGAAAAAGAACTGCGTTTTCCAACGGTTAGTGTGACCACGCAGACAAGCAGAGATAGATCTTCGCACTTACAGTAATTTTCAACGGAGCTACTGACTCGGCTGCTGCCTTGAACAAGATAATCGACCCGTCGTAGACGCGAGACATATCAATCAATCGGAAGATTCGGAATAGCTGCAGGTAGTTCACTGTTGCTCTCGTGCCGAACTTATTGAATGTCGGTTCATCGCGATGCAAAAACTCCAGAGCACGGTAGATAAACAACGGTGAGAGTGCCGCGAGTTGGTTCCACGTTGAGAGTGCCTTCCAAAACGCCTTTTGATTCGGTGCAGAAAGCCATCTCAGCAAGAAGTCGATGACGTAGATAGCAGTGAACAAAACCTCTGCCGCGACGAAGAATGAGTCCCCAGGAAGGTAGCCATAACCTGGGTCAGTCCCTTCGAATCGGGGTCCATCTAGCGTCTCTGCTGCCATCACGCCGATGTTGACAATCAGGATCAGTGTTAACACGTGATGTAGCACCCAGCCGAATCGGGACTTCGTTGGTTGCGCCAAGTAGAACTGGACACGCTGGCGCCAAGGCATAGCACGAATGGCTTCAGGTGACACGACCGACTTGGAAGGACCCAATCGGCCCATAACTCTTGTTGCTGCCATACTCCAATCATCGCGAGAAGTTCGGAGTTGTGTGCTGACCGATCGGACTGCATTGTCAAGAGTGGATGCAACGACACTTGGTCGACGAGGTGGTCGACTAACTTGAACACCCTCTCCCTCACCTGTTTCTCCATTTTGTGCGCTTACTGGCGGGCCAACGTTCTCGGTGCTATCGTTCTTGTCCAGCGAGATATCATCGGTCTCGATGATCGGAGCGAGTGAAGTGAGTGAGGCAACCTGTCCATTTCGGGACGGCTCGTCGAATTGATGGCTGGATACTGCCTTCCCCGTATCGTTATCACTGGCCATCATGATCGACGGCAACACTCAGCAAAACCTCGCCGGGGGAAGCGACGTTCGGAGGCTCTTGTGCTCAACACTACTTGCCGGAGTTGCGCTACCGTCTGTGATGCCCTCTCCTGCTGTGAAATGTGCGCAGCTAGCTAGTGGTGTTGCTTGAAAGGGCGACTTGTGACGTTTGAGCGGCTCCACTCTGCTGTTGCAGTTTCGAAACCAACATTGGCTTCGACAACGCGATCGCTCCAATCTAGTCTTCCTATATTCTTGGGTTTGCTTGGGTCGCGCTAAAGATACCTCATGTATATGAAGTTGTGAAGAGCACATGATACGCATGCACACGCTGACCTTTGTTCCGTTGACTAAAACCAATGCCTCAGACTATTGTTGGAGATGCGGAACCTCATCCAAACCTTCGTTGCGTTTTGCTTGGCTGCGTGCGAATCCTCTGAGCTGCCCCATCTGTATCCTTCAAGTCAATCCACCAGTTTGCGGTGACCCCGCGGTGCTGAGAAATTGGTTCCTTGTCCTGCTTCTTCAACTTATGTCTTGATCTTGAATAGTGGATTTGCCAGCAAGAATACCAGTGGAGCCAGCACCAATACTCGGTCATATTCTCTTCAGTCACGAGTTGCTCCATTCCTGGCGGAACAAGCGGGTGAAAGTCTCGTCCTTCAGCGGTCAGCCCCGAGTGCATTCCAGGAGGCCAGACAGCCTGGAAGTGCTTCGAAGGGGCATTTAGCACGGCCCTTTTGTTCTCAGCGCTCTTCAACAAACGACGCGAGATCGTACGCTTGCCTGGCCGAAGCCCACGATCCACAGGAACATCTACTGCTTCATCCACGTGATTGGCCGTGACTCGTTCATCCGTATCGTCGGCGTGCTCGTTATCGCTTGCTTCGTCCTCCTCTTCTTCCAGTACTACATCCTGATCCACACGCTGCCGTCTGCCGTCGTGAGCTTTGGGCGTCATTGATAGCCGTCGATCACTACCAGGTGCCGGCGCGGCATCGTGATGACCCGCTGTCACCGACGACTTGGACTGCCGCTTGGTAACATAGCTCTTGGTGTTGATCGATGACCGCATACTTGCCTGACGAGAGTTTTGTGGGGAGCTTTGTACGATTGCATGACTGGTATTGACGCCGTTGCTCCTCTGAGGGTCACCCTCGCCCTGCCACCCGGCCTCCTCGTCGTATTCCTCGTCGACACTCTCATCAACCACTCTGCCGAACGCTCGAGATTCCTCTTCCTCATCACCAGCCACGACATGGGATGACCGGTGGCTTCGAGCAGTAGCCGACGACCCAGCTCGCTGATTCGCTTGCCCGACCATGTGTGTTGCTCTCGGTTCCACGAGACCTGCGTCGCGCCGTGAGATACTTTGCCGTTGCTCAGGTATCGACATACTGGCAGACCTATTAGCCCGGATTGCAGACGGATCTCCCTTGGTCGATGACGCGCGACTCGTGCCTGCTGGCCGCAACGACGCACGCTTGTCTGTTGTCGCGGCTGTGTCTGTGGCCATGGCTCGTTCATCCGTGTCGTCGGCGTGCTCGTTATCGCTCGCTTCGTCCTCCTCTTCTTCCAGTACTACATCCTGATCCACACGCTGCCGTCTGCCGTCGTGAGCTTTGGGCGTCATTGATAGCCGTCGATCACTACCAGGTGCCGGCGCGGCATCGTGATAACCCGCTGTCACCGACGACTTGGACTGCCGCTTGGTAACATAGCTCTTGGTGTTGATCGATGGCCGCATACTTGCCTGACGAGAGCTTTGTGGGGAGCTTTGTACGATTGCATGACTAGTATTGACGCCGTTGCTCCTCTGAGGGTCACCCTCGCCCTGCCACCCGGCCTCCTCGTCGTATTCCTCGTCGACACTCTCATCAACCACTCTGCCGAACGCTCGAGATTCCTCTTCCTCATCACCAGCCACGACAGGGGATGACCGGTGGCTTCGAGCAGTAGCCGACGACCCAGCTCGCTGATTCGCTTGCCCGACCATGTGTGTTGCTCTCGGTTCCACGAGACCTGCGTCGCGCCGTGAGATACTTTGCCGTTGCTCAGGTATCGACATACTGGCAGACCTATTAGCCCGGATTGCAGACGGATCTCCCTTGGTCGATGACGCGCGACTCGTGCCTGCTGGCCGCAACGACGCACGCTTGTCTGTTGTCGCGGCTGTGTCTGTGGTCATGGCTCGTTCATCCGTGTCGTCGGCGTGCTCGTTATCGCTCGCTTCGTCCTCCTCTTCTTCCAGTACTACATCCTGATCCACACGCTGCCGTCTGCCGTCGTGAGCTTTGGGCGTCATTGATAGCCGTCGATCACTACCAGGTGCCGGCGCGGCATCGTGATAACCCGCTGTCACCGACGACTTGGACTGCCGCTTGGTAACATAGCTCTTGGTGTTGATCGATGGCCGCATACTTGCCTGACGAGAGCTTTGTGGGGAGCTTTGTACGATTGCATGACTAGTATTGACGCCGTTGCTCCTCTGAGGGTCACCCTCGCCCTGCCACCCGGCCTCCTCGTCGTATTCCTCGTCGACACTCTCATCAACCACTCTGCCGAACGCTCGAGATTCCTCTTCCTCATCACCAGCCACGACAGGGGATGACCGGTGGCTTCGAGCAGTAGCCGACGACCCAGCTCGCTGATTCGCTTGCCCGACCATGTGTGTTGCTCTCGGTTCCACGAGACCTGCGTCGCGCCGTGAGATACTTTGCCGTTGCTCAGGTATCGACATACTGGCAGACCTATTAGCCCGGATTGCAGACGGATCTCCCTTGGTCGATGACGCGCGACTCGTGCCTGCTGGCCGCAACGACGCACGCTTGTCTGTTGTCGCGGCTGTGTCTGTGGCCATGGCTCGTTCATCCGTGTCGTCGGCGTGCTCGTTATCGCTCGCTTCGTCCTCCTCTTCTTCCAGTACTACATCCTGATCCACACGCTGCCGTCTGCCGTCGTGAGCTTTGGGCGTCATTGATAGCCGTCGATCACTACCAGGTGCCGGCGCGGCATCGTGATAACCCGCTGTCACCGACGACTTGGACTGCCGCTTGGTAACATAGCTCTTGGTGTTGATCGATGGCCGCATACTTGCCTGACGAGAGCTTTGTGGGGAGCTTTGTACGATTGCATGACTAGTATTGACGCCGTTGCTCCTCTGAGGGTCACCCTCGCCCTGCCACCCGGCCTCCTCGTCGTATTCCTCGTCGACACTCTCATCAACCACTCTGCCGAACGCTCGAGATTCCTCTTCCTCATCACCAGCCACGACAGGGGATGACCGGTGGCTTCGAGCAGTAGCCGACGACCCAGCTCGCTGATTCGCTTGCCCGACCATGTGTGTTGCTCTCGGTTCCACGAGACCTGCGTCGCGCCGTGAGATACTTTGCCGTTGCTCAGGTATCGACATACTGGCAGACCTATTAGCCCGGATTGCAGACGGATCTCCCTTGGTCGATGACGCGCGACTCGTGCCTGCTGGCCGCAACGACGCACGCTTGTCTGTTGTCGCGGCTGTGTCTGTGGCCATGGCTCGTTCATCCGTGTCGTCGGCGTGCTCGTTATCGCTCGCTTCGTCCTCCTCTTCTTCCAGTACTACATCCTGATCCACACGCTGCCGTCTGCCGTCGTGAGCTTTGGGCGTCATTGATAGCCGTCGATCACTACCAGGTGCCGGCGCGGCATCGTGATAACCCGCTGTCACCGACGACTTGGACTGCCGCTTGGTAACATAGCTCTTGGTGTTGATCGATGGCCGCATACTTGCCTGACGAGAGCTTTGTGGGGAGCTTTGTACGATTGCATGACTAGTATTGACGCCGTTGCTCCTCTGAGGGTCACCCTCGCCCTGCCACCCGGCCTCCTCGTCGTATTCCTCGTCGACACTCTCATCAACCACTCTGCCGAACGCTCGAGATTCCTCTTCCTCATCACCAGCCACGACAGGGGATGACCGGTGGCTTCGAGCAGTAGCCGACGACCCAGCTCGCTGATTCGCTTGCCCGACCATGTGTGTTGCTCTCGGTTCCACGAGACCTGCGTCGCGCCGTGAGATACTTTGCCGTTGCTCAGGTATCGACATACTGGCAGACCTATTAGCCCGGATTGCAGACGGATCTCCCTTGGTCGATGACGCGCGACTCGTGCCTGCTGGCCGCAACGACGCACGCTTGTCTGTTGTCGCGGCTGTGTCTGTGGCCGTGGCTCGTTCATCCGTGTCGTCGGCGTGCTCGTTGGTCATCTCAGTCTCGTCCAAGGAACTGTCAAATGTCCCATCCGCGTTGATGCGGTCGATGGTTGCCTTCGTGCTGAGAAAGAGCTTTTTCATTGCTTGGTTTTCGAAGTCATGTCGCGTTGCTGTGCGTGTAACTCCAGCTGAATACCTCGAGTTCTTGATGGGCGATACATTCGCCACATCGTGAACGAGAGACGATCGTGGTTGCGATGATTGATGAAATGCAGCAATTTCGACGCTGTGATCACTGTCGTTTGGCCATGAGAGATCTGTGAAAGACGATGGCTGCTTGAATCCGTTTGATGGTTTCACTTGAAGAGACCTTAGGAATGAACTGGTGGGTAGAGGATGTACACTTGCCCCAGCGTCGTCGTCCTGGTTCGACAGAGCCCCGGGTGACTTGGTGATGGGCTTGCGCGATGTCTTCGGCGGCGGCTGCAAGTTCAGTAGCTCCCGCTCAATCTGCTTCAAAATGGCTGTGTGCCGGCGAGACTTCATGGCATTGGCCTCTCGCTTGGACCTCAGCTTGCGCTCTTTGAGCGCTTGCATTGATGCTCGGACAGTGCGCATTCTCGCAGAACCTCGAGTATACGGATCGACGTCCGGGGCACGACGCAAGAATGCAGAGGCTCGAGCCGACTCCCGTTGTGCGAGTCTTGCCGCTGTGCTTGTTGTTGTGGGTGGCAGCCCACGACGTGGGGGCACCCGCGCTCGCTGACGCTCCAGCATTTCCCACTCTGTCTCGTCGAGCCAATCCGTCGACAGCGTCGCGTTGCCAGCGGCGTAGAGTCGCCGCCAGGCAAAGTACAGCGGCGTCTCCTCGTACGACGCGAGGTCCCGTGGACGCAGCACAGCGTCTCCGAGCCGCATCGCGTGCTCGTAGTCGAGTCGGCCGCGCGCATCGTCGGTCGTCGAGGTAGCAGCTTCCACCCGCAGTATGTCACGCGAGCCTGATGAAGCCATGACAGTTGGTGGCGAGTGGCTCTGGGACTCACGGAGAGTGGGCGCCAATGAGACGTCAGTGTGACCGGCGCTCTGTATCGTCCCATAGACAGAGAGAGAGAGAGAAGAGAAGAAGAGAAAGGCAACGCCATGCTTTTTGTCTGTCTGTCATGCTGACCGCAATGAATTGCGGCAGCACTTCAACTTGGAAACTGCCACCTATTTCTGCCATGATACAACCGCCCAGGCCAAACCCTGATTTAGCCTAGTTTAGTTAGTTTGGCCTAGGTTGAAGCTGGGAATGGTGGAAGATCGTGCATTCGTTCTCAGCAGCGACAATGGCGACAGAGCGATCGGCGCTGCTCGCTGGGGCGTCGTCGTCGCCGCGAGACCTGGAGGACAACGCGGCCCCCAGTTGGCTGCGACGCTCTGTGTCCAAGAGCTTCGGCCGTGTCGGCCGTCGAACGCGTGTCACCGTCAGCCTCATCGCAATCGCCGCTGCAGCTCTTGTCGGCGTTGTCGTCGCCACGGTCATCGTCTTTCGGAACAACAGCGCGGACGTAGCTGCCGATGGATTCCCAGCAGAGGTGAACACATTAATGTCGTGGCGATGGTGCTCCAGTCTGTGTTGTGACGGTGGTCCGTGCAGTTTGACGCGATCATCATCGGTGGAGGTCCCGCAGGCTCGGTCTTGTCTCGGCGACTCTCGGACGATTCATGGCGTCGTGTGCTGCTCATCGAAGCCGGAAACGCGTCGCAACTCGAATTGGGTGGCCGTGTACGTACAGAGCACCGCTTTGTGAGCCATGAGTGCTGCAAGATTGATGTGGCGTCCACTTCCAGGCGCGCATTTCTCATCCTGCCAACGTAGACGGACTGACACCGTTTGACGTGCCGTTCTACTGGACCAACGTCGCCAACACGCCAGCGCTTCACTGGGATTATCCTGATGTGAATGTCGCAAAAGCGCTGGGCGGCTGTGGTATTCACAATGCGATGCTTTACGGTAATGATTGCCCTGTCGTTGATGGATTCGACACACATTACTGACCTTCATGTCGATGGCCTCGTTAGTTCGTGCGCTACCATCCGATCTCCATCGCTGGGGCATGAGCAAGTGGACGTGGAAGAAAGCACTGGAGCTGTACACACTCATGGAAGACTTCGATGGACCTAGCTCAGAATTCCATGGTGACTCAGGCATCGTGCGGACGAGTCCGCCATCGCTGGCAGACTCGCTGTCCCTGGCCTTTGTTGAGGCGTCTGAAGAGATTGGTATCCCTCGAACTGACGACTTCAACGCTCCACACGGCCGCCACGGCGTCGGCTTTTACCATTTCAACACACGTGACGGCGTGCGAGAAAGCGCCGCTCGACGTTTCGTCGGCCCGATGCTGAAAGAAGGTCGCTCCAATTTTCACTTACTGCTCAACACTGAAGTGACGGTTCGTATTCCTAAGTGCGTCGTGTTGGGTATTGTTCATCTCAATGACGCCAGGGGTCTATTGTGCAGCGGATTCAATTTGACGAGAGAGGAGAAACGGCTACTGGCGTCGAGGTCGTACACTCCGATGGCACACGACAGCTCATACGAGTCTCCGCTCAAGGCAACGTGATCGTGACTGCTGGTGCTGTCAACACGCCAAAGGTGCTGATGCAGTCAGGAGTTGGACACAAGGATGATCTGAAGCAGCTCGGTTTACCCGTTATCAAGCATCTGCCGAGAGTCGGGATGAATCTGCAAGATCACCCGGTCGTTGCCGTCGCTTTTGAGAATCCCAACCCTGTTCCCGTGGATCTCAAGTGCGTGATAACGAGGAGTCGGGACGTGGGAAGCACTAGCTGACTGGCATGCGTTGTATGAACAGCTCGGAACTCGCGACGTACTTTGCCGCGACAACGCGCCGGGACAAGAACGCTACCAGTTATGGAATGATGGGTTCAGCAGGTATCAGCGCTGGTGCCTTCCTCGTTCCACCGGGCTCGACGCTACCAGAAATCCAGTTGACGTTGTTCCCACGCAAGTCGGAGCCACACGTCTCCAACTCTTCCGAGCTGAATCACGCATCTCAAATCCTCGTAACGGTCGCTCTTCTACACCCTAAAGCCAGGAACCGCGTTGTGTTGGAAAAGGGGTCGAACGGGCAGTTCATCCCCCGCATTGTATCGGAGGTCCCAGAGCGCGAGGCCGAACACCTTCGCGAAGACGATGTCTGGAAGCTGTCGTGGGGTGTCGCTGTCGTCCGCGAGATCGCGGCTGCTCTTGGTACGTTCTTGCTTCATCGACAAATGACTGAAGCGAACCGATATTGATCGTTTACTTTGGTGTGCAGCCCGAAAAGGTCTCTTCGGCGCCGAAATCACGCCTGGGTCCACTGTTTCAACTATGGACGGTCAGTGCACACACGCGTATCTCTCTGAGATTAAGACAGAGCTGACATGTGTGGTGATGCCTACAGATCTGATCAAGTGGATCCCGAATGCTGTGTTCCGCAACTCGCATTGGGTCGGCAGTGCGGCCATGGGCCACAGCGCCGACACAGCCGTGGTCGACAACCACCTCCGCGTCTTTGGGCTCACAAACGTCCGCGTGGCCGACGCGTCGATCATCCCGTCGATCCCCAATGGCAACGTGCACTCGTCGGTGCTCATGGTCGCGTCGCACGGCGCACAGCTCATTCGCGCCGACGACCAAGATCAGCACCTCCTCAAGTGAGCTGCTCGCACGAGATGGGTACACCAACGCGGCACCGTATTTGTGCTGAATACAGCGCCGTCGTGAAGAGAGCACGGTGCTATGAATATCAACCAATGAGAAGGGAGAATCGCCCAAGTCGTGTCGCATCTTCTTGTCCGCGACACGCCAGATGGCCCCAGCAGCACATCAGGAGTTGCGTCACGCCGGCGGTCGCCATCCATGGAACGCGCGCTGCAGAGAGAAAACGCTGGCTGACCGCTCGGTGCTGTGTGCGGCAGCTGGTGACTGCTTGGGTGTGTCGCCTGCCACATCAGTATCGCAGTCGCGTCGCGTCGACCTGTCTGTCTGTCTGTCTGTCTGTCTCTATCCATCTATCTCTTCATCATCAGGCTGTCCGCTGCCCGAATCGTTCGGTTGGCGAGGCAAAGTGGAGTACGAACGGCAGGGATCCATGGCGGCGTCGCAGCTTAAGCGAGACGGAGAGGAAGCGTCGACGATCCGGCAGGATCTAGAGCTGGAGCTGTTGGAGAAAGGCGACGATGTGTGTGCGCGGTCGAAGCTCGGCGATGCGCTGCTGGACCAGTGCATCGCCTTCAACTACAAGCGGTATGCGCCGCGCTGCACCGGAATGGCAGGCGATTGCTAGGCTCACTGCGTTGGTAATTCAGAACGTTCGCGATCATGTCCGAACGCCGAGTCGTTCGAGAGTATAAGGGCGTTTATGTCAAGGTACGACTCATTCGTGCGAGGGGAGCTCTGTGCATGGACCAAGTCTTGGTGAATGACTGACTTGACTTCGCGTGCGTTCGTGTGTCAGTATTCGATCTGGAGGCAGTTATTCACGTGGTTGCTCGTCGTGTACATTCTCTCTGTGCTTGTCGCGGACATTATTCGATCACGGGGTACGAGATCGAAGTTGCTGCGGTCAAAGCACACAACGCAGTGGGTTGATGGCTGGATATGACACTCGCAGATCCGCACCAAGAGCTATTCTCCGCTGATAATCTCGGCGCATCGCTTCTCAACTTGATTCTTGTCGTCATCATGGTGCAGGTTCGAGCACCGCATGCCAATACTCATGAGCCGTATTTGCAGCGCCTCACATCGCTCTGTGTCATCGTTTCTGTAGATCGCTTTGGTGATTCGATGGCTCATTTCGTGGGTGATCATTGCGGAACTTGCAATTTACCTGGTCACGGGAGATATCAGAGCTGTCTTCTGGCAAGAACGAAGTATCAGTGAGAAGAAAGCGCAAGCCAGGCGAGTCATTGTGCTCATCCTCATCATCCTCGAGGGACTCACGATCATGGCACATTGCTACACGCACCACCTGTATCCCTGGCTTGTTCGTGTGCAATTCTTCGACCCCAAGCGATGGTGGCTGGTAAAACCAGGATCGCGATCCAACTCGTTCACGTACCGATCCAAGGGGCGACTGTGGACCGACAAGCGCGCTACCGTCACGTACTGTGGCGGCCTCAATGATCGTGGAGAGCCCCACGGCTTCGGAATTTGGATTGATACTGCCTTCCACGGAGAGCACCTTCGAGGTATCTGGGAAAATGGTGTCCCGGTTGGCCCATTCACCAGTCGAGAACATGGTAGCGGATACTGTTTTGCAAACCTACGAATCGCGTATTGCCAAGATCGATCAGAATCACAGCCCCACCAGATTTACTTTATGCCGCGGCACTCGGAGCGTGGAAACTCATGGGGCGTTGCCAGGTAGGCTCGACCTGTCTGCGGAGACACAATGCGATTCTGACAGATTACATATTTCGTACAGCGTGGAGTGTTCGGTATCCGGCGGATTCTTTCGATTCCTTCCTCGTGTGCAGCACCTGACTAGTCCCGACGCTGACGCTCCGACCTCAGCTGCGGAGTGTCTACCGGTCCTTCGTACACCACTCGATATCGTCCGTGCAACAGAAGAGAATCCACGACGAAAGTACACTCTACCGCCGTCGCAGAACAGCTCGGCACCTCCCCAGTCCACGACAAAGGCATCATCATTTGTCAGTCGAGACACAGAAGCCCTCGTGTTTCTCCACGGCTACAATTGTTCGCTTGACTATGCACTCAACCGCTTCGCCCAGCTTCTCGCGCTCGGCGATTTCCCGTCCAACTTTCATCCATTTATCTTCAGCTGGCCAAGCGGGAGTACGATGGCTTACTTCCAAGGTTCGTGACACGAGACGTACAGCTTATGTCGGAATCGACAAACTGACCGAAAGCGTTGATGCTGTTCAGCGAGGTCTCTTGGATGTGAAAACAAACAGACTGCACAGGATTTTGCTGCGTTCCTTCAAAGCATTGTGGATGCTGGTTATCGCAAGATCAACATTATCGCGCACTCGATGGGCTGTCGCGTTTACTTCAGAGCGCTGGAACTGGGGCTCCTGGATGACGTCTTTGTGGTACGTGAATCTCATTAGGACGATCCAAACACGGTGTTCTCGTGGCTCATTCGAACATCCCATAGAACCTCCGCTCGGAAAGCGAATCTTCTACTCGTTGTGCAATGCTGTCCACCCTGACGCTCGCCAATCCAGATTACGGTCGCGAAGATTTCGTTCGACGCGGCGGAGGATACGATCTCACGCGGCAGTTCTGCAAGTTTGTGACCATCTACGCAAACCGACTCGTACGTTCCATCCTCTGACAGCGGTGCAACCACTGAGCTGACTTGACTATTCGATGTTCACACAGGATAATGCCCTCATCTGGTCCGAGATTTTGTCTCGCCAAGGCATCTTCGATCCATTGGTGTACTCGATTGGAAAGCGCGTGCAAATGCTGCACCGAGACCCAGAAGACGACAGTAGTGAACGAGTTAATCGAGCGTCGCGGTGGAGCCTCTTTCGAGGTGCTCGAGCGTCGGTCTCCGCGGAGCTTGACAACGAGGCCGTCGAGATGAACGAGAAGTCGCAGTTTCCAGGCGTCGCGTCCATCGTGTTCAACGACCTTCCCAGCGACTCGCCGTGTCATCCACATGATGATCCCGACAGCGCTACCTCCAATCGCGACTTCCTGGACGTCGATGTGGTGGACACGACGTGGATGGACAACAACGTCCATGCCGTGCGCCACAACTACTTCAACTTGAACCCGACGATGGTACGTCCTTTCGAGCCTTTCCTGACATTTACGAAAAGCATGTTCCAACTGACGAGTGGCTGCCATCCCAGATCGACGACCTGCGGCAGATCATCGTCTCCAAACGGCGCGCGCGCCATCGTCCGGGGCTGCTGCACACCAGCGCCAACGTCTACATCTTCTTGGTGGCGCCTGGTCACATCAAGAATGATTGAGCGCATTGCCGCAGGAATGATGGCGCGACGCTTTCTTCACACCTCGTAACATATGATACCCTACCTTTGAAATATGATAACGAACCTGACTCCCACACAGCCATGCGATCCAGCCAATCAGCGGAGTTTCTACATTGTTTTCACCAATCCGCATTGCATATCACAGCACCAGTCACGCCGTCGCTCGCGGTTTGAGCATTTGAAAAATGCAACGCAGCTGAGCGCCACCGCCACGTCCCCACCCTTAACATCCACCAACCTCCGCATATACAATATTCAAGTCATTTGAACCGTTAACATCCACCCACATCTGGAGGTTAGCGGAGGTTTGCCGTCCCAGTTCCCGCCCTTTCCCCCCTTTGTTCAAGTGAGCCCTTCCTTCCTCTCGTCGTCCCCGACAGTTGAGATCGCGGGCATCTGCCATTTCTCAAGTCGATTGCAAGCGCCCTCACCACCGCTTTCTCTCGACAGTCCCGTATTTGCCTTCCCCCTCCAAGCAACCGAAGAAGCCATGCGTGAGATCCTTTCCATCCACTTGGGCCAGGGCGGTATCCAGGTCGGTAACGCCTGCTGGGAGCTCTACTGCCTCGAGCACGGCATCCAGCCCGATGGCACCATGCCGAGCGACAAGATGGTCGGCGGCGGCGACGACGCCTTCTCGACGTTTTTCGCCGAGACGGGCGCCGGCAAGCACGTGCCGCGCGCGGTCTTTGTCGATCTCGAGCCCACGGTCTGCGATGAGGTCCGCACCGGCACGTACCGCCAGCTCTACCACCCGGAGCAGATCATCTCGGGCAAGGAAGACGCCGCCAACAACTACGCGCGTGGTCACTACACGATCGGCAAGGAGGTCGTCGACCTCGTGCTCGACCGCGTGCGCAAGCTCGCCGACAACTGCACGGGCCTCCAGGGCTTTATGGTGTTCAACGCCGTCGGCGGTGGTACCGGTTCGGGTCTCGGCTCGCTCCTGCTCGAGCGTCTCTCGGTCGACTATGGCCGCAAGAGCAAGCTCGGTTTCACGATCTACCCGTCGCCGCAGGTCTCGACGGCCGTCGTTGAGCCGTACAACTCTGTGCTCTCGACGCACTCGCTCCTTGAGCACACGGATGTCGCTATCATGCTCGACAACGAAGCCATCTACGACATCTGCCGTCGCTCGCTCGACATTGAGCGTCCGTCGTACACGAACCTGAACCGTCTCATCGCCCAGGTCATCTCGTCGCTCACGACGTCGCTCCGCTTCGATGGTTCGCTCAACGTCGATGTCACCGAGTTCCAGACGAACCTGGTGCCGTACCCGCGTATCCACTTCATGCTCAGCTCGTACGCTCCGGTCATCTCGGCCGAGAAGGCGTACCACGAGCAGCTCACGGTGGCTGAGATCACCAACAGCGCGTTCGAGCCGTCGTCGATGATGGCCAAGTGCGACCCTCGCCACGGCAAATACATGGCGACGTGCCTCATGTACCGTGGTGACGTCGTGCCGAAGGATGTCAACGCCGCTGTCGCGACGATCAAGACCAAGCGCACGATCCAGTTCGTGGACTGGTGCCCGACGGGTTTCAAGTGCGGTATCAACTACCAGCCGCCGACGGTCGTCCCGGGTGGCGACCTTGCCCGCGTGCAGCGTGCCGTGTGCATGATCTCGAACACGAGCGCCATCGCCGAGGTCTTCTCCCGCATCGACCACAAGTTCGATCTCATGTACGCCAAGCGTGCGTTCGTGCACTGGTACGTTGGTGAGGGTATGGAGGAAGGCGAGTTCTCGGAGGCTCGTGAGGATCTCGCTGCCCTCGAGAAGGATTACGAGGAGGTCAGCGCCGAGACGGCTGAGGGCGACGGTGAGGAGTACGGCGAGGAGTACTAAGCTGCTTTCGCGACGGTCCGAGTGTGCGTTCTCTTCTGCAGTTCGTGTCAGTAAGATAAATGAGAGATTTTGGATTTCCCAAAGGCTTGTCATTTCCTGCTTGGGGTGCCTATCGCTACAGTACATTCATGCGCTCATCACACGAGACATCCATAGTCGGGAGAGATTTGGAGAAACACGTCGTCGAAGAACCGTTCGCTGTTGTAGTCGAGATGGCTGTTCGGCTCCTCCGCCTCTTGCTGCTGCTGCTGAGACTGCTGCTGTTCTGCGGCCTCGCCGTGTTGTCGAGGATCTTCGTACTTGACCTCAGAGGACGTCATGTAGTGGTTGTCAACTCCTGTGGTGGTGGACGGCGCATGCTCCAAGTCTTGGTCATCGTTGCGATGAGCAAGCGAGTGCATCGAGTGCACGGGCTTTTCAACCGCTGACTCATGCAGGTAATGGTCGTAGCCAACGTAGGGAAACTTGTACGCCGTCGGCATCGGATGCACCATCATTTCCTTGGCTGCAAGCCGATGCGCCATGCTGGGAAGCTCATTTGCAGCGAAGCTGCCCATGGACTTCCCAAGATGCGTCGATGGCATCATGAAGTTCTGCATCCACGACAAACCAGTCAGCGGGCAATTCCAGCTGAGGTGAGGGCGATGCATTGAGGTACACGTACCGACTGTTGCTTGCGGAACGAGCGAAGATGCGTTGGACCAGAGAAGTCCCCAAAGGTCTTGTCGCCTTCAGCAGGGGAGATGTTGCAGTCCGTGAAGGTCGCAGATCCGTATCGTGGACTCTGAGAGCCATAGGAGTCGTCGTCGCCCGAGTCATCATCGTCATCGTTGCCGTCATCTTCGAAGTGGTGCTGCGGGATGCGACCGGATGGATCAATGCCTGCAAGCAAGAAATGGAAGGTTAGTGAGACCGCCACTCGTCTTCTGTGGTGTTCACAAGGCGGGGCAGCGCACCGTAGGTCTCGGGAGCCATGAGCTTGTCCAGTTGCTTCTTAAACGTGTTGTACTGGTTGAGCTGCTTGTCGTTGAGCGTGCCCTGGTCCTTGCAGCGGTTGAGCTCTTGCAGCGACCGCTTCAGACTGCGAACCTTTCGATACGGCCAATGGCGGATGCCGATCGCGCGGCAGCGCTTCTTGAACGCCGTCGCGCGGACGCCAAACTTCTCAGCGGCTGTCTTGAGCGGCAGGTGAAAGTGCAGGCTGAACGCCTCGAAGTTGCACGCCGGCGAGAGCGACATCACCGGTTTCTTGGACGACTGTGGCGGGCTGCGGCGGCCGTAGTCGTGGTGGTCGTCGAGCATCAGCGACGCACCGTGGATGTGCGCCATGTTGAGCGGCGGCATGGTGGCGAGGCGGCTATCGAGCGTGTTGTTGCTGGTGGCGCCTCGAGGGGACGGTCCGCGGGTGGTCATCATGGCGGCTGAAGTGGCGCTGTCAAGAGGCGTCGGCTCGGCTTTGTCGGGGCAGGGCAAGGACAAAGGGTCGGCGGCGAGGGGCATGCAGTCGTGCACCGGTCGAGAGGACGGATGGACGAACGGACGAATGGACGAATGGACGGACGGACGCTGTGTCGGGGCAGGTCAAAAGATCGAATGAGGGCGACTGCGAGCGAGGAGCGCGAAGGGGAACAAACAGGTCTTTGGCACGAAAGAGAATGGCGAGCGCCGGCACAAAACTCGGTTCTTCGTTCTCTCGTTCTCGTGTTTGGTTTGGTTGGATTTGTTCTTGTTCTTGTTCTCGCACAAGATTGCGATTGCCCCCGCCCCACCTCCCCTCCACCCCAACGTTCCATAAATTCGATGTAAGGATGGTACACATGGTGTCAGTGAGGTGCGGGCACCACCCTCGCCACACTCCAAACACATGTGCCAGCAAACTGAAACCATCCAGAACAATAAACAAGTTTCAGTGTAGTGCGAGTTTGTTGCTGCTGCAGAGTGAAGAGTGAGGTGTGTTGTGGTGGTGGTGGTGGTGGGAGCGGCAAGCGATCCAAACCATCGCGCTCGCACTTGTGGCACATAACCTGAAGCCACGTCTTGCGTTTTGCGATCATGCTGCGCACGCATTCTTTCCACAATTTCCACCATCATCTCGACACCCACACACGTTCAAGTTGGCGCACAGATGGCAAGCTTCAACGTATACTGGTGGCCGTTATCCGGACGGCTTGGGTACTCGCGGCTAGGGTCTCGACATTGTGGGCAGCTGATGTCTGGCAGCACCTCGTGCTGTGATTGGCTTGAAGTTGAATCTTGTCGTTCAGCGTGAAACGGCAGTTCAATTTCGAGCTCAAACTCAAAAACGCAAAACGCGCAGTTTTGACGAACCAACAATCTGTCTGCTGCTGCTGCTGGCTGAAGCTCGCTTGTCCCGGCGCAGGACGGCGTCCGTTCATGCGGAAAGTCGCCGCGCTGAGGGCACAAATGGATACACATTCGTGGAGGCGCTTGTCCACAGCAGTTTACTCACATGGCTGTTCGAGACAGCCGACCGCTCAGGTTGCCGAGCGATTCTGTTGCTTCTGCAGGACTTGGGCGAGCTCAACTTGATGACTTGGTTTGTGGCGTGGGCTGATCAGAGAGCGAAGGATCAATGAGGCATCGGTTTCATCTGCGCATTATTCAGCATCGTCTTGTGCTGCCTATTGTTCTGGGGACGGAATGCGGTTCGTTGGCTTCAGACGATCTCGAAACGACACGAAAGTGGGGCCAATCCTGCCGTGGCTTGTGCTTGCTGCCACACCGCGCGGGCATGTGCGCGTGCGTCAGTGCGAAATCTGCGTGAAACAATCGATAATCGAACGATAGAAAAAATGACCTTTCGATGTCAAGCTCCCGCCCAAGCGAGGAATGCTGGCAGCTGTGCTAAGCAATCCTACCTGCAATATCCGCGCTTACGGTGCGGTGCGTTGAGTCTCTCCTGCATTGCTCGACGAGCAATGCTCGTGTTGTTTCAGCTCGCGCCAAACAAACAATTTTTTGTGGATAAATTCGAGTCTCTCATTGCGAGTTTCCACAACTACTCGTCCCAAGTCAATCACGTTGACTTTTCACATCAACCGGAGTGATTTTTTTCTTCTTCTGTGGCTTCTTCCGTTCCGCCGGACTGACCACAGCGAAACGGTCCTCGTTTTGCATGCGTGCTGGGCGCGGGTCGTCTTCAGGTTCAACACAGAGGTGCTTCCGCATCTCGTGGAACAATCCTCACGAGCGATCTTGCGCCATCCGCGGTGCTGCTGCGTTCGACGAGCGGCAAGAGATCATTCTGCCACCCGTCAGTGTGTCTGTCTGGGTTTTGTTTGTTGCTTTACGTTATTCTGCGCTCGCCATCACAGACCCACGCATGCTGCGGGTCGCTTTGTCGCCGTCCTCTCGAGCCGCCGTGCCAAATGTGCGCTTGAGAGATGCTAGAGCGTGTCTCGCCGCAATGGACGCATTCGATTAAGTGTGCGTCGTGGCGCGGCGGTTTGACCCGACGCCATGCCGGAGACGAGTGACGGCGCCGAGTCCCATCGACTTGATCGCTTGCAGTAGTTCGTTTCTCCAGTACTAGATACAACAGACGATAACTTCCACGTCCATTCACGTGCCTTCCCCCTCCTCCGTCTCTACGCCTCCTCCTCCTCCGGCTCCACGCTCAGTTAGTCCCGAGACGTCTGCGTACATGCGAGCCACCTCCTCCGGCGACAAGGCGTCTCCGCTCAAAAGCGGGTCCTTGCTGTGCCGAATCGGGAACGCCTTGGTCGTCAGCAGGTTGAGCAGGCGCTCCTTCGCCAAGAGCTTCTCAATTAAGCGCTGACGGTCCGCGAGGCTCAGTCGCAGTGGCTCGGCACTTGAGAGACCTCCGCCTTGGCTGCCAGAGCGCTCGAGCTTTCGAACCGTCGGTGTCGCTGGTGCAGAGGACGCGACCTGTGCGATCTCGGCGCGCACGTCCTGAATACACTCCTTGAGAATCATCTCGAGCTCGGTGCGGTGCTGTAGCTCCGTCTTGTACGCCGAGCGCACCTGCTGAAGGTTACGCCGCTCCACCTCCAGCAATCGCTTTTGCCGCTTGATGATCTCCTTGTATCGCGAGTCAGCCTCGGGCGTCGCCGTCGACGCAGGACTCGACATGTTGCCAAGCGCGGTGTTGGGGCGAGGCGCCATCACGCTTGGACTCAGCAGCTGAGGGGAAGGACTGTGTACACGAGGGAGCGCGCTCGTGGACGATGAGTTGAGAGCGCCGCCCAAGGGGCTTGGCGCTGTGTGGGGCGCGGAATAGCGGTCTCGATCGTCCCGGAGCGCCTCGAGCTGCTGTTTCATATCCTCGTACTCGTTGCGCAGCCGAACATTATCTTTCTTCACGGTCACGAGCTGCTTGACGAGGAATTCACGGTCATTCTCCTGCGTCGCAAACTGCGTCTTGAGCCGCTGGTTCTCGCGTGTGAGACTCTGGTTCAGTCGGTCCAGTCGGTCTGCGAGCTCCTTCGTCCACTCGACTTCCGTCTCGAGCTGCTTGCTCTTCTCGATCCACGCCGACGCCCCATCGTCTGTCTTGTTCTTCTCCGACTCGAGCTCCTCCTGTACACTGTAGAGCCTCGCTCGGAATGCGCGCAACAGATCTTTCTCTTGCTCTACATACATCCGATCCGGCAACCATGTTCTCGATCAGCCAGAGGACACCCCAGTGCAGAGACATCATTCGTTGTTTAGTTCGTACCTTGTAGAATTTTGCTCGTCCGATCTTGGACCTGGTCCACGCTTTCCATGATGCTGCGGTGCATCAGCCGTAGCTTGTCCATCGTCGCATCGACCGTCGACTCTTTCGTTTTCTTGGCTCGAGACTCGTTCAACTGAGCCTCGAGTTCGCTGATGCGAACTTTGTATTGCCGCTCACGCCGAACGTAGCTCTCTTGCCGTCGTGTCAGCTCCTGCTCGAGCTGCGTGACATAGTCCTTGTTCTCCTGGCTTTCGCCGTGCTCCTCACGATCGGACGCTCCAATCGACGCATCGCCAGCCACACTCAGACCCAATATCTTGCTGCGAAACCTCTGGCCAGTCGACTCCTCGGGAGTACCTGGCTGTACGCCATTTACACGATGCCAACAATTAGCTCGAGGCACGTCAAGAGCATGTACATGCGGTGCGGCTCGCGCACCTTTCGCAGCGGAGACTTGCCGGGCTTGATGCCCTTGAGGGGCATCGTGCTCCGTCTTCCACCGAATCACTCGCCCCGCGCGAAAGCGCTCGTCTTGCCCTCGACCTAAAGTGGGCACTTCCGAGCCCTTGCTGTGCTAGATTTGGCCGGTTGTTTTGGGCCTATTTGAGGCACACCAATCGTGAAGAATAGCTTCACTTGCTCAAAGCATCACACGAAAGACTTGGAGTCGAGAACGCCCAGCGATGACCGATGACGGGAAAAAGAGTTCGAGACATCCGAACGGCATGTGACTTGAATCGGTCCCCCGCGAGTTTTGCGCCGTTCACTTGTCATCGTTCTTCATCAAGGACTGACACCAGGAAGTGCTGATGTCGGAGGAATGAAGCGAGAGAGGGGGAGAGAGGGAGACTCATCGATACATAGCACGAAGGTTGTCGGGACGCAGGCAGCTGCGACGAAGCAATCGAGCTGACCATCGCGTGGGACTTGGTGTCATGGGTCGTCAAAGCTTGCTCCACCTTCACATCGGTCTGCAAAGTTTGTTCCACGAGCGACGAATCCGTTCTTTCAGTGCAAAGAATTGTTCTTCGAGTGTTGGGAGAACAAAAACGGTTCCAGCTGGTGTTGGGTTTTAATCTGATCGCGGCTAGAGCCAATCAGAGCGCGTCGATTAATCGACCGAGATGGGTGCGCATCCACAACAGACTGCGCTTCAGCTTGGGCGACCAGTTCCACCCTCTGAGCTGACCAGTCGCAGCGAGAACAAGCTTCAATCCGCCGAAGAACAATGTCGAAACGAGCGACTCGAGAGCGCCTTGAGAGCGGAGAAACCAACAGAATCCAACTTTTCTCCAACACGAAACACGCCGAGCATGTCGACAAAAGGAGCGATCCAGGGCAACGATGCGTTGCCGCAGCTCTGCGTCACGAGCTTGTTGCTCCCAGAGCAATACAACACCCGACACTCGCGGACGCTTGTGGCACTCAAGCGCATCCAGTCGGTGGCGGTGCGCAGCACAGTCAAGCGCAACGGCCACCGCTTCTACGTGATTGATGTCCACATGAAGCTTGGGCAGAGCCGGATCCCCAGCGTTAATGCCAGCGCCAGCACATCTGCCACGATTCTACCGCTTGAGCGAGCGAACTCCAACGGCGACGTTCGAGTTCTTCGGAGGTTCTCCGAGTTTAGCAATCTGCGCGACGAGATGTACTACCACGCACATTCGGGTCACGGGGACAAACCCTGCGGGTTCTGCTCGCAGCTCGTGGCCTTCACGCAGTCAAGCGATTGTCAGCCGAGGCTTCACACTAAGCTGTTCAGCAACGAGGAGCAATTATGTCGCCTGCTGGAAGAGTATCTGAACGTAACTCTGTCGCTGATCTCGAGCATCAAGACATTCTCTGCGCACAAATGCGACGGTCAGCAAGAGATTCCACAGCTTCTTGAAGCATTTCTGTCGCCAAGTGAGACGCGATAACCTGGTCGTATCTCCAACGGGATATTGTAGTGACATGCTGTGATAATTGTCGTGCGTGAAATCGACAAATAGCACCCTGTTTGTTTGCTCTTGAGACTTGGATCCGTTCGGAGCTTGGACTCCTCCTCCCACAGTGATTCAGTTGTCGGTCTTGCACCTACTAATACCAACGGGCTGTTGGTTGGTATTTGCGGAACGGGCATTCTGGCTGGAGGCTGCGATGCAGAGTGAAGAAATAGCCTTCGTGACCACACAAGCACTGGTCGCACTGGTGTTCTTCGCCGCGAGTCCCACAATCCAGCAGACCAAATCAAAAGTACTCGAAAGCAATGGCGCCTATCACGCTCAAGAAACGCGTCGAAGCAAGTCCACCGGTGGGGCGAACATCCTCGCGAGAGTCAAGTGAGCGAGTTACCGGAAACAATAACAATCAACATCAAGCGGTACCGGTTGCATCCAAGAAAAAGGCACAGCCAGAGGAACCGGAGACGGCTGTGAAATCATCAGCTTCTCGCTCAACTTCGGCGTCATCAACGTCGTCGTCTCGTTCCTCTGCACGGATTACATCGACTGCGACCACTGCCAAATCGAAAGCAACCGACGCAAAAGCAGACGCTGGCAAGTCTACAGCCCCAACAACGAAGCGCGGAACGACGCCGCCCAGTGCCACGGTCGACAATAACAACGATAGCAAGACGTCGACCAAGCCGCTCACGCTTCCATCCCAGACGCTTCACAAGCACAAGCAAGCAGCAGTTTGGACCACTGGCAAGAAGAAGCATAAGACGTACGTTTTTTGTCGATTGACTTTCGAGTTGCTGTACTTAAAGACGTGGGCTTGATACTGAATGCAACGTTGCCCCCGCAGAAACTTTGGTAGCGCGTACGATTCCGGTTCGATTCCCTGTCGCATCAACCATGGCAGCATCAAGCACTCGTTGCATTGGACCAAAGATCCACATAGTACGTGCAAGCTTGTGAGATGAAGAATGCAAAAGCTACTGACGTTGCTGCATCTATCCAGCCCTTGATTTCAGTCCACTCTTGATTACGTGTGTCGAGGGTTTTCAGGAAACCGAGCATCCGTTCGTCTTCCTCGCTCGTACGATGTTTCGTGAGCTGCTGGCGGTCGACGACGCGCGTGAGAAGACTCTTGCGGTGCTTCCACAAGTGATCCCACCTCTTCGAGTCGCACTCATGTCTTCGGACGATGACGTCTTTCTCATGGCCCTTGAAGCCACGCGCCTGTTGTCGGATATTGTCGAGGAGGAGATGAACACGTATCTTCCAAAGCTTACACAGCAGATTCACCGCAAGTTGCTCACGAAACAACTTCGCTCGCCAGTCGAAGAGACGCTGGCTACGCTCGAGCGTAACGGAGGGAAAGAAGCTTTGGCGATCATTCGCGCCAAGATTCCGACATATACATCCGTGCACTAGGTATCAAAGAAGAACCAAGTCTTGATGAGAAGTCCACCGGAAACGGGTCTCGAACAATAAAACCCACTGAGCCAAACAATACACCGCATCGAATTGTCTCGGACAAACGCCTCCACGTTCGACATCATTGGTCCATGACTAATACGAACCAAAGTTGGAGGCACCAACGGGAAAAGGCTATCACCGACCACGTGGTTCATTCCTGAATGAACGGGAATACTTGGAAATCCGAGTACACGAGTTTGTCATCTTTGTCGTAATGCGCCGCTCGGTAGCATCGCTCGCAGAAAAACATGGGATCACTGATGCTCATGCGATCCCCATAGCATACGTATTTCGCGCTGTAGTGCGAACAAATGAGACAGCTTCGTAGCTGACGGTACATTGTGCTCGGCAGACGCATCGGAAAATCCTCTCGCCGTGTCGAATCGTGCGCATGTGGAAGCCGAACATCTCGGAGGCGCAGGAGATGCTCACACTCTCCCTGGTGAATCAAGACACCTGGAACGTCCACCTTGAGAGCGAGCTCGGCAATGGTTGTTGTCTCCATTGGAAACGGCCCAACACCGTCTGGGCCTTCGATCACGTGCTCTGTGCCTAGGTACTTAACACGCCTTGCTGTAGGAGACGCGCGCAGCCACGACAGAATCTCACGTGAGTAATCGATGTTTTCGGGACGACGATGATCCACGTAGAATCGCCCGTCGAAAAACAGGAGCTTGGAGCACCGCCCGTGTGACTCGAGGCGTTGGTCGTAGGCACAGACCACGAGATCGACCAGCTCCGTCAGTCGTTGGGAGCCTCGAACGAGAAATGACTGCGTGCGTGCTGGCTCTTTCGTTGGATGCAAGATGTCAAACCACCAGATCAAGTCACCAAGCGATGACGACGTCGACGACGACAACAGTGATGATTCGCCATTGTTCAACGCCACAGAAGTTGTCGCCTGCTCACGCTGTGCCTGCTCCTGAGCGGAGGCCAACAGCGTTCTCGTCCGCCAGGTCGCAGCCGTCTGCGCCGTCACCGTTTGCACCGTAGTCGCACCGTTCGATGGCGCATCGCCGTTCGTCTTGTCTTCAGTAGACGAGTCAGCGCACTCATTCTCTTCCTCGTCGTCCACATTGTCCTCTGGCGTGGCGTCGCCTCGTTGCTGCTGACCGTCCTGCCGCTTCGCCGTGGCTGGCTGCACCTTTGTACTCGGAGGTGGCGGTCGTCTCGCGAACTCAAAGCACAGCGACGTCTGCGTGTCCACCGGCGTGCGCTTCTGCAGCAGCAGTCGCTTCTTCACGGGAAACTCACTGAGAAACGTCGCCACGCGGTCGCTCACTCGCCGACTCTCACGCAGGTCTGATGGCGGCAGCCGCGCAAAGATGTCACGGAACTTGGCGATCTCTTGGCGGCGCCGCTTGAGACGGCGGCGTTTCTCCTTCTCTTGCTTGCGTCGGCGTGTCGCTGCGTCACCTTCTTCCTCCTTTTGTTTTCCTTCGTCTTCTCCGTTGTCGTCGTCCTCATCGTCCTCATTCTCGTAAAGCACCCACCGCACGATCGCGCGATAGTGTCGTAGCCGCTCCATGTACGGCAGCGTGGCCTCCGCCTTCGCGGGATTGCGGCGGTTCCACAGGCGCAGCGCGTCGTACAAATGGGCCTCGATCTCCTGTTCTAGAGACGGCAGAGAGATGTCGTCGACGCGGATATCCAGGTCATCGCACGCAGAGCTGGCGTCGTCCAACGCCAGCGGCGGAAAGAGCTCAGAGAACTCCTTAGCGGCCCGCAACGCCGGCGCCTTGGATGACTCGGACGGTGGTGGCGCCATGTTGAATGCCCGAGTCCAATGGAGGCAACTTGCCCCTGACGGTGATGCAAGATAGCGTGGTCCACATCACCATCGGTATCCAAATATTGAAATCTCAAGAATTCTGGTGGAACGTCACACATACACTGTGATATTTGGATTAACGAATGTTCTGAATCGATCTCTTGGAAGGGGTCCTGGGCTCTTGATGGAAGAGCTCTCTCTCACTCACTGTCTCTCTCTCTCTCTCTCTCTTTACTTGTCGCTCGTCGTGCAGCGGCGCATGTTTCCTGGGCGATCCTTGCTGTCAGCCGTCGGCGCCGACGTCGGAGCGGGCACTGGGGCCTTCGTTGGCGTCGCTGGCTTCGCGGGTGTTGGCGCCGTCGTCGCTGGAGCAACGGGCTTCGGCGCAGTCGTGCCAGCCTCCGGTTTCGGAGACGACGCCGGAGCCTTCGAGCCACCACACGTCGACGGCTTTCCAGCCTCGGCGTTCGGCAGCACAGCCGCGCTGTACGCCGTCGAGCTCTGCTTGGCGTCGCTGCTCTGACAGTTGGCCGGCGGCTCATAGTCCACGCGGAAGCCCGGCGCGCTCACCACAAAGCTCCACGAGCACCGCTCGCTGGCCACGACCGTGTGCGCCGTCGTGAGCGACTTGCCGTCCGACATGGGACGCCCCGTCATCGCGGCCCACGCCGGGTGGTCGTCCTTCTGGTCTTCTTGCACGGCCTTGATGACGAGGCGGCTGTTGGCGGGGAGCTCGACCTTGCTCATGTCGACCTGCCAGGCCTTGGCACCTTCCGTGTAGTCACCGCCGAGCACGCGGTGCTCACAACCGAGCACTTGGTTGGAGCTTCCAGAGGTCTTCTGCATCGGAGCAGCGGTGGTGGTGGAGATAGCAGCGGCGGAGATCGCGAGGGCGGCGAGGACGATGATGGAGCGAGGAGCAAACATGTTTGAAGGTTTGATAACTGGGTGTCTTGTTCAGCGGTGGACTGCCAATTGCAAAGTGAGTGGCATCGACCGTCAACCAGCAAACGCCATAAGGAGTCGACGTGTGAGCACAGCGTCATGGTGGAAGCGATCTCCAAGAGATTGAATCCGCTGGGTGTCGCTGCCCTCGTCTCTAGTTTCGTGGGTGGGAATCGAGAAGAGAGCGAATCGTGTCCACGACTAGAATCTCGGGAGCTGTTGGACAGCGTGTGGAGTTTGACAGTTGGATGGCTGTTTCTGCGGACGAACGCCACTGTCTCAGCGATGGTGCGGCCCGTCGGCCATCCGTCGACGCTCCAGATGCCATGGTATCTCAGGCGTCGCACAGATCTCGGATCGTGTCCACCACCACGATCACCACCTCGTCTCTTGATGACAGCAGCCAGAAACACAGACCACGCAACAGCAGACTCTGCTGCAGAGGCACTGGCTCTGTGCAGCGTCCATGACGTTCAAAGTCAACGAACCCAGCCACATGGCTCGCGTCGCACCGAATTGCCACCCACGTCAACTGGAGTCGGATGGTGCTCAGCAACTGACGATGACATGGCTACATTCGTAGCTTTGTGTGCGACTAGAGAAACGACAGGCTGACGAGCGAAGGAACGGTGGTCAGATTGAGCATCCGAAGATTCTCGCACGCGCATACCAAAGAACTTGAGGGTCATGTAGAAGTGCCTGGACATCTTGGGGGTACTTGGCGGTCTCTCCAGCAATAGAGAAAGAGAGAGAGAGAGACCCAGAAATCGGCAGATCCACAGCGATTCAGCTACAAGCAGCCCAACTTTTTCTGGCGTTGGACACACATCATTCACTCATGATGGGAGTCAAACTAGTAGACGAACTCTGTCACACGGTGCAAGACAATCAAGTGGGTTGGTTCTCAGACTTGAGTGTGATCCGGCGCTGGCGATGACGCGATCGCGGAGAAGATCCGGTGCGACGCCCTCGTTCCACCTCAACGTGTCTAGTTTCAACGTGACTCTCCTCTGCCGTCACCTGAAATGTGCCAGCATACGAGCGATTGCTCTTTCTGTGCCACTGATGACGTCAAGAGAAATAAATGGCAGTCGTTGTGACGTCAAATGCTATGATTTATACTCGAGTGAGTCAAAAACCCATGTAGGACGACTCTACTCGGGAGCGTTCGAGTATGAAGCCTGCCTGACTTGTATTACACGCAACGAATGCGTCGAAAGCAACTCGTGTCATGGAACAGAGAATTCGCCAGCTCGTACTCGTACACGTGCCTCCCCGCAAAATTTTGTCAGTGCACCCGCCATCTCGTTGAAGATGGTATTAGTCAAGGTCGAGCACAATGCAGAATTCAGGTGAACGTCAAAGCTTTCAATTCTGTAGTCGAGCTCAGCACATAATCATGCTGTTATCGTCTTTCTTTTTGTAATCCAATTCGTGGATACGAGACGCGATTCTTTTGTTCACTCGGTGAGGATCATGGCGGAAGCGCCAACGGCAAGCGTCACGGCGGCCGACAGCACGCGGGACGTCGTCATCGTCGCTGCGCTCGAGGGCGTCGCGCCAGGCGCAGGCACCGACGCCGACGGAGTCGTCGTCATGCCATCTGAAGAGTTCGTGGCTGACGAGTTCCGATCAGCCAACGGCGCCTGCGAAGCACCCACGGGAGAAGCACACGTCGACGGCTTTCCAGCCTCAGCGTTCGGCAGCACAACCGCGCTGTACGCCGTCGAGCTCTGCTTGGCGTCGCTGCTCTGGCAGTTCGCCGGCGGCTCGTAGTCCACGCGGAAGCCCGGCGCGCTTACCACAAAGCTCCACGAGCAGCGCTCGCTGGCCACGACCGTGTGCGCCGTCGTGAGCGACTTGCCGTCCGACATGGGACGCCCCGTCATCGCGGCCCACGCCGGGTGGTCGTCCTTCTGGTCTTCTTGCACGGCCTTGATGACGAGGCGGCTGTTGGCGGGGAGCTCGACCTTGCTCATGTTGACCTGCCAGGCCTTGGCGCCTTCCGTGTAACCTCCATTGAGCACCATATGCTCACAACCGAGCACTTTGTTGGTGCTGCCCATGGACGTGTCGATGGGAGCGGCGGCAGCAGTGGAGATCGCCAGAGTAGCGAGGACGAAGATGGAGCGAGGAGCGAACATGCTCGATGGCGATGGAGAGAGAGAATGAGCGTGAAGGTGCTTGGTGGTTGTCGCTTGACGGTGGGGAGTTCAAGAGTGAGGAAGCACTCGGTCTCGAAGCTATGGCAGGCGTGTGAACAGGCAGCAGCAGCAAGTGAATGAAATCGAATCAACGGAGGCAGCAGCTCAAGACGTGTTCACCTCTATGCGTCGCGTAGGACTGGCGAGACCCAGACAACGCGGCAAAAATTCACTCGCGAGCTGCATCGATTTGACGAACAACCGATCAAGAGCGAGAGAGATCTGTCTCAGCGCGGTTGATCGGCTGTTGTGTCCATTGTTCCGCCTCTGTGCCTGGCGTCCTTTGCTTGTCTCTGCTGTCTCTGTTGCTCACGAGCGGAGACATCACTGACAGACAGACAGACAGAAGCTGTGGACGAAGCATGGGCGTGGCGTTGCTACTCGCGTTGGACTCGAGATCTCGGAGGAAGGAAGTGCAGAGCTCAGCTGCCGACAGCTCTCGAGACACACGCACGCGAGTACCGAGTGTCCAACGAGTCGCACCGGAAGACGAGAGTGACGCCTCGCTTTTGTCCGTCGCGTGATGGAGATGGATGCCAGTAACCCAACGAATCCGCAAGCATCTCTGCTCGATAATGGACGCCAAACGCTCCCAACAAACGAACGCTCAACCATAACTTAGATTCAGTATGACACAACACTCCAGACACACCAGCTCGGCCGTCAGCAGCGCACTTTGGTGAGGCAGTGGCGATCCCAGCGCACGCGAAAGTAGCGGTTGAGCCGCCGCCCGAGCGTCCGCAGCCGCCGCATCTCGGCCTTCTCCTCGTCCGTCAGCGCCTCGAACAGGTCCGTCGTCTCCTTCGGGTCGCGCTCGGCGTCGTGCAGCTGCATCATATTGTAGCGGCGGTCGTACTGCGGGCGGCGATGGCCGCGCACCACCGCGAGCTTGAGCATCGGGTTGTTGGACCACACGGGGCGCTCGCCGAACGGCGCCGCGCGCAGCAGCGACCGCCCGACGCCGGTCTGCAGGAAGCCCCCGGACGGCACACCCACAATGTCGGCGACCGTGTTGAGCAGGTCGTAGTGCTCGGCGGATCTCGAATTGTGTCCTTGTCTTGAGCCAGATCTGTCGACGCGTGAAGAACTCGACACTGAACGCCGCGTAGATGTTGGCAATGACAGAGAGGTACGTGAGCACGATCGGGTACATCGTCTCGAACTTCTCATTGTAGCCGTACACCTTCTCGAGTGCAGCGAGCTCAATTCGGTACTCCTCCGTGTTCTTGTTGGCCGTGACTCCCTCGAGATACATGGAGAGGCAGACGACTGTGACGCTCGTGACGATCGCAAGTGCGATGATATTGAAGACCACTGCTTGCCGGTGCAGAATCGAGCCGCCGTTTGAGACAAGAAACATCGCGAGCACCGTATCCAGACAGAGATGGACGTAGCTCGTTGATGTGGAGATAAACTGGAAATAGCACCGTCTCCACAAGAGTCCCTGGGGAATCGTGAAGGCGATAAGTCCGACCACGTAGATACTCATCAGCACATTCCGCAGCTGATTTTTGTTGTACTCTGGCAAAACCTGCCGTGCGTGTCGCGCCATCATCGCTGCAATTGCAGCATATACGAGTCGACTGATGATGATAATCGCAATAGTCTGCGAAGACGTCTCGTACCGTTTACCGACGATAGCCGGTGGGATCCCTTCAACCAGCGTCGGACGCGTGATTACGCGCGTGCGCATGGGCCTCTATCTCCTGTTCCAGAGACGGCAAAGAGACGTCGTCGACGCGGATATCCAGGTCATCGCACGCAGAGCTGGCGTTGTCCAACGCCAGCGGCGGAAAGAGCTCAGAGAACTCCTTAGCGGCCCGCAACGCCGGCGCCTTCGATGACTCGGACGGTGGTGGCGCCATGTTGAATGCCCGAGTCCAACGGAGGCACCTTGCCCTGACGGTAATGTAAGATAGCGTGGTCCACATCGCCGTCGGTATCCGTTTATTGAAATCTCAAGAATGCTGGTGGCAGGACACACATACACTGTGATATTTGGATTAACGAATGTTCTGAATCGACCTCTAAGGGTCCTGGGCTCTTGATGGAAGAGCTCTCTCTCACTCACTGTCTCTGTCTCTCTCTCTTTACTTGTCGCTCGTCGTGCAGCGGCGCATGTTTCCTGGGCGATCCTTGCTGTCAGCCGTCGGCGCCGACGTCGGAGCGGGCACTGGGGCCTTCGTTGGCGTCGCAGGCTTCGCGGGTGTTGGCGCCGTCGTAGCTGGAGCAACGGGCTTCGGCGCAGTCGTGCGAGCCTCCGGTTTCGGAGACGACGCCGGGGCCTTCGAGCCACCACACGTCGACGGCTTTCCAGCCTCAGCGTTCGGCAGCACAGCCGCGCTGTACGCCGTCGAGCTCTGCTTGGCGTCGCTGCTCTGGCAGTTGGCCGGCGGCTCATAGTCCACGCGGAAGCCCGGCGCGCTCACCACAAAGCTCCACGAGCACCGCTCGCTGGCCACAACCGTGTGCGCCGTCGTGAGTGACTTGCCGTCCGACATGGGACGCCCCGTCATCGCGGCCCACGCCGGGTGGTCGTCCTTCTGGTCTTCTTGCACGGCCTTGATGACGAGGCGGCTGTTGGCGGGGAGCTCGACCTTGCTCATGTCGACCTGCCAGGCCTTGGCACCTTCCGTGTAGTCACCGCCGAGCACGCGGTGCTCACAACCGAGCACTTGGTTGGAGCTTCCAGAGGTCTTCTGCATAGGAGCAGCGGTGGTGGTGGAGATAGCAGCGGCGGAGATCGCGAGGGTGGCGAGGACGATGATGGAGCGAGGAGCAAACATGTTTGAAGGTTTGATAACTGGGTGTCTTGTTCAGCGGTGGACTGCCAATTGCAAAGTGAGTGGTATCGACCGTCAACGAGCAAACGCCATAAGGAGTCGACGCGTGAGCACAGCGTCATGGTGGAAGCGATCTCCAAGAGATTCAATCCACTGGGTGTCGTTGCGCTCGTCTCTAGGTTCGTGGGTGGGTATCGAGAAGAGAGCGAATCGTGTCCACGACCAGAATCTCGGGAGCTGTTGGACAGCGCGTGGAGTTTGACAGTTGGATGGCTGTTTCTGCGGACGAACGCCACTGTCTCAGCGATGGTGTGGCCCATCGGCCATCCGTCGACGCTCCAGATGCCATGGTATCTCAGGCGTCGCACAGATCTCGGATCGTGTCCACCACCACGATCACCACCTCGTCTCTTGATGACAGCAGCCAGAAACACAGACCACGCAACAGCAGACTCTGCTGCAGAGGCACTGGCTCTGTGCAGCGTCCATGACGTTCAAAGTCAACGAACCCAGCCACATGGCTCGCGTCGCACCGAATTGCCACCCACGTCAACTGGAGTCGGATGGTGCTCAGCAACTGACGATGACATGGCTACATTCGTAGCTTTGTGTGCGACTAGAGAAACGACAGGCTGACGAGCGAAGGAACGGTGGTCAGATTGAGCATCCGAAGATTCTCGCACGCGCATACCAAAGAACTTGAGGGTCATGTAGAAGTGCCTGGACATCTTGGGGGTACTTGGCGGTCTCTCCAGCAATAGAGAAAGAGAGAGAGAGAGACCCAGAAATCGGCAGATCCACAGCGATTCAGCTACAAGCAGCCCAACTTTTTCTGGCGTTGGACACACATCATTCACTCATGATGGGAGTCAAACTAGTAGACGAACTCTGTCACACGGTGCAAGACAATCAAGTGGGTTGGCTCTCAGACTTGAGTGTGATCCGGCGCTGGCGATGACGCGATCGCGGAGAAGATCCGGTGCGACGCCCTCGCTCCACCTCAACGTGTCTAGTTTCAACGTGACTCTCCTCTGCCGTCACCTGAAATGTGCCAGCATACGAGCGGTTGCTCTTTCTGTGCCACTGATTGACTGACTGACTGAATGTTGAAGTCTATTAGGCGCATCGAAGGTGCCCGATAGCTGTTAAGTGTAGCCTACGTAATGGTATTCTCAACCTGGCCTGCAGAGGTGGCTACCAGCCAGGGAGCTAGGTCGTTGGTGAGGAGATTAGCGATGGCAGCGTGCCCTTCTCTGTGAGTGGGATGGGAGACTTGAGAGCTCCATGGCCGTGTTCGCAAGGGCGTCCGCCATCTTGTCTGTGCCACTGATGACGTCAAGAGAAATAAATGGCAGTCGTTGTGACGTCAAATACTATGATTTATACTCGAGTGAGTCAAAAACCCATGTAGGACGACTCTACTCGGGAGCGTTCGAGTATGAAGCCTGCCTGACTTGTATTACACGCAACGAATGCGTCGAAAGCAACTCGTGTCATGGAACAGAGAATTCGCCAGCTCGTACTCGTGCCTCCCCGCAAAATTTTGTCAGTGCACCCGCCATCTCGTTGAAGATGGTATTAGTCAAGGTCGAGCACAATGCAGAATTCAGATGAACGTCAAAGCTTTCAATTCTGTAGTCGAGATCAGCACATAATCATGCTGTTATCGTCTTTCTTTTTGTAATCCAATTCGTGGATACGAGACGCGATTCTTTTGTTCACTCGGTGAGGATCATGGCGGAAGCGCCAACGGCGAGCGTCACGGCGGCCGACAGCACGCGGGACGTCGTCGTGGTCGCTGCGCTCGAAGGCGTCGCGCCAGGCGCAGGCACTGATGCCGACGGAGTCGTCGTCATGCCGTCCGAAGAGTTCGTGGCTGACGAGTTCCGATCAGCCAACGGCGCCTGCGAAGCACCCTCGGGAGAAGCACACGTCGACGGCTTTCCAGCCTCGGCGTTCGGCAGCACAGCCGCGCTGTACGCCGTCGAGCTCTGCTTGGCGTCGCTGCTCTGACAGTTCGCTGGTGGCTCATAGTCCACACGGAAGCCTGGTGCGCTCACCACAAAGCTCCACGAGCACCGCTCGCTGGCCACGACCGTGTGCGCCGTCGTGAGCGACTTGCCGTCCGACATGGGACGCCCCGTCATCGCGGCCCACGCCGGGTGGTCGTCCTTCTGGTCTTCTTGCACGGCCTTGATGACGAGGCGGCTGTTGGCGGGGAGCTCGACCTTGCTCATGTTGACCTGCCAGGCCTTGGCGCCTTCCGTGTAACCTCCATTGAGCACCATATGCTCACAACCGAGCACTTTGTTGGTGCTGCCCATGGACGTGTCGACGGGAGCAGCGGCAGTGGAGGAGATCGTGAGAGCGGCGAGGGCGAAGATGGAGCGAGGAGCGAACATGCTTGACGGCGGTGGAAAGACAGTACGAGCGTGAAGGTTTGTTGTCGCTTGACGGTGGGGAGTTCAAGAGTGAGGAAGCACTCGGTCTCGAAGCTATGCCAGGCGTGTGAAGAGGCAGCAGCAGCAAGTGAATGAAATCGAATCAACGGAGGCAGCAGCTCAAGACGTGTTCACCTCTATGCGTCGCGTAGGACTGGCGAGACCCAGACAACGCGGCAAAAATTCACTCGCGAGCTGCATCGATTTGACGAACAACTGATCAAGAGCGAGAGAGATCTGTCTCAGCGCGGTTGATCGGCTGTTGTGTCCATTGTTCCGCCTCTGTGCCTGGCGTCCTTTGCTTGTCTCTGCTGTCTCTGTTGCTCACGAGCGGAGACATCACTGACAGACAGACAGACAGAAACTGTGGACGGAGCATGGGCGTGGCGTTGCTGCTGGCGTTGCTGCTGGCGTTGGACTCGAGATCTCGGAGGAAGGAAGCGCAGAGCTCAGCTGCCGACAGCTCTCGAGACAGACGCACGCGAGTACCGAGTGTCCAACGAGTCGCACCGGAAGACGAGAGCGACGCCGCGCTTTTGTCCGTCGCGTGATGGAGATGGATGCCAGTAACCCAACGAATCCGCACTCATCTCTGCTCGATAATGGACGCCAGACGCTCCCAACAAACGAACGCTCAACCATAACTTAGATTCAGTATGACACAACACTCCAGACACACTAACTCGACAGTCAGCAACGCACTTTGGTGAGGCAGTGGCGGTCCCAGCGCACGCGAAAGTAGCGGTTGAGCCGCCGCCCGAGCGTCCGCAGCCGCCGCATCTCGGCCTTCTCCTCGTCCGTCAGCGCCTCGAACAGGTCCGTCGTCTCCTTCGGGTCGCGCTCGGCGTCGTGCAGCTGCATCATGTTGTAGCGGCGGTCGTACTGCAGGCGGCGATGGCCGCGCACCACCGCGAGCTTGAGCATCGGGTTGTTGGACCACACGGGGCGCTCGCCGAACGGCGCCGCGCGCAGCAGCGACCGCCCGACGCCGGTCTGCAGGAAGCCCCCGGACGGCACACCCACAATGTCTGCGACCGTGTTGAGCAGGTCGTAGTTCTCGGCGGCGTCTCGAGTTTTGTCCTTGTCTTGAGCCAGATCTGTCGACGCGTGAAGAACTCGACACTGAACGCCGCGTAGATGTTGGCAATGACAGAGAGGTACGTGAGCACGATCGGGTACATCGTCTCGAACTTCTCATTGTAGCCGTACACCTTCTCGAGTGCAGCGAGCTCAATTCGGTACTCCTCCGTGTTCTTGTTGGCCGTGACTCCCTCGAGATACATGGAGAGGCAGACGACTGTGACGCTCGTGACGATCGCAAGTGCGATGATATTGAAGACCACTGCTTGCCGGTGCAGAATCGAGCCGCCGTTTGAGACAAGAAACATCGCGAGCACCGTATCCAGACAGAGATGGACGTAGCTCGTTGATGTGGAGATAAACTGGAAATAGCACCGTCTCCACAAGAGTCCCTGGGGAATCGTGAAGGCGATAAGTCCGACCACGTAGATACTCATCAGCACATTCCGCAGCTGATTTTTGTTGTACTCTGGCAAAACCTGCCGTGCGTGTCGCGCCATCATCGCTGCAATTGCAGCATATACGAGTCGACTGATGATGATAATCGCAATAGTCTGCGAAGACGTCTCGTACCGTTTACCGACGATAGCCGGTGGGATCCCTTCAACCAGCGTCGGACGCGTGATTACGCGCGTGCGCATGGGCCTCTATCTCCTGTTCCAGAGACGGCAAAGAGACGTCGTCGACGCGGATATCCAGGTCATCGCACGCAGAGCTGGCGTTGTCCAACGCCAGCGGCGGAAAGAGCTCAGAGAACTCCTTAGCGGCCCGCAACGCCGGCGCCTTCGATGACTCGGACGGTGGTGGCGCCATGTTGAATGCCCGAGTCCAACGGAGGCACCTTGCCCTGACGGTAATGTAAGATAGCGTGGTCCACATCGCCGTCGGTATCCGTTTATTGAAATCTCAAGAATGCTGGTGGCAGGACACACATACACTGTGATATTTGGATTAACGAATGTTCTGAATCGACCTCTAAGGGTCCTGGGCTCTTGATGGAAGAGCTCTCTCTCACTCACTGTCTCTGTCTCTCTCTCTTTACTTGTCGCTCGTCGTGCAGCGGCGCATGTTTCCTGGGCGATCCTTGCTGTCAGCCGTCGGCGCCGACGTCGGAGCGGGCACTGGGGCCTTCGTTGGCGTCGCTGGCTTCGCGGGTGTTGGCGCCGTCGTAGCTGGAGCAACGGGCTTCGGCGCAGTCGTGCGAGCCTCCGGTTTCGGAGACGACGCCGGGGCCTTCGAGCCACCACACGTCGACGGCTTTCCAGCCTCAGCGTTCGGCAGCACAGTCGCGATGTAGGCCACGAGGCTCTTCTTGGTGTCGCTGCTCTGACAGTTCGCCGGCGGCTCGTAGTCCACGCGGAAGCCCGGCGCGCTCACCACAAAGCTCCACGAGCACCGCTCGCTGGCCACGACCGTGTGCGCCGTCGTGAGCGACTTGCCGTCCGACATGGGACGCCCCGTCATCGCGGCCCACGCCGGGTGGTCGTCCTTCTGGTCTTCTTGCACGGCCTTGATGATGAGGCGGCTGTTGGTGGGCAGCTCGACCTTGTTCATTTCGACCTGCCAAGCCTTGCCACCTTCCCTGTAACCTCCGTTGAGCACCATGTGCTCACAGCCGAGCACTTTGTTGGTGCTGCCCATGGACGTGTCGATGGGAGCGGCGGCAGCAGTGGAGATCGCCAGAGTAGCGAGGACGAAGATGGAGCGAGGAGCGAACATGTTTGAAGGTTTGATAACTGGGTGTCTTGTTCAGCGGTGGACTGCCAATTGCAAAGTGAGTGGCATCGACCGTCAACGAGCAAACGCCATAAGGAGTCGACGTGTGAGCACAGCGTCATAGTGGAAGCGATATCGATGAGATTCTATTCGCTGGGTGTCGTTGCGCTGGTCTCTAGTTTCGTGGGTGGGAATCGAGAAGGGAGCGAATCATGTCCACGACCAGAATCTCGGGAGGTGTGCTCCAGACGTCATGGTATCTCAGGCGTCGCACAGATCTCGGATCGTGTCCACCACGACCACCACCACCTCGTCTCTTGATGACAGCAGCCAGAAACACAGACCACGCAACAGCAGACTCTGCTGCAGAGGCACTGGCTCTGTGCAGCGTCCATGACGTTCAAAGTCAACGAACCCAACCACATGGCTCGCGTCGCACCGAATTGCCACCCACGTCAACTGGAGTCGGATGGTGCTCAGCAACTGACGATGACATGGCTACATTCGTAGCTTTGTGTGCGACTAGAGAAACGACAGGCTGACGAGCGAGGGAACGGTGGTCAGATTGACAATCCAGAGCTTCTCGCACGCGTGTGCATGTGATCACCACACAACATGATGAACGCCTCGATGTGCCTTGATGTCATGGGCGACTCTGGCAGTCCTTTCAGCAACAGAGAGAGAGAGAGAGAGAGAGAGAGAGAGAGAGAGAGAGAGAGAGAGAGAGAGAGAGAGGTCGAATTCGGCAGATCCGTGTGGGATCCAGTTTTTCCTGCCGTTGGACACACGTCCTTCTGTTGCAATGGGAAAGAAGCTACATGAAATCCACGAACTCTGTCGCACGGTGCAAGCCGGAAACCCAGTGGGTTGGACCTCTGACTCGAGCGTCATCCTACGCTGGCGATGACGCGAACGCGAAGAAGATCCAGTGCAGCGCCCTTGACCCACCGCAACGTGTCTAGTTTCAACGTATGTCTCCCTTCGCTGGCACCTTCAATGTGCCGGCGCACGAGCGATTGTTCTTTCTGCACTGCTCGCTGACTTCAAGAATATTAAATGACGGTCATGGTGACGTCAAATGCGATTGCATTGCGTTGGAGCGAGTCAAAAACTCACGTAAACTTGGGAGCGTCGGAGCCTGAAGTCTGCATGCGCTACACAAGCGACAATGGCGTGAAATGCGATTTGTGCTAGGATAGCTTGCCATCTTGCACTGGTGTATCCGACGCAAAACGCTCTCAGAGCTCCAGGCCCCGGTGGTGCGGGCTCCGTCATCATCAAAGTTGGCGCCGACGGCGGAGCGGCATCAATTGTGTGGGCAACGGCGACGAGTCTCGCGATGCCTACCACTACAAACAACCAGGCGGAATACAAAGGCCTCATCACAGGGCTCCAGCGGGCACACGCCTGCCACTACACCCCACTGGAGGTGGTTGGCGACAGCTCACTGGTGCTGACACAGATGCAGCGCTACAGATCTCCAAGAAACAACAACCTCAAGCCACTTTACCGCCTGGCTAGGCGCCTCGCTGACAGTCTGGAAGTGGAAAGCTGGGATCACCATCTCCGAGCCAGCAACAAAATGGCCGACGCGGCAGCGAACATCGCCATGGACACCACCACCAGCTCGAGTGTGGTCTACCCGACACAAAGACCCGATTTCAGTCAGCTGGATCAGCTTCTCCCCGGAGACTTCGCAGAATGGCAAAGAAACACCGCGCGGGCCTTCTCCACTGTTTAGTAAGGATACACCGGCGCTGGCTATAGGATTCGCTTCGACGTAATCAATAGACCTCACCTTCAAAGCAAAAAAGCTCTCAGAGCGTCCACGAATGTGGTGGATGATGGTATTGGTGAACGTCAGGTGCATTGTCAAATACACAAAAGAAATGCCAACACTTTCGATTTTGTAGTCCGCTGTCCTTCATTTAGTTGCTTTCTTTATCCAATTCTCGGACCCGAAGCTCCATTGTCTTCATCACTCGATGAGCATCATGGCGGAAGCGCCAACGACAAGCGCCACAGCAGCCGACAGTGCGTTGGACGTCGTCATCGCGCCACTCGAGGGCATCAAGCCAGGCGCCGGACTACCGTTACGACCGTTTGCTGCTGACGAGTTGGCACAGGTCGACGGCTTTCCAGCCTCAGCGTTCGGCAGCACAGTCGCGATGTAGGCCACGAGGCTCTTCTTGGCGTCGCTGCTCTGGCAGTTCGCCGGCGGCTCGTAGTCCACGCGGAAGCCCGGCGCGCTCACCACAAAGCTCCACGAGCAGCGCTCGCTGGCCACGACCGTGTGCGCCGTCGTGAGCGACTTGCCGTCCGACATGGGACGCCCCGTCATCGCGGCCCACGCCGGGTGGTCGTCCTTCTGGTCTTCTTGCACGGCCTTGATGATGAGGCGGCTGTTGGTGGGCAGCTCGACCTTGTTCATTTCGACCTGCCAAGCCTTGCCACCTTCCCTGTAACCTCCGTTGAGCACCATGTGCTCACAGCCGAGCACTTTGTTGGTGCTGCCCATGGACGTGTCGACGGGAGCAGCGGCAGTGGAGGAGATCGCAAGAGTAGCGAGGACGAAGATGGAGCGAGGAGCAAACATGCTTGATGGCGATGGAGAGAGAGAACGAGCGTGAAGGCGCTTGGTTTGTTGTCGCTTGACGTTGGGAAATTCAAGAGTGAGGAAACAAGCAACGCGTTCGTTCGGTCTCGAAGCGGCGGTAGGCGTGTGTACAGGTAGCAGCAGCAAGTGAATCAAGTCGAATCAACGGAGACAGCAGCTCAAGACGTGTGCACCTCTGCGCGGCGTCGCGTAGGACTGGTGTGCGACCCAGACAACGCGGCAAAAATTCACTCGAGAGGTGCATCGATTTGACAAACAACCGATCAAGAGCGAGAGATCTGTCTCAGCATATTTGATCAGCTGCTGTGTCCATTGTTCCGCCTCTGTGAGTGATGAACGGTGCCCTTGGCTCGTTTCTGATGTCTTGCTCACGTAGAGAGAGAGAGAGAGAGAGAGAGAGAGAGAGGCTGTGGACGGAGCATGGGCGTGGCGTTGCTACTCGCGTTGGACTCGAGATCTCGAGAGGAAGTGCTCAGCTGCCGAGGGTCTCGAGACAGTGTCGTGACTGTCCAACGAGTCGCACCGGAAGATGAGAGCGACGCCGTGCTTTTGTCCGTCGCGTGATGGAGATGGATGCCAGTAACCCAACGAATCCGCACTCATCTCTGCTCGATAATGGACGCCAGACGCTCCCAACAAACGAACGCTCAACCTTAACTTAGATTCAGTATGACACAACACTCCAGACACACTAACTCGACAGTCAGCAACGCACTTTGGTGAGGCAGTGGCGGTCCCAGCGCACGCGAAAGTAGCGGTTGAGCCGCCGCCCGAGCGTCCGCAGCCGCCGCATCTCGGCCTTCTCCTCGTCCGTCAGCGCCTCGAACAGGTCCGTCGTCTCCTTCGGGTCGCGCTCGGCGTCGTGCAGCTGCATCATGTTGTAGCGGCGGTCGTACTGCAGGCGGCGATGGCCGCGCACCACCGCGAGCTTGAGCATCGGGTTGTTGGACCACACGGGGCGCTCGCCGAACGGCGCCGCGCGCAGCAGCGACCGCCCGACGCCGGTCTGCAGGAAGCCCCCGGACGGCACGCCCACAATGTCTGCGACCGTGTTGAGCAGGTCGTAGTGCTCAGCGGCGTCGTCCAGCACGAGCCCCGCTGCGTCGCCCAGGCGTCCCTCGGCGATGAGCGCCGCCGCCACGCGCGTCGTGCCGATCTGGTCCACGTACGGCTTCACGAGTCCCGACTCGGGGCTGTGGCCGTGGTCACCGACGATCACGACGACCGTGTCGTTCAGCACGCCCGCGTCCTTCATGCGGTCGAGGAAGCGACCGATCGCGAGGTCCGTGAAGTAGCGCAGGCGCGTGTATCGCTGGACGTCCCACCGCGCATCGTCATTGTCGCTGTACTGCTTGTACAGTGACGAGAAATCGGGGATGGAGGTTCTTTGGTACCACTCCGGCTCCTGGTAGAACGGTTGATGGCTCGAGATCGTGTAGTGGTTCACGAAGAACGGGCGGCGCGTCGTCGTGGAGTTGGCAGAAGAGTGTTGTCGCTGTTGAGTCATCTTGTCAATCAGAAGATCGCCGAGAACGTCCAGTGCGACGTCGTCATGCACGCCCCAGAAGAAACCGAGGCCCTTGCCGCCTTCGCTGGTCGATAGCCAGTCCGTCTTGGACACATTGCGTCGTATCTCGGCGAGTCGTTTGATTTCCTGAAATCCCAACACATCATCGAAGCCGTGACTCGGAAGAAACTTGTCCCATTGGTCGTAGCGGATGCGGCACCCCGTGGAGAACGTCGTGTCGTAGCCCTTGGCCTTGAACAACTGCGGCATCCCTTCCAGCTTGACGTTCTTGCGGCCCGTCGACGTGCCTGTGTCGTAGATATCATCATACGGCACCTGCCCAAAGAGAATGCTTTCCAGCGAGCGACTGGTCTGCCAGCTCGACCAAAAGTTGCGGAACGCGACGCCGCGTTTCGCCCAGCGATCAAAGTGGGGCGTGAGCGAGACGTTGTGCTGCACCGTCGGCAGCATCGTGTTGTTGCCGGCGATGTAGAGCGAGTCCGAGTACCGGAACGACTCGACCACGAGCACGACGACGTTGGGTGGCGACGCTGGATCGACCTTGACGTCGAACGCCTTCTCGCCCATGAAGCCGGTCGTGCGGCGGAACAGCACGTCGTCCTGGAACAGCGAGTACTCCTCGGTCGCGTTGTGGAGGTAAAGCGACGCCGCCTCGATCGAACCGTCGCCCATGCTCGGCTGGAACTCGAGTCGCAGCGTCATGCGGAAGAGCTCGTTCAGCGAGTCATTCAGCGCGATGGCCGCGACGACCGCAGGTGTCGATCGAGAGATACCAAGCACGATCGCCGTGAGCACGATGAGCGAGACGAATGTGATCAGCGTTGGCAGCGACAGCCGCAGTAGTCGTCTGGCGTGCGGAGAGCGGGATGTGACGGCGGCGTTTGCTTCCATGCTCTGCAGTTGCTCGTCGCTGCGAGGAGAGGGTTGCTGTTTGTCCTCATCACGCATCGCGAGAAACGCGTTTTCGCTTTGACTGGGGACCACACGCCGTAGTATGAACGTCACCGCCCGATGAAGTCCCCACTGCGAGTAATCAAAGCAGCTGACGCCGAGCGCTGCGACCAGCACGGCGAACGCGATGGAGAACCCGATTGTGAGTCGAGACAAGCGCTCGTCGCGAGCAGCAACGGAGACGGCGCTGGCGAACTTCATCTCGCGGACGTACATGTTCATGAATTCGAACGTGAAGCGCATCCCACGGAGCCGCAGCATGAGCTGATCGACGGCGAACGGCGTGAGTGCGAGCGCGAGAAAAGCAAGATGCAGCACGAAGCGGGACACGAAACGAAGCGCTCGCGCTGCTTTGGAACGCAGCGACTGCGAGGGCGATGGAGGCAGTCGCGGCGCACGTAGGAACCGATCGACGCACGACAACAGAACGAGCACGAACGTCGTGAGCAGCGCGTCTTGGAGCATCGCGAGGCAAAACGCCGCGGTCTTGACGCCGACCGAGTGCTCCTCGCGCGTCGCGAACGCGTCCATCATGGCGCGGAGACTCACGCAGCGCGAGACCACGAAGTAGATCCCCATGAGGACGTAGAGCGCCGCCCATTGGCAGCCAGCGGAGAGCGACGAGAGCCGCATCCGAGGCATCATGAGCACTCTCTCTCTCTCTCTCTATGGAATCGGGATGGAGCTGGTTGTCACCCGCAGTGGACCGTAAACAGACCTCCCGGCTCAGCTCAGGGATCAGGTATCTGATGCGATCAGAAATGGGTTCATGGATCAGACAGACTGACTTGAACGAATCCACCAATCACAGCGCAGCGAACACGGGTTCCGAGTCGTGTGGTCCACGTTTCGTGTAATTTCTGTCAACACCGATAGCTGAAATATTCTATTCTATGCTGTGGCTTTCCTAAAACATACGAATGCTCAACATGAGGACCCGAAAGCTGGGCTGCGCTCGACCTCACTCGTCGTGAATGGGATTGAGGCTGCTGCTGAGCACATTGGCGCCTGTGGAGCTCGCGTTCGTCGTCTCTTGATTGGGCTGAGGACTTCCAGCGCTCAGAGATCTCCGAGGATTCGTGGCGGCGCTCGTCAGCAGCTGAAGAGTCCGTGTGCTGCCCTGGGCAAGCAGGGCCTTCAACCCTGTGCTGCCGTTGCTTGGACGTGGGGCCGTCAGTCGGTTTGATGGGAGTCCTGCAGTCGGGTCTCCTCCAGCCCCCGCTGTGGCTAATTCGTTGTTGATCGCTCCAAGCGCTGGTGGTGGGCCCGCTCCTGCTTCTGTGGGCTCGACGAACTCCACCAGGTACGTGTCCATCATGCTCACGTTCGTGAAGTTGATCTTCTTGTAGAACGTGCACTTGATGTCGGGCATGCCCTTGACGACTTCCATGACGACGGGGCTCACAAGTGTCTGCTCGGGGATGCTATTGCTCTCCAGCTCGTTGGCCGTCAGCGCGTCGGGGCCCCACATATCGTACCGCAGCGTCGTCGTGCCGATCACACCGCCAATGATGTTTCCGATATGGATTCCAATGCGCATCTGCAGTGGCTCGCCTGTGTTCGGGTCGTTCACCTTGCGCACCTCCTTGTGCATGTCGCGCGCCATCGCAAGCAGGTCGCGAATGTGGCTGCGGATGTGCATCTGGAACTTGTGCTTCAGCGTGCTACGGCGCGCGAGTTGGCCTTGCCGTTCCGACGTCATCGCTGAGAGATCGACACTCATTGGGATCACTCGGCTGCTGGCGGAACGAATTGACGGAGCGCTAGAGGTGGTGGCCGCTGCGGGAGCTCCAGGGGTGCCCATAACAGGACCGAGGCTCATGTCTACGTACGGCAGTCCCGAGACGATCACGTAGGCGTCTCCGATGGTCTGCATCTTGAACACGCCGTGTTTCTCCGTCAATTTATCGAACGCGCAAAAGAGTGACGCGAGGATATTGACCACTTGAGCTGGGTTCGCCTGTGATGCGATCGTCGTGAACCCCTTGATGTCGGAGAACAAGATACCGACCTGCTGATGCTGATCGCACACAGTTTCGCCTTCCTTCAGCCGCATGACGACAGCTGCAGGCAACATTTGATAGAGCAAGCGATCCGCGTTCATGGTCTCGAGTTGTGTCCTTGTCTTGAGCCAGATCTGTCGACGCGTGAAGAACTCGACACTGAACGCCGCGTAGATGTTGGCAATGACAGAGAGGTATGTGAGCACGATCGGGTACATCGTCTGGAACTTCTCATTATAGCCGTACACCTTCTTCTCGAGTGCAGCGAGCTCAATTCGGTACTCCTCCGTGTTCTTGTTGGCCTTGACTCCCTCGAGATACATGGAGAGACAGACAACTGTGACGCTCGTGACGATCGCAAGTGCGATGATATTGAAGACCACTGCTTGCCGGTGCAGAATCGAGCCGCCGTTTGAGACAAGAAACATCGCGAGCACCGTATCCAGACAGAGATGGACGTAGCTCGTTGATGTGGAGATAAACTGGAAATAGCACCGTCTCCACAAGAGTCCCTGGGGAATCGTGAAGGCGATGAGTCCGACCACGTAGATACTCATCAGCACATTCCGCAGCTGATTTTTGTTGTACTCTGGCAAAACCTGCCGTGCGTGTCGCGCCATCATCGCTGCAATTGCAGCATATACGAGTCGACTGATGATGATAATCGCAATAGTCTGCGAAGACGTCTCGTACCGTTTGCCGACGATAGCCGGTGGGATCCCTTCAACCAGCGTCGGATGCGTGATCACGCGCGTGCGCAACAACTCGTACGTGATATCACGGAGCACTGCAAACAGCGCGTAAAATGCCACGATGGTCAGCGTTGTTCGGGCACCTTCGACACGATCCGAGAGCGTCGATTCCAGATACTTATGCTCCATCTCCTCCTCCTTGAAGCGCAACTGAGCGTAGTGGATCTCCGTGAGCATGTCCTGCTCGACACCCGAGATCGCTCCGAGGTTCGGATTCGGCGTGCCGAGATCTTCGAGACTCATAGGCGGGGACCCAAAAAGAAGCCGCACGATATCGTACCGCGCCCAGCGTTTTCGGGCGTTCTGCATAAGCTTCTGACGCGTCGCAAGAAGAAAGTCGGGATCAAATGCCCGGAGTGCTCCTGCAGCCGTACTCCCGAGTGCACTGGCAGCAAATCCACCGAGCTCCGACACAACGATTGAGTCACGTTTGACGATATGCTCGAGTTGACCGGCAACCGCCATCCGCGCGAGCTCAGTAAGTGGCTCTCCCAGCATGTACGTGGTCATACAACCCTTGCCTTTGACTTGGATCTGTCGCTCCTCAAACCCGAAGTGACCGACGAGCTTCTTGTACGTCACGTGGGACACCTGGCAGCGTCCTGTGATACCAGTGGACTGCATGCGACTCGCCGTGTTCACCGTGTCTCCAAAGAGTGAGAACTGCTGTTTTTTCATGCCTACCAAACCACTGATGACTCGCCCCGAGTGAATACCGATACGAAGTTTGACGCCGTTGCCATTGCTTGCACGACAGCGATCAAGCGTCGTGAGCATGTCGATCGCCATGGACACGGCGCGAAGCGCTGCCTCGCGACCTCGGTCTTTGCCTTGCAAGCCTGCGCACGCCATGTATGTCTTGCCTACCGTTTCCATCTTGCGCACACCGTGCTTCTGACACATCTGATCAAATAGCGAGTACACTCGATCCAACAGTGTGACGACCTCAACAGGGCTGAATCGTGTGACGAAGGATGCAAAATCTGCAATGTCACAGAAGAGAATTGTGACGTCCTTTTCATCTTCACTGATCAGCGTTTCGCCCTTTTGCATGCGCTGTACAACATGCTCAGGAAGCATGTTCTTGAGAATTTGTGTTGATCGGCGCTGCTCCAGCAGCAGCGAGCGAGACTGAAGAAAATCGCGACGCATTGTGATCTGCAGCGAGTAGCAAGAGAACGCACCGAAGGCAATCACAAACACCATGTACACGCCAAAGAGCACGAGATCTTGGATTGCAACGTTGTTCGCTTGTGTAAGTTTGAGTCCCAGCTCACCGGCGAGCAAATAGAACGCGATGTTGTAAACTGACAACATGAGCGCGTAGAGAAACTTCACACGAATGACCACGAAGAGCACGATCGGATAAAGTGCCGCGGCGAAAACGCCAGTGTCCGAGATGGTGATCGTGAGTGCCATGCCGATGGCACAAAAAGGTACCAGAATCGCAGCCTCGTAGTGCTCCAGAAAGAAACGCGTTCGTACGACTCGCATATACAATAGATCGCACACTAGGAAACCGATGCGGAGGCGGTAATAGCCCGTCTCGCGCTCAACGAAGATCTCGTACAGTGCGTACACTGGAATTACGACTGCGAGTATCCGCAGACAAAGCAGCACACGGACACGCTCGCGGAAAGCAAAAGTCAGCTCGTACTCGTGCTCGAGTTGTTGGTGCTGCTCGCCCATAAACTCAAGTGTTAGAGGGTGCACACTGGGCTGCACATTCAACGCTCGCGTCGACTGTGCGTCTTCTTCGCTCAGCAAGGGATCTGTAAGGCCAATCTCCAGCGCAATTTCTCGTTGCAGTGAGATGAGCTGTTTGGATAGCTCGTCGTGTTCTGTCGGGCGGTCGAAATCACGAAACTTTTGACTCCACTCGCCGTCGAGCAGCGACGACGTCAGGTCACTGCGACCTCCTCCAGACTGCGAATGCGAGACAGCGCCCCCTCCTGCCGGTGTCGACAGGAACGTCGTTGTTGTCGTCATCGAAGTTGCTGCGATGGATGATGGAGACGGGAACACGGCCGGCGTGGCAGCGAAGTTATCACCACCCGCTGTAACTTCTACTCCATCAGAGCGCGTGGACGGCAGTGGATCTTGGACGATCTTGGATGGCCGCATAGCACTTGGGGAGCTCGGCTTTGTTGATACCGTCAATGCCGACAGCGCACTCGTGATGACACCCGATGATTGGCCGTGAAAGCTACCATTGAGGGCCTGCGATGCATGAGTTGATGTGGCGTCTCCATCCACTTCATCCACGAGTCCCGCATCGATCTCTTGAATGATATTGTCGCTCGACGGAACGTACATGTGCCTGATGTAAGATATGGCGAAGTCGGGAACAAGGCTAGCGACGCTCGAGAATAGCAGCAGCATCCAGTACTTGGCTTCGCCAAAGAGAATCGTAGCGATGCCCGAGAAGTCTCCGAACACGTCGAACGTTGGGAAGAGGTGGTATGCTTGAGAGTACGCTGCAACAAACACGAGAAATACTCCGAATCCGCCAAGCAACGACGTGTAGTGCGCGCGAGTCCAGCGGTGCACTGGCTGCATCACCATCGCCGCCTTGAGGTTCACGGTGATCACAAGCGCACCATACACAGCTGTACCATCGACGAATAGACCATTAGGTCGACCAGCGACGGACGCGACTTTTTCAAGTGCGCGCATCGTGAAGAAGAAGACGAGCACGGAGTGCATCAGAGCGTTGATGACCCAGATACTCAGCTTCTGGATGCTCAGCTCGCTGCGCCGCAATGACGTCCGATAGACAAACGGGTACCGTAGCACCGCGCGGTCGCGGATGTCTTCGTCGGCGATGCCAAGCACGAAGATTGGCAGTAGCGTGTATGCGACGTTCCAGCCAACCATGAGGTAGCTCTCATACAGTGTCTGTCCCGAGTACGCGTTGCGTTGTGAGTAAATAAACAGCGTCATGATCAGCGCCATGTTCTTGTAGAACGAATAGAGGATCACGAGGGCCACGCGCCGATGGTTCCATCGGCCATGCACGAGCAGTAGCCGAGAGAGATGCTGAAACGTTGCGATTGCAAAGTCCGCAGCGCGCACGGCCTGCATCCCCTCGTGTCCGTAGATGCCAACGCCGACGTGTGCCTCCTGGATCATGCTCACGTCGTTGCCGCCGTCACCAACAGCAAGCGTGAGCGGCGCACCGCGCGCCGACTTCATCAGCCCAACGACTTGAGCTTTCTGCATGGGTGATAACCGGCACGCGACAACGGAGCTGCACTGAGTGGCGAGCTCCATGAACAGCTCATGTGCTTGCTGCGAGGACGACGTCGAGTCCGCGATGCTGGGTCGTGTGGACGTATGCCGAGACGCCACACGAGGGTTGCTACTACGGCTGTGCGTAATCGGTGTGTGGACGGCTGTTGCTGACGCCTGAGCGACGACACCGCTTCCAGGGGCGTGCACGCCACTCGCCGACTTGATGTGAAGCGAGTCCTGCGCTGATGCCGGAGGGTTTGAAGGGGCATCCTCAACGAATCCATCGAGCTGTTGCGCTGCGCGAAGGCGCTCGATTGCGCTTGGTATCGTACGCGCCGACGCCTCGTCGCTGCCCATCGGGAGTGTGCCTGCACCCATCTTCGAGATGGGAGACACAGCCGGTTGAAGTGGCGTCGGTGACGAGTCTGCGAGCAGAAGTTCAAGGGCCTCACCGTTGATCACGAGAGACATGCTCCGGGACGCGACGCCTGGAACCCAGACGCCCTCGCGTTTGAGTTTCCGGCGTGCGTTCGCAATCTCGTCCAGACAATCCTGCTTGGTCTTGCCCTTGATGATGATGATCTTGCTTTTCTCGCCGATGAGCCCACACATGTGTGCGACAGAGATCGCCGTCTCATCCTTGTCACCCGTGAGCATCCACACGTTGACGCCAGCTTGCACAAGCTGATCGATGCATTCGCGAACGCCGTCCTGCAGCAGGTCCTCAACCCCGGTCGCCCCGAGAAGAGATATTGACGTCTCAATCTTACGTGCGACGTCAAGGCAGATCTGCTCTCGCCCAACAAGCGTCTTCTTGGCACTATCGTACTCATGTTTCCACAAGAGAAACTCGGTCATCGACAGACGACGCATGCCGAACAACAGTGTGCGCAGCGCCATAGCCGCGAAATAGTGCACGTGCAACCCGAGCTTGCTGATGTCTTGTGCGTTCGCAGCGTTGGAAAACATGACCGTGTCGGCACCTTTGCAGAATACAAATACCTCGTCCGGCTCACTAGAGCTCCCATCGCCGTCGGTTGCAGCATCGCTCTTCTTTGTTTCAGTATCTAGCAGCGTATTCATCAGCAAGTCCAAATCATCGGCACCAGAGACATTGACTGAGTACGTGCGAGAAGACAACTTACGAGGCACGCGATAGCCACCAGTCGGCGCACTGGTCTTGTCATCACGGACTTGCTGCACGACGACACTCATGCACTTGCGGACGCTGTCGAATTCGTTTAGCGCGAGGAGGCGGAATGTTTCGCGCTGCCCGAACAAACGGATGTGGATGAGGTCGCCAATGCGATCCTCGAAGACACAGTCAAACTCGATCGCAGCATTAAGCAGCGCCACTTCGTCGGGCGATGACCCGAAGAACTTGCGCAGCCGCGTCGGAGACGTAGACGGTAACGTCCCGCGTGGATTCGGCACTGTCGAGTGACAGTCGTCATGCTCTGCAGTTGCCGGCAATGCTGTTGCCATCGCTGCAGTGACCGAAGCGCTGCTGTTGATGCCCGGTAGTGGTCCCAGTGCGCTCGCATTCGACGTGCGCTCGCTGCTACCGTTGCTGCCATGTCGGGGCGGCAGCACTATCCCACCACCACCACCAGTGGTCTCTTGCGCTGGACGCGGTGTCACGTTCGCCTTCGCAGCAGATGATACTGGGGCACTCGGTGTAGTCTCGTCAATGACGACGGACGCTGAGTGGCACAGCAACAAACATCGAAAGAACGGACGCACAAGCTCTAGAGAGTGCTGATCCCGGTGACTGAAGCGCGCCGGATTCTCCAACATCCGTGCTAGCTGGTGGAACGGTCTCACGTCTTTCTCTGTGACGGATGCTTGGCGAGAAATGCGTCGACCATCCGTCGAACTTCCGCTTGAGGCCATTGTGCCACCACGGCCAAGGGAACTGTCCTTCGCGACGCTAGGTCGTGCAGTCGCACTGCTGCTTCCTGTGCCCTCAGGATTCCCTTTGGTCATGTTGTTTGAGGCCTTCGACATGCTCGGGATTGCGCTCGTCAGCTCCGTACTGTCGGCATTCGCTAGACGCCGAAGCTCCATTGAGCTACCGTCGTAGATGATGCCACCGATGCTGCAGACCTTGAAAAGCATCTGGTTACGTGTGAGTGTGCCCGTCTTGTCGCTAAAGATGTACTTGATCTGTCCGAGGTCTTCGTTCACGTTGCTCGTGCGTGCAGTGACGCCAAGACCTGAGTCCTTGCACCGCAAACGAGGATCGTTCTCAATTCGTCGAGCCTGATACCACTTCACCACCTCGAGCGAGATGTAGAGCGAGATCGGCACCATGTTGTTGTAGAGAATTAGGTACGTGATCCACGCCTCGAGGTACTGTCCTGGGCCGAATTTGTCGATGAATGGCAGAGCCTTGGCAAACTCTGGGCGACTGTGCACCTTGTGCGAGAAGAGAGCAGACTGCACGGAGCTGATACAGCAGACAGCGAAGAGAACCGAGAAGATGAGGAAGATGCACCGGTTCGCGATGCGGTCAAGCCGGCTGAACTTGGACGGAATCGCCTTCATATTCTGGACGAGTTTGCTGTCGTTTCCAGCGCCTACGACGACACCGATGACCCACTTTGTGTTGCACAGCTTCATGCCACGAAGCATGACGTTCTCAATGCTAATCGGTACCTCCTCGACGTCTGGGAGTGGTCGTCCACCAGCCATCTCACGCTTGGCCTGCTCCGACATGAAGGACATGCGAAGCACGCCATCGAAGCTGTACAGCCGCTTGTTCGGTAGCTCGCACCGGATCTCACCTTGTAGCCCCGCGCCGAAGTCGTGCACCGCACGAGGATGAAGCTGACCCCACTTAATGCAGTGGCGTACTTTGAGATTGGACTCTCCGTCGAGACTCGAGGTCTCGCACATCGCCTCCGAGTCCTCATGACTCGAAAACAACAGCACGATATCTGCAGGTACCTGGTCCTTGTCGTGTAGTTTAACGACATGGCCGACACGGAGATTCTTCCAAAAAATGGGCTGGAAGGACGGCGCCATGAGGTTGTTTCGGCTACCACCACCGGTCGCCGCGGTATCGTGGATCTTGGCGGTGCTCTGCGGGCCACCGCCACTGTCGGGCGTCGCGCCGAGCACTTGGACCTTTTGGTGGTTGACGGCGTGGTCCTGTCGGTGTCGCGCGCGGTCCTCCATTCCTTCTTTGATCATTGTCGCGACGAGCACGATCGTGAGCGGTCCGATGGTCGAGTATTCGTTCGTAGGCGACAGGTTCGTGAATAGCTGGAGCAACGAGATGATGAGAAAGTAGAAGTTGGCGACTCGTCGGAACTGCTCGAACAGCGACTTGGGGATGAAGTTGATCAGCGAGTACTTGGACGTACGCACGATATTGGAGTGGTAGCGGTCGGCCCCGAGCTCTCGGTGTGCGTGGTCGGCATATTCGTGCGTTCGCCGCACATCGTTCACGTAGAGCACGCGGCTCTTGACCTCCAGCGTGGTGAGCTCATCACCAGGCGCCTGGCGCACGCGATGGCGCCCGAGCAGGCGACTGAGCAGCCCCGGTCCCGACGTACGCACGCGGTTGGAGCTGCTGACGCGCGACGACCGCGACGACTCTTCTCGAAGAGGGATGGCCGATGCGCCCATATTTCCAGTGAGGAAGTGTTGGGACCTGCTTCAACGTGGGAGAGATATCGGCGGGAGACGTCGAGCGTTCAAGCGGCAGGGGCTCTGGAAGGCGGAGGACATGCACGGCGTCGCAGCGCCACCGCGTCGCCCGCCGTCTTGACCAAGCGTGGGCGATGGACAACACACGAGACGGCGCTCGGAGGGGAGGTGAGGAGAGGAAGAGGTCGTTGCGGGCGCTTTCTTTAGCCGCCCGTTGAAGGCGTTTCCCCACTTGGCACCGTCACTCTATCAGTCGAACGACGCACCAACAGTCAATCGAGGGATGGATGGAAGTTGGATGAGATGGACTCACCGTCAGACGGAGGGATGTTCAACTCGACTCGGTGTCTCGGGTCTCGATGCACTGCGACGCCACGGCAGGGACGGAGACAGCGACTGAAGGGCGCATGCGGGGGTCGCGCCGAAACTCCCGTCGGCGCGAAGCGACGGCTAAATATACGTGCGCGCATGTTGTCGTTGCATGGTCGCTGGCTGGCATGTTGCCCTTGTTCAAGATGCAAGGCACCAGAAAAAAAAACAGCTTAGCTTAGTTTAACTGGGTGGTCCAGTACAGAAGTTGCCGACTTGTTGGATCCTGAAATCCGCCATTTTTTGGTTTTTTTTTTTTTTACGAAATCGATGTTTTCAATCAACCAGAGTTCAGGCCCTGCGCAGTGGTTGGTCTAAACTAGACATACTGTATCTGTGTATCCAATTGTCGCACGAATGAACCGGCTCGAGCGGATTTCAGCCAGTCGGTTTTGTCACGTTTCGTCACGTTCTGGGTTCCGGCCGGCCGGCATCAAGAGCTCATTTCGCGCGATGGACCCGACGACGACGTCGCTGACGCAGAGCCTCCTGACGCCTCCTGCGGCGCGCGAGGACAAGGACTGCGTGCTCGTCGCGCTGCCCGAGAGGCAGACGGAGGAGGAGGACGATGTCCACGAGCAGGACGAGGTGCCGGCGCCGCCGAACGACACGACGCACTTCAACTTTGAACGGTACGAGTCCGTCGATCATGATGAGGCACCGACCGCGTTGTCGCCTGCGTCTCATGGATGCCATTGGTTTTGTGTGTGTGTATGTGCGTCTTCAGCACATTTCGATTCATGACTGAGCGACGGCTGCAGCGCCGCTACCGAGGCGTCTACAAGCGCGTACGTCGTCACCGTCACACGGCTGTAGTTGTCATTTCATTGTGCCTGACACGATTGTGTTTGTTTGTCGTCGTTCAGTATTCGTTCACGACGCAGCTCGTGACGTGGATTATCGTCATCTACACGCTCGCAGTGCTAGCGACGTTTGCTTTCAAGTCCGACAGTACGTAAATGCGATCGGCAAACGCGTGCGTGTCCGTTCTCACTCTGTCTGCAGTCGAGGCCAATGAACCAGACCGCGAAGTATCGCTCGCCGACAGCGCCTTCTCGGTGTTTCTCGTCGTACTTGTCGTCTACTTTGTCGTCCAAGCGGCGCTGGTCATCCGCTGGATGGTCTACTGGGTCATTGTCGCAGGCATGATCCAGTACGCTGTCACCAGCAACCTCCGCTCTGTCTTCTGGCTCGACCCCGATAGCCTTACCCCCCGAGAAAAACGCGCTCGAGACATTGTGGCCACGATATTGATCGTCGCTGAGGTGCTGACTGTGCTTGTGTTTGTGTTCACACACCACGTGTACCCGTGGTGCGTGCTCACGAACAGGTTCAACACGATCCGCTGGTGGGACGTCAAGCACTCGACCACCGACAGCAACACGTTCACGTATCGCTCGCGCGCAAGATTCTACACCAAGAAGCGAAACTCGATCCGTTATTGCGGAGGTCTCGATGCGGAGATGCGCCCGCACGGCTACGGCATGTGGACCGACTCGTCGTATCACGGCGAGCGCCTCACGGGACAATGGGAGCATGGCATCCCTGTCGGTCCGTATCGCAGCTTCGAGCACGGCAGCGGCTACTGCTTCGTGAATCTGCGCATCGGCTACTGCCACAACCGTGCTGAAGCAGGCCCCGCAGACATCGCGTTTTGGCCGCATCATGCGCCGGACTCGCGTCTACACTGGGGCGTCGCGACGGTCGAATGCTCTGTGTCAGGAGGGTTCTTCCGCTTCTTGCCTGCCGTGCGCCACCTCACACCGCTGTCGGCTCTTGATCAAGCGCCCGGAGAAATGGATGTCGTCATCGAAAACCAACGTGGACCGCTGTCAAGCGCGGCTGAGTGTGCTGCCTTGCTGCAGACGCCTGCAGACGCTGTAGTTTATCGTGACCGCACACAAGCTCTGCAGCAAGGGCAGCGACAGGGCCATCAACAGCAAGGATTGGTTGTCCCAGGGATGCTGAAGCGAGCGCAGACAGCCAAACGACTCATTTTCCGCGAAAGTTCGTGTCCTGTCATCGATCTCGCACAAAGTGAGGAGCTACATAACCCCCGTGGGGTAGTCGTCGAACGCGAAGCGTTAATCCTGTTGCATGGCTACAATTGCTCGCTTGATTATGGCATGAACCGGCTCGCTCAGTTGCTCGCGCTTGGTGATTTTCCATCAAGCATCCACCCGTTCGTCTTCAGTTGGCCGAGTGGTGGTGCACTGGCATATTTCCAAGCGCGTAGTGTTGGAAGCGAGAGCGATCGCACAGCTCAAGACTTTCGAGACTTTCTTCGGAGCCTTGTGGATGCAGGCTACACGACAATCAACATCATTGGACATTCGATGGGCGCTCGAATTTACTTCTACGCTTTGACCAGGGGGTTCCTTGATGACGTCTTCGAGGTCATTACCGACGCGCATCGACCTTCAAGTAGTGAAGCCAGCACCAGCACGACCGGTCCCATCCGCAAGGCGCGGTTATCGACGCTCACGTTTGCGAATCCCGACTATGAGCGCAACGAGTTCGTGCGACGCGGCACTGGGGGATACGATCTTTCTCGTCGATTCTGTGATCGGATCACACTCTATGCAGACGCGATGGATGGCGCCTTGTTCTATTCGGAAATCCTCACGCGCTCGTCTCTTTTTGGCCCTCTCAACTACTCGCTCGGTAAACGTGGAGGTATGATGCATCGCGATCCAGAGGATTCACGGCCGCAAGACAGCGGAGATACAATCATGACAATGCGCGGCAAATCGGATAGAGCGATGCTGGAGTTGGCAGTCGCTCGCGTCAATCAGCAGGGAATGTTCGAAGGTGTGAAGAGCTTTGCGTACAATCGGAAATTGCGTAAAGCAGTGACCGACGAGAGTGAGAAAGACGGAAACAACCCGCTGGTTATGGTCGATGTGGAACTCGATGATGGGGACGACGAGCTCGAGTACCTCGATATGGACGTGATTGACACGACGTGGATGGACAACAATGTGCATGCAATCCGCCACAACTACTTCAATCTCAACCCAACTGTGGTAAGTCAATTCATGCTTGCGATCCTGATCATGTGTCGAGTCAAGTGCTGAATACTGGATTGGAAACTTTAGGTGGACGATATCCGCAGCCTTATCGTCACGAAGCAGCGAGCTGCATCCCGCGCCGGGCTGCTTAAATCAACGTCAGCAGATAATGTCTACCTCTTCTTGGTTGCACCCGCTCATATCAAGAACAAGTAGTCCCTCACACTCACGTGTACGACACACATCTAAAGGAGCTTCTAAAGCGCAAAAAGGAGTCGAAATCTGCAACAATTTTTGTGCATTCTCATCTCTGTTCTACATGAGAAACTGAACTTGACTAGCATCCTCTCGAGTCAATCGAAGGACCCGTCGCTCACGAACCTCGCCAGAGGTTGTTCCGCCTTGTTGATTGGCGCTGCTTGCATCCTTCACAACCAAAAACTGGAATCGACACGTCTGGATCACTTGCTTAAGATCAGCACTGGCTCCACCACTTGAGCTTGGCGCGTTTGCATGCGCCCGAATGACGTCCAGCTTGTGCTCCTTGATACACGACTGCTGCATCTTGAGCATACCTCCGAAAAGACCAGCGTTCCCACTATTCCACCACCGGACGCTACCTTCCCGCGCAGCATACGATACGAGGATTTGCCCATCGCTCCGAAAGCTGACAGCCGATACTGCAGATGTGTGCCCATCCAGCACACGCCACTTGGTCGCTGTTCGTAGATCGTAGATCAAGATCACAGCTTCCATTGTGCCTAGCGCAAGTCGTTGCGTCTCCTTGTGGAAGTCAACCATCGGAAATCGGCGAACGAGGTGATGCAGGCATCTCGTACTGAGCTCAAGACAGCGCTTTCGCCGCTCAGGCTTCGTCGGATCGAGGCAGCACATGACTGTATCCACTACAGCCGGGAGGTGTCGAAACATGAGGAGATAGTGCGTGTTGATAAGCTCCGTGAGAAATAGCAGGATACACTCGCGGAAACCATGCGGTCGATCAGCGTTGTTCATCTCTTGCTGCAGTAATCCCAGCACAAATGCTGACTCACATGCTCCAAGCTCGACGAGTAGACTAAGGGCGGCGTTGCTGCCTCCACTAGCCAGTACGCGAGCGTTGCTGCCGAACGTGGGGCTATCTTCACCAGGGTTTCGCTGCTTCTCGCGCATATCAATGATCAACACTGGCCAATGAGAGACGACAGGTCGACCAAGTGAGGCCGGAACAGCATGAGACCTTTCGTGAGTAGCTCCGCGGCAACCGACGCGACGTGCTGCGCTGGTGATCGCAGAAGGTAGACAAGGATGTCGCACACTTCCCGGGCTCCAGCAGGTGAGATCTCGCCTGGAAAGCAGGTGCCAATCATGCTGAGCAAAATGACAAGAGACCCTAGACGCGTCACGACCAGTGAGAAGTCGATTCCGTGTGTCGATGATGACCCATTAAGCTTGCCGCCTGTCTCGGTTTCCAATCGGACAATCTCACAATGGAGCTTTGCAGAGTACTCGGCACTCAGTGTACTGCGCGACGGTGGTGCAAGTCGCTTGATTGCACCGTTCAGTAATGCTCTTGCAGCGAGCTGCGTATACTCGCAGCGATGGAATCCGTACTTCGCCAGGTACTCGAGCGACGGCTCTCGAAAAAAAGGCACGTAGTCGGGCAGCACAACGGAGTGCTGTGTGATAAGCTGACTCCATAGCACATGGAACTCCTCCTTGTTCTTGGGGGACGATGGCATAGATTATTGATTCGCTGCTGCGTCTGCTTCACTCTCTATCCGTGAATACTTGTGCTCCATCAGATTCATACAAAGTGACACGATACCCAATGCCACATTTCCACTGAGCTCTGGTGAGTGCTGCCATTTCCGTGCGAAGGGGTTTCGATCACGAGGGTCTTGAGCAAGAGGTGAGAATACTGACTTCCAAGGCACGGGGATCGTGATAGCCCCTGATGACTGATCCATCAGCACACACGTATAGAGGGCGTGCGGAGAATCGAGGCCTAAAAGATCACGACACGCCCGATCGATTTCTGGAGTCGCTCCCCACGAAAGCAAGAAAGATAGCAAGAGCAACTCGATCGATCCAACAGCATACGGTGATGCTGGTCGCTTGGTGGCTGCGAGTAATGAAGCTTCTTCTGGTGTAGAGCTGATTGATGCCTTCGTTTTAGTGTTCAACAGACCGTAGTAGTATGCTCTCCAATTGCTGCGAATGAGCTCAGCGCTTTTGTTGACGTTGAACTTCATCAAATGGAGTGCTGTATCACCGACGACCAGTTTACTGCACTCGACGGAGGGTGCTGGCCCTGAGCTGTTGCCTATGCCTCCTAGTTCGTGACGAGATCCACCGTCGTAGACCAACGCTACTGGTATGACCCGCTCCATGATCCCTGTGTCGATGTTCCACACATATACCATTTGATCACTGCACTCCACAAGCAGGAGTCCCCGATCAGTCAGGAAATCAACGTTGCAAACCACATCCGGATGCTCGCTCAGCTCAAGAATACACTCCAGCTCAATACCACAGCGATTTTTCGGAGGGGATGTCGCTGGGCCGTGGCTGAACGGGTTATGAAGATACATTGGAGCGAAGACGCAGACCGTATTATCAGCGCCAATGGTGGCGATGTACCGCTCGGGATACAGCGAACATTCTCGCATCCATGGTGACACACAAATTTCCTTGATTGCACCGCGATGCCGTGAGAATCGCTGCATGACGCGTGCTTCCAGCCGAAATGAATCTTCATCCGATTGCAGGGTAACCTCCGTAATCTTCAGCACACCATCATTTCCGCCTGAAAAAACTACGAACGCCAACGCGGGTTGTGAACTGGCGACACTTTGTGTCGTGGGTGCAGGCGGTGGGGATCCTGCAGAAGAGTGGATGCTCAAGTGTCGGCTCGACATGCTTCGACGCTGCGTTGCCGGAGGAAACCGTGAGCGATAGAAGGGGTTCTTATCGCTGGCAAGACAGGCGTCTTCGGCTGGCGCCCCACGCTTCCATGTCTTCGCTTTTCGCGACGAAACAAAGGCGCCTGCAGCTGACGGCTTCGATGTGCCTGTAGTCACAGATCGGGCAATTGCTGGTGGCTTTGCGGAAGATCGCTCTGGCGTAGTCTGAGTTGAGGGCCAGCAACAGTGAGCGAGAGCAGTAACTTCGCCGCGATGATGACATTCAAGCTGAACGATCTCGTCGCCGTAGGTTGGCGCTCGGCCGTTGGACATGAGCAGCATAAACTCAAGCATTCCATCAGAGTACCCACGAGCAACGATCGGCACATCCATCAGATGCTGCGAGATAAAATCTTCGGCCCGCGGAGTTACACCAAGAGATGCCTTTCGGTGAGCACTTGACGCACTTGGAAACAAAGCCGTCATGGGGCTCAATGCAGAGGCAATGACGCTGGAAGCTACTGTTGCAGCAGCAGAACTGCCAGACTCGCGATTAGTCTGCATGGTTGAGTCTTCTAGAATTCGACGGCGTCGTCTTCTTGTCACCGTATTGTGGTCTTCAAGAGTGGACGTCGTTCGAGCATCTTCTCGACCCAACAGCAGCAACGTCAGCGATGGCGTTCGAGAGATTCGGGATCGTGATGTTGGAGACTTCAGCGGTTCACTCACTGGGGTGAATCCTTCTGAGAGTGTGTGAAATTTGACCACAGGATACCTTTCCGTCGAATTAGTCGTTGTCGACGACGGTCTTGACGGCGATGGGCAAGCTGGCGCGCTCGATAGATTGCAGCATCCAACGCTACCTGCTCGGCATACGTGGATTAAGCGGATTGGCGAGCTACAAGGTACGGGGGAGAGGGCTGTCATGCTGCTGAACGACGGAAGAACACAAAGTTAACCCCTTGAAGCCGACATTTGAGGACGGCGTGAGGTTTCGCTGAAAAGAGGCCTGCCGAAGTCTGGAGGTTTGTCTCCTGCGCGAGTCGACTGACAACATTCGCACTGATCTAAGAGAGCGACTACCTCTCCTGACTGAACTGCAGTCAAGCTCTTGTGAAAGCTGCGTGGAACGAGCTGGTCTTGATCCTTTGTGAATATGAACAATTTCCCCCCATCCGATGAGCTTGTATCATCTCCATTCATAGAGAAGCGAATGGCATACCCAGTGTTTGTCCAAAGTAGGATATGCTTGTCAGACACGAAGGAGCCATCCAACCAGACAATAGAGTCAGCTGCTGGGCCAAACCGCTCGCGTCGATACTGTTAACATCGCCAGATGACACTCGCGAGCGATGTCTTCCCAATAAAACTTCAGGAGGCACTCGACAACTGCCGACGTGCTTGCTCGGCTGCGCTTTGTTTGATGCTTTTGGTGATTGCTTGCTTGTGTTTCCAGGAGGAGATATATCGCAAAGCCACTTTCGTTTTAAGACTACCCACTTGGTGTCCCAAATGAACAGAATGAGAGAAGCATTAGGAGAAATATGGACAGCACGTGGAAAGTACGAACACTTGATCGAACGCATCAGTGCTGTCTGGGGATTCATGTTGTCGCCGTCTTTGAGGGATGTGCTTTGCGAGCATGTTATATCTTCGGAGTCGTCTGCCCACGAGATCACCCAACAGCTCTCTTGAAACCACTGGAAGTTGTTGCTTGCCGCTCCTGCCAACAGGGCTGAAGCACTATTCCCAGCTCCTCGAGGCTTGGACCAGAGAAAACATTTTATCAAGCCTTCCGATCCTAGAGATAGCACAAGTGAATCCCAGATCTGACTTGCTTGGGCGGTTGCGTTGGTAGGCGTCAAGCGCTGATTTGGTCCGGCGCTGAAAGACGATGAGGGGGACATGGTCGCGCTTCCGGCTGTCTGTTGTGTAGTCAATGCCGACAAATGACTGGTAAATGAAGGGGTCACGTCAACTTCGCTGTCTCCTCCGTTCCGTCGAACGGGACTATCCGCTCCAGGTCGTGCGTGTGTCACGTGCCGGGTTGTTTGCATCTTGAGCTCGACGACTGCGATGCTTCGTCTCACTTGCTCTTGCGATGTATCCATGCAGTACAGCAACACCATTTTCCACGTATCTAGAACCATCATTCGACTTTGCTCACCGTACACAATGGCGTATCGGTTGTTGCAAAACATTTCCATGCCTTTCACTGGAGCGAGCTGACGTGCCAGCGTCGGCTCTGCACGCACACACGCACCGTTTGGGAGCTCCCACCTGGCAACAGCGCCGTCTCGGGTCACTGACACCATGTTGTTTTGGCCCCACTCATCAATCCCACTGATGACACTTTGCACTGGTGACGTTGCTGCGTCTGGTCTCGTTGGATGAACAAGCAAGTTCACTTGCACGACAATCTCTTGCTCCAATAACCAGAAAACGATGGTCCCATCGACGGTACCAGCGAACACGCAAAGCTGGTAAAGCTCGTCATCACCTTCTCCCAGGTCGCCGTCGTCGACGAACTCGAAGTCCACATCGTCCAGCAAGTCTGCGCCTGCGCCTGACTCTCCTCCTCTGCTGCCGCCGATGGTCTGCACGATGGCGGCTCGCTCTCGCGGACTCAAGCTGCCTCGTTTGTTGCGCTGTCGACTGAGCACCCGGCGGAGATTGATCATGCTGTGCGTGCTGTTCAGGCTTCGGAAGCTCGACAGGTGGCTCGAACTACTCCACTGCTGCACGAAGCTGGCGAGACTTGGCCATCGGTCGATCAGCGCGCTCGAGTTTTGACCGGGCTGGCTCATCGGGAGATACAGCACGTGCACGCACGAGACCTCAATGCGCGGCGGACCGTCCCACAGGACGACGGGGATGACGACGTCGTCGTCGGCTTGATCGGTCGTCCGCACGGGGCCACCACCGGCGCCTTCCTCTACAGCGGACGGCGTCGAGCCCAGCGACACACCACTGGAGCCTGTGGACTTGCGCGCCATCGCTGGAGAGTACGATCCTCCGCTCGTCCAGCTCATCGCGTTGCCGCCAGCGTTTCAGTTAGTTCGAGCCGCTCGTTGATAGTGGTCACGAGGGCAGACGAAGCGAAGGGCAGCAGCTGATGAAAAGGCCGATGCCTTGGTCTTGAGCAGGAGAGATGGAGAGAGAGAGAGAGAGAGAGAGAGAGAGAGAGAGAGAGAGAGAGAGAGAGAGAGAGAGAGAGAGAGAGAGAGAGAGAGAGAGAGAGAGAGAGAGAGAGAGAGAGAGAGAGAGAGAGATCGCCGGCGCCGCGATGAGCGTGATCGGAAACGGGATGCAGCGACGTCTCACACGAAAGCGGGATCAATCGGTTCAACGAGTCAATATTTAGTGTGGCGGACACTAACGTTTAGGCCACTCCTCGTTTTCGCGTCACGAAACTAGAGGGAGAGGGAAACTGGTAGTGCTTTTAACCAATGAGCAGGCAGTGAAGTCGGACCAGCGTCAATAATCTGTCTGGGAGGTTTACAGGATATACTCTCAAGCACCTTTCGATGGGATTTTCGCCGAGGCAGGTCGCAAAATTGAACGAGAATTTTTTGAGACCTCGATCCAACTGACGCCCAGTCCACTACAAGGTGATGTTTCTCGGAATTGCGTGAAGTCGTTACCTCTCAACTGAGCGACAGTTGGCAAACACTGTCTCATTTCGTCAGTGGAGTATTCTGCTCACAACGGCGTGGGAAGCGTTTGCCATTCTCAATTCGCCTTTGACAACAAGCATCTAGCCTGGCATCGCTGAACAAGTTCGTACACCCTGCCGGAACTATTTCTCGCTCGTGATCGCAGTGGGAGCGTGAAGGTATGGGCCATGCCAGCCACCGTCATCATGCACACGTCGAATGAGACCATTTGTGCTTGATGGCGGTGGTGCGGCATGGCACGTACTCGCATGCTGCCCACGGACCAAGGCCAGCCCGTCCCCGCCTATTCCGTCCATGAAGGTATGGGCCATGCCAGCCACCGTCATCATGCACACGTCGAATGAGACCATTTGTGCTTGATGGCGGTGGTGCGGCATGGCACGTACTCGCATGCTGCCCACGGGCCAAGACCAGCCCGTCCCCGCCTATTCCGTCCATGCCGATTGTGCTCGCATTGCCGTCTGCTTGAGACGCTCGCAGCCCCGGCACAACGATCTCGCGAACGACAGGAATGTCTACGACGTGTGGCGCTCGACGCCGAAGAAGCCTTGCCTAACGAACAGCGACACGAAAACACGGTGAGGCGATTGCTTGTAGACGCAAAGAAGGCTAGGCACAGTCTTGGTCTCGCCATGGACCAGCCAAGCCGGCACGTGTCTTGAAAGTATTATTGAACAGAACATACAGCTATTGCGACGCCTTGCATAGGATCGGGTCTGTCTACCGCGCCGCAGGGTGACAATGGAACAGAAATTCACGACCTCGCTGCTGAACAGTGGTGACAGCGTCGGCCGTGGCGGCTGTTCGGCAGCCGCGTTCGTGGAATGGTGTCTTGCTGCCGGCTTGCTCAATCGCGAGGTATGTCAAGATTGGGAAGTCTCAGCACCTTAGAAATCATGCTAAGCCCCAAAATACACCTTATCTCGGTCATTCTACTGCAATACTTTCGCCCACAATCCATTATTGGTTGCTGAACTATGATGTTCACGATGCGCGTTTGCGGCGAAGATGATTGTATGCATGACCGGATTGCTCAACGCACGATCGATTTCTAGATCATGGATTTTTGTGTGCACGATCCACGCATTTTGTTATCGACAGCTGTGTATTTTGTGCAGATGTGTCATAGAGTGGTACACATTTGCCTCTCTTCAGTGATAAAATACTTCTCATCTCTGATGCAAGTACCGTAGTGGTCTAAAATACCTCTCATTTACAGTGCAATTTACTCATCAGATATAATAATCCTTTCTGGTCTATATTTTGAAATGTAACCATCCTTAAGTGTCCCTAGGCCATATTGTCGTAGAAACTCATAAATTACTCTGGGAAAGGAATAACTGGTGGAGAGCTGTTAGTACTCCCTTCTGGGAGCACTACCAGGATAAAACCGTGTAAACGAATGGGAAAACATGCTCAAATTGTGAGCCATGGACATGATGGGACACTTGCTGCTGATGGATGTTGCCTGTCTCTTCATACGAGTCCCATGGGTTTCTCATCACTTGCAACAGCGAGGAGATGGTGCGAGTTTGTGTCTGGTTGCAGCTGGCCGTCGCAAACGCGAGAAACACGGTCGAAGGCTCGAGGATCGCGACCATTGCTCTTCCTTCCGAATGTCCAGTACAGGATGCGGTTGATATCGTCAACCATATCCGTGCGATGCTTGATGACGATTGGTGGCATCTAATGGACTTGCTTGGTCATGTCCAACTGCGTCAGATCGCGATGTACGTCCCTGGAGCGGTCAACGACTCGGTTCGAGCAGGAACAAGTGTCGGTGGAAGCGTTGAATCCAACCAGCTTCATCTCGCTCGCCGTTCTGTCGCCTCAGGCGACTCGCCTGACACCCTGGCACTGAGAATACTGGGGATGAGCCTGTTCTTTGAAGCAGGGTTATCAGGCGATCATTAGTTCATGGCAAAATTGGACGACGTGAATGTGCATGTCAGATGAGATTCACGATCGGCATCTGCGCTGATGCCGACACATGGATCCTGAATCAATCCACGCAACGTGTAGCGGCAACCGACAGCATCGATGCCATGTTGCAAGCATCACAGCTATTCGCCACCATATCTACTGATGGTCGCTCGCATCTGCATCACGCAACAATCGGCACAAGGCGCACATTGACAGTGAAAAAGCTGCCTAGATACTCTCCGACATCAAGCCGCAGCCCAGGACGCGAGTGAAGTCGACGAAAGAGATGCGTCAGAATTTGGTACAGCACGACTGTGACACTGAGGCTCCATGGCAGCCCGCGAGACTGAAGCTGAAGCTGAAGCTGAATCTGAAGTTGGAAGGAGGGTGATGTTGAAGATGGCGGTGGCACCCAATCAGAAAGAACTGGATTCTCCCATTGTTTAAACACGCTCCGACAATTTTGACGTGTTTGTTTCTCCATGGACTCGGACCATCCGCGTCCTGCATGATACTCCTTCGTCAGGAAGGTCTTCCCACATCCACGCACGCAGGATTCCCATGCGTTGGCTCACAGAACGATTCGATACGTAGCATCAGCGATCGCGTCTGTCGCAGAAGAGTTGGGCGCGCGGCCTCTGTTCCCAACGACGGACGTACTGTACTGTACTGCGCATCTACCGTACTGACGCTGTCTCGGCGAGCGATGACGAGAGCCATTCGTCGAGTGGGTGCCAATGCCCATGAGAACCCAACTGGGTGAAGTGTGAAGAACGACCGAAGAAAGAAAGATGCATCGCGTGTGACACTCACGTCTGTTGTGGTCATCCTCTCGGCACCGTCCGCTGCTTGGAGCGAGCGGCTCCTGAGGCGATTGACGAAGACGCTTCAGCACAGCGTCGTGGTCAATTGAAGCGCCACAGTCCGCAGAGCCGAGGACTCCTCGGAGGAAAAGGAGGAGGAAGACGCACTCGGTCGACTGCGCCTCGGCGACTCTGGTGGCGCCATCCGCCACATGTCGCAGACCCGAATGCTGGCCGCCCAGAGTCCAAAACGCCCACGCCGATTGGCTGGCGATGGGTTCCGGCGCAGACACCCATCACCCAATCCGATCCACGCCGTTACATCATTTCTCACCACAAATCAACTCTCAGAGGTAGCACTCCATACTCTAGGTATTTCATCAGTATCTTTCGTAGCGCTACCATATCCTGTTTCGCAGGCAGCCGACCACGAGCCCACCCCGGCTCAAAACGACGTCGCAGCGTTTCGCAAGAGAAGCGAAAGCTCTCTCATCGTTTCAGAGAGATACTGTAGACAGCGATAGCTCCAGAGCCCCAGAGCTCCAGAGCTCCAGAGCTCCAAGCACCAGCACAGCCTCTCGTGCCTGCTTGCTTCATTTCCCAAGTCGGCGCCATGGCAGACAGCGCGCGCTCGAGGCTGCACGCGTGGCGCGACGGCTGCCACGCGCTGTTCGACATGGACCGCCGGCCCGCGCGCCAGTGGCTGCTGCTCTACGTGCTGCTGGGCATCTACTTTCTCGTCTCGCGCTGCGTGAGTCTCCCGGCGCTCATCAAGACCTTTGCGGCGCCGCACGAGGACCGGCTCGACACCAAGGTCGCGGCGCTGTGCCTCGCGGTCGTCGAGGACGCGCTGCTCACGACGCTGCTGCTCATCGTGCTCTCGATCGTCGACTGGATCGTCGGCCCGCGGCACGATCACGCCGCCGCGGGCGACGGTGGCAGCATCATCAGTGATGTCGCTGCCGCCAAGCGCGCGACGTCCGCGGCGACCATCGCGCGCGTGCTGCGCATCAGCGTGCGCTTCGTGCTGCACTTTGGGCTCGTCGCGCTCGCGCTCATCCCGTTCGCGACCGACCAGCTCATGCTTCGCGTGCGCGGCATGCGCTTCACGTTTGGCTTCGTCACGATGACCGTGCGCGAACTCAACTTTGCAGCCGGCGTCTCGATCGCTGCGCGCGACGAGCGGCTCTCGCGCGAGACCGTCGGTGGCACCGTCGCGTTCGCGTTTGTCGTCGCGGTCATCAACGTCTGGTGGCTCGACTTCTCGCAGTGGGGATTACATCGACTGTTCCTGCACAAGGCCACAACGACGACGAACAGCGCATACAGCGCCAAGCAAGATGAGGTCGAAATGAGCGACATGCGCGACGAGCGGGAAGGCGACGGAACCTTCTTCGAGCTCGAAGAGCGCCGCGCGCCGCAGCATCTCGACCACCACCACCCGCAGCACGAGCGTCACGATGCGCGCGTGGTCACGGACGTCGCCGCGCGTCGTCGCTCTCCGCGAGGATTCCGCCACACGCTGCCGACGTTGATCACCGCGGGCTGCTTCATTCTCTTGACGGCGATCGTCCTCGGTATCTCTCGGTCATCGCCTGTGGTCGTTGCAGCCGTCGCGCTGAATGACTCGCTGAACGAGCTCTTCCGCATGACGCTGCAACTCGAGTTCCAGCCGAGCATTGGCGACGGCTCGATCGAGGCGGCGTCACTCTACATCCACAACGCGACCGAGGAGTACTCGCTGTTCCAGGACGACGTGCTGTTCCGCCGCACGACCGGCTTCAAGGGCGAGAAGGCGTTTGACGTCAAGGTCGATCCAGCGTCGCCGCCCAACGTCGTCGTGCTCGTGGTCGAGTCGTTCCGGTACTCGGACTCGCTCTACATCGCCGGCAACAACACGATGCTGCCGACGGTGCAGCACAACGTCTCGCTCACGCCCAACTTTGATCGCTGGGCGAAACGCGGCGTCGCGTTCCGCAACTTTTGGTCGAGCTGGCAGACCAGTCGGTCGGTCGAGAGCATTCTCTTTGGACAGGTGCCGTTCGACGACGTGTTTGACACGGGCACGTCGACTGGCCGCAAGCGGGTCAAACTGGAAGGAATGCCGCAGTTGTTCAAGGCCAAGGGCTACGACACGACGTTCTCCACGGGCTGCCGCATCCGCTACGACCAGTGGGACAAGTTTATGCCGAGCCACGGCTTCGAGAACGTGCTGGGCGTCGATCAGATCAAGCAACTCGCCGAGCACCGCGATAACCTCACGCGGGACGACTGGAAACTCACGGCGAAAGGTGGCAAAGGACGCGGGTTCTTCTGGGGCGTGCACGACGACGTCGCGCTCGAGATTCTGGGCGATCTGCTGATTAACAAGACGACCGAGCAGCAGCAACCCACGGGCAACTCCACAACCACGACGCGCCGCCCGTTCTTCGTGAACCACTACACGATCTCGAGCCACCAGCCGTTCTACCAGGAGCCGGAATGGTACCAGCAAACCACGATTCCCGACTTCTCGGCGCTCTACAACCAGTACACGGGTGTCGCCCACTCGGACGTGCACCGATACACGCGCCTGCGCTACTTCACGGACCTCGCGATCGGTCGCTTCCTCAACCGCATGAAGGACGCGGGCGTGCTGAACGACACGGTCGTCGTGATCGTCGGTGACCACGGCCACAGCCCCGAGTCGGGACTCGTGAAGCCGTACGTGGACCAGATCGGCACGACGCGCGTGGCAGCGGCGCTCATCGCCGAGGGACGTCTGGGCGACGCAGCGGGGCTCGTGCTGGACGACGCCGCCGAGCACTACGACCTGCTCAACACGGTCGCAGACATTGTGGGCGTGCCGTCCGGGGGCTTCCTGCAGACCGGCGTCGGGCGGTCGCTGCTGCGCGCGGCGCCGTTCGGCGAGCGCCCCGTGTGGTCCAACAACCCGATGCTCAAGCTGGCGGTGGTGCGTGGCCATCGCCGCCTGCAGTACGACCGCCGCTACAACATGATGCAGCTGCACGACGCCGAGCGCGACCCAAAGGAGACGACGGACCTGTTCGAGGGGCTGACGGACGAGGAGAAGGCCGAGATGCGGCGGCTGCGGACGCTCGGGCGGCGGCTCAACCGCTACTTTCGCGTGCGCTGGGACCGCCATTGCCTCACCAAAGTGCGTTGCTGACGGCCGAGCTGGTATGTCTAGAGTGATGTGTCATACTGAATCTAAGTTATCGTTGAATGATCGTTTGTTGGGAGCATCCGGCGTCCATTATCGAGCAGAGATGTTTGCGGATTCGTTGGGTTACTGGCATCCATCTCCATCACGCGACGGACAAAAGCGCGGCGTCGCTCTCGTCTTCCGGTTTGCGACTCGTTGGACACTCGGTACTCGCGTGCGTCTGTCTCGAGAGCTGTTGACAGCTGAGCTCTGCACTTCCTTCCTCCAAGATCTCGAGTCCAACGCCAGTAGCAACGCCACGCCCATGCTTCGTCCACAGCTTCTGTCTGTCTGTCTGTCAGTGATGTCTCCGCTCGTGAGCAACAGAGACAAGCAAAGGACGCCAGGCACAGAGGCGGAACAATGGACACAACAGCCGATCAACCGCGCTGAGACAGATTTCTCTCGCTCTTGATCGGTCGTTCGTCAAATCGATGCAGCTCGCGAGTGAATTTTTGCCACTTTGTCTGGGTCGCACACCAGTCCTACGCGACGCACAGAGGTGGACACGTCTTGAGCTGCTGCCTCCCTTTGATTCGACTTGATTCACTTGCTGCTGCTGCTTGTTCACACGCGTACCGCCGCTTCGAGACCGAACGAACGCGTTGCTCGTTTCCTCACTCTTGAATTTCCCAGCGTCAAGCGACAATCACCAAGCGCCTTCACGCTCGTTCTCTCTCTCCATCGCCATCAAGCATGTTTGCTCCTCGCTCCATCTTCGTCCTCGCTGCTCTTGCGATCTCCACTGCTGCCGCCGCTCCGATGCAGAAGACCTCTGGAAGCTCCAGCCAAGTGCTCGGTTGTGAGCACCGCGTGCTCGGCGGTGACTACACGGAAGGTGGCAAGGCCTGGCAGGTCGACATGAGCAAGGTCGATCTGCCCGCCAATAGCCGCCTCGTCATCAAGGCCGTGCAAGCCGACCAGAAGGACGACCACCCGGCGTGGGCCGCGATGACGGGGCGTCCCATGTCGGACGGCAAGTCGCTCACCACGGCGCACACGGTCGTAGCCAGCGAGCGCTGCTCGTGGAGCTTTGTGGTGAGCGCGCCGGGCTTCCGCGTGGACTACGAGCCACCGGCGAACTGCCAGAGCAGCGACGCTAAGCAGAGCTCGACGGCGTATAGCGCGTCTGTGCTGCCGAACGCTGAGGCTGGAAGACCTTCAACGTGTGCTTCGCCCGTTGGTGCTTCACAGGCGCCGTCGTCCACGCAGGCGCCCTCACCAACGCAGGCTTGGGCATCCAGCGCTGCGTCGGGTAGTTCAGACAGTAACTCAACGGCCGCGAACGCTTCGAGCAGCGTGACGACGACTCCGTCGGCAACGGTGCCAGCGCCTGGCGCGACGCCGTCGAGCGGTGCGCCCACGACGATGTCCCACGCATTGTCGGCTGCCGTGGTGCTCGCTGTCGGCGCCTCCTCTGCGGTGTTGATGAACTGATCGTAATGACGAATAGAGGTTGTTTTCGTTTTCAAGAATCACTCGAAGTCTCAGTTCGAATGCCATAGTGGGACGCACGAAAGAGGCATGCAACGGACGCGTCGGTTCGGGACTTCTGAAGCGCTGATCACGAGAGATGGAGGACCTCTGCACCCGCAAAATGAGACCGTTATTGGCGGTTGCCACGCAAGCGACGCGACGGACACCACGCTGTTCTTGAAGCAACAGCATTCCGCTCGCACATCTGACAAATCCGTCATCTCGGCAGCGCAGTCGTCGTGAGTCTGCATGGGCACCAGCATCTGTGTGTGCGTAGGACAGTGAACGCCATCTCCAGCGCCTGTGCTGTTGCAGTGGACAGCGGATTCCACCGCGATTCGATGCAATGGCATTTTCTGCTTTCCACGCGATGCAACCAACACGCTCGCCGTCCTCTTTGAGCGAGCGACTCGTGCCACCAGCAACTCGACTGCGACTCGACCACAAGTCCCAGCGACCGCCTCCGTGTCGTCGGCAACTCCTCATGCTCGCAGCCATCGCGTTTCTCGCTCTCGTGGTCACGTGCCACTCGCTGCCGCCGCGACGACTGTCGACGATCGCGCTCACTGCGGTGCATGCTCCCAAGGTGGCAGCAGCGCCTGCCTCGGTACGACGAGACAGCGTGGAGATAGACGAGAACCCCATGCCATCGCTGCAGCTTCAGTCACTCGGACTCGGACACCACGAGCGTCCTCTGCGGCTGCAGCACCTCGACTCGCTCGAGGTCGCGTACGTGTCTGCGTCGCCTGGCGACTGGCTCGGTGTCTACTGTGTCGACTACCCGAGCGACGGCGACGCTGCCGACGGCCACCGCGCGGCCAGCAGCTCGTCCGTCGATGTCGCCGTGGACGACTACCTCGACTACCGCGCGCTCGATGTGGTACCACACGGCGTCGCGCGCTTCGGTCCGCTGGTCAACATGCGCTGCCGCCTCGTGTTCCGGCTCGTGAGTGCCGCCAACGAGGTGCGCGCCACGAGCGACGTCGTGGCGTTCGCGCAGGGACCCGCGCAGCCGACGCAGCGGCATCTCGCGCTGACGGCGCGCGCCGGCGAGATGCGCGTGCACTGGGTGAGCGCCAACGTGTCTCGGGCGGCGGTGCGCTACGGCCGACGGCGCGACCAGCTCACGCGCGTGGCGACGGCGCAGCGACGGACGTACGACGCGAGCGACATGTGCCACGCGCCGGCGACGACGCGCAGTGCGCGGCTCTTTCGGGACCCGGGCGTGCTCTGGGACGGCGTCATGACGGGGCTGCAGTCGGGCGTCACGTACTATTATCAGGTCGGCTCGCAGTCGGAAGGCGGCGGCGACAGCGACAGCGACGACCGCGACGGTGTGTGGAGCGAGGTCGAGAGCTTCCGCATGCCGCCGGCGGCTGGCGAGCACGAGGCGTCGGTGGTTCTGTCTGCGTCGTCGTCTGCGACGGACACAGTGCCAGCGACTGTGCCAGCGACTGCAACGGCCTCGACGACACGGACGACGCAGAGCTTCTTTCTGTTTGGCGACTTGATGGCGCCGACGTCTGCGACCGCCGACTTTCGCGTGCGCGGCAGCTGCGGCACGACGATGCGACTGATCGAGCGCGATCTGGACGACGCGGTGCTCGCTCGACAGAACGCGACGACGAGGACGACGATGGCGGCGGCGGCGACGACGACGACGGTCACGCGTGAGTACATGGGCGTGTTCCACGTGGGCGACCTGAGCTACGCGGCCGGCAAGACGTTCGTGTGGGACCACTTTGGCGCGCTCATCGAGCCGACGGCCAAGCGCGTGCCGTACATGGTGAGCATCGGGAACCACGACTTTGGGTACCTCGAAGGACGACAACACGGCAGCGACAGCAGCAGCAGCAGCAGCAGCATTGGCGGTACGGGTGCATCGGCGCCAGCCACGTCGCTGCGGTCGCCGCGCCACAAGGTGTTCGAGGCCGACGGTACACACGGTCACGACGCGGCCGGCGAGTGCGGCGTGCCGAGCGAGGCGCGGTTCCAGATGCCGGAGAACGGCCGCGGGCTGTGGTGGTACAGCGTCGACGTCGGGCTCACGCACCACGTCGTGCTGAGCAGCGAGCACGACGCGTCGCCTGAGTCACCGATGCGGCGCTGGCTGCAGCAGGACCTGGCGAGCGTGGACCGCGCGCGCACGCCGTGGCTGCTGGTGCACATCCACCGTCCGCTGTACTGCTCGGTGGCGTTCGGCGGCGACTTTACGCGGTCGCTGCTGCTGCGCGACGCGCTCGAGACGCTGTTCCTGCAGCACCGCGTGGACGTCGTGGTCTCGGGCCACTACCACTCGTACGAGCGCACGTGCGCCGTGTTCGACGAGGTGTGCTACGAAGGCGCGGACGGCGAGGCGCAGGCGCCCGTGCACCTCATGGTCGGCTCGGGCGGCGCCAACGTCGACGAGTACGGCTACTACCGCGTCGGGTGGTCGGCGTTCGCCAAGGCGGCGTACGGCTACGGACGGCTGCACGTGCACAACGCGACGCACCTGGAGTTTGAGTTTGTCGGGAACGACGAGGAAGCCGTGATCGACAGCACGTGGATCGTGTCGACGCACCGCTGGCCGACGCAGCGCACGCGGTGGCGGCGCTGGGTGTACTACCCGAGTCTGCAGGTGGTGGTGGCGGCGGCACTGGCGCTGGTGCTGGTTGGCACAGCGGTGGGGCTGCGACGGCGACGACGCGTGGACCGACGCGGTCGGGATCGAGAACACCAGCGCCACTGGGAGAGACGAAGAGAGCCGCTGCAGTATGCGAGGGTATCATCGAAGCACGAGTCGTGATGGTATGAAGTGGGTACATTTTGTAGATTGTGATGATGAGTACTGTACCTATATTAGAAATTGAAGATGTAGGATGTGGTTGCGGACCCGATGCTGATGAAGGTAAAGGAAGTCTCACAGTGTATCAGCGCAACTGGTCGACTATTTGCAAACCTCATGAGAGGTTATGATCGATGTTTGGAGGAGGATTCGCCAGTGTGGCAGCGGTCATCTCTTCAACGCAAAAGCACCGCAAGAAAAGCGTCATTTTGTTTTGGACAGATCGCCGCAAGCACCACAACAAAATGACGCTTTTGTGTGTCAATCTCAAATCTACAGTAGAAGTGTTTGGAGCTGTAGGACCTGGTGCTGAAAACAAAATCATATCGCGATTGCCCAGCCTCTTCTTTAGTACCCAAAATCGGGCTAATTCGTGTCTTCCCCGCTGGAAAAAGCGAACTACAGCTGCATGATGCACGCTGCACCTCGTGTTTGTCAACAAGATTGATCACATTCAACGTCTCGCCGTCGTTCGGGTAGTCGACACAGTAGACGCCGAGCCAGTCGCCAGGCGACGCAGACGCGTACGCGACCTCGAGCGAGTCGAGGTGCTGCAGCCGCAGAGGACGCTCGTGGTGTCCGAGTCCGAGTGACTGAAGCTGCAGCGATGGCATGGGGTTCTCGTCTGTCTCTACGCTGTCTCGTCGTACCGAGGCAGGCGCTGCTGCCACCTTGGGAGCATGCACCGCAGTGAGCGCGATCGTCGACAGTCGTCGCGGCGGCAGCGAGTGGCACGTGACCACGAGAGCGAGAAACGCGATGGCTGCGAGCATGAGGAGTTGCCGACGACACGGAGGCGGTCGCTGGCACTTCATCTAATCGCGGCGGGACCGGGTGACGACTGGAACATCTCCGGCATGCTCACAGACAGACACCCACCCACAAACAGACCCACCCACATCCACGCCCACACAGTGACGCAGACTTACGACGATAGCGCCACCATCTTCGCTGAAGACGGACATCGCAGATGTGTGAGGGAAATTGCTTTCCTTCAAAACAGTGTGGCGTCCGTTGCATTGCTGTCATGGTATCATGGTACGTACGTACTGAAACAGCCAATGACGACGCCCGTCAGTGCCAGACAAGGATGGGCTGCATCGTACAATCGCACGACCAACATGAGCGCCAACGAGAAACATCGAGTCACAAAGACAATTTTGCCTGTACACCGTCTAATACCTCTGATATATACAGTCTTCCCTCGTCTAACGACACCGGTGAAAATTACGAATCCTCTTGTAATTTATATCTCAGCCATCGACACGCGATGGAGTGATGGCTACTAACTTTTGTTACATTGAACTATTTTTACACACAGCCAGGATACAGAACGCACACGAAGAAATCCAGCGGATCGTATGGCTCATCACTTCTATTGTGATCTTCTTGACTTCGCCCACGATGCAGCTTCCCCGCGTCACAAGATCCTCCGGGGTCCTATGATATCTCTGGACAGCAATTTGTTTCATGCTCGATTCCTGGCGCGAGGTAGAAAGGAAGACTGTAGTGAGGTGCTGGGCTCATGCTGACATTCTCGGCGATAGGCGCCTCCGTCTGAGCAGTGAGAATCTGCTCACTAAGAGTAACATAAATTATTTGATTGATCTCTAAGGCTGCTGCATGCTGTGCACCTGTTTCCTGTCGAGAATGTATTTTCCTGACGGATTCTATATATCAGGTCGTGTCGTTAGACGAGGGAAGACTGTATGTAAAGATCGTTCGAGGAAACAGCGTCCCAAGTTGGGAGGACTGTCCGCAGACAGTCCTGCCCGGAAGTGGCCGCGGTCCACACGGGGACGCCTCAGATTCGCCTGGTACAGTGTTTAACTCCCACATACTGTAGCCCTCACGATTTATAGCGCGCGAGTGCGAAGGAGTGACGTGCTGACAGGCACGCCATCGCGGCGCAGTAGATCGGTCCATTCTCGAATCTATAGTACTGAAGGATTTGTGGCTGTAGAACCTGATGCTGAAAACAAAATCATATCGCGACTGCCCAGCCTCTTCTTTAGTACCCAAGATCGGGCTAATTCGTGTCTTCCCCGCTGGAAAAGCGAACTACAGCTGCATGATGCACGCTGCACCTCGTGTTTGTCAACAACATTGATCACATTCAACGTCTTGCTGCATTCAAACTGCTGGCGTTTATATAGTCTCGGCTTCCGGCACTGAGAGATCTGACCTCTGTCCGACTGCGGGAGCCGAACATTGTGAAACTGCACCCAAGGACGACACACAGACCAGCTCTGCAACCAACGACCATTTCAGCTGGTCGCTCTATTATGTAGTAAAAGGCAGTGGTGGCGCCGAAAATGCTCATGATCGACTTCAGTGTTGCAGTGGTTGGAGACATCGTCATCATCCACTCTTTCAACGCACATGTTTCTTCAAGCTCACAAACCCGAGAGACCATCATCTTCAAAACAAAAACCAAGAATGTCTTCGATCATCTCGACAGCATCAAGATACTGCGAGGGTAAGGATTCGTGCTCACTCGGTGCGTTCCCACGTGCTGTTTAATGCTCTCAAAACTATACTCGTGACTATTCAACGGGACAGCACCAAAACAAAAACGTCATTTGTTGTGAACAGATCGCCGCTGCCACACTGGCGAATCCTCCTCCAAACATCGATCATAACATCTCAAGAGGTATGCAAATAGTCGACCAGTTGCGCTGATACACTGTGAGACTTCCTTTACCTTCATCAGCATCGGGTCCGCAACCACATCCTACATCTTCTATTTCTAATATAGGTACAGTACTCATCATCACAATCTACAAAATGTACCCACTTCATGCCATCACGACTCGTGCTTCGATGATACCCTCACATACTGCAGCGACTCTCTTCGTCTCTCCCACTGGCGCTGGTGTTCTCGATCTCGACCGCGTCGGTCCACGCGTCGTCGCCGTCGCAGCCCCACCGCTGTGCCAACCAGCACCAGCGCCAGTGCCGCCGCCACCACCACCTGCAGACTCGGGTAGTACACCCAGCGCCGCCACCGCGTGCGCTGCGTCGGCCAGCGGTGCGTCGACACGATCCACGTGCTGTCGATCACGGCTTCCTCGTCGTTCCCGACAAACTCAAACTCCAGGTGCGTCGCGTTGTGCACGTGCAGCCGTCCGTAGCCGTACGCCGCCTTGGCGAACGCCGACCACCCGACGCGGTAGTAGCCGTACTCGTCGATGTTGGCGCCGCCCGACCCGACCATGAGGTGCACGGGCGCCTGCGCCTCGCCGTCCGCGCCTTCGTAGCACACCTCGTCGAACACGGCGCACGTGCGCTCGTACGAGTGGTAGTGGCCCGAGACCACGACGTCCACGCGGTGCTGCAGGAACAGCGTCTCGAGCGCGTCGCGCAGCAGCAGCGACCGCGTAAAGTCGCCGCCGAACGCCACCGAGCAGTACAGCGGACGGTGGATGTGCACCAGCAGCCACGGCGTGCGTGTGCGGTCCACGCTCGCCAGGTCCTGCTGCAGCCAGCGCCGCATCGGCGACCCGGGCGACGCGTCGTGCTCGCTGCTCAGCACGACGTGGTGCGTGAGCCCGACGTCGACGCTGTACCACCACAGCCCGCGGCCGTTCTCCGGCATCTGGAACCGCGCCTCGCTCGGCACGCCGCACTCGCCGGCCGCGTCGTGACCGTGTGTGCCGTCGGCCTCGAACACCTTGTGGCGCGGCGACCGGAGCGACGTGGCTGGCGCCGATGCACCCGTACCGCCACCGCCACCGCCACTGCTGCTGCTGCTGCTGTCGCTGCCGTGTTGTCGTCCTTCGAGGTACCCAAAGTCGTGGTTCCCGATGCTCACCATGTACGGCACGCGCTTGGCCGTCGGCTCGATGAGCGCGCCAAAGTGGTCCCACACGAACGTCTTGCCGGCCGCGTAGCTCAGGTCGCCCACGTGGAACACGCCCATGTACTCACGCGTGACCGTCGTCCTCGTCGTCGCGTTCTGTCGAGCGAGCGCCGCGTCGTCCAGATCGCGCTCGATCAGTCGCATGGTCGTGCCGCAGCTGCCGCGCACGCGAAAGTCGGCGGTCGCAGACGTCGGCGCCATCAAGTCGCCAAACAGAAAGAAGCTCTGCGTCGTCCGTGTCGTCGAGGCCGTTCCAGTCGCTGGCACAGTCGTTGGTACTGTGTCCGTCGCAGTCGCAGACGACGACGCAGACAGAACCACCGACGCCTCGTGCTCGCCAGCCGCCGGCGGCATGCGGAAGCTCTCGACCTCGCTCCACACACCGTCGCGGTCGTCGCTGTCGCTGTCGCCGCCGCCTTCCGACTGCGAGCCGACCTGGTAATAGTACGTGACGCCCGACTGCAGCCCCGTCATGACGCCGTCCCAGAGCACGCCCGGGTCCCGAAAGAGCCGCGCGCTGCGCGTCGTCGCCGGCGCGTGGCACATGTCGCTCGCGTCGTACGTCCGTCGCTGCGCCGCCGCCACGCGCGTGAGCTCGTCGCGCCGTCGGCCGTAGCGCACCGCCGCCCGAGACACGTTGGCGCTCACCCAGTGCACGCGCATCTCGCCGGCGCGCGCCGTCAGTGCGAGATGCCGCTGCGTCGGCTGCGCGGGTCCCTGTGCGAACGCCACCACGTCGCTCGTGGCGCGCACCTCGTTGGCGGCACTCACGAGCCGGAACACGAGCCGGCAGCGCATGTTGACCAGCGGACCGAAGCGCGCGACGCCGTGCGGCACCACGTCGAGCGCGCGGTAGTCGAGGTAGTCGTCCACGGCGACATCGACGGACGAGCTGTTGGCCGCGCGGTGGCCGTCGGCAGCGTCGCCGTCGTTCGGGTAGTCGAGACAGTAGACGCCGAGCCAGTCGCCAGGCGACGCAGACGCGTACGCGACCTCGAGCGAGTCGAGGTGCTGCAGCCGCAGAGGACGCTCGTGGTGTCCGAGTCCGAGTGAATGAAGTTGCAGCGATGGCGTCGCGTCGGTCGAAGCATCATTCGACGCCTCGTTGCGTGGCGATGGCGCTGGAAGTTGACGATCTGCAGACGAAAGCAGCGTCGAGAAATGCAGCCAACGCGTCGAGCGCCATGAGACCGTGAGCGCCAGCAGCGCAATCGCGACAAGCGACAGGATCCGCCGTGCGTGAGACCGTTGGAACCGCCCGACGATTCCGCTGCTGCTGCGCCGTCGGGCGGGCACGAGTCGCTGGCTGGACGCGCGTGAGGAGATCGGCATCGCTCTCTTTCTCGTCTGTGTTGGACTGTCAGAAGAGAGAAAGAGAGAGAAAGAGAGAGATGCGATGGTGAATGATCAGTGATGATGACGATGATGATTATGGAAAAGTGCCTTCTGTCGCATGCCATTTGGTGTCGGTTGTGTCTCTTGGGGGAGATTCAGGCGACACAAGCGCAACATACATGCGACATACCCGTTTCTCTTGGCGTCCCCCAGCGTCATCATGCGCTGTCTGTGCACGACGTGATCATGATGACGATCCCACGTCTTTTCACCATGCTCCCATCGCTCGATGCTCTACGTTCAGTGTACTGTATGTACCAGGTGTACTCTACTGTACTGTGCGACGCTACCGTCGACGGTCCGTCGCATCAGTGCTCACAGAGAGAGAACGTGTACGTCTGGTTGGCTGCGATGCCGTTGGCGGACGCGGGCGAGCGCTCCGCCATGAGCTCGAGCCGCCGCGCGTGCGCCTCCTCCACGCGCCACCCGACGTTCGCGAGCCGCTTGACGCGCTGCTCGACGTCTCGCGGCAGCTCGAGCGCCCGCAGCTGATGCTCGAGCGCGCGCTCGATCCATTGCTGCTGCTGTGGCGGCGTCACGGCGGTCGACGGCACGCGCGTCGACGGATCCACGAGGAAGAACGCGAGCAGCCGCCGCACGCCGGGCTTTGTCGGGTCGGCGAGCCGAAAGGGCTCGACGCGGTGCTGGAAGATGTTGGGGAACACGACGCCGCGGCCCTCCACCGCCGTGACGCTGCCGAGCGACTGCATGAGCGCGCCGCCGTTGAGAAGCCCGAGCTCGAGCGCGGTCGAGAGGTCTGTGCTTTCCTCGTCGTCGGGCTCCTGCACCATCACGCGGAGCGACAGCCGCGACTCGGTGATGTTCTCGCACGCCGCGTAGCACAGTCCCGTGGCGATGATGCGCTCCTCGTTCGTGGCCTCGACGTGCCACGAGCCGCCAGCGTACTCGGGGCGCTCGGGCGTCAGTCGGATCTCGGCGATCTTCACGATGACCTGGCACGTCTTGCCACGAAGCAGTGTGTGCGTCGGCTCGGTCGCGGCGTCGTACAGCAGCCCCAGCGGCAGCAATTGCGGCGGACACATCGTCGTGACGTCGCACTCGTGCATCCATCGGTCGAGTGCAGTTGACTGGTTCAACGTCGACAGCACGCGCTCAAACAGCGGCACAAAACGAGCAAAGACCTCGCCCAGCGTCTCGTACAGCGGTGCGTGCGTCTCGGGGTGCAGGTTGTTGATGTACGTGAGGAACTTGGCGCTGCTGCCGTCGCTCGAGACCTCGACGTCGGACGGCAGCCACTGGAAGCGGATGCCCTCCGTCGTCGCCGCCGTCGCGGTCTGCAGCGCCGACGACGAAGACGATGTCGTCAGGAGCGCACGCATCTGCTCCGCGGGCGTCGCGAATGTGGTCGTCGCGACCGCGTCGTCCGCTGCGACGCGCTGCGTCACGCCGAACGCGCAGCAGTAGAGCGACGGGTGCACGAGGTCGAGCACCTGCTGGTTCGTGTTGGGGTGCCAGTCCTTCTCGTCGTCTGGGATGCTCGCGAGCGCGTCGACCTGCAGGTCGAACGCCTGCTTGAGGCTCGAGAACGTCGGCAGCATCAAGTCAGCCATCCATGTCTGCGGCACTGGACCTGGGATGACGACCGGATCCTTGAGAGATGAACGCTTCTCTCTCTTGGTGCTGTCGTCCAGCGGGACATCCAACCGCAGGCGCTTGATCACGACGCCAAGCACGCGCGAGATGTCGTCTTTCATGGACTCGAGATCGTCGTGAATGCGCTGCAGATGCAGCGTCAACAGCTCGAGCACGTCGTCACGCTCTGGCTCGTGCAGCACCGACGCGACGATCTCGGTTGTCACTGGAGAGCGATCGCTGCAGGCGTCGACGTTGCCTCTCGTTTGTGTCAGCGCTGCGAGAATGAGCTCTTTCGTTCGCGAAAGCACGGCAGCATTCTCTCTTGGGCGATGGGCTTGCCTCAAAAGTGGATTGATGCTGTCGAAGCTCCACTCGGAGACTGGAATCGCACGAAGCTCCGAGCGAAGCAGCGTTACATTGACGAACCACGCGAGCTGAATGAACGGGTTCTTCTTTCGGTGCCGACGAATGGTCATCGAAAGCTCATCCTCTTCGTCTTCACTGGAGTCGCTGTCTTCTTCCATGGCTGCGTCCTCGGTTGCACACTGCATGAGCGCGTGAGCCTGCGCCACTGCGTCGGCGTACGGCACGAGCTCGTCGTCCTGGTCGAGCACCATCTCGTCGCCCGAGTCGTCCTCTCCATCCAGAACCGCTTGGTCCACGGCGCACTCCTCATCGCTGGAGACCGACCACATGGACGCGTCTTCGTCCCAATACGGTCCCTGGTCAGCGTCGTCGTCATCGTCTGCGCGCACGGGGTACAGGCCGTTGGCCAGGAGCTCTTCGATCTCGGCGTCGCGTTCTGCGCTGCGCTCCATTTGCACGAGGCGGTCGATCGAGCCCAGATACGTGTAACCTGCTGGCGGCCAACAGGCGAGCACCTGTGCAATGTTCTGCTCCACGAGCGCCTCCTCCAGCTCGTCGAGCCATTTGGCGCGCAGCTCTGGCTGCGTCTGCCACTTGACGTACCACCGCTCCTTGTTCAGGATCGCGCCCAGCGCCAGCACAGCGTTGAGCTCGACGCGACCGCGAGCAGCGGGTCCCTCCTCTGGCGAATTGATCATCGTTCGGTGGAACGCAGAGTGCGTCATTCGGTTGCGATCTGTCGAGAGCAGCGCGGGGGATCGAGTGAAATTGCGTTATGCGCGATCGATGGACGGATCCAATGCAGGTAAGTGGGACTCGTTGCACACAAACTCTAACGGTGTGTTTATGGCCAATAGATTGTGAGAAAGTAGGGGTTTTGACCAATCGTTGAGGAGATTTTGACGATTTATTGAACCCATATATGTTCTGTGATGAGTCACTCAACCCATGTCACCATTCGAATTGAAATTGTGCTCGCCACAGCAACATTCAAGGCGCAGGCAATGGTTCTCCTTTATTGATGGCGAATTCAACTGTTGTAGTCAATCGATCATAAGAACAAGTCTCATGACTGGGTGCCAAAGAGCGACTGCGCATCCAAATTGGCGGTTTGGGCTTCAAAGGTCTTCCACGCGGCGTCACGTTCCTTCGACGGGATCACCAGTTTCTCTGGAAGATCGTCAATGTGTTTCGAACTTCGACGTCCGCTGAGAAGCAAACTGGATGCCAGCGGCGAATTCGACGCAGACGAGCGCGCTTGTTCGCGCTTGATGGCCAACACTGGAATCTCGAGGAACTCTTTGAATGCGTTCTTCTGCGACTTCAAGCTGTGCTTGTCACGCAGATAGGCGTCAAGAGCTTCGACCGCCTGAGGAACCACGTCTGGGAGAGACAATAGGATCTCTCGGGGCGCCGCACAGAGTAACGCGTCAGGTCGCTGTGGCTGGTTGCACGGATCGAACCCCTTGCATTCTTCTACTGGAACGAGTCCCAGCGTGAGGCGGCAATAAATATTTCGAACCAAGTTGATGAGCTCCCACTTGAGCCCGTCCTCCTTAGCTTGACCTTCTTCTTCGTACAACAAAGCGCGCAATGCGGCTGTGAAGAACTCTCTTCCCAGCAGGTCGTTGAAACGGGCGTCGACATGAAGAATGTTTACCATCTTTTCGGCCAAGCCCGTTGCTCGTCGGCAGCTTGTTGAGTCCTTCCACCCAATGATCTGAACCAGAAGCGCCCCAACAAGTTGGCACAAGGCTGGGCGCTGGATGAGAATGAAGTCACGCAGTTGCAAATCTTCGGGGTTGGTAACATGCTTTGGAGTGTCAGTGTCAGCACCAACCACAGATTTCCCATCAATCGTATTCTCGATGAAGTCGGTGACTTGTCTGACGACATCAAGCAGCATCTTCGCGTGGACGACATCACGTTTGGGCTCTTCGACACCGACGACGAGTGAATTCCAAGACGTCTTTTCAGCCTGAGGCTGAGCGTTGAAGACGATCGAGAAACGTTGGACGATGTGCGTCAGGACATGTGACAAAACAGGCTCCAACAATGTCGGATACATGTCATGTGGACATGACTTGACAAATGGCAACAGCACTGAAGCAATGATGGCCTTGAGATGGCGGTGCTCCAGAAGCTCGAAGTTACTCAGCAGCCCGTTCTGAAAGTACATCGGCATTTGTCCACTCGCGTAGACACTCGGCTGGTGTGCAGCAGTTCCCATGATGTGATAGCAAACATCGCGCAGATTCTTCTGCCACTTCGACCACTTTGCACTTGGTGGCAGCTTCGCAATCTCTTCCTCTTCCAAATTGTGTCTCCCTCCAAGAAGCTGAGCGACTTCATCGATTGACAAACTCAGGAGCCAGCACGCCGACGAGGTCTTCAGAATAGCATCTTTCAGAGGCTGACTCTGCAAAGATTGGAGAGTTCGAATCAAAGCAGTGATGTTCGGTAGGATCTGCGGCCAGGATGGAGCGAATGGTTCGATGCCATTTGATGGTGCTGCACGCTTCGCGATCGCATAGATTGTGGTCAGTGTCTTCACAATCTTTGAAAGCTGACCTCGCGCAGGTGAACCGGCTGCTGCTGCCTCGATGGCTTCGACGATTGCCTCAGGGGAGCTGACGATAGCACTCATCTCTGATGAGGTCCACGCTGAAAGTGGTTCCTGAGTGATTTGCTGGATGAATTGCATTCGCTCCTCCGGACTTGGCAGGGAGTTTGAGACGAGAACAAGCATCTCGTACAATAGAACCCCTTCAGAGTCGAACACACGATCTTGCGCAAACAGATCTTGCACTTTTTGGCACAAGACTGGTAGCACCGGAAGAATAAATGACGGGATGGCTTGACAAATCGACACCAACGATGCCAATGCTCGACGACGCACATTCATGGTCTCGTTACTCATTGTACCGTGAACCGCTTCACCGGGTAGCACAAAATCGATATTCGCGAACAGAATCTCGAAAACCGAGGTCAAAATCGCACCATCAAGCGCGTAGTACTTCGGGAATGCGGAGAGCACAAACATCTGACGATACTTCAGCAACGGGTCTTGGGATGTGAACGATAGGATCAACTCCAACAACGCCCGAATGATTTGCATATTCTCTGGGACCTCGAGTGCTGATGGGGGCAACTGCTTGATCACGCACTCAATGAGCGACGACAGCCCTTCGTGGTAGATGAAGACAGTTGATAACTCAGAGCTGAGACCGGCGTGGTTGAGATGATCAGTTGCGGTGACATGAACGTTGTAGATAGTCGATGACCGCTCATGGAGCATCTTCAACGAAGTCGTTGGGTCGAGTTGAACAATGACACGGAGTAGCGCATACAATCGACCCCGGAAGTTTCCAAAGAATGTTGTGTACTCGTGGTTGTCGTCGAACTCTAATGCGCTGCATTGGGTCGCAGGTGTGTCATCGTCACGGTCAGGTGAGCTAAACTTGAAGTACTTCTCAAAGCACACCTGTCGAAGCTTGGAGACGGCTTCGACAGTCATTGGATGATGCAGAATAACCTTGTGCTTCAGCACATTCAGCCACAAGACGACTTGAGTCTCCGTCAGAATGAGACTTGGGTGGGCGAACAACCGGCACAAGCACTGCAAAATTGCCATGAGAAGCGCCATTTCTTCAGCGGAGGCATCCAGCAACAACACATCGAGCTGTGTCGTTCCCCACGTCACGAGTACATCATTGATCTTCTTGTGGAAAAGCAAATTCGATTCGAGGTCGGGATCGAGACTCTCGAGGTCCAATGAAACTACCTTTTCCACGATCTGACCGATGGTTTGGAGCATGATGCGACGGTTCTCCTTCCCAAAAGTACGCGAAACGTAGACATCCAAACACTCGGCAGCCGCCATTCGAAACTCGTCGTCGCCCAAGAGCTGAACAGCAACGAAGATCAGGTTTGTTGACGGTTCAACGGGCTTATCAAGCGGCATCCAGTCCAGAAACTCTCTCAACATCTGCAGTGCAGCATGAATCAATCGCTTGCTTTGTGATCGAGTCGAAAGATCTGTCTGATACGTCGCGTATTGACGTTCGAGTTCATGGTACACCACGGGAAACAGTTCTGGGAGACACACATTTAAGCCTTGAAGAATATCTTTGCGACGCGCCGGCGGAATGGTCGAATTGAAGCAGCTGCTCACGCAGTCCTCAGCCAGCGAGCGCAAAATCATGAGCACCAATTCGATCTGCGCCGGACTTCCAGCCTGCCACACTTGCAGGAGCTCGGTCAGCAGGTTTGGCCAGCGCTGGGGGAACTGGCGCTTGGCAATTTGTGCGAGCAGCGCTACTTTCTTCTCTTTGATAAACACGGGTTCGTCCGCAGCAGGCGGGGTCTGCAGCAGCATCGCGATCAGCTCTGCGCGAAGCTGCACTTGGTCGGGGACCGGCAGAGCACTCCAGTGCGTGAGCACGTAGTGCTCAAGCACATGCAGCGCAAAGTGCTGGCGCGTGAAGACGTCCATCGGAGCGAGCGTGGCGTCTGTCGCGATCACGGCACCGGTCGCATCGACTTGCGAGGCCCTGGGGTTCTTGAAGATCGCGACGGCGTACATCGCGCAGTCCTCGCGATTCTTGAACTCCTCGCTGAACGCGTACGCCGCGGAACGTTCCTGCGGCGCCGCGCCGTGCGAGTGGCTCACTTGAATCGCGAGCAGCACATTGTGGTAAAGCTGCGGATCCATGGCGTCGGCGTCGGTCGCGGGGCTTCTAGGCAGCGAAGCGTCGATGGCGAGCACTCAATCGAGAGAGGACGCGGCGCGCAACTCGATGCAGGGGCGAAGAAAGCGCGGGTCGACCGGGAAACACGCGAACACGCAGGGGAACGAACGCCGCGCAAGTTGCCTTTGTCGCGTTGAAGCTTGGCGGTTCGTTCGGCGTCGCATTCAACAGTGTGATGGTCATTCGTCCTCGAGGGAGTGGTGGTGGCGGTCACGAGGCACCCAAGCACCTGGGTTGATGGCCAGGATAATTGGGTGATTGAACCAGCTACCATCACTCACCCCCTCGATAATGCATGCACGGTCAAAAATTCGATATCATGGGTACAGCGCCACAAGAAGCCGCCGCGCCACCTCATCGTGGCGATGGCCCATGGAAGGTGTGTCTCTGTCTGTCTGTCTATCTGTCTGTCTGTCTGTCTGTCTGTCTGTCTGTTGTCTGCTTGTTGGGTACAGCACCAGAAGAGCGTTCTTCGTGTGCTCTCGCGGTCCTTCTGCGTCATTAGCAGACGAGAATTGGCGCTGTCAAGCGCATTCACGTCATGAGAATCGCAGCATCCTGGATGGAAAGGTCGGAAGAGCCCCATCCCGGTGTCCAATCCTCATCCCGTCGCTCTTCTGGAGGCTGAAGTCCGTGCAGCGTGAATGCACAGTACAAATATGTGTGTGTGCTCCACAATTGCAATTCATACACTGTACCGAACGGACCAGGCGCGTCGCGTCTGCAGTGTTGAACGTGGTGGTGCAGTTCAGTGTAGTGGACCAGTGTACAGCAGTGTGTACAGCAGGCCATCGGCACGATGATAAAGGGTGACTGACGAAAAGACGAATGCTCAAGTCGGCAACAGGCAGAGGCGGCTGCCTCGACTGCCGCCGCACTGGACCGCGATTAACCGCCAGAGGCAGCACGGAAGAAACGACCGTTCCATGTGTACAGTGCCGCCGGGCTCGCGACTGATCTGCCAAGACAAAGATCTGAGCGATCTGGATCTTCATGCGCGAGCCGCTGAGCCAGCGAAGCGCAGATCATGGGGATCGGACCTCGCGAGCACCTCTGCGCATTCATACTCGTCTTTGGCATCTCGGATTGCTTGGCGTGGATTTCAGTGGTCTGCATTGCACTCGCGGGTGATGGCGAATCACCACTGCACACGGTGAAATCTCTCGGCGCTGACGCAGACAAGCTGTCCCTCTGTCAGTCACGGTTTGGCACGAGACGAGTGCGGGGCGGACGCTCGCTGTCGTCGCTGCCAGTCTGACGCCTGTGGCGCCTCAAGAAGGCAGTCCGCGCTTGCTCGCCTTGGCCAAAGGCAGAGACGAAGCGCGAGGACCAGCCAGGCCAGCAGCCACGTGGGGGGGGGGGTGGCAGCTGAAACTGTTTTAATCCCACAGAACGCGCTCTCCCATACAACTCAATAGCAAATGACAGGCAGTTTAAAACCATCTCATGCGCTTCAAACCATGTCGAATCTCTGCGCCATGGTCCATCCGCACGCCAGCTGGGGCGCTGCTCACACACAGACGCGCGTCTGTGTGTGTGTGTGTCGCGCTCGGAACAAAGAGGAGGAGCTCTTCACTCTTCAGCTCTTCAGGTCTCCGCTCGCTTGACGACGAGGCAACGGCCATCGACTGGAGCCCGTCAACTGTCTCTCTCATCCACCGCAACACCTCCTTGTTCTTCCTCTTCTGGGGCGGCAGGCATTGGCGAGATCTCTCTCTCTCTCTCTCACTCACTCACTCTCACTCCCCAACTCGCACGAGTCGATTCGTACTGAACGATGCCGCCGCCGACGTCGATCAACCACCAGCTCATCTGCTTCGCCTTCGGGCAGGTGATCATGCTTCTAAACGTCAACACGGGCGTCTTCTCCAAGTACCTCACCAACAACGGCGTGAGTCTCCCGACGCTGCAGAGCGCGTTCCTCTACGCGGCGCTCGGAGTCGTCTACCTCCCGATCAAGTTCTTTGTGCGCCGCAACACGAGTCTGTCGGTGCCCATCTGGTTCTACGCGCTCATCGCGTTTGTCGATGTCGAGGCCAACTACTTTGCCGTCAAGGCCTTCAACTACGCCAACTATGTGACCGTCGGTCTGCTGCTCAACCTCACGGTGCCGTTCGCGACGCTCTTCTGCTACGTCTTCCTCAAGACGCGCTACACGTGGATGCACTACCTCGCGTCGTTCATCGCGGTCTGCGGCAGCATCGTGATCTTCGTCACGGACTACAACTCGAGCATCAACGGCGAGATGAGCCGCGAGATCCGCGGCAACATCTACTGCGTCATCGCCGCCGCCATGTACGCCGCGTCCAACGTCATGATCCAGTCGGTCGTCAAGGTCCGCAACTTTGACACCAACATTGAGCTACTCGGCTTCCTCGGTCTCTTCGCGGCCGTCATCTCGACCGTGCAGATCCTGCTGCTCGAGCTTGACCCGATCAAGGAGGCGCACTTCAGCGGCAAGGTCTACGGCTACTTCACGGGCTTCGTGCTCTCCATGTTCACGTTCTACACGATCGTCTCGGTCTTCCTGCGCTGGGCCGAGTCGCTCATGTTCAACCTGAGCCTGCTCACCGGTCCGGTCTTCTCGGTGTTCGCGTCCTACTTCCTTTTCAACGAGTCGGTCAAGAACTGGTACTGGCTCGCGCTCGGTCTCTTCTACATTGGTCTCACGATCTACGCGTTCTCGCCGGCTCCGAAGGAGGCGCACGAAGCGCCCATCAACAGCGAGCAGGTCGAGAAGGACTACGATGAGCTCTGGACGCCCGACCACAAGTCGCCCGCGGCCATCGACAGCAAAGCGTAGACAAGTCGTAGGTTTCCTCCCCCCAATTACTTTCAAGTCAATACAGTCAGTCAGTCAGTCAGTCAGTCAGCTCTATTTGTTGGTAGCGTTGTGGCCGTTTGTCTGACTGGAGCTCTGCTGTCGGTCGAGTCGGTCGAGCAGCAGACTGTCGACGATGCTGGCAGCAACATAGTCGGCGCCACCTTCGAGACTCTCGATGCGCGTCGCGTAGCTGCCGCGCTCCACGAGCTTGAGCTCTGCGAGCGCGAGACTCGCTTCGTCCGTTCGCTTCTCCTGTCGACCTGATACTCCCAGCGAAGATGAGATGCCCACACAACACCAGCAGAGACACAGACATCATCAATTAGACAACGAACTCACCAGAGAGTGTAGCAATGTACTCGGACGTCGCGACAGTCGGTCGGATCGCCGCAGCTGCAGCGGCTGCGTTTGGCTGCACCGAGACCGAGGAAGACGCAGCTAAATGCTCATTGATCACAGTCACAAACAGCCCGTTCTTCCGACCAACAAATTCAGCGAACAGAACGTACCTGTAGATCCTAAACTCATGCCTGCAGGCGCAGAGCTCATGGGAAATGGAGCTGCTGCTGCTGCTGCAGAGGTGGTTGGTGCTGAGGTCGGTCCCACAGTGACAGCAGTGCCGACGGGCTGATGCGGCCGCGCCATGCTGCCCACCGTCGTGAGCTCGGCTCGAATTTCATTGAGCTCCTCGATGCCACGCTGGAATTCTCGTTGTAGCTGTATCACAGGACGTTGATCAGTCATGCTCGACTGGAATTGAGACCGCCATTGATCTAGCTGTACTACCTTAACAATCTCATGGTCTTTCGTCGCGTCAAAGAACTCCTGTTTGGCGCGGATGATGGCGCCGACCGAGCGGCCCGCGTACAGTCCGACAAAGCGCCCCAGCTTGGGCAGCTCCTTGCGCCCGAGCAGGTAGCTAGCGGCCGTGACGGTCAAGAGAAGCTCGCCCCAGCTCACCATGTCCGATCGATCAATCGAGCAATCACCAGTCTCACCAGGAATTATTGTGCGGAGAAGCGCTGAGGTGCTAATCTGAAAACTAAGCTAACATGGCTGACATCACACGTCACAGATCATTGGACTGTTGGCACAATAATATTGTCATGGATGTCATGGGTCTTGCTCGCCGCGTTCTCGTCTACAACAGCATTTCGTCCTGTGCTGCGCCATTCGTCTCGGCCTCTTGAGCGCCATTCGCCTGCGGCTCGTCGTCGTCGCCGTCCATTGTCCGCTCTGGTGCGATCGCGACTTGCTCGGTGATCATGAGCTGGTACTTGTCATTGAACGCCTGGATACTGTCGACGTCGTCGCCCTCTCGGCACAAGTACAGCGTGCGCTCGAGGTGGTGCATGAGCTTGGGCGTGATATAGTGGAACGCGATGCTGTCGGGCGCGCAGCAGTCGTCCTGTGCGCGCACGCCGCCGATCATGTTGTGGTACTGCACGTACCAGTAGTCCGGGTCGTTGGTCCGCGTGAAGTAGACGCCCTTGGGTTTGTCTGCGTGCCAGCGCTCGCGGCCATCGTAGTCGCGCGTGTCCCACGGGAACACGTCGTGCCACATCATGCAAAACGAGATGGACGCGTCGTCCGGCAGCATCTCGCTGTTGTCGTCCGAGAGACACGTGGCGTCGGGCAGGATCGAGACGATCTGGTCGAGGTACAGGCGGTTCATCACGTATCCGGGGCCGCCCGAGTTGAAGACCCAGCGGTTCCAGCGTGAGAGGAAGCCCGCCTTGAGCCGCTCGTCGACGATGTAGTAGTCCACGAGCTGGTCCGTGAGGTTGAAGCGGTGCCCCATTTGCATCGGCTGGCGGTGCAGGTTCATGACGATCTCGGGGCGCTGCAGGTACTCGCGCAGGTTCTCGACGATCACGTACGCGTCGTCGTCAGCCTTGTAGAACCAGTCGTAGTCGTGTCGATAGTGCTGGTGCACGTACTCGAGCGTCGCCTTGTGCTTCTGCCAAAGGTGGTTGTGGTCGGCGATCACATCGAGCGGCACCACGCGGAACGACCGCTGCCGACTTGTGCCGCGACCCACGACGATGGACGCCGACTCGTTGCTGAAGAACACGAGGTCGTCGCAGCGCTGGCCCCACGTGTCGGCGACGGCTTGCGCGCGACTGGCGTGATGCACCGAGATGGTGTTGACAAAGCAGAACACGCGCGGGTACCCGCTGCGCCGCACGAGCGGATTCTGCTCGGGCCGCACTTTAACCAGACGAAGCGCAAAGCTCGAGTAGTCGTAGTCTGCTGCACAGAGCGACTGCTTCAGCCGCAGCGCCTCGCTGTCGCCATTGACGGCGGTCTGCTCCGCGTTCGCGAGCGCCAGTAGCAGCGCCAGCACCGTGGCGAGTAGCGCGACGACGGACGCCATCGGGAGCTGGCGGCTGCGGGGCGCGACGCGTATCCGTGGTGGCGCCATGCTCAGACGCTCAGACGCTCAGGCGCTTGTGCTGGCGCTCGTTGTGACACGTTGGGAGAACTGAGATCTGCTCGTGGTGGCTCCTACGTTGTCGTCAAGACGCCCAATGGCGACGTTGCCCGTAAAGACGCGTGAGCGTCCGCTCTGATGCGGATCTGTTGATGCATTTATAGAGGTGCCACCCAGTAACCTCATTGAAGTCACAGCCGTATAAAACGTCACTATTCATTCATACAGGTTTGAAGAGAACGGAGGCGCCCGCTCGGCTTTCGCCCATCGATGCACCAGCAGCAGCAGCAGCAGTTCTCGCGCCATGCGCTGCTGTCTCTTGGCGTCAATCCTTCTCTTTCTCTCTTTCTCTCTCTCGTTCTCTGCGTTGGACACGTCTCTCTACGGCGGCGATGCCGAGACGTTTGCCGACAGCGCGAGGTTGAACTTGCGGTTGAACGCCGAGAGGTTCGGGACGTCGTCGCCCGAGCGGCAGAAGTAGAGCTGCCGCTCGATGTGGTACATGCCGTCGGGCTTGGCGTAGTGGAAGCCGACAGTGTCGGGCGCGCAGCAGTCGTCGCCCCAGCGCAGCCCGCCGATGCCCTGGTGGTACGCGATCCACCAGTCGGACGCGCGGTCGGGCGACGACGTGTACGCGTCGCGCGGGTTGAACGCGTGCCAGCGGTCGCGCCCGCGGAGGTCGCGCGTATCCCACGGGTACCCTTCGTGCCACATCATGCAGAGCGCGACAGCGACGTCCTCGGGGAACGTCTCGCTGTGTGCGAGGCAGTGCGGCTCCGGGATCGACTCGACAAACTTGTCGAGGTACAGGCGGTTCATGGCGTACCCGGGGCCGCCCGAGTTGAACACGAGGCGGTCCCAGCGCTGCCACCACGCGTCGCGCACCTTCTCGTTGGGAAAGAAGTAGTTGATGTAGCTCGCGGTGATGTTGTAGCGGTGCCCGAGCTGCAGCGGGTGGCGATGCAGGTTCATGAGGATCTCGGGGCGGCGCACGTACTGCCGCAGGTTCTCGACAAAGAGGTACGTGTCGTCGTCGGCCTTGTAGAACCAGTCAAAGTCGTGGCGGTAGTGCTGGTGCACGTACGTCAGGATGGCCTTCTGCCGCTGCCACAGGTGCTCGTAGTCGGCGTTCGCATCGACCTTGATGACGTCGAACTTGCGTTCGCGACTCGTGCCTTTCGCGACGTACACGGTGTCGGGGACGTCGCTGAAGAAGATGAGATGGTCGCACCGCTGGCCCCACGTGTCGGCGACGGCCTGCGCGCGGGCGCTCAGGTACTTGGACACCGTGATGACGTAGCACAGGATGCGCGGGTAGTTGCCGTCCTTGTCCTTGGCCGGCGGCTGGCGCACCTCGGGCGTCACTCGAAGCAAGCGCAGCGCCTGGTTGTAGCCGTCAAAGTCCTTCTCGCACAGCGCCTTCTTGTCCTCCAGCGTGAACGGGTCGTTGTCCAAGGGGTCACTGACAGGAGTCTGCGCGTTCACCGCGACGGGTTCGCTCGTGACGGTGATCGCCGCCAGTGCCGTCAGCACCAGCAGCAGCAGGAGCGAGGGCGAGAGCGAGGGCGAGAGCACGAGGCGCTGCATCGTGGTCCGTCGACACACAGAGAGATCCGCTCGTCAGGGAGCGAGATGCCAGTGCCCCACGTCACCCACTTGCCACGTCGCTGTGGAGTCTGAACAGCTAGGTACACTGTTCAGTGTAACCCGCTGTGAGCTCAGTACCATCTCTAATACAGGGCTCTGGATAAAATCACGGCATGTTCTATTCCTAACAACTGTGGATTCGAAATATGAGGAAATGAAAACCTCACAAATTGTATTCCTGCCAGTCTTCGCATTACAATCTCGTGGATCGTTCGTTACATGCATCACGACGCAAAACCAACAGCAAAGAGCCTAGAAGTTGCCAGCACCAGCACCAGCGCCAGCACCAGCTCCTCCAAATCGCCCGAGGCCTCCGCCGCCAAAGCCGCCGCCGTTCAAGCCAAACTGACCGGCGCCTCCACCGACAGCAGGGAAGCCGTTGCCTGCACCGAGACCACCGCCGAAAGCACCAAGACCAGCCCCGAGACCAGGCCCGAGACCACCTTGACCATTGAATCCTCCACCGAGACCGCCCACACCTCCGCCTCGGCCCCCGCCAAAGGCTCCACCGAGGCCACCAAAGCCACCACCCTGACCAAAGCCGCCTGGACCTCCAAGGCCGCCTGCACCTCCAAAGCCGCCTGCTCCTCCAAAGCCGCCTGCACCTCCAAAGCCGCCCTGGCCCAGCCCGCCTTGGCCAAATCCACCACCCTGGGCACCGGGGAACCCGCCTGCCTGTCCAAACGGCCCATTGTTGGGCTGCTGTTGGCCGGAACCGTTTTGTCCTCCGATCGGTGGCTGTCCAAGACCTCCCTGCCCGCCGTTCGGTTGTTGCTGGGGAGCGACTTGTGGTGGGGGCTGGGCGACTGGCTGCTGTGGCGCTTGCGCTTGTTGTCCTGGCGTCGTCGACGCTGGCGTTGGTCGCGGCGCCACGACGGGTCCTTGAAGAGGCGGAGTCGCTGGTTGTCCGTTGCCGAGTGCAGCTCCTGGAGCTCCACCGTTTCCACCTGCTCCGTTGGTGGTGAGCTGACCGCCGTTGGTCATCGCGCCGCCTGTCTGCGGGAAGAAGCCGTTCGTAGCCGTGTTCGGGTTCAGCATGTTGCCTCCAAGGCCTCCAAAGCCTCCACCTTGCGCGCCAAACGGTCCTCCCATTGGACCACCAGGGCCGCCTTGACCTCCGGGACCGCCCTGACCTCCGGGACCGCCCTGACCACCGGGAAATCCGCCGAATCCACCGCCGATACCACCGTTCTGTCCAAACTGTTCACCAGGACGTGGACGTCCGATGCCTCCTTGAGCACCTGTGGGCTGCTGCGATTGCGCGAGCTGTAGAAGCATCGCAGCGCCGACAAGAGCGATCGTGCTGAAGAGCTTCATGGGCGCGTGCTTGGCTGATGCTTGACGAAATGCGAAACGGAACCGAGGCTTGGTCGCTGTGCACACTGGAGACGAAAACCAGGAATGAGCCGACAGAGCAACCGACACGCACAGCGACCCCACCGCACGCCGAGAGAGAGAGAGAGAGAGAACGCGAAAGAGAGAGAGAGATGCTGTGCGTCAAGAGACAGCGAGCGATGGCCAAGAGAACCCGTTTTGATGGCCTCGCCACCAGCCTGACTGACGTACTTGAACACGGCGTACCCTTGTCACACGTCACATGTCATTTTCCCAAATCCAGGTGTAACCAGTGTAACGTGTGGCTCGTGGCTCCTCATCGTCGTCATCATCGTAGAAGCATCATGAGCTGGTGGCTGCGCCCACGTCTCGCGCAGCGTCCGCTGCTGTCGCTCGTGCGCGCGCATGGCCTCGTGCGACACCACCCGCGCCGCGGCCTCGCCTCGCTGGTGGGCGCGGACGCCGAGACCGAGGCCGAGGCCGCGATGGCGCGCATCCGCAACATCGGCATCCTGGCGCACATCGACGCCGGCAAGACGACGACGACCGAGCGCATGCTGTTCTACGCCGGCGCCATCACGCGCATGGGCGAGGTGCACGACGGCGACGCGACCATGGACTTTATGCCGCAGGAGCGCGAGCGCGGCATCACGATCGGCTCGGCGGCCATCAGCTTCGACTGGCGCGACCACCAGATCAACCTCATCGACACGCCGGGCCACGTCGACTTCACGGTCGAGGTCGAGCGCTCGGTGCGCGTGCTGGACGGCGCGGTCGCGGTGCTGGACGGCGTCGCGGGCGTCGAGGCGCAGACCGAGACCGTGTGGGAGCAGGCGGACCGCTACCGCGTGCCGCGCATCGCGTTCGTGAACAAACTGGACCGCGAGGGCGCGAGCTTTGCGCGCGCGTGCGAGTCGCTCGAGGCGCGCTTCGGCGTGCAGACGCTGCGCGTGCAGCTGCCGGTCGGCGAGGAAGCCGAGTTTGACGGCGTGCTCGACCTCGTGGACATGCAGCTGCTCAAGTGGACCGACAAGGACGGCCGCCAGCTGCAGCGCCTGCCGCTGGTCAACACGGGCGGCGCCGGCAAGATGGCCGAGCTCTTTGCGCGCGCCAGCGAGGCGCGGCAGCAGCTCATCGAGCGCGCGGCGGACCACGACGAGACGCTCGGCGAGCTCTTTCTGATGGAGGAAGAGGTCGACGCCGAGACGCTGCGCGCCGCGCTGCGCCGCATCGTGTCGCGACGCGGCAGCGCGCGCGAGGTCGTCGTCACGCTCTGCGGCAGCGCGCTCAAGAACAAGGGCGTGCAGCCGCTGCTGGACGCCGTGGTCGACTACCTGCCGTCGCCGCTGGACCTGTCGCCGTTCGAGGCGCATCTCGTGCCGCCGCGCAACGCCAAGAAGACGCCCGAGGCGGAGGAGAACGCGGCGCCGTCGGTCGTCTCGCGGCGCGCGTCGCCCGACGATCCGCTGTGCGCGCTCGCGTTCAAGGTCAAGCACGACCGGCAGCGCGGGCTCGTCGTGTTCTTCCGCGTGTACTCGGGCGTGCTGCAGAACAAGGCGCAGCTCTTCAACACGTCGCGCGACGCCAAGGAGCGCATCACGCGGCTCATGCTCGTGAACGCCGACGACGCCGACGAGGTCGACGCCATCTCGGCCGGCAACATTGGCGCGGCCGTCGGGCTCAAGCACACGTTCACGGGCGACACGATCATCGCGGCCAAGGACCACCACGCGGCGCGCGCGGCGCCCGTGCTGCCGGGCGTGCAGGTGCCCAAGCCCGTGTTCACGTGCTCGGTCGAGCCCGAGTCGTCGGCCAAGCAGAAGGAGCTCGACGACGCGCTTTACTACCTGCAGCGCGAGGACCCGAGCTTCGTCGTGACGGTCGACGAGGAGACCGGGCAGACGCTCATGTCGGGCATGGGCGAGCTGCACCTCGAGATCATCAAGGAGCGCCTGCGCACCGAGTACCGTCTCGAGCCGACGATCGGCGCCATGCGCGTCGCGTACCTCGAGAGCATCTCGGCGCCCGTCGAGAAGACGTACGTGCACGACACGATGCTCGGCACCGACCGCCAGTTTGCGCAGGTCTCGCTGCGCGTCACGCCGCTGCTGCACGACGGGATGACGGACGCCAGCGAGCAGGACGCCGCCAGCGACGAGACGGCGATCAACAACACGATCGCGTGGCGCCACAGCGCCGACAAGCGCCTGCCGCACGCGTTCGTGCTCGCGATCGAGGACGGACTGCGCGCGGCGTTCAGTCGTGGCGTGCTGTCGTCCAACCGCCTCGCGTTCGTCGGCGTCGAGGTCGACGAGGACGGCTGCGCGTTCGACACGGACTCGAACGCCAACGCGTTCCGCGTCGCGGCGTCGCTGGCGCTCAAGGACGCGCTGCGCGACGCGATGCCGCGGCTGCTGGAGCCCATGATGAAGCTCGAGGTGCAGGCCCCCGACCGCTGCGTCGGCGACGTGCTGTCGGACCTGACGTCGCAGCGGCGCGCGCACATTCAGGAGGTCGGCGCCCCGGTCGGCAGCCTCGACGACGGCACTGGCGGCAGCAACGCGCGGCAGGGGCGCTCCATCGTGCACGCGCACGTGCCGCTGGCGCACATGGTCGGGTACGCGACGCTGCTGCGGTCCAAGACGCAGGGCGAGGGCTCGTTCAGCATCTCGTTCCTGCAGTACGTCGAGGTGGATCCCATGACGCGCGACCGACTGCTGGGGCGACCGACGACGACGCCCAGCAGCCTCGAGCAGTGAAGGAAGTAACTAGAGAGCAATATCCAACTCGTTTCATTTTCATCACAGCGCGCTTGAGACCGTCGTGTAAAAGCCAGCGAGCACCGCGAGCATCCCGACGACGCTGATGGCGTGGAGCACGCCACGCGAGCGCAGCACGCTCGTCTTCTCTCCTGCCGTGGAGTCGTGCAGCCGCAGGTAAAACACGACGGGCAGCACGAACCCGAGGAACGAGCAGCACGTGGACCCGATGAACGAGATAAAGTGGCCAAAGCCTACAGACAGACAGACAGACAGACAAACGCAAACACGAGCACAGTCAGTTCCAACTCCACGAGTCAAACGTCCAAAACCAAAAGACAAATCGTACTCGGTGCCATGCCAGCGACGCCTGCGACCGCGACGACTGTGAGCGTTCGCACGGCGAGAACGGGAAGGCGGCTTGAGTCCCGGGCGCCGCACGCGGGCTGCAGCACCTCAAAGACCGGGAAGAGCATGACGGGGCACGCGCAGAGCAGCCCCGCGCAGAGGCAGAGCTTGACGACCGTCGCGACGCCGCCGTGGCCGTCGATGTTGAGCGTGATGACGTCGCGCGTGGCGTCGCCGAACGCGACGTAGCCGCAGACGCCAAAGCTGCCGTAGAGCGTCGCGATGAGCGCGACGGTCTGCAGCAGAATGCGCCGAAAGTGCGTCTTGTGCTGCATCGCGTTCTCGAGCGGCAGCGCCATGCCGACGCCCGCGAAGCAGTAGGTCGCGACGCCAAAGAAGAACGGGACGCTGCTCAAGACGCCGCCGAGACGCAGCGACGACATGGTCTCGACGTTAATGTACGAGAAGTCGGTGGCGTACACGACTGCCACGCAACGCAAGAGAGGGAGCGAGTTAGCGGCGAAGCTCTCGGTGACTATCACGACGAATTCCGGTTACGGTACCTGCGAGACCCGTAAAGTTGAGGACGTCGGCCGCGAGCGCGACGAACGCGAGCTGGCGAATGTGCTTGATTAGCGAGAACGCGATGAGCGGCGGCACGCAGAGCAGCACGACGGTGCGCTTGGGAATGTCAAAGTACGCGTGGACGTTGGTCGAGATGAAGATGAGATCTGCAGCAAGTGCCGAGTATGAGAGCGCGCGGTGAAGATAGAAAGAGACCCACCGAGCGACGTACAGGCGACGGAGAACCCGGCCTGCGCAGTCACGAGCGACGTGTTGACGAGCCATTCGCCGGTGGCGCCCCCGACGGCGCGTCCGATCTCTCCGTACGTGAGGATCGGGCGACCAAAGCGCTGCTGCGCCTTGTACTTGCACTCGATCAGCAGCAACATGCAGAACGCCGTGAGCGCTCCGACGACGACCAGCAGCGCGACACCGAGCTACAATGGCCAACACTCAGCTCCGTCGCACAATCAATCAAGCAAGCAAGCAGCACAGCACGACGTTGCCTTACCGCAAGCCCCGTCTCTTTGAACGCGTACGGAAACCCGAGCACGCCCGAGCCGAGGAACGCGATGATCGCACTCATAAACGTCTTGGAGTCCCTGCAGCCATCCATCCAACCATCCACCGTCGCCGTCAGTCAGCTCACAGTCTACACAAGCAACACAAGCAGCACACGCGTACGAGGCAAGCGGCGTCGTCGACGCCGACGGGGACGCGCTTCGCGCCGACTCGACGTCGTCTTCCCATGCGCTGCGCGAGGACTCGGTCGCGCTGTCGGCGGCCAACAGCGGCGAGCGCTCGGAACATGGGGTAGCCACAGCCACAGCCGCGGCACTCGTCGTCTTGGACGTCACGGCCATCGTCAGTCTCTCTCTCTCTCTCTCTTTCTCTCTCTGTGCGCTACGGAGGAGCTCCTGGCAGTCAGTCGCTGGAGCTTGTCGATGGGTTCCACTGCAGAAGCGAGTCTTCCCAGCTGTGGCATCCATCACAGGCGCCATTGGGGCCGTCACATGTCACATGCGACAGGGCCGGAGATCCACTGATTTTAGAGCGTTATGCAAAGGTTACACCTTGTTCTAAAGGTTACGTCTAAATCTCACCGCGTTATGAAAATCAGCATCAGTAACCATAGTCGGGACCGACCCACTCGCTTGTTGGTCGACGGAAGGATCTGCTCGGTGCCCTCATCATGTGGCGTCCGTCGCGCGCTCACGTGTCGTCGCCGCTAGCGATTGGCACGCGCGACGCGCTGCCCCCTGTCTCTCGGGCCGCGATTCGTCATCAGCGCGCGCTTGCGCTGCTGACCAGTGGCTTTAGCAGCGACTCACGCCCGCCGGTATGCACATGATGCCCCGGGTCTCCGCATGCCGGCGCCTTGCATGGCGTTCGCCTTGAACGGCTCTGCTCTGAGTCAAGGTTTCCGCGCCGCGCTCGGCGTCAAGCGCGTGCCGAGAACCAATACAACGCGAGTCCGACACGGTTGCTGACGACTCGGCCGCGCGAGCGTCAACGTGGGTCGTCTCTATCGTCCGCCGGCCTTGATCATCGCCGTCGTCCGCATCGCGATGGCCATCGCCACTTCCGCCGCGACCTCTGCGGCCACTACGAATGCCTGCGGCGTGACTAGTCGATCGCCGCACGCGGGGACCAATGGAGCCCCCACTTTACAATTCGCGGTGGCGCGCACCGACCCGAGACCTCCCCACCTCACGACTGCCATGAGCTCCGTCTCACAGCTGCGCGTCGCGACCGATGACGCGCCGTCGACGCCCACTACCGCCGACCTCCACGTCTTCTCGGCGCACAAGTCGCCGGTGCCGCTGGCGTCCAAGCTCGAGGAAGGCACCGCAACCGGCACCGGCACCGGCGACGCGCTCCGCGGCGGCGGCGCCTACGACCTCTACAGCCGCAAGAACATCGGTCTGCTCGCGCAGTACGCGGCGGTCGGCGTGATCCGCGGCACGCTCGTGAACTCGGTGTACGCGTTCCTGTTCCAGTACATCCGCATGTCGGGCGTCGAGGTCGCGTCGGCGCGCGCGCTGTCGCAGCTCATCTGGACGCTCAAGTTCTTCGTCGGCATCGTGACCGACTGCGTGCCCATCGCCGGGTACCACCGCCGGCCGTACATCGTGCTCGGCTGGCTCATCGTCTTCGCGATGCTCTTCACGATCGCCGTGCTGCCGCTGCCGGACCCGTACTACCCGACCGCCAAGTGGGCCAAGCTCAAGACGTTCACGCCCGAGCAGGAGGCGCGGCTGAACCGCGACGCGCCGTCGCAGGGCGTCACGTACCTCGTGCTCATGGTCATGGCGAACGTCGGCATGCTCATCGCCGTGACCGCGACCGACGGCGTGCTCGTCGACTTTGCGCAGCGCGAGCCCGAGGCGATCCGCGGCACGACGCAGACCATGGTCGAGGTCGTCAAGTTCAGCTTCGCCATCATCTCGGCGTGTCTCACGGGCTTTGGCATGAACGGCCCCGAGTACGGCGGCTCCTTCGGGTCGTCCATGGGCTTCAACGCCGTCATGGGCGTCTGCTCGCTGTTCGCGCTCGCGGTGCTGCCGTTCTCGTGGTTCTGCATCCAGGAGGAGCGCGTCGTGAGCACGCCGTCGTTCCGCGAGATCATGAGCAAGATCCGTCGCGACCTCGTCTCGCTCTACGAGCTGCTGCAGCTGCGCGTCGTCTACCAGATCGTCGCGTACCGCTTCCTGCGCAACCTCTTTGGCGGCTTCAGCACGACGGCGTCGTCGCCCGTGCAGTCGCTGTGGGCGGGCGTCGAGCCGCTCAACGACTCGATCGCGCACATCGGCACGTACATCGTGGCGTGCTCGGGCATCTACCTGGTCAAGCGCATCGGGCTGCAGTGGAACTGGCGCTTCGTGGTCGTCGTCACGCAGCTCATGGTCGTCGCCCTCGACTCGATCCCGACGATGCTCACGATCTGGAACGTCTGCCGAACGCAGTGGCTCTGGCTCGGCGTGCCGCTGCTGGAGGACTTTCCGCGGTACGTCGGTTCAGTCATCACGAGCTTCGCGATGGTCGAGATCATCGAGCAGGGCAGCGAGGCCGCGGTCTTTGGCCTCGTCTCGACCGTCTCGAACCTCGCTGCGCCGTTCGCGACCGTGATCTACAAGAACGTCGACGCACTCTTCGACGTCACGCCGCGCGACCTCGTCAAGGACACGCGCCACGTGCGCTGGCACGTCACATACACGTACCTCATCGCGTACGCCGTGAACCTGGCGTCGGTGGTGTTCGTGTTCCTGCTGCCGCGCCAGAAAGCGGAGACGCAGGCCATGAAGAACTCGGGCCAGCGCAGCCGATTCATGGGTGTCCTCACGGTCGTGTACCTCACGTTCGCGTTCTGCTGGTCGTTCATGACCAACGCCATGTCCTTCTCGTCGAAGACGTCGTGCCTGCGCATCGCGGGCGGCACGGGCTGCCACAAGAAGCCCGCGCACGCCTAGAGAAGGAACGGCAGACAGACTGTGCGTGCGTATATGCTTTGGATTTATAGATATTGTCTTCGCGTCGACGTTTATCGCAGCGACCGTCATCTTCCCTGGACACCTGGTGCTCGACTTCAGTGTGCTGACCGTCGTGCTCACGCTCACGCTCGGCGTCGCGTCTTGAGGCGGGTCCGTGCTGATGCTACAGTGCCCTGCTGCGTGGACGTGCTGCTTGCCGTGTTGCCTCATGCGCAGCGAAGCACAGACAGCGAACGTTTATCACTGGAACACGTCACTCCGTCAGTCATAAATCATGATGAGAGAGCAGTGCATTGAACGAATGCAGCCGACGCCATTGCCTTCCTTCCTTCTCCCAAGCGTTCACAGTTCATGAAGACGACCTCCTCTTCCATCTTCTCTTGACACTGTGCACCACGTGGACGCCCATCGCCATCGGACGCGGCTCTGCACCCGCATCGCCACTCTGTTGCACCCAACTCGTGCTCAGCTCCCTCCCCGCTTGACGATTGACCGTCCTTCGTCTCACTCCGCCGAGTAGCACAGGCAAGCAAAGAGAATGCCTCGCTCCTCCGCCTCATTGACGACGAGCACGTCGCTGGATCTCCCGCTGAACGACGCCGTGGGCGACCGACGCGTGCCGTTCCTCGCCCCGGCAGCGCCGCTCGACACCGACAATTTGTCTCCATCACTGGAACGCGCCTCGCCGTCCGACAGCAGTACCACCACAACGACGACGAACACGACATGCGACTTCATCGGTTGCTGCTGCGCCGCGACGATCTGCCCGTGTGCCGTCGTCGAGCGCGTCGCGTGGGACGCCAAGCTGCCAGGCGTCTTCTCCTGTGGGTTCATCGTAGCGACAGTCATCTCGACGCTCATCATCGACACTGCCTTTGGCGCGACGTCGCCAGACGCCGGTTTCCTTACCATCGTGGTGATACTCTCGCTCATCGTTGGCTTCTGGGGAGGCACCATCGCAACGTCGGCGATCTGGTTGCTGCTCGCGTCGCAGGACGGATGGAGGCGACCGATGACTGAGTCGGCTGAGACGCTGATCCTCGCTGTGCTCGCTCTGTCGATCCTCGTCACGATCATTCTCGACATGTGGCACCACCGACAGCAGCGAGACAGCCTGTTCCTGATGGAGATCGTCTTCGCGTGCTGTTGCCCGTGCTGCTCCGTGCTGACGGTCGCCACAAAGACAACGACACAGCCGACGACGACGACCGACATGCTACCAGCGTACGCCGCCCACTAGAGTTTTGTGCCGGTATATATTACATGAGAATGCAGCAGCTATTGGTTTTCTGTGCCTGGGTGTAGAACACCTTGGACTGCGTGCTGAGATCCTGCGATTTGGCCACGAGATCGTTCAGTTTCTCGTCGCGCTCCAAGAGATTTTCAATGGCCTTCGACTACAAGATCCAGTGACACCAGTCAATCAGTCAAGCTATCACGAACGCAAGAGGAGGTCTGAACGCACCAGGATGGCAGTGGTGTCGTCGAGCTCTTTCTGAATCGCCGAGACCTTGTCGGCCTTCGAAGGATCCTGATACTCCTGCAACGCTGTTTGCAGTGATGGCCAATCCTTGGGAGCTCCGGTGTGCGTTTTCCAGTTCCCTCGGGTCGCGCTATCGTACTCCTCCACGAGCCTTTTGACGAGTGCGAAGGCCACACGCGGTGGATACTCGTGGTCAGCGACGACGATGCCCGCGAGACCATCATATCGGATGAAAATGTGGCAGCGATACTCTGGTCAACATGAAGCAGTGAGCAGAGAAGCACGACGGTACGTGTGTTTCTTGCATACAAGCTTCGTTTTTACCTTCGCGCTCAACAGATAGACATTGCTGCGGAGGACTGCGCTGTACGATCGTCTTGCTGAAGAAATTGATGAATTCGCGGACGCTAGAGACGATGGAATAAACGTTCTTTCCAGGTTAATGACACTCTCAGCGATTACAGTGAGCGGGCAACGCACGTACTTGGTTCGTTGGAAGTATCCAAACATCGACAGTTCGTAGCTTGCAGTCAAGATGGTTGGGGCAGTTTCTTTTCCTTCATGGCGCAGGAGCTCTGCAGCGTATATGAGCCTTCGCTTGGCATTGACAGCCGCGGAGGATGAACAGAGACCACGTACCAATCGCAAATACTCTCATGCTGCTGGTGCTGAGGAACGATGACTCTCGTTTTGCTCTGGGGCAGATCTGGTAGTTGGTGGCGAGTGTGAGAATGACAACTCAAAACTGAACGCGGTCAGTCGCCTGCTCTCAATCGCATCCCCTCGGCATTAAATTATAGAGTCCTTGACCAATGCCAGCAAATATTGTGGACAGCCCTCATATAGCTACACATAAAATTGTAGAGGTGTGTGGGTTCACAACATGCGCTGTCGGAATGTGATTGGCAGTCGCTCTGTCCTCACATGCTTTGCCACCTCACATCGCTGTCATTTTAGAACGACATAAAAAAAATTCTGTCGTTGTTTGGTGGGCGATCAGGAAGACACATCTGAAGTTTTTGTTGGTTAGTTGCCCGAATTTATTGACGTCGGTCCACATTACGACGAAGCATATCCAAAGTACACTTGCTTATTGGCAAGGAAGCAGAACTATCGACTGTCCACAGCCGTTGCTCACGACAATTCGCAGCCGCAGAGCATTCTTTGGCCAACAAAGTGCGCCCTCAGGGCTGCAGACGCTCAGAGCACCGAGGCTTGCGTGTTTGGTACAGTGTGTCTCAGTGCGATGGCGTTGGCTCATGAGCCAGCGATGACTCGAGCGACCTGCACAAGACCGGACGCGACTGCGATAGTGCCGATCACGATCATCGCAAGCAACAAAATCGTGCGAGCGACGGTAACAATCGAAACTTTCTGAAGTCCAACGAGCCGTAGATGGAAGCACGCTGGGAGAATAAACGCCAGCAGTGAGCAGCACGTCGAGCCGATAAACGAGATAAACTCGCCAAAATCTACAAGAAACACAAGCCGTCAGAGAGGGTGAATTGTCGGAGGCCTACGCAAGGGTGCAGTGGAGAAACGTACTTGGAATGCCGACAGCAAGCACAGCCGTGAGAACCACGACCGATGACCGGACGACGAAATTGAGTCGTTCGGAGACTGGGCCACGCTCGACAACTGGTGGATCCATAGATTTACTCTTTGCGTCATCTTCGTTGTCGCTATCAACGTGAGCGTGCGTCGGTGGAACAGAACGTTGACGCAGAAACGGCTGAAGCACTTCAAACACTGGGAACAGCATGACGGGATACGTGAAGAACAATCCGATGCAGAGACTGAGTTGCACGAGCGTGACGATGCCGGTTGAGTCGCTCATGTTGAGCGTAATCACATCCTTTGTCGCGTCGCCAAACGCCAAGTACCCGCAGACTCCGAACGTCGCGTACACAGTCGTGAGAATCACGACGGTGCTAATGAGAATTGGCTTGAAGTGTTGAGGATTCTGCATCGCGTTTTCCAGTGGCAGCACCATGCCGACGCCCTCAAAGCAATAGCTGGCGACACCAAAGAAGAACGGCGCGTTCGCGAGCACGCCCCACACCTCGATGTGACTCGAGTTCTCCGCCATGTACGACAGGTCAGTCATGTAGACGACTGCGAGTCCCGTGAAGTTCATGACGTCTGCGACGAGAGCTGCCGACGCCAGTTGCTTCATGCGTTTGAGCAGCGAGAGCATGATCAATGGTGGCACACAGAGCGCGACGACGACCTCTTTGTCGAGACCAAGCACGTCATGGGCATTCGTGACGATAAAAATCAAATCTGCGATGTCAATGAGAGAGAAGTCAGTCTCACCAGGTAACCACAGGACTTCATAGCAGTGCACTGCACGCACAGGCGACGCAGAATCCCGTCTGAGAGATGACCAGCGCGACGTCGACCAGCGCAGCACCGACCGATCCCATTGCATGAAACCCGATCTCTCCGTACGTCTGCACGCGAATGCCGCGCGCTCGCAGCTGGTACTTGCACTGCAGCACGAGTAGCATGGCGTACGTGCTGATTGCTGCGACGATCACGAGCGTCGCGATCCCGAGCTACCATACATGGCTTCACGTCAATCCCCGATTGTTCCCATAGAGATACCTCAACACAACGCACCAAGATACCGCTGCGGCGAAACGCGTACGGGAGACCGAGGATGCCGGAGCCGAGGAACGCGATGAACGCGTTCATGAAGGTGCGCGCATCGGACGACTTGTGCGTCTGGCTGTCGGTAGACGGCGGTGGCGACTGGACGTTGGAGACGGCAGGCGACGGAGACGAGCACGTGGAGGACGCTGGCGGTGAGAGCGAGATATCGATCGCGCGCTCCGGAGACGACGCGGAGGATGAGACTGCAGTGGACGTTGGCGACGCATTGCGCGCGTGGCGGCGAGGAGACAGCGGCGTCGACTTCATTGTGGTTGTGATGTGATCTGCTGGCGGAGCTTCACGTCATGAAGAGCTCGCATGGAGTTCAGCTTCCAGCTGCGGATGGATGGTATCAGATCTGAAGATAGACCATGTGGAGTCCACGTTGTGGACGATGGAATGTTTCGTCTTCCCAGATGGTCTAAGGGGTCGTCGGCTTGGTTTTGAAAAAACCATTTTCACATGAAATGAAAATGAATTGCTTCAAACCAAATGTGATGATTCAGTCTCTTCATTCGTTTGCCTGGGGACTTGCGTCACGATGACGACGTCCGCCTCAGTGGGAAACTCCCCACGATGAGAGCGAGCGAGCGACCACACGGCCACTTGCGCGTCAGAGAAGGATCTGACCTTCGCGTGCTCTGATCATCTGTATGCGTGGCGGTCGTGTATTCTGTGTCCTACAACATTCACAACCCAGATCACCACGAGAACATGAGGGAAGGAGTGACTGATCATCGTCATTTTGCAGACGTTTATATATATTGTACTCTGCTGGTTGTACTGTACTCTGCTGGTTCCGCCTCCACCGTGATCGCGTGCTGGTAGGTCACGTGATGAGTGCGAGAATTAGCTGTGTCGGGCGCCGCACGATAAAGCACAGAAGCACGATGCCCAGCGCACATAGACTGAGGTCGGCAATGCAATACAGTGCCGCGAGCGTGTGGTAGGCGAGTGATGGTGTGGCATCGTTGTGATCTCCTCTGGAACTGCGTGTGCGACGGAAGATACGCCACGTGATCAGCGCGACAAAAAGAAGGAATACCCAAAGTGCACTGTGTCCTTGGGGACTCGGTGTCTTGGGTAGTTGGCGCTCGTTGTCTCTACTCGTGGTCACCAGCAGGCAGTACACAAGACCGAGGAGGCTGTAGAGCAACACGAAGACAATCAGACTCATCATGATCAGGTGTTCTCGCAGTTGTCGCTTGGCCTCGCGATTCGTAGCTCCCTCGTCGTCGTCGTCATGAGTGCCGCTCTCGAGGTCCGTGTCGTTCATCGCCAAGCGTCGCAAATTCGGAACTGCAGAGGATCAAATCAAAAGCGAGCCCTGCAGCAGAAGGAGATGCGACGGCCAGTCGTGATCACGTCCTTCATGTCACATTTCAAAGAAGAAAACGGTGAGCTGCTACTGTACTGCTGCACGATCGCACCCGACAGAGCGGATGCGATCGTGCAGCAGTACAGTAGCAGCTCAAGGACGTGAGCGGCTCACGTCCTTGAGGAGACACAGAAGCATCTGAAAGGGCACGAATGCCCATGATAGGACACTGACTCAACAGAAACTCTCGAACAGAACGATGGCGTCCCGCTTCTGAACCGGCGCTTCATCATTCTGAACCGGCGGCAAGCTGCATCTGCATTGGACAAACGGGACCCGTCAGAGTAGAAGAATAGTCAAGCGACGACCATTCGCTGCTACTACGTATGTTGTATGCTTCTTTGATTTATTTTTTTTTTTGTCAAAGTTGAGATAGTCAGAAAGTATGAAAGGAACGAGCGTTTAGAAGCGGTCGACGCACTGCAAAGTACAACGCGATGAGGCCCAAGGCACACAGACAGATATCTCCCAGTGTGTATACAAAGGCCGTGACGTTGTTGATTCGAATCCCATCGTTGTTGTCAATGTCGGTCTGAAGCCATCGGATTAATCGCCACAGCGCCATGATCATGACCGGCAGCATGACCGTCGCGAAAGAATGCCAGTTGAGCGTGGCAAACACTGCAGACTCAACTTGAAGCTGCACGAGAAGCACGTAGGACCCCATAATGAGCAGGTAGATGAGCATCGCGAGTGCGATGAGCGCACCAGCGAGATGTCGTCGTTCAGGATTCATGCGAATGTCTTCCGTTCCGACTGCTTCCTTGTCAATATCCACTTCGACGCTGATAGCTGAATGGTGCTGGGGAGTGGCAACGAGGGCATGTGCTGATGTGGACATCGCTCCCGAAGGCAGGTTGATTGAGAATGACCTCGCTCAAGTGAGACTACATTGGTTTGCAAGCACCACTGAGCTCATGTTGAATGACATCAAGGCTGACAACATGCTCGATCAGCACCAGTCGCCCGCCCAACGACAATTATCCATTTGTAGAGGTCGTTCATTCTACATTTGTCTCGAGCTTCAATGAGTTGGGGAGCGGTTTATCCAATTAGGGAGGTCTATGATATGGATAACGCGTGTAAACGAACGCAAGTGTTGCATCCTGCGGACGCGTTTTATCACTCAACACGAAGGCAAAGATACAGTGTACAGTACATTTCATTGAATTCGGCGTGTGCATAACTCTGTGCCAAGTCTACGTGAACTCAAATTGACTCGGACGTCATGAAAAATTGCTAGAGAATCATGCTACGCCACCGTGGCACCGAATGCAGGTGATATAATCCGTTGTTTCCTTGCGAAGTGGACACGATTGTCAAAGAATCGCAAGGCTCTCTGCTTCGAACCCGTAAACAAACAACAAACTGCAGCATTCTTCCGCATACTCACAACTCTAGCGCTGAAAAACCAATTCATCGCAACTACAGCCGGCTTGCATGCAAAACAAATGAGCTTGATAGCGTGCGTGTGGCAAGTGTCCAACATCTTGGTGTGTTCAGCACGGCGGATCTTCGATACAAATGATATATCAACAGCCATTGAGAAAACAAAGAAAAAACTTCGCAAATAATCACGTTGGGTCGAGACGGTTTTCAAGCCGCGCGTTCACAACTCAAGCCCTGATCAACCAACAGCCCATCGACGAAAAGACTTGTGGAACGGAATCTCTCATGCATAAATAATGTAACTTGTATCGGCGGTTTGACTGTCATCTAAGCCGACACCAACGCTGCCGACGTTTTCACTTGATGTCGCACGCAAAAGCAGAGCGCAACGAACGCCAGCGCACATAGACAGAGATCACCCATGGTGTACACGATGGCGGTGAGGCGGTCAAGCCGAACGTCGGTGTCATCGCTGTGAATCAATCGGATGAACCGCCACAGCGCCAACGCAACCATTGCCCACAGTGCCGTCGTACCATGCCAGCGAGGAGACGGCACGGACATTGGCTCCACTCCAACTTGCATGACGAGCACGTAGGACGCCATGACCAGCAAGTAGACGAGAATCACGAGGACGACGAGAGCAGCCGCGAATCGGCGCATGGCGGCGCTCATGGCCGGCATGTCTCGTCGCTTCCGCCGTGCGATATCTTCGGCGTGAACGGTGATGGAATGGTCCATCGGGACAACGAGAGACGACGCGGAGCTCATGGTGATGGCGCTGAGAGAGGGTGAGATGGAGAATGACTCGAGTCAGAGGTGGGCTGCGCATGCGGCGGTTGAAGCATTGAGACAAGCGCTGGTTGATGGTGTCGATTTGATCAGCGCCATAGGCCGGTTCCGTGTCGTTGACTCAGTATTGGAGGTCTGGACTCACAGATTTTACCTGTGAGCAGCAAACTGGAGTGAGGTCAAATATAAGGTTTAGAAGGTTTCAGTTTATCAGCACATGGTGTGAGGTCAGAGCCAAACACGTCGACCGGCTAAATGTGGACATGCTGATCATGAGTGATCGATGATGATGAGCAGTGCAAACGGCAGGTTGAGAATGGAGATAAAGCAGCGTCGTACTGCGCCGCGCTGCTGCATCACCGCATGCGGTGTGTGCCTTTATCCGCTGCTGCTGCGCCGAGATCATGGTGGCGTGGTCCACACTGCGAGTGGATCCATGTCCATCATTTCGAATTCCGTACTTATCGCGGCTTAGTCGGTACGCCAACAAAGTCACCGAATGGCATTGGCTCCTTTCGAAACAAACGAGGTCGGGAGCGGGAAGAAGGGTCCATCCAGCGTTGCGCTTGTGCAGCTTGGTGTCAACTCGGATTGAACGCAGTGGCCTCACCAGCACCGACCAAGGCACACGACCAAAGCTCCCCGCCGTCCGCAGACTATCGCGTCACCGTCTATCGGTCGAGCACCGGCCGGTCCACCTTGTTGGCATATTTAGACTCGCGTGTGGTGTTGTTGGTGTTGGGAATCCGCGCAATCCAACGTTCCCAACACAGGAAGAAACGTCGGTCGATCCAACAACCAACAAACGCAAGGAGCTGCTCGTCACCATGGCGGCGTCCGTGCTCTCGCTGCGTCGCCAGGACAGCAGCGAGGGGAGGAAGTCGGCGCTCTTCGATAAGCTCAACGCCAGCATGGACCACGCGCTGAGCACGCTGCTGCTCAGCGCCGCCGAGCGCCCGGCGTTCGTGCGCCCCGTGCCGTCGACGGACGACGCGGCCGCCGCGTGGCTGCAGCTCGACGCCATCGTGTCGTCGCGCAAGCGCGAGATCGAGCGCAAAGCGCAGCGCGCCAAGCTCAAGGCCAAGAAGGCGCCGCGAGACCGCGAGAGTGCGGTCGATGGCAAGGCCGAGAAAGCCCCAAAGAAAGCGGCATCTGCGTCCTCGACCACGACCACGAGCAGCACGTCGAGAGTATCGCCCCGCGCGACGGCTGCATCGGCGTCAGCATCGGCGACGACGCCGACGGTTGCAGCGGTCAAGCTGCTGGACCTCTCGGGCGCGAACCTGTCGCCAGTGCTCTCGCACAGCAGCGCTCGGGCCGACCGCGTGCCGGTGGCCGACCTGGCGTCCGATGTCGTCACGCAGCTCAAGTCGCTGCCGATGCTGGAGACGCTGCAGGCCGGCACCAAGAAATGCGATACGCTCATCAAGTGGGTCGAAGGCGACGACGGCAAGAACCGCGCGCCGGCCAAGCACGTGATGACGCTGATCGGCAAGCTGCAGCGCGACGGGCTCGTGCCTCCGAACACCCGCGAGAATGGCCGCAAGCCAGGGCGCCTTCGCGAGGAGACGCTGGACGAGCGCCTGATGAAGGAGGGCGAGTGGAATGGCCGCGCGGGTCGCCGAAGACGATTGTCGACCGCATCCAGACGACCGTCCAAGTCGAGGCACAAGCGCCCACTTGGTGGATTCATCGCGTCCGACGAGGAAGAGAGCGATCAAAGTGGAGAATACTCGGAAGACGAGGGCGAGTGTGAGGGATCCAGCGAGTCGGAGGAAGCGGAGGTTGAATTCGAGGCGCCGAGTCTCGGGGCCGACGGTGATTATGTGGAGGATGACGAGGATGATGACACAGGAAGAAAGCGCGCGCGCATAGCAACGACAAACGGATCTCGTAGCAAGAAAATCACGACGCCACAGCCATCACCACGCGCTGCGTCTGCAGCGGCTGCCGTGGGGACGGCAGCGACAGGGACAGCTTCACCGAAACCGACAACGCCGGTGACGACTGCTTCAACTGCTGAAGAGCTGCGTATCAAGGAGGAGCTGTCTGCAAAGGAGCAGCTCGCTCGCGTCACAGCGAGACTTCGAGAGGTTGAACAGGATGAAGCTGCGGCGCTGTCCACACAGACGTATCTCTCTTATGACTCGAAGAAATCTCCAACGAAGAAAGCGTCGACGCCAAAGCCGAGAGCCTCGAGTGACCCCAAGAAGTCGGCGGACGGGTCCTCTGTGTCTACTGCGATTGTCTTGGAGGACAGTGACGAGGATGAAGATGATGATGACGACGCAGCGCTGGTCAACACGGCGCCCATTACGGTGGCGAAGGCAAAGCCAACGCCAGCGACGCCGCCTCCTGCGTCAAAGGCACCGCCGGCGCCAGCGAAACCTCGAAATCTCAAGCGAAAGACGGAACAGGAGGACGATGACGAAGACGAAGATGAGGAGGAGGAAGACGCAGCCATGGAGCAAGCAGGCTCCTCAACGGACGAGGACCAGGATCTCTTTGATCTCGATGATGAGGATGTGTACGTGGTCGAGTCGTTGTTGGAGATGCGTGTCGGTCGCACGATCGTCACGAACGGCCGTCGCTCCAAGGAAGCCGATCTTTATCTCGTCAAGTGGGAGGGCTACAACGAGCTGACGTGGGAACCGGACGCCAACATTCCCAAGCGCTTGATCCAGTTTTACAAGGAGCGCGAAGCCGCCAAGCGTGCGTGTCAGTTCCAGATTGGCGAGTTTCTGGAGCGGCGCGTGGCCAAGAACTCGACGACGGTGCGAGACGAGATCATCTATTTAATTCGATGGGCGAACCAGCCGCACGCGTACTGGGAGGTCCGGTCGAATCTCCCCGAGAAGACCGTCGTGTGGCTCGAGAAGACGAATCGCGCGTCGCAGGGCAAAGCCGTCGCTGGGTCCTCTGCTCGGAAGAAAGTGAAGCGAAACTAACTGAGGCTAACAATCGATCAATGGTCGACAGACGGACGACAACGGAAACACGAGCACGACACCACAAAATGTAAACTAGTATGTTGATTTTGTTTTCTTTTTTCGGTGGCGCGCGGACTGCCTCGTGCGCGTGCTTGCGAGCCTCGTCGACGTCGTCACTCCACTACACGATGCGATCGAGCTCCGTAGCGTACGAGAGCGTCTCTCCGACAAGCTTGAGCGACGGAATATCGGCGGCACCGAGATGTTTCTCGGGCGCCTTGAACCAGATAACGTTGTCCCGCACGACCCATTCGGGCTTGTGCTCCTGAATGTAGGCGTGGAGCTCGGCAGGCGAGTCAAAGATCAGCATCTTCTGCGTGTCGGCGAGATCCAGCGACGCGTACGCGATCTCGGCGCAGTCTGCGAGGTTCTCCCGCACGGTCTGGAGAAGCTGCGCGAGGAAGAAACGGAAGAACGGGTTGGGCACGTTGGAGCGCGCCTCCAGCACCTTGTTGTAGCTGCCTTCCATCAGGTTCTGCTCCAGCTTAATGCCGAACGCGATGTTGGGGTCGGCGCGACCCTGATCCGAGATGAGCTCAAGCTGTGCCACGCGACCGCGTCACCGTCAGAGAAACTCGCGTGTGTGAAGCACGCCTCGATCATGCGGACGCACGCACCTCGTTGTGAAACTCTGCCATGCGGTTCTCGACCAGAAGCTGCAGCAACCGCGTGCCGAGAATCGGGTAATGCAGTGGCGATGGCGACAGCTGCGCAGCGAACGGGTTGCTGTAGTACGGCTTGAGCTGCAGCACGTTGCGCTCGAACGCGGCCATGTCCTCGCTCAGCACGCTCAACATCGTGGCGCTTTCCAGCACATGACGCGCGAGCGCTCGCTCTTCCTTGGCGGTTGCAGACTCGGTGACGCACGGCGGCAGCGACGGCAGCGTCGTCAGCGCGATCTGTTGTGTGTTGGACAGTGAGCGTCAGTGGGTGGATCTGTCCATCTGAACGGCGCTAGAGACCACAGCGAGACGTCACCTTCAGCTTGGCGAGAAGCGGCTTCGCGTCCTGCACACGCTGCGCCTCGATCGTGGCGCGCAGCACCTCTGCGTCGCGCTGGAGCTCACCGATATCCGCCATCGTGATCTGGTTGTCTTGGTCGTTTGGCTCTGGTGTTCCTTGTGTAGCTCTTCAATTCATCCCCCCTCGAATCCAAGGGGTACACGATGCCGAAAAAAGGTTACGTTTCGAGAAACTAGGCCAGCTCAACAGAAGACATTAGCCCTTTCTTTCCAAAGAAATTGGTGCCAATGGATGGGTGCATGGCTAAGTGTTTCTCAATGAGCACTCGAAGACGGACCGCGTGACGATCGCATCGATGCAAAGCGTCGACCTACAGCACGTGTGCCATGCGTTGGCTGCACTACGAGTGTCTTCCACTGCGCAATCGCCAGTGAAGGACGCAGGTGTCGACCCCACCGCGTCGAAGGATCACGAGAGCACACGGCTCTTGGTGCAAGTGGTCACCAGCTCCAGCTCCAGCTCCAGCGCAGACGCGGATCGCGTGGCTCTTGCACGGCTGTGCCTTGACGCAGGAGCTGATCCCAACGTGCAAACAAGCGATGGAACGCCTATTCTACGCCATGCGTTGATCAGCGGTGACCATGGGATCGCCACTGAGCTCGTCGCGTCGGGAGCTCGATTTGAATCGCTTGTAAGGGACACGACGAGCGACTCGTTGGTTCAAGAGCTCATCTCGACTGGCAACATTGAAGTGCTCCAATGTATAGACCGATTGGAGCCCGAGGTCGATTGGGACCCCGATGACGCGCCGCCTGCGTATATCCCGCGTTTGTACGGTGCTGTGTGCACAAAACAAGTGGAGGTCGCTCAGTTTCTCTTGCAGCGACGTCATCCAGTCAACGTCGATCGGATGTGGGCTGCCAAACTCACGCCTCTCGCTCGAGCTGTCGACTTGGAAGACGTTGACATGGTGCAGTTGCTGCTCGCGAACGGCGCGAACGTCGAACTCCACGGCTTGGGCATGCCGCCTCCTCTGATCTATGCTGCTCGACGAGGCAATGTCGCGATCGCGCGACTGCTTTTCGATGCAGGCGCACTGCAGGATCCACAGAGTCCTATCGCGTTGATGGCGATCACCACAAGCATCCAGAGCGGCTTCATCGAGATGACGCGGCTCTTGCTCGAGCACGGCGTTCCGTGTATTGCTGGCGTACCGCTTCGCTACTCGTTACTGTTGGGCGCCGTCATGAAGAGCGATCGCGCCATGACGCGATTGCTCCTGGAAGAAGGGCACGTCGACGTGGCAGCGGAAGACAACAAGTACGAGTTACTTTCGTACGCTCTCGCCAACGAAGATGAGCTCGTCCTGGAGATCATGGCGGCGATGCAGACGAAGGGGTACACTCCATAACCACGTAGTGTCAGAATAGTCCGAGTGTAATGAGTCATTTCTGTGGGAGGAGATGGGTGGCAAATGCCCCCCTGAAGCTGCTGGTCATTCGACGACCCGCCGCTTCCTTTTCGATACTCTTGATGTTTAACTGCTGCTGGACCACGGTACGCGGCGCTGGTGTGGGCTGCGCATGGTGGACACGAGGCGATCACGAGAAGGCAAATTGACGTTGGTGCGCTGTATGGCGACGGCGCCAGTCTTGCGATGACTGTGAGCGTCACGCACGGCAACGTCGAGTACCCTCGCGCATTGCGTCACCCACACTCGCTGCTGTTCAACTGCGTCCAAAGAAACGACCTTGCGATGACACAGCTGCTCATCACAGAAGGAGACATCAGAATGTGAAATGGAAGCTCGGGATCCAGAGCTGCTGCAGCTCGCGACCGACACGATTAGCTCTCGGTGCAACAGCTCACCGGAGTCTCTGAAATGTAGCCATGTCGATTCCCCTATGTGTCACACACCATTCCCCTCTGTTGCAGCATTTATGGTCCCTCTACAGACAGATAAATCGGTAGCATGGCTGTTGTTGTTGTTTGTGTTGTTGGGAACAACAATTTGACGCCAAGAAGCTCGAAGACGATGAGCGGCAGAGCGTATGCGCGGCACCCGAAGGGAACGCTGGGCGGCGCGACGGACATCGAGAGCTTCATCCCGCACCGCTTCCGACTCGCGGCGCCCAAGGCGGCGAGTCGCGCGAAGGAGCTCGCGATCCGCAGGTGCGTCGACCAAGTGATGGATGACGCGATGCGCGTAATACTCAGCGATGGATGGATGGGTAGAGCGATCCAGCGCCAATGCAAGGAGAAAAACTGGAAGAAGGTGCTGCGTCTCCGACACGAGCGCATCTGTCCGTTGATGGCTCCGCCAGGAGACAACGCAGCGGCGCAAGCGCCATCAGTAGAGACGAGCGTAGCGGACGGCGATGCTGTCAGTGAAGCACCGCAACCGCAGGCACAGCAGACGCCAGACGTCGAGATGGTGGATGCTGATGGCGCGACTGACAACGATAAAGCGGCGAAGGAGGAGACAGCGCCCACGGTTGAAGAAGCGACAAGCGATCCAGCACAGGATGAGAAGGCGCTGGCTGCGCAGCGCCAGAAGGAGGCGCTGGAGGCGTCCAAGAAAGAGCTCGAGGTAACGTGATGGCTCATTTCCGATTCATGCGCAACTACTGAGGCACGAGTCTGTGTAGGCACTGGAGGCGCAGCTTCAGCAGCTTTCGGACGAGAAACACGCCAAGTTTCTTCGTCTCAAGGAGCTGTTGGTCGAGGAAGCAAAGGCGAAGAGCGGCTCCACAGCGCGGACCCGTCGGTCCGACATTGGCACGTCGTCGCCTCGACCTCAGGACACCACCTTGGGACCCGCGCCACCACAAGCACCAGCACCACCTATAGCAACGGCAGTCGTGTCTTCCTCTCCGGCGACGACGCCTGGAGGTCAAAACAACAACAACAGCAGCAGCACAGTCGTCGTCACTCCTGCTCCTGCTCATGCTGCTGCAGCTCCTGGTGATGACTCGGTCCAATCCTCATAACTGTTTTCTAACCTAAAATGTGATATACCACTCGTAGCTCTTCGTTTGTAACACGCATTCGTTTGATGAGCCGCGTCCTTTCGTGTCCCACTTGGAAATCGCGACAACACAGAGACCGCGATGCTCGACGCCCACACCAAGGCAAGCGACGAGCTCTCGGCGCCAGCGCCTGTGGCGTCCGTCGCGTCGTCAGTGCCGCCGGCGCTCGGCACGATCAACCAGGCGTCGGCGGCGTCGCGCGGTCCAGGCAAAGTGGGGCTGCCGCGCGCGCTGGTCCGCGAGGAGTCGCTCAAGCGCATCGCGCAGACGCCCGTGCCGTTCGGCAGCCTCTCGGAGGCGTTCGCGGCCGCCGTGTTCCTCGTGCTCTTCCTGTTGGCGACGACCGTCGTGCAGCAGACCGCGGAGCCGTTCTACTTCTCGGACCGCGTGCGCGCGGCGCTGCTGGACCGCGACTTTGCCATCACGCTGCGCGGCGGCAGCGGCGCGCTCAAGCGGTTCGACGGCATTCAGGACCTGCGCGACGTCTGGGCGTTTCTGCAGGGTCCATTCGTCGACGCGGTCTACGCCACGACGGTGCCTGACCGCGAGGACCAGCTCCAGAGCCTGCAGGGCATGATGCTCTCGTTCAACCGCGTGCTGGGCGGCGTACGACTGCGGACGCTCCGCGTGCGCCCACGCTCGTGCGACGCGCTCGAGCGACTGCCCGAGTACTCGGCGCTCGTGCCGTACTGTTACGCGCCGTTCTCGGCCGCCGACGAGCAGCGCGAAGGCTATGGGCCCGTGCTCAACAGCGCCGACGTCACGGCGTCGCTCGCGTTCCGGTTCGCGTCCACGTTTTTCGCCGACAAGACCGCGACCAAAGCGTTCAGCGATCTCCAGACCTGCTACAGCGACTGCGAGCGCGCGTGCGGCGAGCGCTTCGGCGTCGACCGCTTCCGCTACGCGGCGCAGTGCAAGACCGACTGCGGCGTGCATTGCAAGTGCATCTACGAACAGCCCGCGGGCTTCTCGCTGTGCGCCGACCCGAATCCTGACGGCGCCGGCGCCGCCGTCCCTGCGTCCGTGTTCGCGTTCAACTGGACGCGTGAGTCTGCGGTCGGCGCGACGGCTGCGCACGGGTACACGACGACGTTCCCGACGTCCGGCTACGTCGTGGACCTCCCGCTGGACGGCGCCGCGGCAGCCGCGCGACTCGCAGAGCTGCAGACGCAGCGCTTCGTGGACCTCGCGACGCGCGCGCTCGTGGTCGAGTTCACGCTGTACAATGCGCACCTGCAGCTCTTCAACCTCGTGCAGCTCACGCTCGAGTTTCCGGCGACCGGCGGCGTCTTCGCGCTTTGCTCCGACGTCGTCGTCGATCTCTTCCGGTACTCGACACCGCGCGACACGCCACGCATCGTACTCGAGTTGCTGGTCGTCGCGATGGTGCTGTGGCGCTGGCAGCGTCTGCTGCGCGCATGCTGTCACGCGGGCGGCATCGCGGCATTCGTGGCGCAGGACTCGCTGTGGCACGCGCTGCAGCTCGCGCACCTCATGAGCTTCGCGGTCGTCATCGCGTTCCGGCTTTTCCTCGTCGACCGCACGTACGGCACGCTGTCGCACCACGTGCTGGACGCGCTGCAGCAGGCGCGTGACGACAGCAGCAACAACAAGAACTCGATCCCGACGTTCGCGAGCTACGCGCGGCTGCAGAGCGTCGACGCCGTGCTGCAAAGCGTGAACGCCGCGCTCGTGTGGGCGCACTTCCTCAAGTACACGCAGATGAGCAAGCGCATGTGTCTGCTGCTGCGCGTGCTGCGGCGTGCGGGTCCCGACCTCGTGTGGTTCCTCGTCTACGTGCTCTCGATCGTCTGCGCGTTCGCGCAGATCGGGTTCCTGCTCTTCGGCGCGCGGCTCGCGGCGTTCCGCACGCTCGGCGCCTCGATCGTGACGCTGCTGGAGGCGCTCGCGGGCGACCTCGCGCTGGACGCGATGGTCGACGCGCACCGCGTGCTTGGGCCGCTGTTCTACGTCGTGTTTTACCTGCTGCTGCTGCTCGTGCTGCTCAACGTCTTCCTCGCGATCGTCAACGACGCGTACGTGCAGACGCTGAGCGAGCAGGAGGAGCTCGATGCCGCCGAACAGGCCGCGCTCGCGGTCGCCTCACTGCGCGAGGACGCCAGCGACAGCGCCAGCGCCGACATGGAGGCGCAGCTGCGGCTGCTCGCGCGTCGCGACCTCGAGCAGCTCCGCAAGTACCCGTTCTCGAGAGGGATCGGGCCCGCGCTGCGGCTGCTCACCGCTGACCTCAAGCGGAGTCTCTATGAGCTGCGTACCGGACGCCGCGTGCCGCTCAAGGTCGATCCGCTCGCGAACGCCGCGCTCGCGGGTGTCGTCGACGCAGCGTCCAACAACGCGAACGCCGTGGCGGCGCGGGGCGGTGTCGTGCCGTCGCGCAAGCTCACGCAGCAGGTGCAGAAGCAGCTCGAGCAGCAGCTTCGCGTGCAGGACGCCGCGCGAGAGGCGCAGCGACTGGAGCGCGAGGCCGCGGCGCGCGTGGAAAGCGAGCGACAGCAGCAGGAGCTCGCGACGAGACTGGCGACGCTCGTGGAGAGCAACGAGCAGAAGACGCGGCGGCTGGATGAGCTCGAGAGCACGCTGACGACGATCGAGACACTGTGCCAGCAGCTTGTGACGGCCGCGGCCGAGGACCTCCCGCCGGCACCCAAGCGACCGACGACAACGGCTGACGGCGCACGGAGTACAAGCGGAGGAGGAGGAGGAGGAGGGTCGAGGCCGCCGACGGCGCTGGCGTTGGCGCTGCAGCGGCAGAAGACGGCGACGCGACCGACGGTGAAGAGCACGAAGACGGAAGGAGATGGCAAGGTCGAGGTCGAGGTCGAGGAGGTCTCGTTGTAGCAGCTAGAGAGCAAGAGCGAGAGACAGAGAGAGAAGAGACGTTGGCGGAAACACATGAAGCATTAGAGGAGCGACGTAAACTGCTGCTGCTGCTGATGTGGTGGCGGTGGCGCCTGCACAGGTCGATGAGCCACAGCAGCGGCACCTGTGGCTGCTGCTGCTGCTGCTGTTGCTGTTGGTTGCGCTGGCTGTATCCGTCGATGGCTCTGGTGCTGTCGCGGACGCTGCGGTGGTGGGTGCGTGTCAGCGACGACGCGCACGTCGTCCTCTTTGCCGACGCCCGCGACGGCTTTCACCGCAGCACTCGGCTCCGCAGGCGTCGTCGAGCTGCCGCGCCTTCGTACGACGAGCGTACTGCCGTCGTGCAGCGCTGCAGCGTCCACGGTTCCGTGTGTGTGGCGCCGTCCGCTCGTCGCTGTCAGTCGACTACTGCTGCTGCTGTTGCCGCTGCTGATGGTGGACGTCGGCACGAGCGGCGTGAGAGCCACCATACCGTTGCTGATGGACACGCGGTGCTGTGGGGCGCCGCCGCTTGCTCCGCCCTGCGACGGCGGACGCGAGGACGGCGGGACAACGCCAGCAGTCGGACGCACTGGCGCCGCGAGCGTCGATCCGTCGCCTCCGCTGGCCAGGAACACGAGGTTGCGGCCGCCACGCACCGAGTTGGGACGACGCACGGAAGTACTTCCTCCTCCTCCTGCTCCTGCTCCTGCTGTTGATCCTGAGGACGACGGTGGTCGAGACGACGGCGCCTTGAGCGCCTGCATCTTCTCAAGCACCAACGGGTCTGCAGCCATCGCCGGCGCTTGAGAGGGCACGACTCGGCGGCGAGCGCTCGTCGGCTGCGGTTGCGGGGGCACAGGCACGATGGCGCTGCTGCTGCTTTGCGCCTTGACGGGCACAGGCTCTCGCACGGGACGGAACGTCGTCGGCGGCTGCAGAGGCAACGGAGGCACCGACTGGGGCGGAGGCTGAGGCTGCGATGGCCGCCTGGACGACGTGCGAAGCTCGGAATGCGGCGCTGCTTGCCCGAGCGCGCTGTGGTCCTTCATGATGCGCATGAGTTTGCTAATACAATAGAACATCCAGTCAATACTCCGCCTCAATGTCAGCGCAGAAAAACAAAGCCAGCGCGCGGCCGTCGTACTTGAAGAGCAGGTAGTACGCCGCCGTGAGCGCGTTGTGCGTGCGTCCGCCGTCGTCCGAGAGCGCTGCGAGCACGTCGTCTCGGTCGAGACCGAGCGCCTCGAGCTGCGTCAGGATCAGCTCACGCAACGACGGATCCTCGCGAAGCACGAGCGCCCGCGGCAGCGGCGGCGCGCGGCTGTGCGCGACCCACGGGTGCTGGCGGATCATCTCGACCGTGAAGCGCTTGTCGGGATTCGTCTCGAGGATGCGATGGATGAGGTCCTGTACAGTCTACAAGAACGAGACAGAGAGAGAGAGAGAGAGAGAGATCGTCAGTTTGTCGATGACGCTTCTCGATGGTCCGCAGCGTGCGTGGCATTACGTGGGAGAGGAAGGGCGGCAGGCGGTAGTCGGCGCTGAGGATCTTCTTGTAGAGCATGTTGGTGTTGCTGTCCTCGAACGGGAGGTAGCCGCAGACCATGGCGAAGAGCACGACGCCGAGGCTCCAGAGGTCGGCGAGTGGCCCGCTGTAAAGCTTGCCCTGGATCATCTCGGGCGCCGCGTAGCACGGCGAGCCGCACGCCGTGCGCAGCAGGCGGCCGCCGTCGTGCGTGTTGCTGAGCCCAAAGTCGACGATCTTGACGAGCAGCCCCGTGGGCGTCGCGGCGCTCGCCTGCAGCAGCAGGTTCTCGGGCTTGAGGTCGCGGTGTGTCACCTCGTTCGCGTGCAGGTAGTCGAGGCCGTCGACGATCTGCTGGAAGAGCTGCACGGCCTCGGGCTCGCGGATGCGGTGCCGCGCGACAATGTACTCGAACATCTCGCCGCTGTCGGCGTGCTCCATGATGAGGAAGATGCGCTCGGGCGCGTCGATCACCTCGTACAGCTGCACGACGTTCACGTGGCGGTTGCGCTTGAGGATCTTGATCTCGCGCGCGACGCGCTCGACGTCCGCGGGCTCCACGATGCGCCGCTTCTCGAGGATCTTGACGGCGACCTTCTCGCCCGTCACGAGGTGCAGCCCGACCTTGACCTTGCCGAACGTGCCCTTGCCGATCGTCTCGCCCAGCACGTACTCGCCCACGATCTCGCCCTGCGCGGGCGTCCCCGAGTTGGCTCTCGTGGTTGTAGCAGTAGGCGCGTGGCGAGAGCCATGACGCTGCTGCTGTTGAGACGACGGCGGACGATGAGGCGCTGGCTGCTGCTGGTTCTCAGCCTGTGCTGGTGGCGCTGGCGTCGCCGTCGCCGTCGTCTGACGATGGCTGTGATGGTGACTGGGCTTCTTGGGCGAGTCCTCGGCGCTGGCGCTAGCGCTGCCGACGGCGGAAGAGCTCATTCTCGTCGGCGACGCAGCACGCACGCCGCTGGCGGTCATGTCTGGCGCTGAGACCTGCTCCGCCTCCTCGTGCGCTTCCTGCTGTCGCTGCAGGCGCTACGGCTCGTCTCTCTCTCTCTCTCTCTCTAATGAGTGAAGCTAGCGGCGGCTGAGCACTTGATTCACGCTGCGAGCATTCCACGCGCGAGTCGAGGAGCAGAGAGGAAGCGAGTGAATGAATGTGGGTGGCCAATTTCAGCGAGGAAGGCGCCAACACCAAACGCAAACGCAAACGGACCAGCGTCCGAAATACGACGGACGCTGGCTGCTGTATTGTTTTTAGTATCTCTCTCTCTCTCTCTTTCTCTCTCTCTCTTGTTACTGGATCTGGTGGATGAGCAGCTCGACAGCGCGCAGGCTCGCGTCGTCCGTGAGCACGACGTCGTAGAGCTGCAGGTAGTCGTCGAGCGCGTCCTGCACGTGGAGGTTGAGGAAGCCGACGCGGATGATCTCGTCCTCGTCGTAGTCGAGTCCCGTCGCCATCTTGACGTCGCCACGCGAGTCGCCGAGCAGGAGAATGTTGTGGCGCCGCTGCATCTGGCACTGGCGGTAGAACTCGGTGTCCAGCAGCACGCTCGCGTTCTTGTTGAAGCAGTGGATGAGCTGTAGTGTAAACGCCACGCAGCAGTTGTGATTCAGAATTGAGTGAACATCCAGACAGGCAGAGAGACAGTGAACGTACGTTGCCCTGGAAGCCCGAGAGCTTGCCGTCCTTGTCAAAGGCCATCATGTTGGAGACGACGTGGACGTTGGGCGGCGTGGTCTCAAAGCCGTGGCGCCGAAACTCCTGGTGCAGCACCTCGTGGATGACGTCGTAAAGCCCCGCAGAGAAGATGAGCGTCGGCACGTTCTGCTCGGCGAGCACGCGGAAGATCTCGAGGAAGCCGTCGCGGAACGACAGGTCGCCGTGCGTCACGGCGTCGACGATCTGCTGCCGACGAAGCCCCGAGTCCACGAGCGCCTGGTGCGACCCGTTCCACCTAAGTCCACGCACCCAACGCGGTTGAGCTCAGAGCGACGGCAGCGGGATGAAGAGAACTGCAGTCGTACATACCACTGGATCATGTGCGGCAGCTTCTCTTCGGTCGTGAGCGTCGGCGACATCTCAATGGGAAAGTACATGCGGAAGAGCTTCTGCTCGGCGGCGCGCACGGACGCGTCGACGAACGCGCTGCCCATGAGCACCGCGTGGCTGCTGGACGCGTGCTCGCCGTTGCTGCGGTACTGCGGCGTCAGCGTCTGGTCAAAGTCCGTGATCACGAGCAAGCGGTCGAGGCCATCGGTGCTAAACTTTTTCCACTTGCGTGCAAACGCATCTGCAGTCGCCATCGCTCAAACATGAGGACCCCCAAACAAACGCCACGTCCATGGCGTTGCGTGAAACGTACCTGGATCGCGGACGATCATGCGCGGCGTCCCGCGCGCTCCCTCGTTGCCGAACGCGCGGCGACCGACGGGTTTGTTGTCCTCGTTCTGCTTGTCGTCGGCGCCAGCGTCGTCAAGGCGGCTCGGACCAGTGGAGGCGGAGGATGCCGCGGCGGCGGCGGCCGACAGCGCGAGCCCCGTGGGCAGCACGCGGCTGCGGAGGCGAGACGAGAGCGAGGAGAACATTCTGGTGGTGATGGAGCGAAGCGGGGAACGAGTGCGTGGCCGCGAGCAAACGGAGAAGTGAATGGATGACGACCGGAGCGTTGCGCTGGTCGCTGGTCGCTGGTCGATAGGTGGGTACAAAACCTTTGGCGGTTGGAGTATGGAGATGAATGCGTCCACACTCGAGTGGATGGAGCAAAGAGCAAAGCACAAAGCGCAAAGCGCAGAGAGCAAAGAGCAAAACGCAAAAAGGTGTGCTTGAAGATGACGTCGTCGGTGGCGCTGAGACTAACCAACTTGGGACCAGCTGTGCGTGTGCGACTGGAAATGGGCGACGATCTGTTGGGGTGGACGAGAGTGAAGGTCGTCAGACTGTTGGTGTCGTGACGTGTCGTGGATGATCCAACCAACGGACACTGGACACTGTCGCAGTGATGTCGCTGGTGAAGCGAGAGCTCATTATCCAACAAACAGACTCGTGATGAATATGTGGAGCCGAGTCATCCGCAACAGCTCCAGCTCCATGGCTCGTGGCGCCTCGGTCGCCGCTGCTGCCGCTACAGCAGCGCTCGGGCTCGCAGTCTCCCGCGACGCTGCTCGCGCTGATGCCGTCGACAACTCGAAGACGCCTGTGCGGCGCCCGCAGATGATCGTCCGAGACCCAGGTTCGTGAGGCGCTCGCAGTATAAGCGATACGTGCGCCGCGGTGGTGATTGACAACATCGCTGGGTGTGCAGATGAGTTTGCGCGCAAGTGGAAGAAGTTCTCGACCGAGGGCATCGAGAAACTAGTTGTGATCGCTGACTTTGACCACACGCTCACGACGTTCCGCAAGCCAAATGGTACGACCACCGCATGAGAATCGATTGAGGTGTGTCGGGAGCGACGCTTACGGGTGGTGCGGTGGTCTCGTAGGCGAACACGGCGACAGTTCTCATGGCATCTTGATGAAGACGGCAGCGCTGAACCCCGAGGTGAAGCGCATCGGCGTCGAGCTGTTCAAGCACTACTATCCCATCGAGCAGTCGACGACTCTCTCGAATGCTGAGAAGCTGCCATTCCTCATCGAGTGGTGGACGAAAGAGCACGACACGCTGGTCGAGTACAAGCTGACCAAGGACACGATTCGATCTGCTGTGGACGAAAGCGAAGTCGCGTTCCGCCGTGGATTCTTTGAGATCTTTGACGTGCTCGCAGCGGAAAACGTCCCGACGCTGATCTTCTCAGCGGGACTGTACGATGTCATTCACGCTGTGCTCGACAAGGAGTACGCGAAGACGCCATCGAAGGTGCTGCCGCCGAACGTCCACGTGATCGCCAACATGATGGCGTTCGATGAGACCGACACTATCACTGGGTTCGAGGGCAAGGTGGGTTTCCTCTGGGGCCTTGCACGGATTTGTGGACATGCTGATGCTGATCGTGATGCCCCAATCCACAGCTCATTCACTCGCTCAACAAGAACGCCAGTGTGGTCAAGGATACGCCGTTTTGGCAGCGCTGCAAGCTGCAGCAGCGCCAGAACATCCTGTTGCTGGGCGACTCCCTGGGCGACGCCAACATGGCGGAGGGTCTCGACATCCACGACGACAACATCGTGCGTGTCGGCTTCCTGAACCACCACGTGGAGGAGCGCCTGGACCTGTATCTCCAGCGCTTCGACGTGGTGCTGACGGACGACAGCAGTTTACTTCCGGTGGAGCTGCTCATCCACCAGATTCAACAGCAAACCAAGTCATCGTGATGTCACATGTCACACATGTAGACACCAAGCAGCAAGTGCAGGTACCTCTCATGATTGATACGACGTGAATAGAGCAGAGCCGATTTCGGTTCATGTCTGTTGGCCATACACTTTATCAATAGATTGTTTGTCTGAATCAATGGCTCCGATACGTTTTGTTGTGTACAATTAGTGTTCTGCCACCTGAAAACAGGATTCGTCCTCGTTCTGATCCATTTTTGTCCCTCCTCTTCTCCCGGCGTCACGAAGAACAACAACAGCGGACCGACGACTGATAGACGGACACTCGTCACATCCTTCTTTCTCATTGCGGTCGGCGGAGCCACACGCACGTCCCGAGTCCAGCAGGCCACTCCACTTCCTCCTCACACTAGTCAACATGAAGATCGTCGCCATCCGTGAGTTGTCGATGCACGACTGTTGTCGCGTGGATCGTCGAAAGGACTGACAGCCCTCGTCAGAGTTGCTCCGCCAGGACGAAAATGGCGCCGACCCGGTCATCGTCACCGCGAGCTACGAGGTCTCGTCGTTCGGTTACTTCCAGCGATCGGGGTGCGTTCGTGTCGCTGCGTCTAAATGATCCTTTGCGCGTGTGGACCAAGGGACTAACCGAGCGGGCTTTTCCTGCGTGTGTCATCTTGCTGCTGATGCTCGCAGCGTCCGTGAGATGATCAACTTTTTCAGCAAGACGTTCATCAAGCGCACGCCGGCGGGTCAGCGCCAGTCCGTGCAGCACGAAGGCAAGTGTCGCGAGGCGTCGTGCACACGTGTCCACACCTGTCCACCATCGGTCGTCCACAGCCAGCGTCTAACTTTCTTGTGGTCGTCCCATCTCGTTTAGAATACAACTGCCACGTGTACGTCCGCCGCGACCGCCTCTCGGGCATCGTCGTCGCCGACCAGGAGTACCCGCCGCGCGTCGCCTTCGCGCTGCTCAACAAGCTCATGGACGAGTTCGACAAGGAGACGCGCGGCGCCTGGAAGACGCACGCCGGCACGCCGCAGGACTGGGCGCCGCTCAACACGGCGCTGCAGGAGTACCAGGACCCGTCCAAGGCCGACAAGATCTCGGCGATCCAGAAGGAGCTCGACGAGACCACGGCAGTGCTGGTGCGTTCCCTGCTCCTGCTGCGTTGTGTGTGTGTGTGTGTGTGTAGATGCTGATGGTGGTTTGCTCGATGCGCGCAGTCCAAGACGATCGACAATGTGCTCGAGCGTGGTGAGAAGCTGGACGACCTCGTGGCCAAGTCCCAAGACCTGAGTACGCAGTCCAAGGTGTTTTACAAGCAAGCCAAGAAGACCAATAGCTGCTGCATCGTCATGTAACTCGCACGAAACGCGGAGCGCGTCCGCGTGCGATGCGCGTCGTGAGCTGCCCGTGAAACGAATTCCCCATTTTATGCACTGCCGTCGTCGTCGTCCTCGTCTTCTTCGTTCTCTTCTTCTTCCTCGGCGTCGCTTTGCCTGCAGTTTTCGACTCGCTCGCACACTACACACACACACACACACTGACGCTAGCAACAACCGATTCGGGCGTGGCATTTTCTAGCGTTTAAAGGCTGCGTACTATTCTCATTCTCTGTCACACTACGACGACGACGCGGTTGTCGTCGCGGCTCCCGACGCCGCAGAACGTCGTGGCCGTAACGAGCGTGTGAGGGGACGAGACGAGTCGCTCAACTCGCCGTTTTCGTCTGCGTCGTCGTCATTCTCTTGATGCTGCGGCGTCTGCGGGCGCTCGTCTGTCTGCTCGTCGTCGTCTGCGCTTTGACGCTGCTTCTCTTTGCCGCTGTCACTGCCATCGTCCATGCTTTCGGCGCGCTGGCGACGCTGCGACGCACTTTCTCGTCGCGATCGGCCGTTGGACCGACCACCCTTGGAGCTCGAGCTCGAGGTCTTGCGACCTGGAGACGACATGCTGCTGCCGCACGAGCACGACGATGCGCTGCCTGCTCCGTCCTTGGACTCTTTCATCGCGAGCTGTTCGCGCAGTTTGTCCAACTGTTGTGGAGAACAATCAGTCAGCCATTCAGTCGCTTCTTCAGGTTGTCGTAGCCGCGTTGACGTACCTGAGTAACGAGTTGGTTGATGGACTCGAGTTGGTCAGAGGCGTGTTGCTGCGCGTCCAGTTTCTCGGCTACAAACGACCGTCAGCGCCTCCGTCATTCTGTACAAGCGGACACAAAAGACAAGGCAACCAGACGCACCCTCTGCACGCTTGAGCTGGAAGCGTAGTCGCTCAATCTCGCCCTGCATCTGTAGCGCGTTGTATCTGTCCTTCTCCCACTCCACCATCTGCGACGGCAGGTACGAGCTCATCCACTGCAGTGCACCGGGCGAGACGGCCGCGACACGGTCCGGCATCGTGCTCAGCGGACTGAGCAGCAGCCCCGAGTCGTACGGCGTGATCGGGATCTTGCACGCCGTGAAGTCAAACACCTTTTGCTGCTGGCGCTGCTTTTTCCTCGACGACGGCGGCGGCGCGACCAGCTTTCTCTTCTTTGTCTTCTTTCTGACGTCCTCGTCCGCTGCGTCCTGCGACGGAGCCTCGGCGCCATCGTTGAGCGCGTCGTCGCCGTGCTCCTCGTCGTCTTCGTCGTCGTCGTGGGCGTCGGCGTCGTCCATATCATCGTCTGCAGCGTCCAGATCTGAATCGGCGGCACCGCGGCCGCGTTTCCGTGCAGCGCCGCTGCCCGAGAGGAGACTGAGCTTGCCGTTGGGCTGCACAAGCGCTCCAATCTTCTCGAAGAAGGTTTGCTTCAGGTCTCGCTCTTGCTCCAGGTAGCTGATCTCTGCAGGAAGCACCTCGACGTCCTCGTCCTGCACGTACGCGACGCCTCCCTTCTCCATATCGACCGTCAGCAGTCGGTTCTTGGTATCCATCGCAGTGACGCGTCCGTGGCCAAACGGGGTCGACACGCGGTCCCCGACGTACAGCTCTTCGGCCTCGGGCAGCTCGAGGTTGTGGCGCTGCAGCAGCGTCTCGAGCTGGTGCTTCTCGCGTGTGAGCCGCACGATCGCGCTGCCGCGCGCCTCCAACTCCGTCATGATGTTCTGCAGCGCGTTCGTGCGGCGTCGACTGGACGCGAGCGTCTTCGCCGTGTCGACGACGTCGCTGCTGAGCACGCGGAGCACGCGCTCCTGTTGTCGCTGTATCCGCTTCATCTCAGCGATCTGCCACATGAGCTTGCAGCGCAGCCGCATAAAGTCGCGCTCCAGGTCGTCGCGCTCGCGCTTCATGGCCGCGAGCTCGCGCTGCGTGATGCGCACGGCGCGGCGACAGACTGGCAGCGACTCGACGAGCTCCTCGGGCGTGAGCACGCCGTTCGGTCGCGCGGCGCGGCGCTTCTGGAGCCACGCGTCGTCCGCAGCCGCTTCGCTTTCCTTCTGTGTGCCGGCGACGTACGTGCCCGGCGCAGTGTGGTGGCTGGGCGGCAGCAGCGCGCGCATCTTGGACTCGAACGCCGCGAGCGCGCTCGTGAGGTGCTTGATGTCGCCCTGGATCTCGGCGTTGGAGAGCGCGCGGACGCCGTGAATCTCGGGTAGCAGCCGCGGCGCGCGCTCGTACCGCCGGTCCTCGTGCTGCAGCGCGCGGAGGCTCTGCGCGGACGACGCCGCCGCCGCGCGGCTATCGCGCTTGCCGCCGGCGTCGGACGTGCTGCGCGCGTCCTTCTTCTTCTGTGACGGGCGCCTGTGACAAGGGGAGAGACACGAGAGCGTCAGGCAACGCTGGCATCGCGTGCACGGCCGCAGGAGACGCACCGCTTCTTGGTGGCGGCGCTGGCAGTGGCGGTGGCGGTGTGGGGCTTGGCGCCGTCGGTTCCTCCGTTGGCGGCGTCCTCTGCGGCCGCGTGGGCGTCGACCTTGGCAGACTTGGGGCGCGACGAGGGCTTGGGCCTCGCGGTGGCGCCGTCCTTGGTCATCGCGGGGCGGAAAGAGGAGGAAGAGGAGAGAGAGGAGGAGGAGAGGAGGAGAGAGGAAGAGGAGAACGGCTCAGGACTCGTGGGGAATTGTGATGGCACACAGTCACAGAGGAGACAACAACAACAACAGGCTGTGGGGACGGACCCGGTCCGCTCCACTTGGGAGCTCGTCCACTGTGTGGTGGGTCCGTCCGCCCAGAGAACCCGACACACGCACACACACATCAGATCTGATGCGAGGTGTCACAGGCTAAGGCTAACTAAATGCTAATGAGACACATCGTGGCTCTGGCACACCGTGTGTTTCCTACCGAAGGTAAAAATTACTGTGGTCACACAAGGACGAAAAACGTTTCTTGATCGTAACCTCAAATTTCCATTTGCATGTCCCATTTTCCATCCTCGGCGCGGGAGAATACACTAGTCATCATCCGAACGCAGGAAGTGCCGAGCATGATCTCGAGCGCGACGCGCGAGAAGGCGCGCGCCACGAAGGCGTATCTGGAGCAGAAGTACGCGATGATGAAGAAGGAGCGCGAGCAGTCGCGCGAGCGCCGCGTGACGCTGGAGCAGCAGATGGACGCCATGCGGCTCACGGAGCGCAAGAAAGAGCAGTACCGCCAGGAGCTCCGCTCGCAGGAGCTGCAGAGCATGCGCCACCAGCGCAAGCGGCTCACGGTGCACGACTTCCAGCCGCTCGCGGTCATCGGTCGCGGCGCGTTCGGCGAGGTGCGGCTCGTGCGCAAGCGCGACACGGGCGAGATCTTTGCGCTCAAGTCCATGCTCAAGTCGGCCATGGTGCTCAAGAACCAGGTCGGCCACGTGCGCGCCGAGCGCGACATCCTCGCGTCGGCCGACAGCAACGAGGACGAGTGGCTCGTCATGCTGCACTACTCGTTCCAGGACGACCACCGGCTGTACATGGTCATGGAGTACCTGCCCGGCGGCGACCTCATGGGGCTGCTCATGAAGGAGGACACGCTCAGCGAGGAGACCACGCGGCTGTACGCCGCCGAGATGGTGCGCGCCATCGAGGCCGTGCACCAGCTCGGCTACATCCACCGCGACATGAAGCCCGACAACGTGCTCATGGACGCGCACGGACACCTCAAGCTCACGGACATGGGGCTCTGCAAGAAGGTCGAGAGCGCGCGCAACGACCTGCTGCCGCTCACGCAGCACGCGGTCGAGAACGAGGTCGCTGCGATGGCGGAGGGCGCCAGCACTGGCACCACCGCGACCGCGGCCGACGACAGCAGCAGCCAGCACGACGCGACGCGCACGCGGCCGTACGCGCGGAACCGCCAGGTCGCGTTCAGCACGGTCGGCACACCGGACTACATGGCGCCCGAGGTGCTCGCGCAGAAGGGCTACGGCAAGGAGTGCGACTGGTGGTCGCTCGGCGTCATCCTGTACGAGTGCCTCGTGGGCTTCACGCCGTTTTACGCCGACGAGCCGCTGCAGACGTGCCGCAAGATCATCCACTGGCGCCAGACCTTTGGGTTTCCGCCGGACGTGCGCAGCCGCCTGAGCCCCGAGTGCATGGACTTTATCCGGCGGCTCGTGTGCAACCACGAGAACCGCCTCGGCACGCAGTCGGTGGACGAGATCAAGGCGCACCCGTGGTTCCGCGGGCTCGACTGGACGCAGCTGCGGTCGATCCAGTCGCCGTACGTGCCGCCGGGCGGCGGCCACGAGTTTGAGGACACGATGCGGCAGCTGCAGACGCTGAATCCCGACGAGAACCCCGAGTACTACGCGTCGCTCGTGAAGAAAGTGACGTCCAACTTTGACGAGTTCCCCGAGTCCTGCGAGCTGCCACCGGCGCCACCGCTCGCAGCGGGCGCGAGCTCGGTTGGAGCAAGTGCAGCCGCCGCGACCGCCGCTCTGCCTGCGCGTCCTGGGTCGCAGCCGCCGCCGGCGATCGGTCCCGACGGCAAACCGCTCACGTTCAACAGCAAGTTCATCGGGTACACGTACAAGCGCAAGCCCAAGGTGCGACTGGCGCTGGACGACGTCTTTGACGCGCAGCAGAGCGGCAGCGACACCGCGATGGATGGTAGCGAACAGCAGCAGTAGTAGCAGCAGTGAGGCAGAACTACGGGTAGTGACAGAGAAAGAGAGAGAGAGAGAGAGAGAGCGTGTGTGTGCGTGGTTTGTGTCGTCGTGTATACACAACCATGATGGAAAGAAAAAGGTTACTCGTCGTCGGTGTAGACGTTCCAGACGCAGACGCACGAGTCGCTGCCGACGGACACGAGCTGGCGCTCGTCGGGGCTCCACGCCACGCAGTTGACGGTCTCCGAGTGGCCCGCGGCCACGGCCACGAGCGCCATCGTGCGCAGGTCGTAGACTTTGACCGTGCAGTCCTCGCCGCCGGTCGCGAGAAAGCGCCCCGACGGCGAGACCCGCAGCGCTGCGACCCGCAGGTGCGACGGATCCACGAGCGCCGCCACGGGGTCCACGACGTCGCAGTCCCAGAAGAGCAGGCGGCCGTCGGCGCCGGCCGTCACGATCTCGGTCTCGCTGTCGAGCCGCTGCGAGATGCCATGGAACGCGCCGTCGCGGGTCTGCTGCGCGACGACGCGGCGCTCGGTCTTGAGGTCGTAGATGAAGAGCGCCTTGTCGAGCCCGCACGAGTGCACCCAGTGCGGCTTGCCGACGTCCACGAGCACCTGCGTGACGCCGCGCTTGTGCTCGTGGAACTGCAGCACGAGCTCGCGGGTCTGCACGGACCAGACGTTGACCGCGCCGTCGCTGGAGCCGCTCACGATGTACAGCGCGCTTGTCGCGACGGTCGTCACGTGCCCGCGGTGCGCGTTCGCGATGTGCCACTTGCGCTGCGCGGTCGCGGCGTCGAACGCGCGGAGCCAGCCGTCGGCCCAGCCCGAGATCAGTATCGCGGTGCGTCGAGCGTACGCCACGCAGAGCGCGGCGACGGCCTCCGTCGCGACCGCCTGCAGCTGGTATGTCGAGAGGTTCCAGACGCGCACGCTGCCGTCGACCGACGCGGTCGCGAACGTCTCGCTCGAGTCGTCGCCGAACGCGCAGCCCGTGACGACGCCAAGGTGGCTGCTGCCGAGCTCGGTCGGCACGAGCGTCTGCGCGCTGAGGTGGTACATCTTGCCCGCGGACGTGCCGGCGTACACGTGCGCGCCGTCGGTCGAGACCGAGAGGCTCGTGACGCCGCCGACGAGCTGCACTTGGCCCACAAGGTTCCACTCGGCCTCGCGCCCGACGAGTTTCTTGAGCACGCCGTCGCCCGCGCCGACGTACAGGTACCCGGTCGCGCGGCACGCGGTGATGCTGTGCACGCCATTGCGAGACACTGGGACCGCGTTGCGGTACGTCTGCGCGTCAGCGTTGAAGACGACGAGCTCGCCCGCGATCGTGCCTGCGAGCAGGTCTCGCTTCGAGTGCGTCATGCTCGCGCAGAGGTACGAACGCGCGAGTCCGACGTTGGGCATCGCGAACGGCGAGACCTCGAGCCGGTACTGCATGCAGCCGATGTCGTACGCGAGGTCGCCGGCGAGCAGTTGGCTCGAGTGCGCGAGCGTGAGGCTGTACTTGGGGCGGCGGCACTTTTCCTCGGTGCGACCCCAGTTGAGGATCACGATGGGCGACGGAAAGGACTTGCTCAGCACGAGCTCCGAGGTCTGAGGAGAATTGACAGGAGCTGTGAGAGAAAGAGTGGGAGTATGAGAGAGAGAGAGAAAGAGTAACGTACGCGAAGGTCCCACAGAATGACGCGCGAGTCGTCTGCCGAAGCGACGAGAAAGTGGTCGTCGGGGGAGAACGCCATCTGCAGCACGTTGCGCTGGAAGCCGTGGAGACGATAGAGCTCTCGACGTGCGCCGAGCTCCCACACGATGATCGTCGCACCGTGGTCCTGCATCCCTCCATCCGTCCATCCGTCCGGCCGTCAGTCAGTCCGTATGAACGTCTACAATCATGGACGGATGCACGCACCTGATGGCGACGAGACGCGATCTGTGCCGACGCCAGCAGCATGCCCGAGTTAGACATGCTCATGATGTTGATCTCTTCGTCGTGGCCGCGTAGGAGCTCCTGGTTGTGGCTTTCCTTGACGTTCCCGATGACGACCGCCGCACCCATGCTGTGTATCTCACAGTAGACCGTCAATAGCATCCATACACACGTGGCGATAACAACAAACACACCAGGTGATGTAGCAATCCGAATCTGTGGGATGCGCATGTAGCGTCCCGCGTCCTTTGCCCGTGAAGCCGCTGACATGCTCAAGCTCGACGCTCACCGTCGTCTGGTTATTGGCCGATGGCGGTCTGCCTTGGGTCAACGGGCGATACAGCGACGACGCCCCTGGGGACGGGAACGAGGACTCGCCCTTGAACGCATACTCGCTGGTGACGCCGCCGTGTGCTTGGCCCACGCTCGGCGCGAAGAGCTCCGGGTCGATGCCGCGGCTCGGTCGTTGCATGATGGATGGGGAGCTCTTCCGGTGCATCTCCGTCGCGTCGTTTCGTGCTCTTGGCTACATTCCTGGATTGGTGTACAATACACCAAATTATATTCCCCTAATCACTAGGACCTGTCCAATTGGTGTAAAGACCCTACCCCGTGATTGTGGGACCCACAACTTGCGAGAGAACATGACCAGTTTTCTGTTTGCAACAAATCACAAACTCTCAACGGCATGAAAAGAGCGGAAACTTTACCTCAAACTTCGGTCCCCCCCAAAGGAACCGAAAGAAAAGAAAAGAAAAAAAAACGCGAAGCAGCAGCAGCCGCAGTCTTTTCGAAGTTTCGGTCCAGCTGGGTTTCCAACACAGCCCACAACTGGTGTGGTGGTGCGATGAGGGGTGAACCTCACTCACCTGCCCGCGGAACGCACCCCGCTTTCTGCTTTTTTGCGATAGGGCACCGTTGGATCAAAAGATTGGGGTGGGGTCTTGCTCTTGTCGTTTGTCGTGTGCTGGTGTTTTTTGTTCCACGCGAGGTTGGTAGGTTGTGTTGTTGGAGAGTTTGTTTGTTTCAAGTTTCACGCGCTTCCTTCTCTCTTTTCTCGCCTCGCTTCGGCACAGCGTGGGGCACAGGACTAAGCGACGCGGCCGTCGAGCGACTGTGGACGGAAGGGAAGACGCGTAGCGTAGCTGGGTCTAACGAACGTCGACCGCCTCATGATGCTGCGCGGAAAGTCGGCCATGGGCTTCAAGAGCGTCAAGCGCGTGGAGGTCAAGGCCGAGACGACCACGCCGGGGGAGGTGCGCACCACGACCGACGTGAACGGCGTGCGCGTGAACACGAGTCGCGCCCGGAGGACGCTGCCCAAGCTCGAGTTTGTGGTCGAGGAGAATGGCGCGATCCTCCACGGTCCACAACGTGGACTGTACCCATTCATCTCGTCCGGAGCGGACCAGTTCTTCTCCACGGCGTCCACCGCACACGCCAGCGAGGGGGCCGCGGGCGCATCGGGCAACGCCGCGACGCGCAATGCAGCGGTCAGCGGGTCCTCGCCCGCGTTGCTCTCGCCGTCGTCCACAGGTCCGCTGCATCCGTCGCTCTTGCGCGAGTTTCCGTCGGTGCACCACGCCAGTAACAGTAACAACCAGGACGGCGAGGAGCTGGCGACGGTTGGCGACGCCGCGGCCGCGACGCTGGCCTCGAATGCGGTGCCGATGAAGGACTGCGTGCTGAACGACTCGCGCGCGACGACGCTCGCGATCAAGTACGACCACAGTGTGGGCAAGTTTGTCTGCGGGTCGTCGATCGAGCGGTTCTCGGGCCACACCGGCGTCTGCCGCGTGCTCGGCAGCAAGAAGTACCCTGTGATCCCGCATCGCCTCCAGATCGGAGACCTCCTGCGGATAGGCTCCGTCGGGCTCGTCGTGTGCGAGCTGAATCGCACGACACATGAAGACGGACTGGAGACTCTGACCGAAGACGAGTACCAGTACATCAAAGAGAACTACCTGAGCGTCCCACTGCAGCAGACGTTCCGGCCGACGGATCCACGCAGCGGCCAGCCCCTGCACGGATCCAACAACCAGAGCCACGACGGCGGAGACGACGACGGAGATGAAGAGGTGGACGATGAGGTGGACGACCGCCGCGGGCCTCGTCCCATCAAGCTCCGGTCGGGTGAGACCTCGGATGAAGGAGAATCGGAGGAAGACGCGGCCAAACGCCTCGCAGATGAAGATGACTTGGAGCACGATCACGCTGCAGTGGGTGACGGCGGCGCGCGACGTCGTGCGCAGCGACTCAAGGATGGCCTCGCGAACGGCCGAGAGAAGCGCTTTTGCTACATTTGCTACGATGGCGACGAAGAACCCGACACGAACCCGCTCGTGGCGCCGTGCAACTGCAAGGGCGACACCAAGTTTGTGCATCTGGAGTGTCTGCAGCGCTGGAACAACAATTTGGACGCGGACGGATCCAATCCCAATCACAAGATGTGCGCCGTGACCAACACGGACGGTCTCGACGTGTGTAGTATCTGCAAGGCGACGTATCTGACGAGTGTACGGCTGGAGGACGGCCGCGTCGTCTCGCTGATGGCCAAGAAGCTGCCGCCACCGTATGTGACGTTTGCGGTCGTGACGCAGCATGAGACGCGCAGTCGGTCAACAGCGCTCACGAACACGCGCTTCCAGCTCAGCTTTGCCAAGTATGTGACTGCGTATTGGTTGTGTTTACATTGGGATTTTGTTGCTGACAGCATTTCCAGTTTACCACGTGGACAGCAGTTTTTGACCATCGGACGCTCCACGACAAACAACATGACGCTGCGCTACCGCACTGTGTCCCAGCTTCACGCCAAGATCAAGTTTGAAGACGTGCGTTTTTCCTGCGTTGCGTCATTTTTTCACAACTGAACTGACATTGTGTGTTGCCAGAACGAGTTCCATCTGCATGACGCGTCCAGCTCCAACGGCACGATGCTTTTCCTCAGCAAACCCGTGGAGCTCGAGTGGAACAAGGTTGTCCACGTCAAGATTGGCCGAACCATCCTCACGCTCAAGCCCAAGAAGCGCTGGAAGTGGTCTGGTGGTGCAGATGGCGACGATGAAGTGCCGATGTCCACGGCTGTAGATATGTCCGCGCTGACTTCCCCCAAGCCCGACAATGGTGTCGATGACGGCGAGGCGCACCACCCCGAGTCGCAACGACGAAGCAGCGGAACGAACCGCTTTGAGATCCAGTCATCCGCGCTGAGCGACCCGAGCGCCGAGCTTCTGTCGTCGCCGTATGCCGCTGTGCTACGGCAGCCACTGAGCCGCACGTTTACAGCGCCGTTCCCGTACCCGTCTCACCAGTTTAACCCGATCTTCCCGACTTCCTCCGAGCTCGATGGAGAGCTCGAGAACATCCGACTGAGTGATCTTCTCGATGACGGAGGTTTGCTCGGCGGACGCGGCAGAGCGTCAAGCAGTAGCAGTGCGGGAGGAGGCTTCGTAGGGACGCCACGACGTGTCGCTGACACGCGAGCATCGTTTGGCGATGCCCCGAGTCGTTTGGGGGACCTCGGTTTGACGACGTCGCGCTTGGCAGATCGGCGTGAGACCCGACCGAGCTTTGATTACATGGAGCGGCTCTCGCAGATGACGCTCGGGAGTCCGCGCTTCCTTGAGCGCATGTCCGCTCCAGACCGCTTCGACCGAGCGTGAGTGGGACCGCGAGCGGCTGGCGTGTCTCGACTGAGGCGACGCCGCAATTGAAGAAAGAAAAAGTGATGCATAAAGGCCCCAGCAACGGAGACCAGGACTACGATCTCATGTGCTCGCCAATATATTTAACCGAGCGAAATTGTCTAGGAACGAGTGGAGCGAAGCAGAGCAGAGCTACTGTTACAACTACTGCTCGGATCGATCGGTCCGTTTTCATTCTGGTCGACGCCCAGTCCATAGCTTGGTCGAGCCGTCGAGGCGCCCGTCGACCAGTTGCTTCCAGCTTTCGTGCGTCTGCATGATGACGTCCACAGCGAAATCGCGCGACTTGGCCTCGCCATTGAACGCAAACTGGCTCGGCGGCTTGCCGTCCGGAATCTTGTAGTCGCGGAACCAGTCGCGGATCTCGGTCACGACGCCGCTCAGCGGCGACTTGGCGAGGTCCTCGAGGTCGTTGAGTTCCTTCGCGAGCGGGTCGTTGACGTCGATGGCGATGACCTTCCAGTCCGTCTCGTTGTCGTCGATCATGCCGAGAATGCCCAGCACCTTGACGGGGTACACCTCTCCGACGGCGGCGACACGCGAGCCGATCTCGACGACGTCGACCGGGTCGTTGTCGCCTCCGCAGCCAGTGCTGGCGTCGACGTGGCTCGGATCCTCCCACGTCTGTGGCAGACAGCCGTAGTTGACGAGCGAGTCAAAGTGGTAGAAGCGCGGCTTGCCCTTCTTGACGTCCTGCTTGATCGGGTTGAACGGCTCGTCGCCCGCGATCTCGAGCTTGGCGCGCGAGCCCTTGGGGATCTCGTTCACAAAGTGGAAGACGTTGCGGTGCACCGGCGACGCGACAAGCGGGACGTCGTGCCATGGCGAGCGCTGCTGGCCCTGCGCGTCGTGGAACACGTAGCGGCAGTCGATCGTCTCGGCCTGACCGACTTGGCGCACGGTGGTGTGCTGCAGAGCACAGGAAGCGCTGTCAGTCGGTGGATGGACAGCATGATACAACAGTCAAAGAACAGAGAGATACGCACGAGAGCGCGGCGGCTGCGGCAGTGGCGCAGCGCACTCGTGAGCGAGCGGCGCATCAACATGGCGGCGAGTGAGCTGCTGGTCACTTGATCCAATTGAGACGATGACCACGACCGCACATTGGCGAGCCACAAACGACGTGGTTAACTTACGGATTCTGTCGTTTTGGGGAAGACGAATTTTGACTGTTGTATATTTTGAGAATTTCTGTCATACATAGGTACACGTACCCTTTGTTCTGCAACATAAGCGCTGAGCCCTCTGATGACTTCTCACTCTCTCTCTCTCTCTCTCTGACAGTTGGGAGAGAAGGCGTCACGAGTTCAAATTTTGAATTTGGGCATCCACACGGTGGCCGCTGGGAGTTCAAACCGAGCGTCCACACAGCCACAACGAGAAAAAGCGCGCCGCCCACATCGACATCCGCATCCACAGCCGCAGAGATAGAAGCAGCAGGTGCGATGACGATGGCGCTTTCTCCGGTGACGACGGCGTCGACGCCGGCACCGACGTCCGATTTCCACGCGCCGACGACTGCGTCCCCTGCAGCGGAGCCTGTGCACGAGATGGACACGACGATGGAGGATGCGGACGACGGTGTGGACGTCCACACGCACGCGCATGCCGCGCCGTCCACTCCAACCAAGACTCCTGCGGGCGACGTCCTGAACAACAACAGTAACGCGAATGACGACGACGTGTTTGCGTTCAACGCACCGTCGTTCTACGACCTGCGCCGTCCCGAGATGGAGAAGC